>JASWHV010000016.1:9526196-10242393 GCA_030760725.1 Neostapfia colusana
CCGGCAGCAACAAGATGTATCAAGAACTCAGAAGCAAGTTTTGGTGGACACGGATGAAGCGAGAGACTGCAAAATACGTGTCCGAGGGTGATACATGTCGACGGGTGAAGGCAGACCACATGCGGAAACCGGGACTGCTGCAACCACTGGGCATTCCTGCCTGGAAGTGGGAGGACGTGAGCATGGATTTCGTCGTCGGTTTACCCACCACCTTACAGAAACATGATTCTGTGTGGGTGATCGTCGATCGGCTCACCAAAGTTGCCCATTTCATCCCGGTCAACACCAACTACAACGCCAAGAAGTACGCTGAACTGTACATCTCACGGATCCTATGCTTATACGGCGTACCCCGTACTATCGTATCGGACCGGGGCACTTTATTTGTGTTCCGTTTTTGGGAGCAGCTCCACGCTGCCTTGGGGACGAAGCTGATCCGTAGTTCAGCCTACCACCCGCAGACGGATGGGCAAACGGAGCGGGTAAATCAAATCCTAGAAGACATGCTACGAGCTTGCGCTATCGACCACGGCAAGAATTGGGATGATCACTTGCCATTAGCCGAGTTCTCGTACAACAATGGGTACCAAGCCAGCATCAAGATAGCGCCCTACGAGGCGCTATACGGCAGGAGATGCCGCACACCACTGAACTGGTGTGAATCTGGCGAGAGGGTTACCTTCGGGATTGATCTTGTCAACAACGCGGAAGAAAAGGTTCGATTAATTCAAGCGAACCTAAAAGCCGCTCAATCCCGACAGAAACAGTATGCGGACCGGAGGAGGCGCCCATTACAATTCGAAGTTGGAGATCACGTATACCTACGAGTGTCTCCAATGAAGGGCGTAAACAGATTTGGGGTGAGAAGAAAGTTAGCACCCCGATTCATCGGTCCATTCCAGATTACCGAAAGATGTGGATCGGTGGCATACCGGCTAAGATTACCAGAAGCACTTTCCGGTGTGCACGACGTCTTTCACATTTCCCAGCTGAGGAAGTGTCTCAAGCTATCAACTACCGTTCAGCTGGAAGACATTGAAGAACTGCAACCGGATCTCACCTATCGGGAGGAACCGGTGCAGATTATTGATGAAAAGGCCCGAACCACACGCAACCGTACGTTGTGGTTCTACAAGGTTCTATGGAGTAATCACTCCATGGACGAAGCGACATGGGAGAGCGAAGAATTCCTTCGCACTAACTACCCCGACTTTTTCACATCGCATATTCGGTAAAATTTCCACCGTCCTCTCTCTCATTTCACCTTATAATCTCGGGACGAGATTCTTTTAAGGGGGGAGGAATGTAAGGGCCTCAGTTTTTGACACTCATTTGCAGTGTTCATCACCACACCACACACCTCATTTGAGGAAAAATGATGAACACAAATAAAGAGCAAGTAACAATTATCAACATGCTCATTAGGGGACAAACTCACACATTGCAAAAGTGGTACTTCCCACATGTGATATAGATGGGCTGGACATATGAAAACTCCTACACTTTGCTAAGGATGTCCATGCCAAGTTTCACCCAAATTCAAAACATTTTTGAGGTCATCTTGGGTGTAGATAGGAAAGGGGCAGTTTGAAAACATATTCAAATTCAAACTGTTTTCACCCACTGAATTTAAAAGTGGAAGGCATATTCTTGCTCAGCACATTTTTGTGAGCTCACACACCAATTTTCACTCCATTTGGAGTTGATCTTGACATGAGCTAAGGGGGAGAAATTCAAACTTTATTTGAATTTCAAACTGCACTTGTGCTGAAATTCATTCAAACCAAACCTCATTTGAACTTTGATCAATTCAAATGGCTCTTGGGTGAATAATTTGAGTTGCCAAGGGTAGAATAGGGTTCACTGTTTACCACAGCTGTTAGGAATAAATTTCAGAGGTTAAAAGAGGAGTGGGACCCACATGTCAGCCTCAGCCTCAAAGCAAACCGACTGAACCACAGTTCAGTCGGTTCCCGGCTGTTGTGCGCGCGCGCCACCGAAGGGGCCGGCCGGCGCCAGCTCCTGCTGCGTGCCCCAAGCCGGAGGCCAGCCGGCCGAGCTATTTATTCCCTCCCCGGCGTGCCTCAGTCACCATTTCCCCGAGCTACCGACGTGCGCGACTGTTTTTCCCACTGCCATCGCCGCCGCTCGAGTTCCTGCTTGATCAAGCCGATCGCAGCTCCCTCTTTCCATTCCAAGGTCCCAGCAAGGTACTAGCAACCATCCTCCATCCTTCCCATTGATAGAAATCGATTGAAACCGAGTGATATCGGCTGTGCCGAAAGATCAAACTCGGAACTGGAAACCGCCGCACCTCGGGCTCTCGTGGACAGCCCAACCTGGGCGTTGTCACGCCCGAGCCAAGGCACCCTTGGACGCGCAAGTGATCGGTGCTGCTCATCCCCGAGCCACAGCTCGAGTGGTTGCTCACCGGCGGCGAATTTCTACTTTTCCCCTTTCTGTGTGCAGAACGACCCTCGGGTACGATTCTGTTTAATTCGTGCTCTAGAAAGGATTAGAGGGCCTCAGGCCACTCCCACACGAACTAGACACGGTGACGCACAAGTTGCCTTCACAACTCTGGGCCGGAGAACTTCTGTGCCCGGCGTAATTCAAGGTCTACTAATGGCGGAACGCACGGGGGGTATCGGGCGCACGGTGAGGACGTATTTCGGGCCTTCCCCGAGCTGCCCCGAGTTCATGTCAACCTTCTCTGAGGTCCACTGATGCTCCCCGACCGATTTCCCAAGTAGCTGAGGTACTAGGAGAGTCAGCCGACATGGCCGAAGTCGTTCCGATATGGCGGCTCGTCGCCGACCATACTCCGGCCGTTGTCATGAGCAGCTGACCCTCGGATCATGTTCCCCAAGCAAAAGTAGGCAGGGGCGGCCAGAATCAAGAAGTTTGGAGCTGTACAGCAGCCAGCGGCGAGCTCTCCGGCGAGATCCCTCGGCGGCGGAGCGCGGGTGTCGCGAGGTTGAAGAAGGGGGTGGACCCCAGCTGTCAGCGGCCGATATTTTGAATCGGGATCCGGCTGCGGCCGGGATCGGGTGTGCTGGCGCGCAAAAGCCTTGTGGGCCGCGGTGTGCTGTCGCTTCGGCGTGCGACGCGTGTCCCCTGGGCCCACGCGCGAGTTTAAACTTTTCCCCGATTTTCAGATTTCCTTCAAACTTCAAATCCTTATAACTTTGGCTAGAAAGCTCCAAATTGAGTGAACCAAATTTTGCTGGATTCAGCTCTTTGAGTACTTTCCAGAAAATCAAGTGTCACTTCATGAAATTCCGTAATTCTCCAGAATTAATTCCTTAAAGTTTAAACTGTTAGGAATTTTAACTGGAGAATCATTTGGAGGAAAATCCTGAAATTTTGCTGAGATGTTCACCAAAATATCCTTGAACTACCATAAAAATTTCAGATCCATTTGAGCTCATTTAGTCCACCTAATGGTGTGATTAGTAAAACTGTTCCAGAGAAAATAGAAAATGTTCAGAAACATTTTCAGAATTTTCTCTGAAATTGTTTAGCTCATATCTTTAGTTAGAGACTTCCAAATTAAGTGAGACCAACTCCATTAGAACCCTCTGAAAATCTAGTTTTCAGAAAGTCATAGTTTGTCTCATGAAAATCCCTAGAACACCCTAAAGGTTCCAATTAAGGTCAAGGACATAATTATTTGTGGAGGGCTCAAATGAGCTTTACTGCAACTAAAACTTGACCCATTCTTTGTTTAGGTTGTAACCAAGCCACAGTAAAAGTTTCACAGTCATTAGGTCTGTCTAGTAAGGGTTATAGGCTTCACAACTTCAAAGTTAATACAAAGGCCTCTAAATTAATACATACATTGTTCTTATCATGTAGTCGCTAAGGTCGAGGAGGAACCCGAAGTCCTAGACTTCGTTACTCCGGAGGAACAGCTAGCCTACGACCAAGAGCAGCAAGGCAAGCCCCGGTTTGCATTAACCATTTTATAAATTTTTATTGTTTTGAGCACATACTTGTTTTCTTTATGTTGTGCATCAGAGTCTTGTTTGGAAACCCCACTGCATAGCCAAGAAAACCATGGGTTGGGGTTTAGGATTGCAAACCCCGTTAGCCACTGCATTGCTAGGATAGAGTAGGATTCGGTACAAGTCGAGTAGTTGGAACTACTCGCGAGAATAGGCTAGAGGCACATTGCTCGGGTAGAGATAGCACATGATACACATGGCAAGAAAATGAGACCGAGCGGAGAGTAAGGGCAGCAGGACTTTGGGGCCTGTGTGCTGTAGCTCCGCTTGTGTCGATTGAGGACCGAGCCGTGTGCGGGCCTGTTGAACAAGCTAGAACAGTACCGGAGACCTACCGGCTATATGGGAACCGGGAAACTGATGTAACTCGGGTAGCTGGGTATTGAGGCATTGCCCGTCGTTCAGAGGGTAGGTTGAGAGCTCGAGGTGTAAATCAGCTGGCGGCACAGAGATGCGCGTGCAGGGACCTCTTGCTCGGGACGATGGGACCGGTTCAATATTTGGCTAACGGGTGAAAGGTAGTCGCGTACGGCGTCCGTGATGGTTGTTGTAGGCAACATCGAGTACGGGCGTACGTGACGGGTTGTTCGGGTAACCCTGCAGGTGTAAATCGATTATAATCGCCGTCCCTCGCGGTCAGTGAGTACCACTTGTTCACTGTACCGTGACGTAGAAAGAACAGGCTAGTTACATGTTAAAATGTTGCTGATTGAAAGTTGGATATTGATTGTTAATGATATGTTGTAGCTTAGTGCTAACTAAAGTTCTTTTCAACTTTGGGCAAAGTACCTGAGAGAAATGCGTTTCTTGTGTGATTGCGGCTCTCTCATGTGCCTTAGCGTAAAGTTCTCCACAACCTGCTGCTAAAACTTGAAAGTAAGGTTCTACTAATTAGGCGAGTCCTTGCAAATGATTTTTACCTCATGCAACCCATCACCCTCATGTAGAAGTTTCATGTTTAGGTGAGACGGGTCAGACTTGCTGAGCCTTCGTGCTCACTGCTTGTGTTTGAAGCTTTTGCAGGGTTCTATGAGGAAGGGACTCCCGAAGAGGAGACGGAACCCCAGGAGGGGAACCCCGTCGAGTGGGAGTCGTGCACGCCGCAGAGTTAGTGTGCGAGTGTGCTAGCAAGGACACGTTCGAGGGCTGAACGTGCACTTGATGCTTAGTCTACGCCCGCGAGTGTGGACTAAACTTATTTTGATGTAAACATGTTAATAAACTTGTTTATGTAATAAAGCTTCCGCTTCCGCTTTGTACCTTTGACGTGTGTTATACGGTGTTGTGCAACGCAGCACCCCTCAGCGTGATCCTGGCTCGACAGGACCAGTGGGGTCGTGTCACATTTGGATTGTGGATTCAGGTTGCTCACGCCACATGACCGGTAACAAAGAATGGTTCTCCTCTCTCTCTTTTGTGTCACGTGTAGAGAATGTTACTTTTGCCGATATATCTTTAACTCCTATAATTGCTAAGGGTTCGGTTAGAGTAAATGATCACTACACTTTGAAGGATGTGGCACTTGTCAAAAATTTGAAATACAACTTGCTTTCTGTTTCACAATTGCTAGATGAAAATCTGGAAATTATTTTCAATAAAAACTGCTGCAAAGTTGTAGGTTCAAATAGTGTGCTTATTTTTAACATGTCTCAGTTTGGAAGACTTTTTAAAGCTGATTTTGATATGTCTTCCACTAATCATAGATGTCTAGTTGCAAATGATTCCAAATATTTATATTTTTGGCATCGTAGGCTTGGTCACGTAGGCTTTGATCATCTCACGCGTGTTAGTGCTCTTGATCGCATGCGTGGGCTGCCTAAGCTTAAAGGGGACAAAGAAATTGTGTGCTCTTCTTGTAGACATGCTAAGATGGTTGCAGGTTCACATGCTCCTCTCACAATGACCATGACAACTGAACCGGGTCAACTTTTACATCTTGACACCGTAGGACCTTCACGTGTTCAATCCTTCGGAGGTAAATGGTATGTTCTTGTGATTGTTGATGACTATTCTAGATACTCTTGGGTTTACTTTATGGCATCTAAGAATGAAGCTTTTAGTCACTTTAGAACTTTATTTCTTAGATTATCAATCGATCACCTAGGATCTTTAAGAGCAATTAGAAGTGATAATGGAACCGAATTTAAAAATCAATCGTTTGATCACTTTTGTGCTGAAAATGCAATAGATCATCAATTTTCTTCACCATATGTACCTCAACAAAATGATGTTGTAGAGAGAAAGAACAGAACCTTAGCTGAGATGGCTAGGACAATGCTTGATGAATATCAAACTCCTAGGAAATTTTGGACTGATGCAATTGCAACCGCTTGTTATGTCTCAAATCGTGTTTTCTTGCGTGCTAAGCTAGGTAAAACACCATATGAGCTCAGGTTAGTGTCACACACTTTAGGGTCTTTGGTTGCAAATGATTTATTAAGAAACATGGTAATCTTGATAAATTTGAAGCTAGATCTGTCGATGGCATGTTTTTTGGTTATCCATCTCATACTAGAGGCTACCGTGTGCTTTTACTTGATACTAACAAAATTGTGGAGACTTGTGAGGTTTCTTTTGATGAAGCTAGCCAGGTACTAGTTCAAATATTGCATGTCCGAATCCATATCCGCAGGGGGAGAGTATTTTTGTTAAAGAAGAGGAAGAAGTGGTGCTACTGCCCGAAAATTCAGCAGCTAATGACATTGTTCCAGCTCCTGATCTTGATTCACAGCCAGCACCAACGACCGCCATTGCTGGTCCAGATCATCCTCACGTCACAAGCTCATCTATTTGTGATGAACATGAAGAAGAAGAAGCTTGTGAAGTGTCCACTCCCCTCCGGATTCTCAAAAGTCGTCCTCCACAACAAATTATTGGAAGCTTGCATGAACGAGTGTCACACCCGGTTTCTCCGAAGAACGACCGAGTGAATATCACATGTATGCCAGGATCATTTTCTCATACATGTGACGACAAATAGTGAAGCATCATTATATTACAAGCCAAGTATTCGAATATAAATAAGTCTTACATAGCATAACATCTCGATGGACGAATAATATGTTCATATCATGTAAATAAAACACCAGAGGAAGATAAGTCTTGTGGGCTCCATCACAGGCATTGCCCGGGGGACCCCGTGAACCTAGAATCCTTCTTCGGGTCCGAAGTCTTGGTCGTTGTACACCACGTCATTCCCTTGGCCTGAGCAGGAATTTAAACCAACAGAAAAGCAAGCTTGAGTACCATTGGTACTCAGCAAGTGTGGGAAAGTTATGTCATGCATAGCTAGACAAGGAGAGGTTGAACTCTTGGTTAAAGCACTGCGCAACTAATACCTATCACCTTAGCTTATCAGGCACCTACAATACTACATAGGTGAATTGGTCCCAATCCCCCAACCCATCATCAATATCAATTAACCATAAGATCATTACCAATGTTAAGCTCCCCGCTTAACATTCTCAACAGCCATTTCATCATTCTCTAATCATGAATAAGTCCAAGCCGCTCTTGACCGTGAGCACCGCTGTCATGACAGTTTTGACTCTGCAGAGTTTGCACCACTGTATCCACATGTACTGATTTCATCCCCCATCGCCGGGTGGACTAAAAGAACCTCCATTATGCCAGTGGCCGCGAACCACGTTCACACTTCCGAGGTGTGTAGCCAGGAGATCACTACGAGGCCTTTACAAAGGGATTCCCGACGAGTGTGGGCCCACTGAGGTTTCACCCCTAACAGCATACAAGAGGCTCCAACCCCGCTGCAGTGGCCCCCTCTTGAGCCTTGCGGTTCATATGGTAGTCCAGCTGACACCTATTCCCTGCACCATCCAAACACCCATACTATGCCGGGGATGCACGGTAAAGCCAGGTTACATGTGGTTGGCACGGTAAAGCCAGGTTACATACACCAAGAACCGGTCCTTAGGATCCAAGCAAGCACTATACACTAACACGGTTCTCGTGCACGCAGCACCAACCAAAGCATCCAACTTGCCTAGATCCCTACCTCTACATCATTCATATTATCTCATTCAAAGGGTAAAGTAAACAAGATGATGATCTCATGTCCCATTTATCCCATTCTAAGCATGGCTAAGCATGAGTAGTATAAATAAATGACATAATAAAGTAACTCCCAACCCAAGGCTACAAGGAAACAAGATAATGCAATTCTAGGGAAACTTTCTAGCTTGGGTATCATATTCCAATTTGATAATGCAATTAAATTCTAACTACACATCCTAGTATAGGATCAAAGTGGTCAAGGACACTTGCCTTCTTCCTGCTGCTCCGGGAATGGAAAGTCTTTATCTTGAAAGGTGAGAACCTGCTCTGGGGCTGGTTCTACTCATGCCAATACACACATAGCAAAAAGAAAACATTCCATAAGCCATAGTCCACATTTCCACTCATGCAAACCGCACATGCATACATATGAAAGTCATACACATATTTAAGTGTTGTGTTTACCCTAGATATGTTGATTCTAAGCATACATGCACTTCTAAACATATATATTATTTCTAGCTTTAATATGCAGATTTCTAAGTGCACACTATATATGAATTTCCAATTTGAACAAATTTTCTATATTGGATAATACACTTCTTAGCCACAAAATTTGCAATAAATATAATTTCCTACTCCAAATAGGTTTTCAGATCTTCTACAAAATCTTAATTTGAAGTTTTGGATTTGGGGACCTCATTTAACATTTTCTAATTATGCATACCTATTTTCCTATATTTTCAGACTTATTTTCCATACCTCAAAGTGAACTTTAATATTAAAATAGCAAGACATATCACCTAAACAGAATATGTTCTGATCTAAAATGTCCAACAAAATATCTTTTGACTTCCTTTCTGATAGGAATCAAATTAAATTTATTTTTACCCATTTTCAGAATCATTTTCTAGCCTAAAAATGAATTTCCAGCAATAAAACATCAACCTAAATTCATACAAAAGTTTCTACTGTTCCAATTACCTAAACAGAACCTTTATACATTTTTCCTACCCCTTTTTGGTCACTTAAATTCATTTTCCACATATTTTAATTTGTTTTGTGCCTAAAGGGTATATTTCAGAGATAAATTATAAAACAACAATCTTATTTAGTTTAAAAGTTTATTTCCCTTCTAAATTCAGACCTCAGATTGTTCTACCAATTTTCAACATGGTTAGAATGCTTCAACTGAACCTATACCTATGTTTAAATTTAAATCCTATTCACATATTCAATTTCCTGAAATTAATAACCCTTAGGGGCTGATATGCAAATGCACACTGCAGTGGGGCCCCATTTCTCATTTCCTAAATTTTCAGGGGTCTAAGTGTGAAAAATAGGGAGGTCTTCCGAATTCTTATTAAGTCCAGGGGCCAAAACTAATTTTTAAATGAATTTACATGAATTTCTGAGGGTCCAGGGGCTAGATCAGAAGTTTACGGGGCTAGCTTGTGTTTTTCGAGATCCCCAGGGGGTAGCGCGTAAGATTCTCGGCCTTTATAACGTGGGGCGGATGTGGGCCGTTGGATTGAAAACGGAGGGCTGAGATTAGATCTCGAAGCGGTACGGGT
Source organism: Neostapfia colusana (assembly GCA_030760725.1). Taxonomy (NCBI): domain Eukaryota; kingdom Viridiplantae; phylum Streptophyta; class Magnoliopsida; order Poales; family Poaceae; genus Neostapfia; species Neostapfia colusana. The sequence goes on from JASWHV010000016.1 coordinate 9,535,792, forward strand.
TAAATCTATTCGGGACCGCACGATTTAAAACGGACGGGCCACGGGGGGCCACGTCGCCCTGGCCGGAGCCAGCCCACGCGCGCGGTGGCGGGGGCGGTGATCTCGCCAGCGCTGCCTCGGTTCTTTGCCGCTACACGCTAGAACTTGCATTTTTTCGCACTGATCGACTGCGGGGGAGTAGGGGAAGCTCACATAGGGGTTTCTCGGGCTTGGAGAGGTCGGTGTCCGGCTCTGCGACGACGGTGGGTGGTGAAGCTCCTCGGTGCTCGTCGAAGCCGTAGCTAGGGCGCAAGACACGTCGTTTCCTTCACCTGCAGGGCTCCCCGGTGACGGTGGAACATGACAAGTCCGTTAGATCAGAGAAAAGCGACGAGATCCGAAGGTTTTTCGGCGGGGGACGATCGGTTCTCACCGGAGCGGAAAGCGTAGCGATGCGGGGAGACCGATGGGGTTTTCTGGAGTTTAAAGGCACGAGGAGAGGCGGCGGGGTCGGTTTAGATGTGCAGCAGCGCTTTGCCGAATATTGTGGCTCGTGGCGTGGAAATCGGCCGAGGCAGCGGCGATCAGCGCGGGAGAATCGGGGCGGTTGGGGCGCGCGGAGGAAGGGGATGACAAGCAGGCCCCGTGCGTCAGAGAGAGGGGGAGGGGAAAAACAGCCGCGGGCTGTTGGGCCGGCTGAGATGGGTTTCGGCCCATTGGCTGTTTTTCTTTTTCTTTTCTGTTTTGATTCAAATTTGAATTCCAGTTTGAGTTTAATTTTTTTCTCCACATGGATTACGTCCAAAAATTTTAAATTCACCTCTTTAACAGATTTTGGGGTGTTACAACTCTACCCCCCTTAAAAGAAATCTCGTCCTCGAGATTGGTGACTCTAGGAAAACAGATCCGGGAACTGTGCCTTGAGCTCGTTTTCTCGCTCCCATGTGGCTTCTGCTTCCTAGTGATGCTTCCACTGCACTTTGCACATTCGGATTCTTTTATTTCTTGTGAGGTGTTCCATTGTCTCCAGGATCTTGACCGGTTGCTCGGCATATGAAAGATCCTCTCTTATGTCCACCTCATTCATGGGTAACATCTCTTCGGGTGTTCTTAAACATTTCTTGAGTTGTGACACATGGAATACATCATGCACATCTGATAGGCGAGCCGGTAGTTCTAACTAATATGCCACTTCGCCTTTCCGCTCTAGAATCTAGAAGGGTCCGATGTATCGAGATGATAACTTCCCTTTCACCTTGAACCGACGAAGCCCTCGGATAGGGGACACCTTTAGATAGACATAGTCTCCCACGTTGAAAATGAGCTCTCTTCTCCGTACATCGGCATAGCTCTTTTGTCGGGTATGGGCTATCCTCAAGTTGTTGCGGATTTCCCTCACTTTCGCCTCGACTTATCGTAGTACCTCGGGCCCAAACAATTTACTTTCCCCTGTTTGGTTCCAAAATAGTGGAGTTCTGCACTTCCTCCAATACAACGCCTCAAATGGTGACATCTTCATACTAGCCTGATAACTGTTGTTGTAGGAGAACTCCGCATACGGTAAGTTCTTATCCCAACTCCTATTGTTCTTGAGTGCACAAGCTCTCAGCATATCCTCAAGGATTTGATTGGTCCTTTCGGTCTGCCCGTCAGTCTGGGGGTGATAGGCGGAACTAAAATTCAGATGAGTTCCTATGGTTTCATGTAACTTCTGCCAGAACCTTGAGGTGAATTGTGTCCCTTGATCTGACACTATCTTCTTTGGCACTCCATGAAAACACATGACTCTTGACATGTACAATTCTGCCAATTTGGATCTGCTGTAGCTTTCTTTCATGGGGATGAAATGAGCTACTTTAGTTACCCTGTCGATGATGACCCATATCGAATCATATCCCGATTGGGTCCTAGGCAGTCCCACTATGAAGTCCATACCTATTTCTTCCCATTTCCATTCGGGCACTTTGAGTGGTTGCAATAGCCCCGCGGGTCATTGATGTTCTGCTTTCACCAACTGATATGTGTCACATAGGGCAACATGTTCCGCGACATCTCGCTTCATGCCATACCACCAATATCTGCTCTTGAGGTCATGATACATCTTCGTACTCCCAGGATGAATGGAATAGTCGGAATCATGAGCCTCCTTCAAAATCAGTTCACGGATCTCCTTCACCTCAGGTACACAGATTCTTTTCCCATGCCACACCGTACCTTGTTCATCCTCTCTGAACCCAGGAGCTTTATTTTCCTTGAGGAGTTCCCTGATTTCTTGTATCTTGTCTTCATTCTTCTGACCGTTGCGTATGTCTTGCTCTAATGTGGAGTCCACTTCCATGGCGATGGCCTCACCACTATTCACCAGGCATAGATTGAGTTTTGCAATCTCTTCCTTCAATTCCGTAGGCGTGTCATTTAAGCTCAACATGTTGACATGCACCTTCTGGCTTAAAGCATCTGCCACGATGTTTGCTTTCCCAGGATGATAGTTGATGCCCACATCAAAGTCGTTGATTAGCTCTATGTGATGCCCTCAATTCTGTGGAAAACCACGGAACCGAGAACTAATGCATATGTGTGCCAAGGATGTTCATCAACCATACACATATGTTCCACAAACTGAATTCAGAATATATATAACAGCGAGTAACAGAGTTTATTACAATGTTTCATGAGTCTTGGACTCATGCCCACAGCGGAAGTCTGATTTCTATGCAGCGGAAGTCTTCTAACTAATGCGGAAGCAATCTAAACAACAGCAGCTCCATCTCTACTTCATCCCCCACAGGCAAGGTTGAGTACAAATTACGCGCCTAATGCTCCACTTGGTCTTCATAGTAATCTTCTCCTGTTGCTGATGATGAAATAATAATGCAAGTTTGAGTACAATGATGTACTCAGCAAGTGCGGAAAAATATGATATGTAGCTCACAACAAGGTAGGTATAAAAAGGTTCATTGCAGAAAGCAAAGTTATTTATCAAAAACATGATAAAACAGCAACTGATCTTTATGTGAATGTATTTCAAACATGTATGAAAATACCAATCATACCTCCATTTTGTTCATTACCTTCCATGTCACAACCAGACATCAATCATTCTCATTCTTGCTCACAAATACCTCCTCGTATTCGCTACCATATCACGAATACCATCTCGTATTCGCTACCATTTTCATCTTCATAACTTTGTCTCCCACCGAGACCAACCTTGTTGCCATGACTCAACAGTCATGCAACCCATCTTATCGCCCGGACTCATCAGTCCCAAAAACCCAAACCAAAGTCAAACCATAACCAATAACCATATCCAATAACCATCCCAACTAATCATGGAAGTTGGCCAGGCGCTCATGACCGTAAGCTTGGCTATCATGATAGTTTTAGAACTCTGCAGAGTTTGCACCTCTTTACCCACAAGTTTGTGATTTCGTCACCCGTCGGCGACTGCAGAACCTCCATTATACCAGTACACAACCATCGGTGCATGGCCAAGAGATCACAAAATAGCCTTTACAAAGGGGCTACTAGAAGTATGGACTCACTAAGGTTTCACCAGCTGGCTAGAATCTCAAATTCTCCCACCCATGGGCCCCCTCTTGTGCCATGCAGTTCCCAGGGCAGTCCTCACTCGCCCATTCCCCGCACCTTCCACGGTCCATAACAATCTAGCAATTTACCTAATTACTCAGCTAAGCCGCACCCATACTTGGCCTTGTGGTGGCACTGTTATCCTAGCATGTGCTCGCATGAACCGGTCCTTAGATCTACGGCAAGTAACCACCATCTCAGGCTACCTCATTCACAAACCCGGCTTGCCTAGATCTCCCTCCGATCCATGTTCAGTAACAGCATTAGTTTTCTCATTATCGTTACGAGTGCATTTAGCTAGCACATCTATCTCACTTCCCAATCTCATTGACTCAGCGAAGCATAAAACAAAAACCATACCCGACTCATAAACTTCCCTTGCGACAAGGGTGGTTTAACAAAAAACTAGTAAACTCCTATAAAAGGGGTTTCCCATCATGTTTGACTCAGCACACACACCTTTTTGCAAAACAAAACAGTTTTTCCCAAAACATAGGATCAATATGGTCAAGGAGCACTTGCCTTGTTCTTGCGGTTCCGGTTGCTCTTGGATCTCGAAACCTTGTTGTTGCAGCTCTTCGTAGACAGCTCCCTGAGCTTGTCCTGCTATACAGGATCGCGCACATACAAGATCCACAACAATCAATATCATGCACAAACTTTAACTAGATGCGATGATGCATATACATGCTATCCTATGATCAGTTTTTATTAGATCGGTTTGTACGTGTTCTTGCATGGCTTGCATGGATTTTATGATGAACAGAGGTGTTCGGATCAAATGTGGACGTGGCGATGATCTTGTCTTTAGATCAACCCGATCATCAAGTGATCTGTCCATGAGAAAGCTTCTGTTCGAAAGGAATCGAAGAACAGATGCAAAGAAAACACGACGATGTCGTAAGGTGATATTGGAGACCTACCTTACGTTCTTCTTGGTCTCGGGGTTCTTCTCTGATCAGACAGATCGTTGGGCTCCCCTTCCGGCGATCTTTCTTGACTGAACTCTGGCGATGGGCTTACTCGGCGAGTTGGGGCTAGGGCTCTAAGTCGTCGGCTTAGGAGTTGGAAAGGAAGTTTGTGGTTTCGGCCAGAGGTTCTGGGTTCTATTTATAATCGGGAGAGTCCTAATTTGATTGTATTTTGAATAAGAGTCGTATTCAGATTATCGTTGAATCTTAACAACTTATCTCTAGTTGATTTGGTGCGGTAACATCGTGGAATTCAGGTCGGTTTCTTCCCCGTACCGATATTTCTACGCGTACAAAATCCAAAAACCGCTCTAGAACTCGTGACCTCCGCGGTGATGAGCTCCGGAAGCTCCACGTGTCCATCGGGGCCTGATCTCCCCTTTTCCGCAGAGACGAGCTCCGATTGTGCCGCGTGTCAAGCGAGCAAGACCTCCCTCCCCTTCGGAGGTGAGCTCCGCGTGTGCCACGTATCCTGGCAGTTGGGACCTCCTCTCTTATTCAGAGGTGGCTCCGTGCAAGCCACATGTCAGTGCCAGACCTTCCCTCTCTCCAGAGGTACCTCCGGGTGTGCCACGTATCCATTCTGGACCTCCCTCTCTTCGGAGGTGAGTCCCGTAAATGCCACGCGTCAAGCAGCGCCAAACTTTCCTTTTTCCTCAGAGACGAGCTCCGAAGTTAACACGTGTCCAACAGTGACGGACTTCCCGGAGATAAGCTCCGGTGGTGACACGTGTCCAATAGAACCGGACCTCTCGGAGATGAGCTCTGAGATCGACACGTATCCCGTGTGACTGGTCCTCTGATTTCCGTGGTGACTAGCTCCGAAGGTGACATGTGTCCTGCGGAACTGGCTTTGCTTCTTCTGCAGAGGCTAGCTCCGGGGGCAACACATGTCCCACAGGGTTGGACCTCTCCCCCTTTGCGGAGATGAGCCCCGAGCCTGCCACTCAGCCAGTTTAGCGGCGGACCTTTCCCCACTTCGTAGGGATGAGCCCCGGACACGCCACGTGGCCAGCGGCCGCGGGAGTTATCTTCGGCGCTCTCTGTGAACTGGATTCTTGTTCTTTTTGTCTATCCTTTCAATTCCCTCTCTGTTCCTACTTCCTTTAAAATGTTTTCTCTACATGAGACATGAATACATGCAGAAACCAGAAATGAGGGTGTCACAAATCTACCCCCCTTAAATTGAATCTCGCCCTCGAGATTCGTTGGTAGAGAATAGATGGGGAAATTCTGCCTTGATGTCTTCTTCACGCTCCCATGTGGCTCCAGCTTCGGTGTGATGGCTCCATTGTACCTTGTACCATCGGATCACTTTGTTCCTGGTGACCCTTTCCTTTACGTTCGAAATTTCAATAGGGTGCTCTGTATAAGACAGGTCCTCTTGAAGTTCAAGCTCTTCCATTGGTACTTGCTCCTCTGGTACTCTCAAGCACTTCTTGAGCTGGGATACATGAAACACGTCATGTACGTCGGCGAGATATGTTGGGAGCTCTAGTTGATAGGCTACTTCTCCTCACTTGTCCAAAATCTTAAGTGGTCCGATGTAGCGAGGTGCTAGCTTGCCTTTGACGTTGAAACACCGTTCGCCTCGGATAGGCGATACCTTAAGATATACGTAGTCTCCTATTTCGAAAGTCAACTTCCTTCACCTATTGTCCGCATAGCCTTTCTGTCGTGACTGAGCAGCCTTTAAGTTCTCTCGTATCGTTTGGACTTGCTTTTCAGCTTCTTGTAGCACTTCGGGTCCAACACACCTGGTTCTCTCCAGTTCGTTCCAGAACAGCGGTGTTCTACACCGTCTACCATACAGTGCTTCGAAAGGTGACATCTTCAAGCTAGCTTGATAGCTATTGTTATAGGAGAATTCGGTGTACGGTAAACTCCTATCCCAACTACGCCCACGTTTCAAGGCGCAAGCTCTCAACATGTCCTCCAAAATTTGGTTTGTCCTTTCGGTTTGCCCATCGGTTTGTGGGTGATAGGCGGAGCTAAAATCCAGTCGTGTACCCATAGCTTTCTGCAGCTTCCTCCAGAATCTAGAGGTAATCTGAGAACCTCGATCTGAGACTATCCTCCTCGGGACTCCATGACGGCACACGATCTGCTCCATGTACAACTCGGCTAATTGTGCAACGTTGTACCTGGCCCTTATAGGGAGAAAATGGGATGTTTTCTTCAATCGGTCCTCGATAACCCAGATGGAGTCATAACCCGACTGAGTACGCGGCAATCTGACGATGAAATCCATGCTGATGTCTTCCCACTTCCACTCGGGTACCTTCAAAGGTTGCAACAATCCAGCAGATCTTTGATGTTCGGCTTTCACCCGTTGGCATGTGTCGCATAGGGCAACGTATTCGGCTATGTCCCTTTTCATACCATCCCACCAATAACAAGTCTTCAAGTCCTTGTACATTTTGGTACTTCCGGGATGTATGGAATAGGGTGAATCATGTGCCTCCTTTAATATCATGTCGCGGAGGTGCTTCACGTTAGGCACACAAATCCTTTTTCCTAGCCAAAGCGTACCCTTCTCATCTTGTTTGAAATCCTTCTCTATTCCCTGTCGGATCCTTTCCTTGATCCCCTTGATCTCCTCATCCGTTGCTTGGCCATCCCTTATCTCTTGCTCCAATGAGGAGTGGATCTCCATCATTTCCATGTTGTTCAAGAATCCGAGGTGTAACCGTTCGAACTCTTTACGTAGTTCGGGTGGTAGCTCCCGAACCGTAAGTTGGTGATATGCTCCCTTCCGGCTCAATGCATCAGCTACTACATTGGCCTTCCTAGGGTAGTAGTTGATTCCAACATCGTAATCTTTGATGAGTTCCAACCATCGACGTTGCCTCAAATTCAAGTCCATTTTTGTAAATATGTAGTTGAGGCTTTTATGATCCGTATAGATGTCAAATCGATGACCAAGGATATAATGTCTCTAAATCTTCAATGCATGCACTACTGCTGCTAGCTCCAAGTCATGTGTAGGATAATTAAGCTCGTGCTTCTTTAATTGTCGTGAGGCATAGGCTACCACTTGTACTTCTTGCATGAGCACACATCCGAGCCCCTGTCTGGATGCATCACAATATATGTCAAAGTTCTTGCTTACGTCCGGCAATACCAAAACCGGCGATGTGGTTAGCCTTTTCTTGAGTTCCTCAAAACTTTATTGGCATGCTGGTGTCCATTTAAAGGCTTTTCCCTTTGTTAGCAACTCCGTCATAGGCTTCGCTATCTTAGAGAAGTCCTTGATGAAGCGTCAGTAGTATCCAGCCATCCCAAGAAAACTCCGAATATCCCTCACGTTTTGCGGTTGGTCCCACTTCAGAACATCTCTCACTTTTCCGGGATCAACTGATACTCCCTCCTCGGAGATAATGTGGCCTAGGAATGATATCTCCTTTAGCCAAAATTGACACTTGTTAAGCTTGGCATACAATTGATGCTCACGCATTTTCTACAAGGTCAATTTCAAATGTTCTTCATGCTCCTCCTCACTTTTTGAATACACCATAATGTCGTCGATGAAAACCACGACAAACTTGTCCATGTACTCCATGAAGACCTTGTTCATAAGGTACATGAAGTATGCGGGTGCATTTGTTAACCCGAAAGACATGACGGTATATTCATACGAACCATACTGTGTTCGAAAGGTAGTCTTGGGTATATCGGAGGGCTTTATCTTCAGTTGGAAGTATCCCGACCGAAGATCAATCTTGGAGAACACTCGGGCTCCTATCATTTGCTCGAATAGGTCCTCTATACGGGGCAGAGGGTATTTGTTCTTGATTGTTACCTCATTGAGAGACCTATAGTCCACGCACATCCTTTGGGTCCCATCCTTCTTGTCTACGAAGAGCACGGGGGCTCCCCATGGTGACGAGCTTGGACGTATAAAACTCTTCTCCAACTGCTCCTGAATTTGCTTCTTGAGTTCTACTAGTTCATTAACGGGCATCCTATAGGGTCTCTTTGCTATGGGTGCAGTTCCTGGTACCAAATCAATGGCAAACTCAATGTCCCGATCAGGTGGCATACCTGGAAGATCTTCTGGAGACACGTCCGAGAATTCTTGAACCACTGGAATGCTGTCCATTGTCGCTCCTTCAACGTGGTTCAAGATTGCCTTTTCGGTTGTTTGTTGGGCTGACTCAAACTCGACACGAATCCCGTGCTTATTTGTCAACTGCACGCTTCTTTCAGCATATTGGACTACCCCGTTGTGCTTGCTTAACCAATCCATCCCGAGTATTATGTCAATCCCTTGGGAATCCAAGACAATGAGGTCGGCAAGGAAGTCTACCCCCTTATTTTAAGGCTTACTTTCGGACATACTATATTAGTCCTCATCTCTCCTCCGGGAGAATTAACTAACATAGCACATTTTAAGTGTGATATGGGTAGATTATGCTTGGAAACATACTTGGATGATATGAAGGAATGTGATGCTCCAGAATCAAATAAGATGGTGGCTGGGTTGGAGTTGGCAAGGAACATACCAATTACAACGTCCTCAGCCTGTTGTGCTTCCTCAGCAGAGACATGGTTCATGTTGCCGCGAGCATAGTTCTGCTGTCCACGGTTTCCTTGATTGTCCCCTCCGTTTGGCCGTGGGCTCTGCTTGGGCACGTTGCCTTTCTGTCCAGGGCCTCTCCTCAGGCACTGGCTCGCGAAGTGACCTGTTTCCCCGCATGCAAAGCAAGCCCTGTTGCCTATGGCAGGAGGTACGTTGGGGCGGGGGTTTTTAACAGGAGCTCCCATGTTGGGTCGGGGCACAGGAGGCATGGGCACACGAGGTGCTGGTGTAACAGGTTGTTGCTGTGGTGGCTGACTAGGGCGATATGCAGGAGCGGTCGATCCATACTGTGGTGCGGCCGGGGGCATGTACCGGGGTCGTACGTTGCTCCCTTGGGGCTGGTATGACATCTTCCTCTTGCACTCTCGCTCGATCTCTTGGATCTTGCTTTCAACCACTATAGCCTTGTCAATCAGCTTCTGAAAGCTTGCGTAGTCATTGTTGAGGAGCTGAACCTGAATCTCATTGTTCAATCCTCTCATGAACAGGTATTGTTTCCTCTGGTCTGAGTTGACATCTTCGGGGGCATACCGAGACAGTTGCGTAAACTTGTTGAGATACTCATTCACGCTTCTCTGTCCTTGGCGGAGACCTTCAAACTCCTGTCTCTTGAGCATCATTACACCAGCAGGGAAGTAATGAGAGCGGAAAATCTCCTTGAACTCAGTCCAGGTGATCGTCTTCGGGTCGACATGAGCGTTGTATAAGGAATCCCACCAGTCAGCGGCAGCTCCCATGAGTTGGTGCGACGCAAAGAGAACCTTCTCTCGGTCATTGCACTGCACTATGGCAAGCTTCTTCTCCATGGGTTTCAACCAGTCGTCGGCCTCCATGGGGTCGTTAGCTTGAGCAAAGGTGGGTGGTCCAGTCCTCATGAACCCACCCAGTCTGTTATGAGCCGGCGGTGGTGGTGGCGGTGGTGCTGGAACGGGGTTGCTGTTGTTGGCCTGCAACTGACCCAAAGTTTGGGTCATGGTTTGCATAAGTTGATTCTGTATGGCCATCAACCATTCCAGGTTGTTTTCACCAGCTCCAGGGTTAACAGGAACTTCTTCGTGGCCATCCTCTTGGTTGTCACGGACGTTCCTTCGTCCGGCGTTTCCTCTCACCATCTGCTAGAGAGAACGAAATAGAATAGAAGGTTAGAAGGTTAGGTAGATCCCCCTTAACTAGATGCATCAAGGTGGATTGGACTTATATATATTAGCCCATACGAGAATGTGAACAAGTGCCGAGGCATCTCACACCTCTTTCTACTTATCTGTGGATATGGACAACGCTTTGAGACGTCCCACAACTTACACTAAGCGCATAATCACAATAATCATCACAAGGGCTCACACAACTCCTATTCAAGGCTTTGTTCCATGGGGGTCCTATATGGCTTAGGGTGTTGCAAATTTTGTGATCCTACTATGGCTTCTCCTAGGCTTGTATCCTATGGCAAGGTAGTTTCAAGGCCAATCTAAGGACCCTAGGCTTGCATCCTATGGTCAGCGTGGCTTAGCTACCAATCTGTGTCTGATACCAATCTGTGACCTATCTAAGTGTGTAACCTACTATCAACCGTGGCTCTGGTACCAATCTGTGATTGTATCTAGGTGTGTAATCTACCCCTATCCGTGGCTTTTTGATACCAATCTGTGTTTCCTATTTAGGCGTGTAACCCACCGTCAACCGTGGATCTGATACCAATCTGTGACGCCCTCAATTCTGTGGAAAACCACGGAACCGAGAACTAATGCATATGTGTGCCCAGGATGTTCATCACACATACACATATGTTCCACAAACTGAATTCAGAATATATATAACCACGAGTAACAGAGTTTATTACAATGTTTCATGAGTCTTGGACTCATACCCACGGCGGAAGTCTTATTTCTATGCAGCGGAAGTTTTCTAACTAATGCGGAAGCAATCTAAGCAACAGCAGCTCCATCTCTACTTTATCCCCCACAGGCAAGGTTGAGGACAGATTACGCGCCTAATGCTCTACTTGGTCTTCATAGTAATCTTCTCCTGTTGCTGATGATGAAATAATAATGCAAGTTTGAGTACAATGATGTACTCAGCAAGTGCAGGAAAATATGATATGTAGCTCACAACAAGGTAGGTATAAAAAGGTTCATTGCAGAAAGCAAAGTTATTTATCAAAAACGTGATAAAACAGCAACTCATCTTTATGTGAATGTATTTCCAACATGTATGAAAATACCAATCATACCTCCATTTTGTTCATTACCTTCCATGTCACAACCAGACATCAATCAATCTCATTCTTGCTCACGAATACCTCCTCGTATTCGCTACCATCTCACGAATACCATCTCGTATTCGCTACCATTTTCATCTTCATAACTTTGTCTCCCACCGAGACCAACCTTGTTGCCATGACTCAACAGTCATGCAACCCATCTTATCACCTGGACTCATCAGTCCCAAAAACCCAAACCAAAGTCAAACCATAACCAATAACCATATCCAATAACCATCCCAACTAATCATGGAAGTTGGCCAGGCGCTCGTGATCGTAAGCTCGGCTATCATGATAGTTTTAGAACTCTGCAGAGTTTGCACCTCTTTACCCACAAGTTTGTGATTTCGTCACCCGTCGGCGACTGCAGAACCTCCATTATACCAGTACACAACCGTCGGTGTATGGCCAAGAGATCACAAAATAGCATTTACAAAGGGGCTACTAGAAGTATGGACTCACTAAGGTTTCACCGGCAGGCTAGAATCTCCAATTCTTACACCCACGGTCCCCCTCTTGTGCCATGCAGTTCCCAGGGCACTCCTCACTCGACTCCCATTCCCCGCGCCTTCCACGGTCCATAACAATCTAGCAACTTACCTAATTACTCAGCTAAGCCGCACCCATACTTGGCCTTATGGTGGCACTGTTATCCTGGCATGTGCTCGCATGAACCGGTCCTTAGATCTACGGCAAGTAACCACCATCTCAGGCTACCTCATTCACAAACCCGGCTTGCCTAGATCTCCCTCCGATCCATGTTCAGTAACAGCATCAGTTTTCTCATTATCATTATGAGTGCAGTTAGCTAGCACATCTATCTCGCTTCCCAATCTCATTGACTCAGCGAAGCATAAAACAAAAACCATACCCGACTCATAAACTTCCCTAGTGACAAGAGTGGTTTAACAAAAACTAGTAAACTCCTATAAAAGGGGTTTCCCATCATGTTTGACTCAGCACACACACCTTTTCGCAAAACAAAACAGTTTTTCCCAAAACATAGGATCAATATGGTCAAGGAGCACTTGCCTTGTTCTTGCGGTTCCGGTTGCTCTTGGATCTCGAAACCTTGTTGTTGCAGCTCTTCGTAGACAGCTCCCTGAGCTTGTCCTGCTATACAGGATCGTGCACATACAAGATCCACAGCAATCAATATCATGCACAAACTTTAACTAGATGCGATGATGCATATGCATGCTATCCTATGATCAGTTTTTGTTAGATCGGTTTGTACGTGTTCTTGCATGGCTTGCATGGATTTTATGATGAACAGCGGTGTTCGGATCAAATGTGGACGTGGCGATGATCTTGTCTTTAGATCAACTCGATCATCAAGTGATCTGTCCACGAGAAAGCTTCTGTTCAAAAGGAATCGAAGAGCAGATGCAAAGAAAACACGACGATGTCGTAAGGTGATATTGGAGACCTACCTTACGTTCTTCTTGGTCTCAGGGTTCTTCTCTGATCAGACAGATTGTTGGGCTCCCCTTCCGGCGATCTTTCTCGACTGAACTCCGGCGATGGGCTTACTCGGCGAGTTGGGGCTAGGGCTCTAAGTCGTCGGCTTAGGAGTTGGAAAGGAAGTTCGTGGTTTCGGCCAAAGGTTCTGGATTCTATTTATAATCCGGAGAGTCCTAATCTGATTGTATTTTGAATAAGTGTCCTATTCAGATTATCGTTGAATCTTAACAACTTATCTCTAGTTGATTTGGTGCGGTAACATCGTGGAATTCAGGTCGGTTTCTTCTCCGTACCGATATTTCTACGCGTACAGAATCCAAAAACCGCTCCAGAACTCGTTACCTCCGCGGTGATGAGCTCCGGAAGCTCCACGTGTCCATCGGGGCCTGGTCTCCCCTTTTCCGCAGAGACGAGCTCCGGTTGTGCCGTGTGTGAAGCGAGCGAGACCTCCGTCCCCTTCGGAGGTGAGCTCCGCGTGCGCCACATATCCTGGCGGCCGGGACCTCCTCTCTTATTTATAAGTGGCTCCGCGCAAGCCACGTGTCAGTGTCGGACCTTCCCTCTCTCCGGAGGTAGCTCCGGGTGTGCCACGTATCCATTCCGGACCTCCCTCTCTTCGAAGGTGAGTCCCGTAAATGCCATGCGTCAAGTAGCGCCGGATTTTCCTTTTTCCTCAGAGACGAGCTCCGAAGTTAACACGTGTCCAACAGTGACGGACTTCCCGTAGATAAGCTCCGGTGGTGACACGTGTCCAATAGAACCGAACCTCTCGGAGATGAGATCCGAGATCGACGCGTATCCCGCGCGACTGGTCCTTTGATTTCCGTGGTGACTAGCTCCAAAGGTGACATGTGTCCTACGGAACTGCCTTTGCTTCTTTCGCAGAGGCTAGCTCCGGGGGCAACACGTGTCCCACAGGGTTGGACCTCTTCCCCTTTGCGGAGATGAGCCCCGAGCCTGCCATGCAGCCAGTTTAGCGGCGGACCTTTCCCCACTTCGTAGGGATGAGCCCCAGACACGCCACATGGCCAGCGGCCACGGGAGTTATCTTCGGCGCTCTCTGTGAACTGGATTCTTGTTCTTTTTGGCTATCCTTTTAATTCTCTCTCTGTTCCTACTTCCTTTAAAATGTTTTCTCTACATGAGACATGAATACATGCAGAAACCAGAAATGAGGGCATCACACTCTAACCATCTCCTCTGTCTGAGGTTGAGATCGGGCTGTGTGAAAATGTACTTTAAGCTCTTATGGTCTGTATATATCTCTGTCCTCTTTCCCATCAAGTAACGCCTCCAAAGCTTCAGTGCGTGGACCACTGCGGCTAGCTCGAGGTCATGCTTAGGATAGTTCTTCTCGTGTTTTCAGAGCTGCTGGGATGCATAGGCAACGACATGCCCCTCTTGCATGGGAACACATCCCAACCCGTGTCCAGAAGCATTGCAATACACCGAAAAATTCTTCTGCATGTCTGGCATAACTAGCACTGTGTTGTCAATCTTTTCTTCAGCTCTTGGAAACTTGTCTCACACTCCAGTGTCCACGTGAATTTGATTCCCTTCTCTAACAATTTGGTGAGGGGTCTCGAGATCTTGGAGAAGGCCTCAATGAACCGTCGATAATACCCAACCAATCCTAAGAAGATCGAATTTCCCCAACATTTTCAGGGGTCTTCCACTTCTGCACATCCTCGATCATGGCGGGATCTACGGAGATTCCTCCCTCCGAGATTATGTGTCCTAAGAAGGGGACTCTTCTCAGCCAAAACTCGCATTTGCTCAGCTTGGCATATAGTTGGTGTTCTCTCAACTTTTGCAACACCAGTCTTAGATGCCCCTCATGTTCTTCTTCGTCTTTGGAGAAGATGAGAATGTCATCAATGAAAACCACTACAAGTTTGTCCAGATATTCTATGAATAGTTTGTTCATGAGATACATGAATTACGCCGGAGCATTAGTTAGCCCGAACGACAAGACGGTGTATTCATACAGCCCGTACCGAGATACGAAAGTTGTCTTTGGAATGTCAGTTGGCCTTATTTTAAATTGGTGATATCCCGACCTGAGATCAATTTTTGAGAATACACAAGCTCCCCTCAACTGATCAAATAGGTCTTCAATTCGGGATAATGGGTACTTGTTCTTGATGGTTACTTCATTCAACGCACGGTAGTCTATGCATACCTTTGGGTTCCGTCCTTCTTGGGCACAAATATCACTGGAGCACCCCATGGCGAGGAACTAGGACGAATATACCCCTTCTCTGTCAATTCTCTTATATGTTCTTTGAGCTCTTCCAGCTGTTTGGAGTCCATCCGATAAGGCCTCTTGTATATCGGGGCTGTTCCAGGCACTAGTTCAATCGCGAATTCCACTTCATGATTTGGGGGCATACTTGGCAACTCCCCAGGAAAAACGTCGGGATATTCCTTGATAACCCTTATCTCTTCCACTTCCACTTCCACTTGATTGAGTTTAATGTCCCTCTGAGGTTCTTGTACGGCTATGAACATCACTTTTGTGCCACTAAGGTGAGTTAGTTCCACCGTTCTAGTCGAACAATGGATGATACCTTTATGTTTGGTCAACCAATCCATACCCAAAATAATATCTATCCCTTGTGAGTTTATCACTATGAGGTTTGCAGTAAATACTACCCCATTAAGGTCTAGATTCACCTTGGGACACACTTGTCTTGTTCTTATTTCTCCCCCTAGAGAGTTCACTGCTAACATATGATTCATTTATGTTGTTGCTAGATCATGCTTCTTCACAAATCCTTGAGCAATGAACGAGTGGGTAGCACCAGAATCGAACAAAATGGTCGCAATGTGTAAATTTGCAGGGAACTTACCAATCACCACGTCCGCTGCCTCTTGCGCTTCCTCCATGGTCATGTGGTTCACCCGTCCTCGCATCACATTCTGCTGCTGTGGCTGCATAGGCTTTTTCTTTGGGCACTTATGAGCATAGTGTCCCACTTCACCACAGTTGAAGCATTGCACCCCGACTTTAGGGGTCTGGCCTTTGTTATCTTGGGGTTGGTTCTGTGGCCCTTGTCCTGCTGGTCGAGGTTGATAGGTGGGGCGTGGCTGCTGCACAAACTGACGCTGTGGCTGTACTGGTGCTGATGGAGGCCTGATGTTTGGGTTGTACCCTCTCGGTGTCGAGTAGGGTACTACAGCACGGCTCGTCTGCCCTGCAGGTTGCTGCATCAGACGTGGACGTGTGTTGCTGCTTGATGCTTGGTGTGACAATCCCATCTTCCTCTTGTTTTCATTCTCCAAGGCCTTCAGCTTCCTCTCCACAACAAACGCCCTGTCCACCATCTTTTGGAAACTTTCATATTCGTTGGAGGACATTGCACATTGCATTTCCATGGTAAGTCCCTCCACAAAACAGTCCTGTTTCTGCTCATCAGTTTCGATGTCCCGTGGTGCATAATGGGACAGTTGGGCGAATTTGGTGAGGTACTCTCTTACAGTCATGTTGCCCTGCTGCAGTCCCAAGAACTCCTTCCTCTTGTTCATGAGTTCTCCCCTTGGTATGTAGTGGTTACGGAAACTGCGCTTGAACTCTTCCCGAGTTATGTTCTCGGGGTCGTGATGGGCTGCCACGTATGCGGTCCACCAATCAGCAGCGGGCCCACGCAATTGATGAGAGGCAAACAGCACCCTCTCATATCCTTGGCATTGTATGATCCTCATCTTGTTCTCAATGGTCTTGAGCCAATCATCTGCCTCCAGAGGTTCAGCAGCACTTGCAAACTTTGGGGGTTGAGTTCCCAGAAACTCAATCAACCTTGGTTGACGTGGTGCAGCCTGTGTGGGTGGAGCTTGGTGTAAGTTGGCCACCACTTGAGTCAAATTCTGAATGAGCTGATTTTGATTGTCGATCATTTGGTAGATGGGATCAGCTCTTTCTCAGCGACCACCCCTGTCTTGCCCTCCAGAAAGTTGAGGATCGGCAGCCTCATTGTTGTTGTTGTTGGGGTTGGCACCACGACCTCTTCCTCTTCCAGCCATCTATCATGATCACCAAATGTCAACTTTAATCATTACACATTAACTTCCCAAATTGCTTGTTTAAACTTAAACTTTTGAGACCTCAATATTTAGACAATTTCTGAAGATTTCACATAGATCTTTGGGCGTCATGTCTCACGCGAAAATAAATGCACTATTGATTCATAGGGGTTCACACACCAAAGCAATGCAAACTTAAAGACGAGGTTGTGGACAAGTGCCCATGGCTTCCACAACTCACGTCACACACCAAACACTAACAAACAAAT
This sequence comes from Neostapfia colusana, assembly GCA_030760725.1. Classification (NCBI taxonomy): domain Eukaryota; kingdom Viridiplantae; phylum Streptophyta; class Magnoliopsida; order Poales; family Poaceae; genus Neostapfia; species Neostapfia colusana. The sequence continues at coordinate 9,552,928 of JASWHV010000016.1, forward strand.
AGATAGGTTCTTTACTCGACTACTCGATAACCTGCGGAAATAAGGGAAATGACTCTAACAACTCGTATCATTGAGCTGGCTCGTCGGGGTCTTCCTCATCATTGCGGCTGCCCTCTGATTCCGCTTTAGGTGTGGAAGCTGCTTGTGGAGAAGTGCGGCGACGCTTGCTCGCCCGACAGTCTAGAGAGTCAGGAGTCCATGTGTCATTCTTTGTGACACACAGTTCATTCCCATCTCCTCTCTCCCTCGCCCTCAAGCTGGCGCGAAGCAACGCCTCAGTCTCCTTCAGGGTGTCACGGACATCCTGAAGCTCCTGCTGGCACTCCTGTAGTCGAGTGCTGAGCATAGCTGCATCCTCCAAGCACAGGTCCATGTGCTCATGGGAAGTCCCCTGCTGCACCGGCGGGTACTTGTACTCCGCGGTGCCACTCTCATGCTGGAGGACATACATGTACTCAGTCCTGTCCAGGTGGCGACGGTTGATGTAACTCTGGCACGTGATGGACTCCTAGGTGACATCCTTCTCAGCATCGACCTGAGTCGCCCGACAAGCTGGAGAGCGGTGGATCTTGAGCAGCTGGTTGTCATGGATAATCCTCATCTCTGAGCTCCATTCTTCACGTTTCTCACGGATGGTCCTGGTGGAGCTGTAGTGTATGATCAGCTTGCCAACATTGTCGGCGGCGTGGAGCATACGCCGAAGACGGCGCAACAAGCCTCCTACTGCCAACCCGTAGGAGTGGTACATCACCGGGAGGTTCTCCTCCCTCAAGGCTAGGGCAGCTACAGGCACTCTTCCTCCGGTGGACTTGCGAGCAGTGTGAACCATCTAAAATATAAATCATTTAAAATCAAGTTAGATAAGAATTAAATAAAGACTGTATTTTGAGTAAAAGTTGAGGCAAGATGAACAAATAAGATAAAGTGACAACATTAAATAACACTTTCTCCTTACACCTTTTGTAAAATAGTTTTTAAGAACATAGGGTCCTTAAATACGTCCATTTCTACCTAGGTCCACGTTCCTACGGGCAACCTGGCTCTGATACCACTTCTGTCACACCCTGTTTCTTCGAAGAACGACCGAGTGAATATCACATGTATGTCGAGATCATTTTCTCATACATGTGACGACAAATAGTGAATCATCATTATATTACAAGCCAAGTATTCGAATATAAATAAGTCTTACATAGCATAACGTCTCGATGGACGAATAATATGTTCATAACATGTAAATAAAACAGCAGCGGAAGATAAGTCTTGTGGGCTCCGTCACAAGCGTTGCCCGGGGGACCCCGTGAACCTAGAATCCTTCTTCGGGTCCGAAGTCTTGGTCGTTGTACACCACGTCATTCCCTTGGCCTGAGCAGCAATTTAAACCAACAGAAAAGCAAGCTTGAGTACCGTTGGTACTCAGCAAGTGTGGGAAGGTTATGTCATGCATAGCTAGACAAGGAGGGGTTGAACTCTTGGTTAAAGCACTGCGCAACAAATACCTATCACCTTAGCTTATCAAGCACCTACATTACTACATAGGTGAATTGGTCCCAATCCCCCAACCTATCATCATTATCAATCAACCATAAGATCATTACGAATGTTAAGCTCCCCACTTGACATTCTCAATAGCCATTTCATCATTCTCTAATCATGAATAAGTCCAAGCCACTCTTGACCGTGAGTACAGCTATCATGACAGTTTTGACTCTGTAGAGTTTGCACCACTGTACCCACATGTAGTGATTTCATCCTCCGTTGCCAGGTGGACTAAAAGAACCTCCATTATGCTAGTGGCCGCGAACCACGTTCATACTTCCAAGGTGTGTAGCCAGGAGGAGATCACTACAAGGCCTTTACAAAGGGATTCCCGACGAGTGTGGGCCGACTGAGGTTTCACCCCCAACAGCATACAAGAGGCTCCAACCCCGCTGCAGTGGCCCCCTTTTGAGCCTTGCGGTTCATATGGTAGTCCAGCTGACACCTATTCCCCGCACCATCCAAACACCCATACTACGCTGGGGATGCATCTAATTAATTGGCCAAGCTGCCCCCATCTCAGCATGTGGTTGGCACGATAAAGCCAGGTTACATGCTCAATGAACCGGTCCTTAGGATCCAGGCAAGCACTATACACTAACCCCAGTCTCGTGCACGCAGCACCAACCAAAGCATCCAACTTGCCTAGATCCCTACCTCTACATGATTCATATATCTCATTCAAAGGGTAAAGTAAACAAGATGATGATCTCATGTCCCATTTATCCCATTCTAAGCATGGCTAAGCATGAGTAGTATAAATGAATGACATAATAAAGTAACTCCCAACCCAAGGCTACAAGGAAACAAGATAATGCAATTCTAGGGAAACTTTCTAGCTTGGGTATCATATTCCAATTTGACAATGCAATTAAATTCTAACTACACATCCTAGTATAGGATCAAAGTGGTCAAGGACACTTGCCTTCTTCCTTCTGCTCCCGGAATGGAAAGTCTTGAACTTGAAAGGTGAGAACCTGCTCTGGGGCTGGTTCTACTCATGCCAATACACACATAGAAAAAAGAAAACAACATTCCATAAGGCATAGTCCACATTTCCACTCATGCAAACCACACATGCATACATATGAAAGTCATACACATATTTAAGTGTTGTGTTTACCCTAGATATGTTGATTCTAAGCATACATGCACTTTTAAACATATATATTATTTCTAGCTTTAATATGCAGATTTCTAAGTGCACACTATATATGAATTTCCAATTTGAACAAATTTTCTATATTGGATAATACACTTCTTAGCCACAAAATTTGCAATAAAGATAATTTCCTACTCCAAAAAGGTTTTCAGATCTTCTACAAAATCTTAATTTGAAGTTTTGGATTTGGGGACCTCATTTAACATTTTCTAATTATGCATACCTATTTTCCTATATTTTCAGATTTATTTTCCATACCTCAAAGTGAACTTTAATATTAAAATAGCAAGACATATCACCTAAACAGAATATGTTCTGATCTAAAATGTCCAACAAAATATCTTTTGACTTCCTCTCTGATGGGAATCAAATTGAATTTATTTTTACCCATTTTCAGAATCATTTTCTAGCCTAAAAATGAATTTCCAGCAATAAAACATCAACCTAAATTGATACAAAAGTTTCTACTGTTCCAATTACCTAAACAGATCCTTTATACATTTTTCCTACCCCTTTTTGGTCACTTAAATTCATTTTCCACATATTTAAATTTGTTTTGTGCCTAAAGGGTATATTTCAGAGATAAATTATAAAACAGCAATCTTATTTAGTTTAAAAGTTTATTTCCCTTCTAAATTCAGACCTCAGATTGTTCTACCAATTTTCAACATGGTTAGAATACTTCAACTGAACCTATATCTATGTTTAAATTTAAATCCTATTCACATATTCAATTTCCTGAAATTAATAACCCTTAGGGGCTGATATGCAAATTCACACTGCAGTGGGGCCCCATTTCTCATTTCCTAAATTTTCAGGGGTCTAAGTGTGCAAAATAGGGAGGTCTTCCTAATTCTTATTAAGTCCAGGGGCTAAAACTGATTTTTAAATGAATTTACATGAATTTCTGAGGGTCCAGGGGCTAGATCAGAAGTTTCCGGGGCTAGCTCGTGTTTTTCGAGATCCCTAGAGGGTAGCGCGTAAGATTCTTGTCCTTTATAACGCGGGGCGGATGTGGGCCGCTGGATTTAAAACAGAGGGCTGAGATTAGATCGTGAAGCGGTACGGGTTAAATCTATTCGGGACCGCACGATTTAAAACGGACGGGCCACAGGGGGCCACATCGCCCTGGCCGGAGCCAGCCCGCGTGCGCGGCAGCGCGCGGCGTCGGGGGCGGAAATCTCACCGGCGCAGCCTCGGTTCTTTGCTGCTAGACGCTAGAACTTGCATTTTTTTTTCACACGGATCGACTGCGGAGGAGTAGGGGGAGCTCACCTAGGGGTTTCTCGGGCTTGGAGAGGTCGGAATCCGGCTCTGCGACGACAGTGGGTGGTGAAGCTCCTCGGTGCTCGTCGAAGCCGTAGCTAGGGCGCAAGACACGTCGTTTCCTTCACCTGCAGGGCTCCCCGGCGGCGGTGGAACATGACAAGTCCGTTAGATCAGAGAAAAGTGATGAGATCCGAAGGTTTTTCGGCTGGGGACGATCGGTTCTCACTAGAGCGGAAAACGTGGCGATGCGGGGAGACCGACTGGGTTTTCTGGAGTTTAAAGGGACAAGGAGAGGCAGCGGGGGTCGGTTTAGATGTGCAGCAGCGCTTTGCCGAATATTGTGGCTCGTGGCGTGGAAATCGGCCGAGGCATCGGCGATCGGCGCGGGAGAATCGGGGCGGTTGGGGCTCGCGAGGGAAGGGGATGACAAGCGGGCCCCATGCGTCAGAGAGAGGGGGAGGGGAAAAACAGCCGCGGGCTGTTGGGCCAGCTGAGGTGGGTTTCGGCCCATTGGCTGTTTTTCTTTTTCTTTTTCCTTTTTCTTTTTCCTTTTTCTTTTCTGTTTTGATTCAAATTTGAATTCCAGTTTTAGTTTGAATTTTTTCTCCACATGCATTACGTCCAAAAATATTAAATTCACCACTTTAACAGATTTTGGGGTGTTACAATGAGTTACAAGATCCAGGTTTTTCGACCCCAATTCTCATGCTCATTCTGCTTTTGTTGCTTCTTTTGAACCCAAAGATATATCACACGCACTCACTAATGAATCTTGGATTATTGCCATGCATGAAGAGTTAGAAAATTTTGAAAGAAATAATGTTTGGAAACTTGTACCTCCACCTCAAGGTCACACTTTAACTGGAACTAAATGGGTGTTTAAAAATAAACAAAGTGAGGATGGGGTTGTAGTTAGGAATAAGGATAGGTTGGTTGCTCAAGGTTTCACACAAGTTGAAGGTCTAGATTTTGAGGAAACTTTTGCTCCTGTTGCTAGATTAGAAGCCATAAGAATTTTGTTAGCTTTTGCTGCATCTAAAGGTTTTAAGCTATATCAAATGGATGTTAAAAGTGCTTTTCTTAATGGCTACATAGATGAGGAGGTTTATGTCAAACAACCACCTGGTTTTGAAAATCCAAATTTTCCTAATCATATTTACAAACTGTCCAAAGCCTTGTACGGTCTTAATGTCACACCCGGATTCTCCGAAGAACAACCGAGTGAATATCACATGTATGCCAGGATCATTTTCTCATACATGTGATGACAAATAGTGAAGCATCATTTATTACAAGCCAGGTGTCGAATATAAATAAGCCTTACATAGCATACGTCTTGATGGACGATAATAAGTTCATAATATGTAAATAAAACAGCAGCGGAAATATTATTCTTGTGGGCTCCGTCACAGGCGCTGCCCGGGGGACTCCATGAACCTAGAATCCTTCTTCGGGTCCGAAGTCTTGATCATTAAACACCACATCATTCTCTTGACCTGAGCAGCAATATAAACCAACAAATATGCAAGTTTGAGTACCGATGGTACTCAGCAAGTGTGGGAAAGTTATATCATGCATGGCTAGAGCAAGGAGAGGTTGAACTCATGGTTAAAGCACTACGCAATTAATACCTATCACCTTAGCTATTAAGCACCTACATTACTACATAGGTGAAATGGTCCAAATCTCCAATCCCATCATCATAATCAAATAACCATAACATCACTTCCAATGTTAAGCTCCCCGCTTAACATCCACAACTTCCAAAGCCATCATCCTCTAATCATGAATAAGTCCAAGCCGCTCTTGACCGTGAGCACGGCTGTCATGACAGTTTTGACTCTACAGAGTTTGCACCACTGTACCCACATGTAGTGATTTCATCCCCCGTTGCCGGGTGGACTAAAAGAACCTCCATTATGCCAGTGGCCACGAACCACATTCACACTTCCCAGGTGTGTAGCCAGGAGATCACTACGAAGCCTTTACAAAGGGATTCCCAACGAGTGTGGGCCCACTGAGGTTTCACCCTTAACAGCATACAAAAGGCTCCAACCCCACTGCAGTGGCCCCCTCTTGAGCCTTGCGGTTCATATGGTAGTCCAGCTGACACCTACTCCCCGCACAATCCAACACACCCATACTACGCCGGGGATACACCTAATTAATTCGCCAAGCTGCCCCATCTCAGCATGTGGTTGGCACGGTAAAGCCAGGTTACATGCTCCATGAACCGGTCCTTAGGATCCAGGCAATTACTAAACACAAACCCGAGTCTCGTGCACCCAGCACCAACCAAATCATCCAACTTGCCTCAATCCCTACCTCTACATAACTCATAATATCTCATTCAAGAGTAAGGTAAATAAATTGATGATCTCATACCCCACTTATTCCATTCTAAGCATGGCTAAGCATAAGAAATATGAATGAATGACATGATAAAATAAATTCCAACCCAAGCTACAAGGAAAGAAGGTAATGAAATTCTAGGGAAACTTCCTAGCATGGGTTTCATATTTCAATTGACAATGCAAATAATTCTATCTACACATCCTAGCATAGGATCAAAGTGGTCAGGGACACTTGTCTTCTTCCTGCTGCTCTGGGAATGGAAAGTCTTGTTCTTGGAAGGGAAAAACTTGCTCTGGAGCAGGTTCTACTCATACCATCACACATAGCAAAATAAAACAACAATCCATAAGACAGTTCACACTTTCACTTCATACAAACCACACATTCACATCTATGAAAGTCATTCACATTTCTATGTGTTGTGGTTACTCTATGTGTGTTGATTTTTGGCTTACATGCACTTTTAAACATGTTCACATGTTTTCTAACTTTTGTATTCAGATTTATGTTTGCACACTATATATGAATTTCCAATTTGAACAAATTCCTTATATTCAATTGATACACATCTTAGCTACCAAGTATGCATGGAAGGTATTTTCCTACTCCAAATGGGTTTTCAGATCTTCTACCAAATCCTAAACTGAAATCTTTGGATTTGGAGACTTCATTTATCATTTTCTAGTTATGCATACCTATTTTCCTATGTTTTAAGATTTATTTTCTATACCTAATTGTGAACTTTATTATGAAAATAGTAAGACACATCATCTAAACAGAATAGGTTCTGATCTAAAATATTAAATAATATATTTTTGAACTTCTCCTCTGATGTGAACTAATTTACATTTATTTTACCAATTTTCAGAATTATTCTCTAACCTAAAAATGTGTCCTTATAACTAATAAATTTGAATAATCAATTAGACAGATTCATTTCAGCTTAAAATCTATGTTTAACTCACTCCAAAGTTTTCCAAGTGCTATGAGAGTTTAAATTTGAATTTACAATGTGTTTGTCCCATCTTTTAAAATTTAAATACTAATCACATATTCAAATTCCTAAATTTAATATCATATAGGGTTAAAAAGGTAAACTCACCCCACTACAGGGTCTATTATATTATTTCATAAATTTCCAGGGGTCTAACTACACATAACAGAGGGGTTTTCCTAATTTTTATTAAGTCCAGGGGCTAAAACTGATTTTTAATTGAATTTACATGAATTTCTAGAGTTCCAGGGGCTAGATCTGAAGTTTCCGGGGCTAGCTCGTATTTTCCGAGATCCCCAGGGGGTGGCGCGTAAGAATCCCAGCCTTTATAACGCGGGGCTGACGTGGACCGTCCGATTTAAAACAGACGGTTGAGATTATAACGTCGAACCGGTACGCGGGGATTTAAATTCTACCGTGCGATTTAAAATCGACGGTGCACAAGCGGCCACGTCGCTCTGATCGAGCGCGGGCGACGCTGCCCGGCGGCGCGTGGCGGCGGGAGGCGGCGATCTCGCCGGAGAGCTTCGGATCTTCGTCAATTCTTCCTAAAACTGGGATTTCATGGCATAGATCGGTAGAGGGGAGGTCGAGGATCTCACCTCAGGGGTTTTCTTGAGCTCGGAGGTCCTGGAAGGCGGTCGGCGACGAGGTCCGAGGTGAACTCACGGCGATGCTCGTCGGCGCTGTGTTTGAAGTGCAAACCACCGAGTTTTCTGCACCTGCATGATTCCCCAGAGGCGGTGGATCAAGATCAGCGCGTTAGATCAGAAATCCAGAGCGAAGATCGAGCGCAATTGGCCGGAGAAACTCGGGTTCTCACCGGATGGAAAACGGCTGATCGTGGGTGAAAATCGGGAAGATGCCGGTGTTTATATAGCCGGGGGAGGGCGGCGGGTTTGTTTAGATCGAGTTTGAGTCTTCTGGGACCGGGAGCCGGGCTGAGGGGCGCGGAAATCCGGGTCGGTTACGATCGCGCGCGCGCGTGGAAGAGTCCGAGGTCGGCGCGAGCGGGAGGTCGGGGATGACAGGCGGGCCCCGCATGTCAGTGAGAGGGAAGCGGGCGCGTGGCTGCGGCTGGCGCGGGGGTGAGGTGGGCCGACTGGTGGGTTTCGGCCCACTGGCCGGGGAGGTTTGTTTTTTTCTTTTTCTTTTTCTTTTCTGTTTTGAGTTTAATTTGAATTCCAATTTTAATTTGAATTTCTGCACCACATGCAATACGTCCAAAAATTTTTAAATTCTCCTCTTAACAGGTTTTGGGGTGCTACAGCTCTACCCCCTTAAAAGAAATCTCGTCCTCGAGATTGGTGGTTCTAAGAAAACAATTCCGGAAACTGTGCCTTAAGCTCGTCTTCTCGCTCCCATGTGGCTTCCTCTTCCGAGTGATGCTTCCACTGCACCTTGCACATCCAGATTCTTTTATCTCTTGTGATGCGTTCCATCGTCTCCAAAATATTGGACGGTTGCTCGGCATAAGACAGATCCTCAGCTACGTCAACCTCATTCATGGGTAACATCTCTTCAGGTGTTCTCAGACATTTCTTGAGCTGTGACACATGGAATACGTCATGCACATCCGATAGGTGAGCTGGTAATTCTAGTTGATACGCCACTTCGCCTTTTCTCTCCAGAACTTGAAAGGGTCCGATGTATCGAGGTGACAACTTCCCTTTCACCTTGAACCGACGAAGTCCTCGGATAGGGGACACCTTGAGATAGACATAGTCCCCCATGTTGAAAACGAGCTCTCTTCTTAGTACATCGGCATAGCTCTTTTGTCGTGTGTGTGCTATCCTCAAGTTGTTGCGAATTTCCCTCACTTTCGCCTCGGCTTCTTGTAGTACTTTGGGTCCAAACACTTTGCTTTCCCCCGTTTGGTTCCAAAATAGTGGAGTTCTACACTTCCTCCCGTACAAAGCTTCAAATGGTGACATCTTCATACTAGCCTGATAGCTGTTGTTATAGGAGAACTCCGCATACGGTAAGTTCTTATCCCAACTCCGATTGTTTTTGAGTGCACACGCTCTCAGCATATCCTCAAGGATCTGATTGGTTCTTTCCGTCTGCCCGTCAGTTTGGGGATGATAGGCAGAGCTAAAATTCAGATGGGTTCCCATGGTTTCATGCAACTTCTTCCAGAACCTTGAGGTGAACTGTGTCCCTCGATCCGACTCTATCTTCTTGGGCACTCCATGGTAACACACGATCCTTGACATGTACAACTCTGCCAATTTGGATCTGTTGTAGCTTTCTTTCACGGGGATGAAATGAGCTACCTTGGTTAGCCTGTCAATGATGACCCATATCGAATCATATCCTGATTGGGTCCTAGGCAATCCCACTATGAAATCCATACCGATTTCTTCCCATTTCCATTCGGGCACTTTGAGTGGTTACAATAATCCTGCGGGTCGTTGATGTTCTGCCTTCACCAACTGACATGTGTCACATAGGGCAACATGTTCCGTGACATCTCGCTTCATGCCATACCACCAATACCTGCTCTTGAGGTCCTGGTACATCTTCCTACTCCCAGGATGAATGGAATAGTCGGAATCGTGGGCCTCCTTCAAAATCAATTCACGGATCTCCTTTACTTCAGGCACACAGATTCTTTTCCCGTGCCACACCGTTCCTTGTTCATCCTCTCTGAAACCAGGGGCTTTATTTTCCTTGATGAGTTGCCTGATTTCTTGTATCTTCTCGTCATTCTTTTGACCATCGCGTATGTCTCGCTCTAGTGTGGAGTCCACTTCCATGGCGATGGCTTCACCACTATTCACCAGGCATAGATTGAGTCTTATCATATCGTCCTTCAATTCTGCAGGCATGTCCTTCAAGCTCAACCTATTGACCTGCACTTTCCCGCTTAAAGCATCTGCCACGACGTTTGCTTTCCCAGGATGATAGTTGATGCCCACATCAAAGTCATTGATTAGCTCTAACCATCTCCTTTGTCTGAGGTTGAGATCTGGCTGTGTGAAAATGTACTTTAAACTCTTATGATCCCTATATATCTCTGTCCTCTTCCCCATCAAGTAGTGCCGCCAAATTTTCAATGCATGTACCACTGCGGCTAGTTCTAGGTCATGTGTAGGATAGTTCTTCTCGTGTTTCCGGAGCTGCCGGGATGCATAAGCCACGACATGCCCTTCTTGCATGAGAACACATCCCAACCCGTTTCCAGAGGCATCGCAGTACACCGAAAAGTTCTTCTGCATATCTGGCATAACTAGCACTGGGGCTGTTGTCAATCTTTTCTTTAGCTCCTGAAAACTCGTCTCGCATTGCGGCGTCCATGTGAATGTGATTCCCTTCTCCAACAGTTTGGTGAGGGGTCTCGAGATCTTGGAGAATCCCTCAATGAACCGTCGATAGTATCCAGCCAAACCCAAGAAGCTTCGAACGTCCCAGACATTCTCAGGGGTCTTCCACTTCTGTATATCCTCGATCTTGGCGGGATCTACGGAGATTCCTCCCTCCGAGATTTTATGTCCTAAGAAGGGAACTCTCTTCAGCCAAAACTCACACTTGCTCAACTTGGCATATAATTGGTGTTCCCTCAGCTTCTGCAACACCAACCTTAGATGTTTCTCATGTTCCTCTTCATCTTTGGAGAAGACGAGAATGTCATCTATGAAAACCACCACAAATTTGTCCAGATATTCCATGAATACCTTGTTCATGAGATACATGAAGTATGTCGGGGCATTAGTTAGCCCGAAAGGCATGACAGTGTATTCATACAGTCCGTACCGAGATACGAAAGCTGTCTTTGGAATATCGGTTTGCCTTATCTTAAGTTGGTGGTATCCCGACCTGAGATCAATTTTCGAGAACACACAAGCTCCCCTCAACTGATCAAACAAGTCTTCAATGCGGGGTAATGGGTACTTGTTCTTGATGGTTACTTCATTCAAGGCACGGTAGTCTATGCATAACCTTTGGGTTCCGTCCTTCTTCGGCACAAATATCACTGGAGCTCCCCATGGTGAGGAACTAGGACGAATATACCCCTTCTCCGTCAATTCTCTTAAATGATCCTTGAGTTCTCCCAGCTGCTTGGAGTCCATCCGATAAGGTCTCTTGTATATCGGAGTTGTTCCAGGCACTAGCTCAATCGCGAATTCCACTTCACGATCGGGAGGCATACCTGGCAACTCCTCCGCAAAAACGTCTGGGTATTCCCTGATAATCCTGATCTCCTCCACTTTCACCTCAACTTGATTTAATTTAATGTCCCTCCTAGGCTCTTGTATTGTTATGAACTTTACTCTTGTGCCACTAGGGTGAGTTAGTTCCACCGTTCTGGTCGAATAATGGATGATTCCCTTATGTTTGGTCAACCAATCCATACCCAAAATAATATCTATCCCTTGTGAATCTATCACTATGAGGCTAGCAGTAAATACTACCCCATTAATGTCTAGGTTCACCTTGGGACACACTTGTCTTGTCCTTATTTCTCCACCTGGAGAGTTTACTGCTAGCACATAGTTCATTTGTGTTGTTGCTAGGTCATGCTTCTTAACAAACCCTTGGGCAATGAACGAGTGGGTAGCACCAGAATCGAACAACAGGGTTGCAATGTGTAAATTGGCAGGAAACTTACCAACTACCACGTCGGGTGCCTCTTGCGCTTCCTCCATGGTCACGTGGTTCACCCATCCTCGCATCACATTCTGCTGTTGCGGCTGCACGGGCTTCTTCTTTGGGCACTTATGGGCGTAGTGCCCCACTTCACCACAGTTAAAGCATTGCACCCCAACCTTAGGTGCCTGGCCTTTGTTGTCTTGGGGATGGTTTGGGGGTCCTTGTACTGCTGGTCGAGGTTGGTATGTAGGGCGAGGCTGCTGTCCAAACTGACGCTGTGGTGGTGCTGGTGCTGCCGGAGGCCTAAAGTTCGGGTTGTACCCTCTCGGTGCTGAGTAGGGTACCGCAGCACGGCTCGTCTGCCCTGCGGGTTGCTGCATCAGACGTGGGCGTGTGTTGCTACCCGAAGCTTGGTGTGACCATCCTGCCTTCCTCTTGTTTTCATTTTCCAAGGCCTTCAGCTTCCTTTCTACAACAAATGCTCTATCCACCATATTTTGGAAGCTTTCATACTTGTTGGAGGACATTGCACACTGGATTTCTGCTGTGAGTCCTTCCACGAAGCAATCCTGTTTCTGCTCATCAGTCTCTATGTCCCGTGGGGCATAACGGGATAGTTGAGTGAATTTAGTGAGGTATTCCCTCACAGTCATGTTTCCTTGCTGCAATCCCAAGAACTCCTTCCTCTTGTTTTTGAGTTCACCCCTTGGTATGTAATGGTTGCGGAAGCTACGCTTGAACTCTTTCCAAGTGATGTTCTCGGGGTCATGATGGGCGGCCACGTAAGCGGTCCACCAATCAGCAGCAGGTCCATGCAATTGGTGAGAGGCAAACAGCACCCTCTCATACCCTTGGCATTGTATAATCCTCATCTTGCTCTCAATGGTCTTTAGCCAATCATCTGCCTCCAGGGGTTCAGCAGCACTTGCAAACTTTGGAGGTTGAGTTCCTATAAACTCACTCAACCTTGGTTGGCGTGGTGCAGCTTGTGGAGGTGGAGCTTGGTGCAAGTTGGCCACCACTTGAGTCAGGTTCTGGATGAGCTGATTTTGATTCTCAAGCATTTGGTGGATGGGATCAACTCTTTCACGGCGACCACCCCTGTCTTGGCCTCCAGAAAGATGAGGGTTGCCTGCCTCATCGTTGTTGTTGGCGGGGTTGGCAGCACGGCCCTTTCCTCTTCCGGCCATCTATCATGTTTACCAGATGTTAATTTAAAGCATTACGTATTAACTCACCAGTTTTTGCTTGTTTAAACTTTAAGATTTTGAGAACTTATTTCATTTATATTTTCTGAAGATTTCATGTCTTACGTGAACATAAATGCACTCTTAATTCATATGGGTTCACACACCAAAGCAAAACAACCTGAAGACGAGGTTGTGGTCAAACGCCCATGGCTTCCACAACTCACGTCACACACCAAACATTAACACACCATTAACTAAGGTAACGACTCGACTACTCGACATCCTGCTAAACTAAGGGAAGGACTCTACACTACTCGTATCACTGAGTTGGCTCCTCGGGATCTTCCTCATTATTGCGGCTGCCTTCTGACTCCGCTTTGGGTGGGGAGGCTGCTGGTGGAGAAGTGCGACGACGCCTGATCGCCCGGCGATCTGGGGAATCTGGAGTCCATGTGTCATTCACGGTGACACACAGTTCATTCCCATCTCCTTTTTCTCTCGCCCTCAATCAGGCTCGAAGCAACGCCTCGGTTTCCTTCAGGGTGTCACGAATATCCTGAAGCTCCTGCTGACACTCCTGCAATCGAGTGCTGAGCATAGCAGCATCCTCCAAGCACAAGTCCATGTGCTCATGGGAAGTCCCCTGCTGCACTGGCGGGTACTTGTACTCCGTGGTACCACTCTCGTGCTGGAGGACATGCATGTACTCAGTCCTGTCCAGGTGACGACGATAGATGTGATCTGACAGGTGATTGCCTCCCAGGTGACATCCTTCTCCGCATCGACCTGTGTCGCTCGACAAGCTGGAGAGCGGTGGATCTTGAGCAGCTGATTTTCGTGGATAATCCTCATCTCTGAACTCCATTCTTCCCTCTTCTGATGGATGGTCCTGGTGGAGCTATAGTGTATGATTAGCTTGCCCGTATTGCCGGCGGCTTGGAGCATACGTCGAAGACGGCGCAACAAGCCTCCTACTGCCAATCCGTAGGAGAGGTACGTCACCGGACGGCTCTCCTCTCTCAGGGCAAGGGCAACTACGGGAACTCTCCCTCCGGTGGACTTGCGAGCGGTGCGGATCATGCGAACCATCTAAAACATAAAGCATTAAGTTAGATAAGATTTTAAACAAAAATCCTATTTTGAATAGAAGATGGGGTAAGATGAATAAAGTGGCCCATTAAATAACACTTTTCAACCCACACCTTGTAAAATAGTTTTAAAGAAAATAGGGTCCTTAAATACGTCCATTTCTACCTAGGTCCACGTTCCTACGGGCAACCTTGGCTCTGATACCACTTTTGTCACACCCGGTTTCTCCGAAGAACAACCGAGTGAATATCACATGTATGCCAGGATCATTTTCTCATACATGTGATTACAAATAGTGAAGCATCATTTATTACAAGCCAGGTGTCGAATATAAATAAGTCTTACATAGCATACGTCTTGATGGACGATAATAAGTTCATAATATGTAAATAAAACAGCAGCGGAAATATTATTCTTGTGGGCTCCGTCACAGGCGTTGCCCGGGGGACTCCATGAACCTAGAATCCTTCTTCGGGTCCGAAGTCTTGATCATTGAACACCACATCATTCTCTTGACCTGAGCAGCAATATAAACCAACAAATATGCAAGTTTGAGTACCGATGGTACTCAGCAAGTGTGGGAAAGTTATGTCATGCATGGCTAGAGCAAGGAGAGGTTGAACTCATGGTTTAAGCACTACGCAATTAATACCTATCACCTTAGCTATTAAGCACCTACATTACTACATAGGTGAAATGGTCCCAATCTCCCATCCCATCATCATAATCAAATAACCATAACATCACTTCCAATGTTAAGATCTCCGCTTAACATCCACAACTTCCAAAGCCATCATCCTCTAATCATGAATAAGTCCAAGCCGCTCTTGACAGTGAGCACGGCTGTCATAACAGTTTTGACTCTGCAGAGTTTGCACCACTGTACCCACATGTAGTGATTGCATCCCCCGTTGCCGGGTGGACTAAAAGAACCTCCATTATGCCAGTGGCCACGAACCACATTCACACTTCCCAGGTGTGTAGCCAGGAGATCACTACGAAGCCTTTACAAAGGGATTCCCGACGAGCGTGGGCCCACTGAGGTTTCACCCCTAACAGCATACAAGAGGCTCCAACCCCGCTGCAGTGGCCCCCTCTTGAGCCTTGCGGTTCATATGGTAGTCCAGCTGACACCTACTCCCCGCACATAGCAAAAGAAAACAACAATCCATAAGACATAGTTCACACTTTCACTTCATACAAACCACACATTCACATCTATGAAAGTCATTCAAATTTCTATGTGTTGTGGTTACTCTATGTGTGTTGATTTTTGGCTTACATGCACTTTTAAACATGTTCACATGTTTTCTAACTTTTGTATTCAGATTTATGTTTGCACACTATATATGAATTTCCAATTTGAACAAATTCCTTATATTTAATTGATACACATCTTAGCTACCAAGTATGCATGGAAGGTATTTTCCTACTCCAAATGGGTTTTCAGATCTTCTACCAAATCCTAAACTGAAATCTTTGGATTTTGAGACTTCATTTATCATTTTCTAGTTATGCATACCTATTTTCCTATATTTTAAGATTTATTTTCTATACCTAATTGTGAACTTTATTATGAAAATAGTAAGACACATCATCTAAACAGAATAGGTTCTGATCTAAAATATCAAATAATATATTTTTGAACTTCTCCTCTGATGTGAACTAATTTACATTTATTTTACCAATTTTCAGAATTATTCTCTAACCTAAAAATGTGTCCTTATAACTAATAAATGTGAATAATCAATTAGACAGATTCATTTCAGCTTAAAATCTATGTTTAACTCACTCCAAAGTTTTCCAAGTGCTATGAGAGTTTAAATTTGAATTTACAATGTGATTGTCCCATCTTTTAAATTTTAAATACTAATCACATATTCAAATTCCTAAATTTAATATCATATAGGGTTAAAAAGCTAAACTCACCCCACTACAGGGTCTATTTTATTATTTAATAAAGTTCCAGGGGTCTAACTACACATAACAGAGGGGTTTTCCTAATTTTTATTAAGTCCAGGGGCTAAAACTGATTTTTAATTGAATTTACATGAATTTCTGAAGTTCCAGGGGCTAGATCTGAAGTTTCCGGGGCTAGCTCGTATTTTCCGAGATCCCTAGGGGATAGCACGTAAGAATCCCGGCCTTTATAACGCGGGGCTGACGTGGACCGTCCGATTTAAAACAGATGGCTGAGATTATAACGTCGAACCGGTACGCGGGGATTTAAATTCTACCATGCGATTTAAAATAGACGGCGCACAAGCGGCCACGTCGCTCTGATCGAGCGCGGGCGGCGCTGCCCGGCGGCGCGCGGCGATCTCGCTGGAGAGCTACGGATCTTCGTCAATTCTTCCTAAAACTGGGATTTCATGGCATAGATCGGTAGAGGGGAGGTCGGGGATCTCACCTCGGGGGTTTTCTTGAGCTCGGAGGTCTTGGAAGGCGGTCGGCGACGAGGTCTGAGGTGAACTCACGGCGATGCTCGTCGGCGCTGTGTTTGAAGCGCAAACCACCGAGTTTTCTGCACCTGCGTGATTCCCCGGAGGCGGTGGATCAAGATCAGCGCGTTAGATCAGAAATCCCGAGCGAAGATCGAGCGAAATTGGCCGGAGAAACTCGGGTTCTCACCGGAAGGAAAAACGGCTGATCGTGGGTGAAAATCGGGAAGATGCCGGTGTTTATATAGCCTGGGGAGGGCGGCGGGTTTGTTTAGATCGAGTTTGAGTCTTCTGGGACCGGGAGTCGGGCTGAGGGGCGCGGAAATCCAGGTCGGTTACGATGGCGCGCGCGGAAGAGTCCGAGGTCGGCGCGAGCGGGAGGTCGGAGATGACAGGCGGGCCCCGCATGTCAGTGAGAGGGAAGCGGGCGCGTGGCTGCGGCTGGCGCGGGGGTGAAGTGGGCCGGCTGGTGGGTTTCGGCCCACTGGCCGGGGAGGTTTGTTTTTTTTCTTTTTCTTTTCTGTTTTGAGTTTAATTTGAATTCCAATTTAAATTTGAATTTCTGCACCACATGCAATACGTCCAAAAAGTTTTAAATTCTCCTCGTAACAGGTTTTGGGGTGTTACACTCAAACAAGCCCCTAGAGCATGGTATGATAGGTTAAAAACATTCTTACTTGAAAAGGGGTTTACCATGGGCAAGGTTGATAAAACTCTTTTTGTGGTTAAGCATGACAATGACTCATTATTCGTTCAAGTGTATGTGGATGATATTATCTTTGGTTGTGCTTCTCATGATCTTGTGTCCAAGTTTTTGGCTATGATGAGTTCAGAATTTGAGATGAGTATGATGGGAGAACTCACGTACTTTTTGGGCTGCAAATCAAGCAAACCAAGGAGGGTACCTTTGTGCATCAAACAAAGTATACAAAAGATCTCCTAAGGCGCTTCAACATGGACAAAAGCAAGTGTCTTTGGACACCAACGGGAACAGCAACAACACTTGAACTTGATGAAGATTGTGATCCCGTTGATCAAAAATAATATAGAAGCATGATCGGATCACTTTTGTATCTCACGACATCAAGACCGGACATACAATTCAGCGTATGTCTTTGTGCACGGTTTCAAGCCTCCCCACATGCTTCACATCGTCAAGCCGTCAAAAGGATTCTCAGGTACTTACATGGAACTCAGGAATTTGGCATTTTTCTTCCTTCTTCCTCAACCGTTACATTGAAAGCTTTTTCCGATGCTGATTTTGGGGGTTGTAGGATTGATAGGAAAAGTACTTCTGGTGCTTGTCATTTTCTTGGCAATTCACTTGTTGCCTGGCCCTCTAGAAAACAAAGTTCAGTTGCACAATCCACAGCCGAATCTGAATATGTAGCTGCTGCTAGTGCTTGCTCACAAATTCTTTGAATTGTTCAAACACTTAAGGACTATGGGGTTGATCTAGATAGTGTTCCACTATTTTGTGATAACACTAGTGCCATGTGCATTCCTAAAAACCCCGTGCAACATTCGAGAACTAAGCACATTGACATTAGGTATCACTTTCTCCGTGATAATGTTGAAAAAGGGAACATTGTGCTTCACCATGTAGATACTGAACAACAATCGGCTGACATCTTTACAAAACCTTTGGATTTCACTCGTTTTTGTTACATTCGTAGTGAAATAGGGGTTATGCATCCTCATGGCTTAAATTGAGGGAGAATTTTGAAACTTGGAAAGTCTATGTGTGAATCTGAAATTAAAATAATATGAGCATAGTATTTCATGCATATATGACTTTGTGATTTCTTTTTCATGCTGAAAGTTCTTACTACATTACTCGTGTTATACATTTTGTAGTTTTTACCATGTCTAGTAATTGGAATAATTACTTACACTAAATCTGATCATGGTCAAACTTTCTTGCTGTTTTGAACTTTTTGCATGCTCACAAGTGCTTTTAATCATAAATAATTAATCAAGTAATCAACTCACATGTTGAGTTTTTATGTTCAAATAAAAAAATGAGAAAAGATCAAGATAATATGCATGCATCGCACTTCTTCTTTTGAGATGGCTTATCATTGCACTTAGATATGAACTTGAAAGGAGTTGTGTATGACTAAAACCATGTCCTTAAGTTTCTGACTGTCAAATGACATAGTCTTGGCTTGGTTGGTTAGAATAAGGCGGATGCTGCATATAATCTCTTGCAAATGTCATAAGATCAAAATTTGTGCTTTACAACAACAACAACCAAGCCTTTATCCCAAGCCTGTTGGGGTCGGCTAGACATGAAACCCAATATCAATGAAGTAAAACAGAGGAAGAGATATGAGAACAAGGGGAAAAAAGGAAAAAAAAAAGAAGAAAAAAAGGAAAAAAGAAAAGGAAAAAGAGAAAAGAAATAAGAAAAAAAGGAAAAGAAAAAGAGAAAAGAAAAAAAAAAGAAAAAAACAAGACTATGATTCTGGCACATGAATTGCTACTTTCCATGCGGTCCTATCATGAGCTAAGTCTCTGGATACATTCCAATCTCTCAAATCTCGTTTTACCGCCTCCTCCCAGGTCAACCTTGGTCGTCCTCTACCCCTCCTAATATTTTCTCTCCCTCTTAAAATCCCACTGTTAATCGGTGCTTCTGGAGGTCTCCGTTGGATATGTCCAAACCACCTAGGCCGATGTTGGACTAACTTCTCTTCAATCGGCGCCACCCCTACCTTATCACGAATCGTCTCATTCCTTATTCGGTCTCTTCTCGTGTGCCCACACATCCACCGTAGCATGCGCATCTCTGCGACACTCATTTGTTGGACATGTTGCCGTTTAGTTGGCCAACATTCCGCCCCATAGAGCATCGCGGGTCTGATCACCGTCCTATAGAACTTCCCTTTTAGCTTTTGTGGGACTTTCCTATCACATAGGATTCCAGAGGCTTGTCGCCATTTCATCCACCCTACCTTGATCCTGTGGCAAACATCCTCATCAATATCGCCATTGCTTTGTAACATTGATCCTAAGTATCGGAAAGAGTCCCTTCTAGGTACTATTTGTCCTTGTAGACTAACATTTCCCTCTTCACGACCAACACCACTAAAGCCGCACCTCATATACTCGGTTTTGGTCCTACTAAGTCTAAACCCCTTGGACTCTAAGGTTTGTCTCCATAACTCTAATTTCTTATCAACACCATCTCTAGTTTCATCTACCAGCACTACATCATCAGCAAAGAGCATGCACCAAGGGATATCCCCTTGTATATCCTTCGACACCTCATCCATGACCAAGGAAAAGATGTATGGGCTCAAAGCTGATCCTTGATGTAATCCTACCGTGATAGGAAATGCATCAGTCTCACTATCACTTACGCGCACACTTGTCCTAACATTATTGTACATATCCTTGATAAGGGTAATGTACTTTGTTGGCACTTTATGTTTCTCTAGTGCCCACCACATGACTGACCTTGGTATCTTGTCGTACGCCTTCTCCAAGTCGATGAACACCATATGCAAGTCCTTCTTCTGCTCCCTATATCTCTCCATAAGCTGACGAAGCAAGAATATCGCCTCCATTGTAGACCTCCCAGGCATAAAACCAAACTGGTTTTTAGTGACATTGGTCACTTTCCTCAGGCGGTGTTCAATCACTCTCTCCCAAAGCTTCATAGTATGACTCATAAGCTTAATACCTCGATAATTAGTACAACTTTGAATATCTCCTTTATTTTTGAAGATAGGTACTAATATACTTTTCCTCCATTCTTCAGGCATCTTGTTTGACCGAAAAATGTGGTTGAATAGCTTTGTGAGCCATACTATTGCGACGTCCCCAAGACATCTCCACACCTCAATAGGGACATTGTCAGGGCCGAGGGCCTTTCCTCCTTTCATCCTTTTTAAGGCCTCCTTAACCTCAAACTCTTGTATCCTCCGCACGAACCGCCTATTGGAGTCATCAAAGGAGTCATCCAACTCAACCATAGTGCTCTCATTCCCATCATTGAATAGCCCATTAAAGTAATCACGCCATCTATTCTTAATCTCTTCATCCTTCACTAGAATGCGGTCAGTCTCATCTTTGATGCATTTAACTTGATTGAGATCCCTCATCTTTCTCTCGCGGATTTTTGCTACCTTGTATATGTCTTTTTCACCTTCTTTTGTCCCTAGTCTCTCATATAACTTATCATAGGTTTGTCCTCTTGCCTTACTCACAACCCGCCTTGCATTCTTCTTAGCCTCTTTGTACTTAAGCATGTTGCTTGTGTTTCTATCATTATGCCAACTCTTGTAACACTCCTTCTTCTCCTTAATGGCCTTTTGTACATCCTCATTCCACCACCAAGTGTCTTTATCTATAAGTTTCTTTCCCTTTGTCACACCAAACACCTCACTAGCTACCTTCCTAATGCAAGTTGCCATCTTCATCCACATACTATCTGCATCTCCATTTTCTGCCCAGGGTCCTTCTGTGATCACCCTATTTTTAAAGGATTCTTGTGATTCTCCCTTCAACTTCCACCACTTTGTTCTTGTGATTTTGACACCTTTGTCCCGCAAAGAACATGTATGGAAGCGAAAGTCAGCTACCACAAGCTTATGTTGTGTCACAACACACTCCCCCGGGATCACCTTACAATCTAGACACTCCCGTCTATCCTTTCTCCTAGTGAGGACAAAGTCAATCTGGCTAGAGTGTTGGGCACTACTAAAGGTCACTAGGTGAGATTGCCTCTTCCTAAAGAGGGTGTTAGCTATCAACAGATCATAGGCTACGGCAAAGTCTAGGATGTCCTTACCCTTATGATTTCTATCGCCGCATCCAAAACCTCCATGTACTCCTTCAAATCCTAGGTTAGTTGCACCCACATGACCATTGAGATCTCCCCCTATGAGGAGTTTCTCGGTTATCGGTACACTACTAACCATATCCTCCAAGTCCTCCCAAAATTGCCTCTTAGCACTCATGTTGAGCCCAACTTGTGGGGCATAAGCACTAATGACGTTCAAGACAATGTCCCCAATTACTATCTTGATTAAGATGATCCTATCCCCTCATCTTCGAACATCCACTACTCCATCCTTAAGACTCTTATCTATTAGAACACCTACGCCATTCCTAGTCCCAGCCGAACCAGAATACCAAAGCTTGAAACCGGTATTCTCGACTTCTCTCGCCTTTTGACCCGCCCATCTAGTCTCTTGTACACAAAGGATATTTACTCGTCTCCTAATGGCAACATCTACTAATTCACGTAGCTTCCCCGTCAAGAATCCTACATTCCAACTACCCACCCGAAATCTATGTTTCTCGGCTAGCTTCCTTACGCTTTGCACCCGTCGAGTAAGATGCAAAGACCCTTGCTCACTTATCACTACATCCGGGCGATGATGTAGCGCGCCACTAAGGTGATGGCGATCCGGCCCTTGCTCATTTAACACCATATCCGGGTTCCGATATGGCGCGCCACTAAGGCGGTGGCGACCCGGCCCTTGCCCACTTAACACCATACCCGGGTTCCGATATGGCGCGTCGCTAAGAGGGTTACGCCCCAACGAATTTCTATTGGGTTTCATTTCCATGAGAGTGGCTAAGTGTAGTTGTTGGCTCGCCAAGCCTATCACAACCCCCTCCTCCTTTACCCGGGCTTGGGACCGGCTATGTCATTACCACATAGGCGGAGTTAGCATATTATAACATATACATATAAAATAAAGCTCATCCAAATCATACTATCAAGTAACTTACACTATCACATCAATGAGATACATAAAGTAGTGTAAGCCATGCTAGAGATCAAGTGTAATTTGTGCTTTAAATGATAAATAAAATGCAGCAACAAGTGTCATACTTTCAGGTCATGAAATAGTTAAGTTTGTGAGATCATGACTTGCTTAAATTGAAAATTACACTTGATCTCTAGCATGGCTTACACTACTTTATGTATCTCATTGATGTGATAGTGTAAGTTACTTGATAGTATGATTTGGATGAGCTTTATTTTATATGTATATGTTATAATATGCTCATAACAAATTAAAATTTCTCTTTTGTACCTTGCTGAATACATTGTCAAAGGAGGAGAAATTGATCACACATTGCACACATTCACAAGTGTTTTGGCACGATTCTTCTCAGGGGGAGAATTTTTGATATTTTTGTTTTTCTTCTTATTTTATTTCTGATTTACAAAGGGGGAGAAATTATTTTCAAATCTTTTCATGTGAATAAGCCAATGTTCGGATTTTAAGTGGTGTTGCCAATGCATTCATCAAGAGGGAGATTGTTAGACCCATGTGTGCTGAATACATTGGCTTTGATGATAAAAGTTTTGAATACTACCAAAACACCTTTTTGACAAGATCCGACTCTAGGTCCGAGATCCTGCAAGGTCCGACGATAGGTCCGACTTGTTTTGGGTAGCTCCGACGATAGGTCCGACGTAAGGTCTGACTTGCTTTGTCTATGTCTGACTTATTTTGGCTAGGTCCGACTTGCTTTTGCTAGCTCCGGTGCTAGGTCCGACTAGCTTTGGTAAGTTCTGTGCTAGGTCCGATTAAGCTTTAGTAAGCTCCGGCGCTGGGTCCGACTAGCTTTGGTAAGCTCCGGTTCAAGGTCCGGTTAGCATTGGTAAGGTTCGGAGCTTGATTGCAATGGTTCTGCTTTTAACTTGCAATGTTTCGAAATTGCTTTACTCTTATGGAAAGATTGCTTAGTATTATTTTACTAAGTTTTTAGTGTGTTTTGGTGGTTATGGCTGATATCATTTTGCTATGGTTTACAACATGCTTATGTGAGGTGCTCACATAAGATGTTGTAGTTTCGGAACTAACGAGAGTCAAGTCGAGGACTTGTGCTCAGAAGTATTGGTTGTTTATTCATGTGCAGGTGTTGCTTGAGTTCAAGACATGGCTGGTGACGGGATCCATTTAACTAGTCTTAGGGAGAAGATGAGGTTCAACAACCAAGTTCGGGAGGAATTGTAGTTGAGTTGATTGGGAGGTTGTACAGTATGTTTGAATCAAGAACAATGCATATGAAGGTATCTTGGACATTGTTGGAAGATGTTTGCACGTGTGCAATGAGTGCATGGACGTGGCTGCATGGTTCCAAGGCGTGATGAAGAGATGTGGACGTAAAGAATTGGTCGAAAAGGTCCAGCCGACTAGGTTATGGACTCAGGCTGCGGTTGAATCGTGTTTGACTCAAATATGAAAAGTTTTGAGTTGGTTATGATAGGATTTCGTGTGGGTCACGAATTTGAGTTATTTTAGGAATGTGGGATACATTCCTAAGGTGTTTGGAAGTCTTAAGATTGCTTCTATTTGCGTATAGAAGAGTCCTAAGCAGTATTAGAAAGTTATAGTTTGAATCCAAGTAGGAGTAGGAGTCCTAGTTTGAGTTGAGTTGGCCTTCGGTCTGGTTATATAAGCAAGCACTACAGGAAAAACTATCATTGATGACGGCCAAATTTTTTGTCAACGGGGCCGTCGTCTTTAATGTTATTGACGACGGCTTTGTCTAGTCATCGTCAATAACACAGTTATTCACGACGGCTAAACGAGTACTGTCGTCAATAATTTATTGACGACGATGCTCGTCGTCTTTAACTTAATTCGGGCCCACCCGAGGAGTTATTAACGACGGTGACCTACCACCGTCGTCAATAACACAGTTATTGATGACGGCTGAACGAGTACCGTCGTTAATAAATTATTGACGACGGTGCCCGTCATCTTTAACTTAATTCGGGCCCACCCGAGGAGTTATTGACGACGGTGACATAGCACCGTCGTCAATAACGGGACATATAACCCGTACGCGAGCCGGGAGGCGGCCAGTGCCGCCTCCCGACTCGCGCCGAGGTCTCATCGCCGCCGCCCTCCCCGCCGGTCCCCGCCGCCGCCGCCCGAGGTAAGTCCCCCTCTCCCTCCGCCTACGGCCTCTCCCCCGCTTCTAGTGATCAGCTTCTTGAAAATGCTGGCCAAAATAGCAGGTCACCAGTCACAGGAAAAGGATAAATAGTATAATTTCTCCAAAATGTGATGGATCCTTGAATAACATGAAGCTTGTCCTCACTATAGAGAAGGCAGTAATCAATAGGTAAATCACCTTCAATTCTTTGATCTTTTCTTCAAGGCTATCGTTAGTATCCTTCCACTGCTGTGCTTCAGCATGAAGCTGAATAACCATGCGAGTAGCATCACTTAGGATAGCAGCTTTATCAGCTTTTACTGGCTTTCCTGGTTCCAAAGTAGACCCCAATTCAACAAACCTAGCAAGCATAAAAAGCATTTGGGAAGGTAGATCAGCGATAGGGCAATCCCTCTTCCCCACTCTAGAGTCA
The DNA here is from genome assembly GCA_030760725.1 of Neostapfia colusana. Classification (NCBI taxonomy): domain Eukaryota; kingdom Viridiplantae; phylum Streptophyta; class Magnoliopsida; order Poales; family Poaceae; genus Neostapfia; species Neostapfia colusana. Next base: position 9,577,907 of record JASWHV010000016.1, read on the forward strand.
TCAACTGCAATTCTTATATACCTGTCATTCAGCTTGTCTCTTCGCTGTTTTTCCCTACAAGCTTTAGATGTTGGCCTACCGCTACCGGACGATTCTGCCCTCAAACTGCAATATGCATAGACTCACAATTACAGAACTGATGATGTGATACAATGAGCTAATGCGTGTATTCTATGATACGGTCTGGAGTGAGCCTGACTGCTTGTTACTGCCAGGCTCCTTGAAGACATCAGTGCTGTTTACATAACTTCCCACATCCACACTGTCAAGAACAAGGGAAAAGTAATTAGCAGGTATGACTGTGACTCTGCATTAAAATTTGTCCCAGCTTGTACCTAGTTTCAACTAAATAATAAAATACTATTCATCTTAAAAAATAATATAAGAACTAGCTATTATATGTAAGTCCTCTGCCTCTGCCAATATGCAGCACACAGGTTCCGTAGAAACAGAAGGGAAAAAAACCAGCATCAAACGAAATCAACACTACCGAATCGAAACCAGCAATTCCTATGCTACAGGTACTCTCAAAGCAACAGACATCTGACAGGTTGATGGGAAGTTTTATGTTGACTCTACCCAGAATTCATGACCTAGAAACACATCCAATCACATGCAGCATGTTAACTTCGTGACTCGTAATCCAATACCCATCAACTAAGTACTCCTTACGTTAGTGGATGTTCCAGACAAATGAATTCATCAATAGTTCCACCTTCAGTAACTTGGTCCAAGTAACGCGAGAACAACTTCTTCTAGTGACCTTTAGTAGCTTTCCTCGCCCCCCGGCCGCGCCGCCGGCGACCGGCCGGCCTCGCCGTCCTCCCCCCGTATGGCCTCTCCGGACCCTCCCCCGTCCCCCTCCGGCCCGGCCCCTCCCCCTCCGGCCCTCCCCCCACTCTCCCCCTCCCCCTCCGGCCTCTCCCCCGCTTTCCTCGCCCCCCGGCCACGCCGCCGCCACCGGCCGGCCGTCCTCGCCGTCCTCCCCCCGTCCGGCCTCTCCGGCCCCTCCCCCGTCCCCCTCCGGCCCGGCCCCTCCCCCTCCGGCCCTCCCCCGCTCCCCCCCCTGCGGCCGAGCCGCCGGCCGACCGGCCGCCTCTGTCCCGCCCCCTCCCCCCTCTGTCCCCAGCGGAAGGCGGGCTCGAGGTTGTAGGATGAACGGCGCCAGAGGGATTGGTGGTGGCGCTGCTAGTGGTTGAGCTGCTGCTGCAAGTGGTAGAAGAAGAAGATGGAGCACCACCACCTCCAGTTGTCTGCTGCTCATGATGCTCCAGTGGAGGCAGCAGCATGGCAATAGATGTTTCTTAATTTCTGTCTCCCACCTCTGTCACCTGTTGCAGTAGGGGTTAAGCAGTGTTATGAGGAGGATGAAGCAAGCTATTAGAGGAAAACCAGTGAAGGCTTTGGCTGGGTACTTGTGGAGATGATCAGCTCTGCTTTGTTATGGATGCAAGTGTACTTGTGGGGATGGTTGGCTCTCATGGCCATGGTATTTATCGTTGGGGAAGGGGGCACAAGTTTCAGAAAGTTCAGAGTTTTCTAGCAGGTCTGTCATTTTTCTTAATCTCTAAGTATTTCCTTCAATATCGAATTCCTGACCTGTAGGAGGTGTAGCCGACTGAATGTGCTTGGAAGGAGTTCATTCAGAATAACTACCTGGAGTCAGGGGTGACTCAGGTATCTGCAAGTGCTCTTCTTCAGTTCTGTTGTCAATATTTTCAGTTGTTGTCCACTGAACCCTGAAATAAGACACATGCTTCTTTTCAACTGAATGTTCTTCATCCCACTTCCAAGGCTTCTTTTCATCAAACTTGATGTCTCTCCCCCTCCCCCGGCGCGCCTCGCGAGCGCCCACCCCCTGAGGCGAGGCGGGAGGCCAGCGCCCCGCGCTGAAGCGCGCTTAGGCGGCCGCCTCAGAGCGCCTTTTGGAACGCTGATCTTGAGTATATATTAACTTCAAATTAAAGCTGAGGCATATATATGTAGATATATGCGTGTGTCAGCTATAGAGATTCACTATGAAACAATGAACAGGAGTATGGAACAAAATTTTGAGCCAAAACTAACTTAGAAACAACATATACATGAGAAATTCAAACCACTTGGTATATTTTAAAGACCAAACTCAAAAGAGAATTAATGGTGATAGCCCACCCAACCGTTTTGCAGTCCTCCTCATTATCTGAAACAAGCACATTCTATGACGGGCTGCAGGAATAACCTCAGTAATAGCACTTTGGATGCCCCTACAATAGTCAGTGATGATAGCCTTTGGAAGATTGCCAGACATACTTGCGGTAGAATCGGTTGTCATCCATGTGATTATTGAACACCATGCCAACTTTTCTCTGTTCTTTTTCTCCCTTGACGTGCCTTGTATGTATTTAGTAGATAATTAGTTTAATTGTTAATTATTTGGTTTAAATTAGTAATTGTTTCTGATTTTAATTATTTAATTTATTTAATTGATTGATTAGTTGTTTAAGCACATTGTTTTGCTTTACCCCTGGCCCCGCTGCCACCAGCCCCCGCCGTCGCCGACAGCGTACCGACGCCTAGGCGTCCAGTCGGTGACGGGGGGATGCCGGGGTGGCTCGCCTCGCCTGGCCGAGCATCACCGATGCCGGCGCCACCTCCGCCCACCGCCGTCGTTGCAAGGCGCCGCTGGCCCCTCGCGCTGCCACCGCCGATGCCTCACGTTGGCGATTCCTCGCGCCGCCACGCCCCGCCATGCCGCCACGCACCACCGTCCCGCGCCCCGCCCCACTGTGCACCGCCATCCCGCGCCCCGCCCCACCACAGCCGCTGCCGTCCTGCCCCAAGCCCCGCCCCGAGCACCGCCCTGCTGTGCCGCCCTGACCCGCCCCAAGCCCCGCCCTACCGCACCGCCCGACCTTCGTTGATTAATTGTTTAATTAGTATTGTAATTGATTATTGTTTAAATAATACTTTGATTGATTGCGTGATTAGTTACTATATGTAAATAAATGAGTTTCGGCCCGGTCCGGCCTGACACGACCTATTTAGGGTCTGGAACGGCCCATTTATTGGTAATGTATTAGTCGAGACAGGCACGGAGGACGGCAAGCTCCCGCGCTTGGACGGCGGGCCCCGACGGTGCGGCTTCATCTTTGACCCACTTAGGACGGGGCATAATGTACGGCTAACCCTAGGTGTCGTAAGATAATGGCAGGCCCCAACGGGGCATAACATAGGACGGCTGACCCACTTCTTTGTCTCTCTTCTTTCCTTCTCTCTCGTTCTTTCCTCTCTCTCTTTTAAATGACTCAAAAACAAAAGATTGAAGTAAACCTATACAACATGTGTCACCCGTTTTGAACGGGCCCGTCTCACATGTGTTACGCATGTGAGGCATGTACGTTCGGAATTGTCCCTTTTTGGACAGCCTGGGAGTGACCGAGGGGGCCTGGCATGTGATGAGACGCGGGTTTAGATCTCGATGAGATTTCGACGGCATAACCCTGTTGTTCTCTGCTGCACCATTTTCGGGCGTGCAGTGGAGAAGAGCGGGGTTATGCTGCCGAAATTTCATTTGGATCCATACCACGCGTCTCGTCATGAGCACGCTCCGCTCGATCACTCTTGGGTGGGTTTAGTACCTATCCATTCCAATAGATGTAGGGCCATGACATAAATAAATTATAAAATAACTATAATTTCCTTGACATTAAACTGCAGATTCAAACATGGGTGAGGATCGTAGTTGGATGTATACCGGTTGGAAGAACAGTTCTGGTGGTCACTCGGATGAGTGGTTCGCCAAGACAGATGCTTTTGTAGATCGAGCTTTTTCATTGTCAAAGATCGATAAGGTGTGGTGCCCATGTACGAAATGTCAAGGTGCAAAGTGTTGGGACAAAGTGAATTTGGCGTTTCACTTGTGTCGATACGGTTTCATGCAAGATTATGAGGTGTGGACCTTTCACAGTGAGACATCTTCTCAACCCTTACAAGTTTCAGATGAGGATGACAACACGGGGGGTCGATAGGATGGACGAGATGCTTGGTGCCATAAATCCTGAATTGATGGAGGATCCTCCTACAACGGAGGTTGAAGCGTTTTTCACGCTTCTCAAAGCTTCAGAAGAGCCGTTGCATGAACACACCGAAGTGACGCTCCTTACTTTCATGACTAGATTTATGTCCATTAAGTCTAAGTATTTCTTCTACAATAATTGCTACAACAATCTCATCAAATTGATCAGTGATATCCTTCCACAACCACATAAAGTGCCTAAAGATATGTATCAGTCTAAGAAGTTGATTTCTGGTCTGGGTATGAAATATGAGAAGATTGATATGTGTCTAGACAATTGCATGCTTTTTTGGAGAGAGCATGCCAACGAGAACAAGTGCTTAAAATGTGGTAAAGCGAGATTTGTCGAAGTTGTTAATGACGACGGTTCAAAAGTAATGACTCAAGTCGCACAGAAGCAGTTTCGCTACTTGCCTGTCACACCTAGGTTCAGGCGTTTGTTTCTATCTAAAAAAACAGCTAGACACATGAGGTGGCATAAAGAAGGTGTACGTGAGAACAACGGCATGATGGTACACCCGTCGGACGGTGAGGCATGGAAGGCGCTTGACCGCTTCGATCCAGATTTCGCCAATGACGCGAGAAATATTCGCTTTGGGTTGGCGACAGATGGCTTCTCACCGTTTAGTATAAACGCCACACCATACTCTTGTTGGCCCGTGTTCGCTATTCCGTAAACTTACCACCATCTCTTTGTATGAAGTATGAGTTCATGTTCCTATGCCTTATTGTACCTGGACCGGATCATCCTGGTTCATGACTGAACGTGATGATGCAGCCATTGATTGAAGAGTTGAAAATGTTATGGACAGGAGTCGAAGCGTACGACTGTTATAGAAAACAGAAATTCAACCTTCGAGTTGTGTACTTGTGGTCTGTTCATGATTTTCCAGCTTACGGCGTGTTTTCTGGCTGGAGCACTCATGGTCGATTGACATGTCCAATATGTGCTTCGGACACGGATTGAGTCATGGTGGCAAGATATGCTACTTTGATTGTCATAGACATTGGTTACCGCCAAATCACGTGTTTAGGCAACAGAGAAATGCCTTCAGGAAGGGTACCATTGTAAAAAAGGGACCACCACAACATCTGAACGGGTCGGAAATTGTTAAACAGCTCAACAATCTAGTGCCAGATGAAGGTCGTCCTGGATATTTTGTTGGTTACGGAGAGGATCACAATTGGACTCATATATGTGCACTATGGGAGTTACCGTATATGAAGTCTTTAATTCTAATGCATAACATTGATGTCATGCACCAGGAACGTAACATGGGTGAATGCATCATAAGCACGTGCTTGGATATGACGGGCAAAACAAAAGACAATATAAAAGCTCGGAAGGATTTAGCAGAGGTTTGTAACCGACCAAGTCTTGAGCTCTCCGAAGCTAGTGGCAAACCACGAGCTTCTTTCTGCCTTCGACCAAAAGAAAAGAAAGAAGTCTTCAAGTGGTTGAAACAGTTGAAGTTCCCAGATGGCTACGCTGCTAGCCTGAGAAGAGCCGTTAATGTTAAGACTGGAAATCTTACTGGTTTGAAGAGTCATGATTATCACATAATCATGGAAAGACTTCTGCCGGTTATGTTTCGAGGCTATCTTGACGATGAGGTGTGGAAGGTGTTAGCAGAGCTTAGCTATTTCTATAGACAGCTTTGTGCTAAAGAAATCAAAAGGGAGATGATGGAGAAGTTGGAAAAAGAGATACCCGTGCTTTTATGTAAGATGGAAAAAGTATTTCCTCTAGGGTTCTTCAATCAAATGCAACACCTTCTAATTCATCTTCCATATGAAGCTAAAGTAGGCGGCCCTGTTCAATATAGGTGGATGTACCACATTGAAAGAGCACTCAGATGTCTAAAACCGATGGTTCGTAATAGGGCAAGGGTTGAAGGATGCATCGCCGAAGCATTTACACTTCAAGAGATAGGATACTTTTCAAGTGTCTACTTTACAGAAGAACACAATGTTAATGCATCGGTGTTGTGGTACAATATGGCTGAAGCAACCTCTTGTAGCGAACTCTCACTTTTTCAAACGAGAGGCACCACTGTTGGTAGTGGCACGAGCTATGATGCTTCAACAGATGAAAAGACAACTGCTTTGTTATACATGTACGCTAACATAGATGGGATGGACAATTTTTTTCAGTAAGTGGTTGTCAACATCTATACTAATTTGCGTGGTGTGTTATACATCTGTGCTAATAATTTTGTTTTGTCCTTATTTAGAGAGTTTGATCGACAAAATTAGAAGTCTAAGAAGCAACCTACTAGCAAGCAAATGCAAACAATGCGACATTATGGAGTAAATGGAGGACCTAACTTCCAAACCTGGTTTCGAAATCATGTAATGTTTTCCTTGTCTTGTTCCTCTTAGTAATTATGTTCATAGCATAAAATAGTCTTCTTACTTCATATGTTGGACAGTGCAAGACACAAACCGGTGTTCATGAAGATTTGTGGCAACTGTCCAACGAATCCATTAAAGTTAAACTCTTTGGTCGATATGATGTCAATGGGTTCCGATTTCGTTCAACTCAATTTGAAGCTCAACGTCCTCTAAGGGCAACATCAAACACCGGAGTTTTGACGAGGGCCGCTGATGCCAAAGGACGTGATACTAATTTCTATGGGATCACAAACAAAATCCTAGACTTTAGTTTTGCCGGGAGTAAAGACCTTAAAGTAGTCTTCTTTGACTGCGATTGGTTTGATAATAACAATGGAACTCGACAAACCAATTTGGCATGGTAGAAGTCAAACACAAGGACCGACTACGAGGCTACGACACCTTTGTCCTTGCACACCAAGTCGAACAAGTGTACTATCTACAATATCCATGCAAAAAGCTTAGTGCATCGTGGGTTGTACAAAAGGTGAATCCTGATACTGATGAATTTTGAAATTGAGTACAAGTAACGTTTCCTTCTTCTCTTCTTTCGTCTTCTATATTTTTATTTAAATTCATTATCAAATTTCCTTTTATCAGGATGTCGTCGAGCAGTAGACGACGGGGACGCGGGGCTTTCTGCCCTCGAGAGCAGACTCCGTTTTCCAGGGTTGTCAGTCTAGCAATGGTAGACTGTCTCAGCTGTTGGGCCTCGACAGAGGCTAGGGGTCACGAGAGCGGTCACAACAGGTAAAGAATATTAATTTACATAAATTATATAAATAACTTCTTAAATCTATATTACCAATCTTCAAATTTTTAGGACGACTCTACGTCTGAGGAGACAGATGCCAGGGGTCCTCTTCAGACACCATAGGTTTCGGAGCCTGTTCCAGATCCTGCTTCGGATCCTCTTCAGGTTCCGGCACCGCAGACTTCAGACACTGCTTCGGAGCCTTCCACAGAGCCTGATGTGGAGCCGGCTCCACAGTGGCGTTACAGGAGGAGCCACTACGTGGCTCCTTCTTCGGTTCCTGCACGGCCAGAAGATCGGGTCGTTATTCATCTGGTTGGCGATAGGTAAGTAAATCTATAACAAATCAATTTAGATATTTTAACACTTATATATGTACTAATTGAGAATCGTGTATTAGGTCTTGGGCCGATGACTCGTTCACGGGTCAAGGACGCCACCGCCAGGTCAACGCTGTCCTGGGTCAGCTCATCCGTTGTCACTACCCCGGTCTAGTGAACGGACGGGCTGCTACGTCTTGGGACTACGCTACGGCCTAGGACATTACCTACGGCAACCACCAGGAGCATGTGTGGCATGAATTCATGGTAAGTAAATCGTCTATTCGTTAAATGCGAACCTATTATATGTTAAATACATTAACTTGTATATTTCTTCTTGTAGAAATATTACCGTTTGGAGGACGAGGCCAAGTTGGATCACGCTCGCCTGGTCTTCAACAACAACGCTAGGAAGCTCCTGACGTAGTCGATTTCAATGGCTTGCATCCAGGCTACGAAGGCGTACTATAAGTTGCATCCGGACGAGGGTGAGCCGGGGCAGTTTAGGGATGTGGTGGACAAGTATTTGACGGAGGCACAGTACGCAGAGGTAAATTCTTTATTTTACTTTGCTTCATTATCCAATTTTCATCAATGTTTTCATCCAATAACAAATGTGTGCACGAGGGCCGCTGATGCCAAAGGACGTGATACTAATTTCTATGGGATCACAAACAAAATCCTAGACTTTAGTTTTGCCGGGAGTAAAGACCTTAAAGTAGTCTTCTTTGACTGCGATTGGTTTGATAATAACAATGGAACTCGACAAACCAATTTGGCATGGTAGAAGTCAAACACAAGGACCGACTACGAGGCTACGACACCTTTGTCCTTGCACACCAAGTCGAACAAGTGTACTATCTACAATATCCATGCAAAAAGCTTAGTGCATCGTGGGTTGTACAAAAGGTGAATCCTGATACTGATGAATTTTGAAATTGAGTACAAGTAACGTTTCCTTCTTCTCTTCTTTCGTCTTCTATATTTTTATTTAAATTCATTATCAAATTTCCTTTTATCAGGATGTCGTCGAGCAGTAGACGACGGGGACGCGGGGCTTTCTGCCCTCGAGAGCAGACTCCGTTTTCCAGGGTTGTCAGTCTAGCAATGGTAGACTGTCTCAGCTGTTGGGCCTCGACAGAGGCTAGGGGTCACGAGAGCGGTCACAACAGGTAAAGAATATTAATTTACATAAATTATATAAATAACTTCTTAAATCTATATTACCAATCTTCAAATTTTTAGGACGACTCTACGTCTGAGGAGACAGATGCCAGGGGTCCTCTTCAGACACCATAGGTTTCGGAGCCTGTTCCAGATCCTGCTTCGGATCCTCTTCAGGTTCCGGCACCGCAGACTTCAGACACTGCTTCGGAGCCTTCCACAGAGCCTGATGTGGAGCCGGCTCCACAGTGGCGTTACAGGAGGAGCCACTACGTGGCTCCTTCTTCGGTTCCTGCACGGCCAGAAGATCGGGTCGTTATTCATCTGGTTGGCGATAGGTAAGTAAATCTATAACAAATCAATTTAGATATTTTAACACTTATATATGTACTAATTGAGAATCGTGTATTAGGTCTTGGGCCGATGACTCGTTCACGGGTCAAGGACGCCACCGCCAGGTCAACGCTGTCCTGGGTCAGCTCATCCGTTGTCACTACCCCGGTCTAGTGAACGGACGGGCTGCTACGTCTTGGGACTACGCTACGGCCTAGGACATTACCTACGGCAACCACCAGGAGCATGTGTGGCATGAATTCATGGTAAGTAAATCGTCTATTCGTTAAATGCGAACCTATTATATGTTAAATACATTAACTTGTATATTTCTTCTTGTAGAAATATTACCGTTTGGAGGACGAGGCCAAGTTGGATCACGCTCGCCTGGTCTTCAACAACAACGCTAGGAAGCTCCTGACGTAGTCGATTTCAATGGCTTGCATCCAGGCTACGAAGGCGTACTATAAGTTGCATCCGGACGAGGGTGAGCCGGGGCAGTTTAGGGATGTGGCGGACAAGTATTTGACGGAGGCACAGTACGCAGAGGTAAATTCTTTATTTTACTTTGCTTCATTATCCAATTTTCATCAATGTTTTCATCCAATAACAAATGTGTGCAGGTCAGCGTACCGTGCCTTGAGTCCTATCCGGACGCCTACAGTTCCCTGTGTGCGCGTTGGGCGAGCCAGGGCTTCCAAGGCGTGTCGATGACCCGCCGACAGAGTCGTGAGATGGACGGGAAACACCGTCTTGGCGGAGACGGCTACGTACGCTTTGCTAAACGGATGGTAAATGATACTCGAATTATATTCTAGTTAATTTCTATTGCTATCATTGTGCTAACACGTATCGATAGGAGCGCGAGATTGGTCAGGAGCCGACCGCTATCCAGGTGTGGAGGAGGGGTCACATGGGAAGTGACCCCTCGCAGCCTGATCGGCTGTCTTCTCAGACAGTGACAGAGACGTTGGTGAGTTATTTAGTTGACTTAATTGTATTTTCTTTAAAACTTCTGATGACTTTAATTTTCTGTATTTTTAGGAAAAGTATGGGGAGGAGGTGCGGAGGCTTTGAGGCGACAATTACGATTGGCAGAACTCGCTGATCGTACCTGAAGCCGCCTATGCAAGCGGTGGCGGTAAACCTCACGGCCGGTGAGTTCCGTTGTTTTTCATTTACTTTCATGAACTTCGAGACACGAAACTTTAATACTCTTACTTCGTTGTGTAGGTTGGACATCTTCGATGGAGTAGTCGACTCGAGGGAGACGCGGTCTTACTCGAGGGCCTCTTCATCGCAGGGTGGATCCAGCAGGCGTGGCAGCCGCGATCTGGAGCTCCAGAGTGTCCGGGAGGAGCTCTAGAGGACGCAGGAAGCGCTGAGGCTCACGAACGAGAGGCAGGCAGCCGAGCACCAGGCTAGGGACGAGTATCAACATTCGTACATGCTACAGCTGCAAGCTGCCATGCAGGTAAGTTCAGATCATTGTACTCAACGTTTCTAATATATGAATGACATGTATAATAATTCACTTCATATTTGCAGGCTTTGGTCACAGGACAGCCTGTTGTCTTTCCTCAGTGGGCGCCGCCACCGATACAGCTACCACAGGGGTCGACGTCAGGAGCACAGGTACAAAATTTCTCATAATAGCTGCAACTAGTTAAACTTGCTCAAATTTAGTTGAATTTGATCAAACTTACTCAAACTTAGGGAAAACTAGTTAAACATCCTCAAACTGAGTAAAATATGGTACAACTTACTCAACTATAGTAAAATATGACCAAACTTACTCAAACATAGCCAAAACTATTTGAACTAGCTCAAACACAAACACTACTAGTCCATACTTCTCAAACTTAGTAAAATATGAGCAAACTTACTCAAACATAACCAAATCTAGCTAACTTGCTCAATTCTAACTTGTAATGAGTTTACTTAATTATATACACATTTGTGAACTTCTAATTTATCGAACTATACATGTACATCACAGGGATCAGCGACGCGGGCTCTGGAAACTCTATCCCCTCAGCAACTGGCGTTTGGACGAGCGCGCGACGACTTCCTGGACTCCGATGGCAGCGGTCTGGGTACCGTAGGGTAGTGTGTTGTGCGTATAGTGTTTTTTTGCCTGCCTGCGATGTATTTTTGATTGCCTGTGATCTGGCCATCGAGCCAGGGCTGGCCTCGAAGCCAGGGCAGGATTTTCTGTTTTTTTAAAAAAAATGCAAAGCTTATTGACGACAGTTTCTGGTACTTGGCCGTCTTCAATAAGCCATTATTATTGACGACGGCCAGGTACCAAAAACCGTCGTCAATAAGCCATTGTTATTGACGACGGCCAAGTAGAAACAGGCGTCAATAAGCCATGGTTACTGACGACGGTTCAAATCCTGGCTGTCGTCAATAAGCTGCTCTAGCTTATTGACGACAGCCTGATTTAGCTGTCATCAATAAGCCATCGTTATTGACGACGGCCAGGTACCAGAAACCGTCATCAATAAGCCATCGTTACTGACGACGGTTCAAATCCTGGCTGTCGTCAATAAGCTAGCTTATTGACAACTAATAATTGATGACAGCCGTAAACCGTCGTCTATAAAGTTTTACCATCGTCAATAAGTTATTGACGACGGTAATGTTCTTATTGACGACGGTTTTTGGCCGTCGTCTATTGTCCGGATTCCTGTAGTGAAGGGAGGCCAGAGCTCATGGGGCACGACTTTGGGGCTGTTCCTCTTGTGTTTTGATAAATAAATTTCATACTCTAAAGGAACTTTTGTCCCTTGTTCATCCGACTTGTTTCAGACAAGTTTTTCTCGTCGATTTTGTGTTCAGCACTACCTTGCTTCGGTGGTTTTATCATAACTCGAGTTTCACAGATCCAATTGATGTGATTATTTTTGGGTTGACTTCAAAAATTGATTATCTATCATCTGTGAAAATTTCACGGTCATTGAATTTTTGGTTTCTGATCTAAACGAGTTTCTTTGCAGTATTCCAGAACCGTTTTTTCTCACGTAGGACAGATTGACCTTTGTTCGATCTTTTGATCGTAACTTGAGTTTCTCTCAACGGATTTTCATGATTCTTGTTGTGACGTCTTCGTGACTTGATTCTCTACAATATATACTAGTTTTGTCACAGTTGAACACGTTTAGATTAGTCGCACACATGGTTTCTTTAACAGATCGGTTTTCTGCTGAGGGGTGTTTTGTTGCTTCCGCTGAAAAGTTTTTATCTACCGTTCACCCCCCTCTGGTAGCTTTACACATGTACTTCGATCCTACAGGCGAAGAAAACGGGTGTGTAGAAATAGCGGCGACATTGTAAGAGGGGTAACGAAGACCTACCTCACTTCATCCTTGCGGCAGGGCTTCCCTCCTATCAATGGCAGCAGCGGAGGATTTTCCATGAAGATTTATGGGGCTGTGGATAGGGCAAAACGTCGGGCCTTCTTTTTCGGCGATGGCGAGGCGTGACGGGGCTCGACGGCGGCCAAATTCCGGCAAGGGGGGCGGAGTCGGTGACTTGGCAGGAGGGGGGCGGCGGACAAAAAGAAAAAGGGGTGGGCGGCTAGGGGGGAAGTTATATTTATAAGGGGAAAAGAGCTAGGGTGGCTAGGATTTTATTATTTATTTTCATCCAATGGCTAGGATTTAATTAGAAAAATAAAAGCCCAAAAGAGTACTAGAGGTGGGGGAACAAAAGAGTCCCAAAGGTGGGGGAACAAAAGAGTCCTAGAGGTGGAGGATGAACAAAAGAGTCCTAGAGGTGGGGGAACAAAAGAGTCATAGAGGTGGGGGACTAGGGTTCTCCCCCAAATGGCCTACGGCCAAGGGGGTGGGGCCCAATTAGGGTTCCCTCCTAATTTGGTGCGGCCAATTTGGGGGGATAAATCCCCCAAAATTTGGGGGAAATTTCCCCTAGGGAAATTTTGGGGAATTTGGAGAAAATCAGGAAAAATCTGTAAAAATTTGGAAAAATTGGGGAAGGGAGAAATTTGGGGAAAAAATGGGGTGGCCCAATTTGGCTATTTTATTTATTTTTATTTCTTTTCCTTTCCTATTTATTTTCAATATTTTCCATTTCTATTCCATTTTTTATATTTTATTTGCTTTTATATTCCTCTCTTTATTTTTTCTTCTTTTTAAATGCTTTTCTATATGAAAAATGTATGCAATGCATGGTAGTGAAATTGAGGGTGTTACAAACCTACTCCCCTTAAAATGAATCTTGCCCTCGAGATTCGATAGAGTGGAGAAAAGATGAGGGAATTCCGCCTTGAGATCTTTCTTACGTTCCCATGTAGTTTCGGCATCGGTGTAATGGCTCCATTGTACCTTGCACCAACCGATTACTTTATTTCTCGTGACCCTTTCCTTCACGTCCAAGATTTTGATTGGTTGTTCCACGTAGGTCAGATCCTCTTGAAGCTCTAGCTCATCCATCGGTACTTGTTCTTCTGGTACTCTTAGGCGTTTCTTGAGCTGAGATACGTGAAACACGTCGTGCACGTCGAAGAGGTGCGTTGGCAGCTCTAGTTGATAGGCTACCTCTCATCGCTTGCCCAAAATCTGGAATGGCCTGATGTAGCGGGGTGCTATCTTGCCTCTGACGTTGGACTGTTGTTGGCCTCAGTTAGGCGACACTGTAGGATCGAAGTACACGTGCAAAGCTACCAGAGAGGGGGCTGAATGGTAGATAAAAACTTTTCAGCGGAAGCAACAAAACACCCCTCAGCAGAAAACCGATCTGTTCAAGAAACCGTGTGTGCAACTAATCTAAACGTGTTCAACTGTGACAAAACTAGTATTGATTGTAGAGAATCAAGTCATGAAGACTTCACAACAAGAATCATGAAAATCCGTTGAGAGAAACTCAAGTTACGATCGAAAGATCGAACGAAGGTCAATCTGTCCTACATGAGAAAAACAGTTCTGGAATACTGCAAAGAAACTCGTGTAGATCAGAAACCACAAATTCAATGACCGTGAAATTTTCACAGATGATAGATAATCAAGTTGTGAAGACAACACAAAAAGAATCACATCAATTGGTCTGTAAAACTCGAGTTATGATAAAACTACTGAAGCAAGGTAGTGCTTAACAGAAACTCGACGAGAAAAACTTGTCTGAAACAAGTCTGACAAACAAGGCACAAAAGTTCCTTTAGAATACGAATTTTATTTATTAAAACACAATAGGAACAGCCCCAAAGTCGTGCACACACGAGCCTTGGCCTCCCTTGCTTATATAACCAGCCCTAAGGCCAACCCAATTCAAACTAGGACTTCTACTACTTGGATTCAAACTGTAACTTTCCAATACTGCTCAAGACTCTTCTACACGCAGATAGAAGCAATCTTAAGACTTCCAAACACCTTAGTAACGTCCCAAACATTCCTAAAACAACTCAAATTCGTGACCCACACGAAATCCTATCATAACCAACTCAAAACTTTCCATATTTGAGTCAAACACGACTCAGCCTGAGTCCATAACCTAGTCAGTTGGACCTTTCCGACCAATTCTTTACGTCCACATCTCTTCATCACGTCTTGGAACAATGCAGCCACGTCCATGCACTCCTTGCACACGTGCAAACATCTTCCAACGACGTCCAAGATACCTTCATATGCATTGTTCTTGATTCAAACATACTGCGCAACCTCCCGATCAACTCAACCACAAGTCCTCCCGAACTTGATTGTTGAACCTCATCTTCTCCCTAAGACTAGTTCAATGGATCCCGTCACCAACCATGTCTTGAACTCAAGCAACACCTGCACATGAATAAACAACCAATACTTCCGAGCACAAGTCCTCGACTTGACTCTCGTTAGTTCCGAAACTACAACATCTTGCGTGAGCACTTCACATAAGCATGTTGTAAACCATAGCAAAATGATATCAGCCATAACCACAAAAACAGACCAAAAACTTAGTAAAATAATACTAAGCAAACTTTCCATAAGAGTAAAGCAAGTTCGAAACATTGCATGTTAAAAGAAGAACCATTGCAAGCTCCGAACCTTACCAAAGCTAACCGGACCTTGAACCGGAGCTTACCAAAGCTAGTCGGACCTAGCACCGGAGCTTACTAAAGCTTAGTCGGACCTAACACGGAACTTACCAAAGCTAGTCGGACCTAGCAAAAACATGTCGACGGACCTAGCCAAAATAAGTCAGACCTAGACAAAGCAAGTCGGACCTTACGTCGGACCTATCGTCGGAGCTACCCAAAACAAGTCGGACCTATCGTCGGACCTTGCAGGAGCTCGGACCTAGAGTCGGATCTTGTTAAAAAGGTGTTTTGGTAGTATTCAAAACTTTTATCATCAAAGCCAATGTATTCAGCACACATGGGTCTCACAATCTCCCCCTTGATGAATGCATTGGCAACACCACTTAAAATCCGAACATTTGCTTATTCACAAGAAAAGTTTTGAAAACAATTTCTCCCCCTTTGTAAATCAGAAATAAAATGAGAAGAAAAACAAAAATACCAAAAATTCTCCCCCTGAGAAGAATCGTGCCAAAACACTTGTGAATGTGTGCAATGTGTGATCAATTTCTCCCTCTTTGACAATGTATTCAGCAAGGTACAAAAGAGAAATTTTAATTTGTTATGAGCACATTATAAAATATACATATAAAACAAAGCTCATCCAAATCATACTATCAAGTAACTTACACTATCACATCAATGAGATACATAAAGTAGTGTAAGCCATGCTAGAGATCAAGTGTAATTTTCAATTTAAGCAAGTCATGATCTCACAAACTTAACTATTTCAAGACCTGAAAGCATGACACTTGTTGCTGCATTTTATTTATCATTTAAAGCACAAATTTTGATCTTATGACATTTGCAAGAGATTATATGCAGCATCAGCCTTATTCTAACAAACCAAGCCAAGCCTATGTCATTTGACAGTCAGAAGCTTAAGGACATGGTTTTAGTCATACACAACTCCTTTCAAGTTCATATCTAAGTGCAATGATAAGCCATCTCAAAAGAAGAAGTGCGATGCATGCATATTCTCTTGATCTTTTCTCATTTTTTTATTTGAACATAAAAACTCAACATGTGAGTTGATTACTTGATTAATTATTTATGATTAAAAGCACTTGTGAGCATGCAACAAGTTCAAAACAGCAAGAAAGTTCGACCATGACCAGATTTAGTGTAAGTAATTATTCCAATTACTAGACATGGTAAAAACTACAAAATGTATAACACGAGTAATGTAGTAAGAACTTTCAGTATGAAAAAGGAATCACAAAGTCATATATGCATGAAATACTATGCTCATATTATTTTAATTTCAGATTCACACATAGACTTCCCAAGTTTCAAAGTTCTCAATTTAAGCCATGAGGATGCATAACCCCTATTTCACTACAAATGTAACAAAAACGAGTGAAATCCAAAGGTTTTGTAAAAATGGCAGCCAATTGTTGTTCGGTATCTACATGGTGAAGCACAATGTTCCCTTTTTCGACATTATCACGGAGAAAGTGAAACCTAATGTCAATGTGCTTAGTTCTCGAATGTTGCACGTGGTTTTTAGCAATGCAAATGGCACTAGTGTTATCACAAAACAGTGGAACACTATCTAGATCAACCCCATAGTCCTTAAGTGTTTGAACAATCCAAAGAATTTGTGAGCAAGCACTATCAGCAGCTACATATTCAGATTTGGTTGTGGATTGTGCAACTGAACTTTGTTTTCTAGAGGACCAGGCAACAAGTGAATTACCAAGAAAATGACAAGCACCAGAAGTACTTTTCCTATCAATCCTACAACCTCCAAAATCAGCATCGGAAAAAGCTTTCAAAGTAACGGTTGAGGAAGAAGAAAGAAAAATGTCAAATTCTTGAGTTCCATGTAAGTAACTGAGAATCCTTTTGACGGCTTGACGATGTGAAGCACGTGGGGAGGCTTGAAACCGTGCACAAAGACATACGCTGAATTGTATGTCCGGTCTTGATGCCGTGAGATACATAAGTGATCCGATCATGCTTCTATATTCTTTTTGATCAACAGGATCACAATCTTCATCAAGTTCAAGTGTTGTTGTTGTTCCCATTGGTGTCCGAAGAGGCGTGCTTTTGTCCATGTTGAAGCGCCTTAGGAGATATTTTGTATACTTTGTTTGATGCACAAAGGTACCCTCCTTGGTTTGCTTGATTTGCAGCCCCCAAAAGTACGTGAGTCCTCCCATCATACTCATCTCAAATTCTGAACTCATCATAGCTGAAAACCTGGACACAAGATCATGAGAAGCACAACCAAAGATAATATCATCCACATACACTTGAACGAATAATGAGTCATTGCCATGGTTAAGCACAAAAAGAGTTTTGTCAACCTTGCCCATGGTAAACCCCTTTTCAAGTAAGAATGTTTTTAACCTATCATACCATGCTCTAGGGGCTTGTTTGAGACCGTACAGGGCTTTGGACAGTTTGTAAACATAATTTGGAAAATTTGGATTTTCAAAACCAGGTGGTTTTTTGACATAAACCTCCTCATCTATGTAGCCATTAAGAAAATCACTTTTAACATCCATTTGATATAGCTTAAAACCTTTA
This sequence comes from Neostapfia colusana, assembly GCA_030760725.1. NCBI lineage: Eukaryota > Viridiplantae > Streptophyta > Magnoliopsida > Poales > Poaceae > Neostapfia > Neostapfia colusana. Next base: position 9,595,537 of record JASWHV010000016.1, read on the forward strand.
GATGCAGCAAAAGCTAATAAAATTCTTATGGCTTCTAATCTAGCAACAGGAGCAAAAGTTCCATCAAAATCTAGACCTTCAACTTGTGTGAAACCTTGAGCAACCAACCTAGCCTTATTCCTAACCACAATCCCATCCTCACTTTGTTTATTTTTAAACACTCATTTAGTTCCAATTATATTGTGACCTTGAGGTGGAGGTACGAGTTTCCAAACATTATTTCTTTCAAAATTTTCTAACTCTTCTTGCATGGCAATAATCCAAGATTCATTAGTGAGTGCGTGTGATATATCTTTGGGTTCAAAAGAAGCAACAAAAGCAGAATGAGCATGAGAATTGGGGTCGAAAAACCTGGATCTTGTAACTCGTTCATGCAAGCTTCCAATAATTTGTTGTGGAGGATGACTTTTGAGAATCCGGAGGGGAGTGGACACTTCACAAGCTTCTTCTTCTTCATGTTCATCACAAATAGATGATCTTGTGACGTGAGGAGGATCTGGACCAGCAATGGTGGTCGTCGGTGCTGGCTGTGAATCAAGATCAGGAGCTGGAACAATGTCATTAGCTGCTGAATTTTCGGGCAGCAGCACCACTTCTTCCTCTTCTTCAACGAAAATACTCTCCCCCTGCGGATATGGATGCGGACCTGCAATATTTGAACTAGTACCTGGGCTAGCTTCATCAAAAGAAACCTCACAAGTCTCCACAATTTTGTTAGTATCAAGTAAAAGCACACGGTAGCCTCTAGTATGAGATGGATAACCAAGAAACATGCCATCAACAGATCTAGCTTCAAATTTATCAAGATTACCATGTTTCTTAACAAAGCATTTGCAACCAAAGACACTAAAGTGTGTGAAACTACGCCTATGTCCAAACCTGAGCTCATATGGTGTTTTACCTAGCTTAGCACGCGAGAAAAGACGATTTGAGACATAACAAGCGGTTGCAATTGCATCAGCCCAAAATTTCCTAGGAGTTTGATATTCATCAAGCATAGTCCTAGCCATCTCAACTAAGGTTCTATTCTTTCTCTCTACAACACCGTTTTGTTGAGGTACATATGGTGAAGAAAATTGATGATCTATTGCATTTTCAGCACAAAAGTGATCAAACGATTGATTTTTAAATTCGGTTCCATTATCACTTCTAATTGCTCTTAAAGATCCTAGGTGATCAATTGATAATCTAAAAAATAAAGTTCTAAAGTGACTTAAAGCTTCATTCTTAAATGCCATAAAGTAAACCCAAGAGTATCTAGAATAGTCATCAACAATCACAAGAACATACCATTTACCTCCGAAGGATTGAACATGTGAAAGTCCTACGGTGTCAAGGTGTAAAAGTTGACCCGGTTCAGTTGTCATGGTTATTGTGAGAGGAGCATGTGAACCAGCAACCATCTTAGCATGTCTACAAGAAGAGCGCACAATTTTTTTGTCCCCTTTAAGCTTCGGCAGCCCACGTATGCGATCAAGAGCACTAACACGCGTGAGATGATCAAAGCCTACGTGACCAAGTCTACGATGCCAAAAATATAAATCTTTGGAATCATTTGCAACTAGACATCTATGCTTAGAGGAAGATATATCAAAATCAGCTTTAAAAACTCTTCCAAACCGAGACATGTTAAAGATAAGCTCACTATTTGAACCTACAACTTTGCAGCAGTTTTTATTGAAAATAATTTCCAGATTTTCATCTAGCAATTGTGAAACAGAAAGCAAGTTGTATTTTAAATTTTTGACAAGTGCCACATCCTTCAAAGTGTAGTGATCATTTACTCTAACCGAACCCTTAGCAATTATAGGAGTTGAAGAATTATCGGCAAAAGTAACATTCTCTACACGTGACACAAAAGAGAGAGAGGAGAACCATTCTTTGTTACCGGTCATGTGGCGTGAGCAACCTGAATCCACAATCCAAATGTTCTCCTTCCTCAAGCTTGTAACCTACATAGAAGCACAATACGTCTATGACTCAATACCGGGGTTAGTTAAAAGGCATTTAGGAATCCAGTACTGAGTCACACGATGTCCAGAAGGAATAACATGCGAAAGCTGAGATAAAATAGCAGGTTTATGAGTCAAAGTTTGAGATTTTTTATTCTTAACTACTGACCTATGTGGTGTTACTTGTGTAGCACGAAAATCAGTAGCTCCGGAGGCAAAAATAGAAGGTCCGGAGGCAAAAACTGAAGCTCCGGAGGTAAACTTTGAATATTTCTGACTTATAAAAGCAGGTTGCATGTTCCTGACATTCGGTTTAGTATGTGCAGCAAATTTTGCATGAGAATTATAAGATCTAGCTTGCATTCTTTCCTTTTTATGTTTTTTAGATAGTCTATAACAAAAATCTATGACATGACCATCTCTACCACAATAGGTACAATGAAATTTAACTTTGTGTTCATGTCTAGATGAGCATGCATTATGCTTATTTGAACCCGAATGTGACAACACTCCTGCAGATTTAAAAACCACTTCTTTTTGTTTAGGAACTGTTTGAATCAAACCACTTCCTAATGATTTTACAATTTTAGGTGGATGTTTCATAGCATGAGCATGTGAATCAAAACCTAAACCAGTTTTATCATTGCAAGACTTGGAAGAATTCAGCAGCAAGTTTAGGTTCTTATTCCCATTACAAAACCGATCTAATGTCCTATGCATGTTATCAAGTTTATTTGATAGATCAAGGCAATTTTCACATGAAGTTTTTCCTTTTAATTTGCAATTGGAACAATATTTAACTTCATGAGAACGTAAAGCATTGTTCAATATAGAAATTTCTTTTATAGCATCTTGTAGTTTCTTATCAAGATCACCGCAAGTAGAACAATGCAAATCAATTGTAGAACAACAAGCATCTTTCAAGTTTTTATCATTAAGTGCAGCAAGATTTTTGTTCTTTTCGATTTCAAGTTCAAGTTTATCAAGTGTGGATATGTGTGCACTTCTTAGAGAGGACAATTGTTCATATATTAAATCACATGAGGATCAAGAATCATCACTAGGAATCAAGGATTTTAAACGATTAATTTCAGATTCTAGTGACTCAATTTTAACAGCATTGTCCCTAAGCTTTTTGTCCTTTTTCTTAACAATAATAGTGGCACGAGAAATAGCATCACACATTTCTTCGCAAGTAGGACATACCTCTTCGTTGTCATTGTTGTGTTCTGCATCCTCCATACTTGATTTTGATTTGCCCGCCATGAAGCACAAGTTTGTCAGATCATCTTCATCTTCATCACTTCCAATGTCTACATCACTCGAGCCAAGTTCTTGAAGTGTGGTGATGAAACTGTTTATCAGTTTGCGTCCTGCAAAACCCTTCTTTTTCTTGTTGGTGTTGCCAAAAGAGGACTTGACTTTATTCTGCTTTTCATCATGGTTAGAAGGACCTGAAAGGTTAGGGAAATCTGTATGAAAGTGTCCTGTCTTACCACATTCAAAGCATCGTTGAGGTCCGGAGCTTCCTCTCCTTCTAGTTCTCACATTTTGCAATGCTTTTGAGAACCTAGTAGAAAGAAGTACTAGCTCCTCCTCTGGAAACTCCTCAATCTGTTCCAGGGTTAGTGAAGACAGCAAAGCAAGTGTATTGCTAGATGATTGGCCGGAGCTAGGCATATCACGTTGTGAGACAAATGCAATAGTCTTATTTGGGTTCTTACGTGATATAATGTCAATTTCATGAGTTTTTGGCTTAGAATAAAGCACATCTAATGTAAGAGTACTCATGACAGTGGATTCACGTATGGATGTTACTTTCATCTCCCAAATTGTTATGTCTAATGCACTTAGTAATTGACTAGCATTTTCAGCATCTGAAAAATTAACATTGACGCTACGCAAGTTGCTGAGAATTTTATTAAAGCGAGCAAAGAGGTCATCAATGGACTCACCGGGTTGCATCTCAAAGTGCATGTATACTCTCTTGACATATCCTGTCTTACCTCCTTGATGGTGTTGGATCCTTCGTTGTAGTCACAAAGTGCTCTCCACACATCGTACGCCGATCGGAGGTGTGCAACACGGTCGAAGTCGCTCTGAGTTAGTCCTTGTATGATCAAGTTCCGAGCCTTGTTGTTGTTGTCGACATCTCTCATGTTTGTAGCCATGACTTGATCGTTTGAAGGCACATCGTAAGTCTTGTACACCTTTTCCCATATTGCAAAGCCTTGCGCCTGGATGAAAGCTTCCATGTGTGCCTTCCAAACCTGAAAATCAATACCACCAAACACACAAGGTTTGGCGGAGTATTTCTCCATGATGATTAGTAAAAACACGTGCAAATCACAAAGATTAGAGCAACCTGGCTCTGATACCAATTGTAGGATCGAAGTACATGTGTAAAGCTACCAGAGGGGGGTGAATGGTAGATAAAAACTTTTCAGCGGAAGCAACAAAACACCCCTCATCAGAAAACTGATCTGTTAAAGAAACCGCATGTGCGACTAATCTAAACGTGTTCAACTGTGACAAAACTAGTATAGGTTGTATAGAATCAAGTAACGAAGACGTCACAACAAGAATCATGAAAATCCGTTCAAAAAAACTCAAGTTACGATCGAAAGATCGAACAAAGGTCAATTTGTCCTACGCGAGAAAAACAGTTCTGGAATACTGCAAAGAAACTTGTGTAGATCATAAACCACAAATTCAATGACCGTGAAATTTTCACAGATGATAGATAATCAAGTTGTGAAGACAACCCAGAAAGAATCACATCAATTGGATCTGTAAAACTCGACATATAATAAAACCACCGAAGCAAGGTAGTGCTGAACAGAAACTCGACGAGAAAAACTTGTCTAAAACGAGTCTGACGAACAAGGCACAAAAGTTCCTTTAGAATACGAATTTTATTTATCAAAACACAAGAGGAACAGCCCCAAAGTCGTGCACACACGAGCCTTGGCCTCCCTTGCTTATATAACCAGCCCTAAGGCCAACCCAATTCAAACTAGGACTCCTACTCCTACTTGGATTCAAACTGTAACTTTCCAATACTGCTCAAGACTCTTCTACACGCAGATAGAAGCAATCTTAAGACTTCCAAACACCTTAGTAACGTCCCAAACATTCCTAAAACAACTCAAATTCTTGACCCACACGAAATCCTATCATAACCAACTCAAAACTTTCCATATTTGAGTCAAACACGACCCAGCCGCAGCCTGAGTCCATAACCTAGTCGGTTGGACCTTTCCGACCAAATCTTTACGTCCACATCTCTTCATCACGCCTTGGAACCATGCAGCCACGTCCATGCACTCCTTTCACACGTGCAAACATCTTCCAACGACATCCAAGATACCTTCATATGCATTGTTCTTGATTCAAACATACTGCGCAACCTCCCGATCAACTCAACCACAATTCCTCCCGAACTTGGTTGTTGAACCTCATCTTCTCCCTAAGACTAGTTCAATGGATCCCGTCACCAGCCATGTCTTGAACTCAAACAACACCTGCACATGAATAAACAACCAATACTTCTGAGCACAAGTCCTCGACTAGGCTCTCGTTAGTTCCGAAACTACATCTTACGTGAGCACCTCACATAAGCATGTTGTAAACGATAGCAAAATGATATCAGCCATAACAATCAAAACACACCAAAAACATAGTAAAATAATACTAAGCAAACTTTCCATAAGAGTAAAGCAAGTTTGAAACATTGCAAGTTAAAAGCAGAACCATTGCAATCAAGCTCCGAAACTTACCAAAGATAACCGGACCTTAAACCGGAGCTTACCAAAGCTAGTCGGACCTAGCGCCGGAGCTTACTAAAGCTTAGTCGGACCTAGCACGGAACTTACCAAAGCTAGTCGGACCTAGCACCGGAGCTAGCAAAAACAAGTCGGACCTAGCCAAAATAAGTCAGACCTAGATAAAGCAAGTCGGACCTTATGTCGGACCTATCGTCGGAGCTACCCAAAACAAGTAGAACCTATCGTCGGATCTTGTAGGAGCTCGGACCTAGAGTCGGATCTTGTTAAAAAGGTGTTTTGGTAATATTCAAAACTTTTATCATCAAAGCCAATGTATTTAGCACACATAGGTCTCACAGACACCTTAAGGTACACGAAGTCTCCAACTTCGAAGGTCAATCTTCTTCGCCTATTGTCCGCATAACCCTTTTGTCGTGACTGAGGGGCCTTCAAGTTTTCACGTATCGTTTGGACTTGCTTTTTAGTGTCTTGCAGTACTTCGGGTACCAATACTTGGCTTTGTCTGGTCTCATTCCAGAACAGCGGTGCTCTACACCATCTATCATACAATGCTTCGAAAGGTGACATCTTCAAGCTGGCTTGGTAGCTGTTGTTGTACGAGAATTAAGCATATGGCAAGCTATTATCCCAACTACGCTCATGCTTCAAAGCGCAAGCTCTCAACATGTCTTCCAAGATCTGATTTGTCCTCTCAGTTTGCCCGTCGGTTTGCGGGTGATATGCGGAGCTGAAATTCAACCGTGTACCCATGACTTCATGCAGCTTCTTCCAGAACCTAGAGGTAATTTGAGAACCTTGATCTGAAACTATCCTCATCGGAACTCCATGATGACACAAGATTTGCTCCATATACAGCTTGGCTAGTTGTGTGACGGTGTACTGGGTTCCAACAGGAAGGAAGTGGGTTGTTTTTGTCAATCGGTCCACGATAACCCAAATGGAGTTGTAGCCGGACTGACAATCTGACTATGAAATCCATGCTGATGTCTTCCCACTTCCACTCCGGTACTTTTAATGGATGCAACAATCCAGCGGGTCTTTGATATTCGGCCTTCACTCGTTGGCATGTGTCGCATAGGGCAACATATTCAACAATATCCCTTTTCATGCAATCCCACCAATAGCATGATTTCAGGTCCTTCTACATCTTTATACAGCCGGGGTGTATGGAATAAGATGAGTCATGTGCCTCCTTTAGTATCGTGTCGAGGATGTGATTCACGTTAGGCACACAAATCCTTTTCCCTAACTAAAGCGTGCCTCTCTCGTCTTCCTTGAAATCCTTTTCGATGCCTTGTCGGATTCTTTCCTTGATTTCCTCATCCGTTGCTTGGCCATCTCGTATCTCTTGTTCCAGTGTTGAGTTCAGTTCGATCACCTTCATCTCGTTCAAGAACCCGAGATGTAACCATTCGAACTCCTTACGCAGCTCGGGTGGCAGCTCCCGAACCGTGAGTTGGTGACATGCTCCCTTTCGGCTCAACGCATCAGCTACTAAAATTGCCTTTCCAAGGTGATAGTTGATTCCAACACCATAATCCTTGATGAGTTCCAACCATCGATGTTGCCTCAAATTCAGATCCGTTTGCGTGAATATATATTTGAGGCTTTTGTGATCCATATAGATCTCACATCGGTGGCCAAGGATATAATGCCTCAAAATCTTCAAGGCATGTACCACGGCTGCAAGTTCCAGGTCGTGTGTGGGGTAATTCAGATCATGTTTCTTTAGTTGTCTTGATTCTTAGGCTAGCACACATCCGAGCCCTTGTATTGATGCGTCACAATATATATCGAAACTCTTGCTCACGTCCGGCAATACTAAAACCGGCGTTGTTGTTAATCTCTTCTTTTGCTCCTCAAAGCTGTATTGACACGCTTGTGTCCACCAAAATGCTTTCCCTTCCATCAGCAATTCAGTCATAGGCTTCACTATTTTGGAGAAATCCTTGATGAACCGGCGGTAGTATCCAGCCATCCCAAGGAAACTCCGGATATCCCTCACATTCTGCGGTTGGTTCCACTTCAAAACATCCCTCACTCTTCTGGAATCAACCGATACTCCTCGCTCGGAGATGATGTGGCCTAGAAATGATATCTCCCTTAGCCAAAACTAACACTTGCTGAATTTAGCATACAATTGATGCTCTCGCAGTTTCTGCAATGTCAATCTCAAGTGTTCCTCATATTCTTCCTCGCTTTTTGAATACACCATGATATCGTTGATGAAAACCACGACAAACTTGTCCAAGTACTCCATGAATACCTTATTCATGAGGTACATAAAGTATGCGGGTGCATTCGTCAAACCAAATGACATAACGGTATATTCATACGAACCATACCATCGAAATGCAGTCTTGGATATGTCAGAGGGCATAATCTTCAGCTGGAAGTATCCCAACCGAAGATCAATCTTAGAGAAAATTCGTGCACCTTTCATTTGATCGAACAAGTTCTCTATGTGTGGCAGCGGGTACTTATTCTTGATAGTCACTTCGTTGAGAGACCTATAGTCCACACACATCCTTTGGGTCCCATCTTTCTTGTCCATGAAGAGCACGGGGGCTCTCCACGGTGACGAGCTTGGGCGTATAAAACCCTTTTCTAGCTGCTCCTGAATTTGCTTCTTGAGCTCCACTAATTCATTAGCAGGCATCCTATATGGCCTATTTGCTATAGGTGCAGTTTTGGGCACTAAATCAATGGCAAATTCAATGTCGCGGTAAGGTGGCATACCTGGATGTTCTTCCTGGAACACATCTGAATATTCTTGAACCACCGGAATGTTTTCCAATGCCGCTTCCTCGACGTGGTTCAGCACTGCCTTCTCGGTTGCAGGTTGGGCTGCCTCGAACTTGATACGAGTACCATGCTCGTCACCTACACGATCCTCTGAGCACATTGAATTACTCCGTTGTACTTGCTTAACTAGTCCATTACAAGTATTATGTCAATCCCTTGGGAATCCAAGACGATAAGGTTGGCGAGAAAGTCTTCCCACTTATTTTAAGGCTTACTTTCGGACATACTATATTTGTAGGAGCTAGAATTCAGATTTGAAAGAAGTGATTTCCCAACTATATGCATCAAGGTGTATGAACTAAGCAACTTCTTTTATTAATATCAGCCTATATGAGGATGTGAACACGTGCCGAAGCATCTCACATCTCTCCACTATGTGTGGATGTGGGCATTCGCCGAAGCGTCACACAACTCACACCAGCACACAAACACAAGCAATCATCATAAAATTCTGCACACCACTCCTATTTCAGCCTACTACGTCTAAGCGTTCCTATTACAAATTTATTCAATGGGAAACCTAAACTTAATCATGAGAACCGGTGCTGTTCTCGCCGTGTGACAGGGGTGGTCCATACATGGGCGCACGCCATGGTGACTCAGCAGTCCATGTAGGGATATATGATGTTGGTGCTCCATTTTCTCCCGTGTTGGCACGAGTCTCCTCTTGTTTTTCAAACAAGTACAGCTTCTTGCGGAGGTAACGGATCTCTTCTTGTGCGTTTGCATAGCAGTTTCCTAACTCCACAAGCAACCTCTGAGACTTATCAGCAGCTTGTGGGTTGGAAATAGCTCCTCCATGGGGTCCAATGATCTCCCTTGTACCACTCTTTCGATACGGGTTCAGCTCAAAAGTAGTGTTCTCAAGCTGCTCACAGAATGTGTAGCACAGTTCGGTGAGTGCATACCATGCAACATCATCAATAGATTCTGCCCTTGTAGCTCTCCATGTGGGTGTGAAGTGCTGAGTGACAACCCTACCATTAGATAGGATAGTTACCTCAGCCTTACACTCTTCATGTCCGAGACGAGGGACTTTCTTGAGGAGATACTCCGGATATAGGCTGCAGCAATCCAGAAACTCTTTAAGCTCCTTGGATATGTGTCCTCCCTCCATCTCGTCGGACCGGAATTATTGAACTGAACGGTTGGCCCGTTCATCACCTTCATTCTCGTCCCTAGCAGGGGGTGTCTCCTCTTCGGATCCATCTCCTTCCGACATAGCTTCATGAGGCTCCGCTGGGTGTAAACCCGCGTGAAATTCCTCCTGAGGTGCGTACCAATGCTGCTGTTCTTGTGGATAGTCTTCCATGTCTTCATCGATTGGTTCCACCTCTTCTAGATCTTCTTCCTCATGCATAAAGCTACTGACTTCATCTTCATCATGAGGTTCCATCTTCACCTCCTCCAAATATGGTCCATCGGACACCCATGTGGCGGTGGACGAGTCCTTATGCGTGCTGTGTTCCTAGTCACCGGCATCTATAAATAAGACATGAGAAACTTTAGAGAAGAATAAAATCATCCCAAAACTTCAGAAGCTATGATGCAAGAAAATAGAAGTGTGGCTGTCCACAAGAAAAGAATAAAGAGGGGCTGAAAATAGCACTTTGCGGTGGCTGAATTGACAAGTAAAGTGCAGCAGCAAACAATTTTCAAAAATAAAAGTTTAGAGGGATATTCCTATGTGTTTTAGAGTGTCCATTATACCTAGACTTGCGTCCTACGGTCAATGTGGCTCTGATATAATTTGTGACACCCGGTTCCTAAAATGAACCAAGTGAATGCATATGTGTGCCGAGGATGTTCATCACACATACACATGTATTCCACAAACTGAAATTCATAATATAACCATGTACGAATAATGTTTAAGTACTTTATTACATTGACTCAATGTCTCACTCATGAATATCTAACTTATTCATGCAACAGAAGATTTTAACAAAGCGGAAAATGACTAAAACAGCAAGCTCCAACTTCAACTACACAGGCATGTTAACGGTAGTGCGCACGCCTAGTACTCCACTTGTTCCTCAAAGTACTCTTCTCCTTAAGCTGATGTATATGTGGGAATGCAAGGGTGAGTACATGTCGTACTCAGCAAGTGCGGGGAAAAGTATGACATGTAGCTTACAACAAGGTAGGGAATAAAAAGATTAATTGCAGCAAGCATATTTGATTTCACAAATATGGTAAAAATAGCAACTATTTCTAGGTGAATTAAATCCCATAATAACCAAGTAATTCAGCAACATTCCTTCACCATAATTCAGCATTTATCAAGTCTCAACCAGCCATTACTCATTTTTCAAGTTCATCTCATACTCATAAATAGTAGTAACCATCTTATTTTCATATAACCGAAACCAAACTCATTGTCATGACCCAAAACAGTCCCAAAACTAATCCCAATGACCATACCCGAATAAACATCCCAAGTTTTACCCACAAGTTTGTGATTTCGTCACCCGTTGGCAACTAGTGAAACCTCCATTATATCAATACACAACCGTCAGTGTATGGCTAAGAGATCACAAAACAGCCTTTACAAAGGGGCTACTAGGATGTACGGACCCACTGAGGTTTCACCGGCAGGATCGAATCTCCGTTCTCCCACCCACGGGCCCCCTCTTGTGACATGCAGTTCCCAGGGCAGGCTTCCTCGACTTCCATTCTCCGTGCCATCCGGTGGTCCATAAAAGGCTAGCAACACACCTAATTAGTCAGCTAAGCCGCACCCATATTTGGCCTTGTGGTGGCACTGTTTTCCTGGCATGTGCTCGCATGAACCGGTCCTTAGATCTAAGGCAAGCAAACCACCATCTCATTTAGCAACATCCACGAACCAAGCTTGCCTAGATATCCCCAACTGCATGCTCATCAACATCATCAAGTTCTCATCATTTTTGATATCATGAGTGCAGTAGCTAACAAGTTTTATTTCAACTTCCCATATCCTGTAAGTTAAGCGAAGCAAAAAGGAAAAATGACCATACCTGACTCATCAACTTTCCCGGCGACAAGGATGGTTAACAAAACTAGTAAACTACTATAAAAGGGTGTCCCATCAAGTTGACACAAGCATATGAGTTTTCGTAAGCTAAACAGTTTTGAAAACATAGGATCAATATGGTCAAGGGGCACTTGCCTTGCTCCTGTGCTTCGTGTTGCTCAAGCGCCTCGAAGTCTTGGTGCTGTAGCTCCTCGTAGACGGCCTCTTGAGCTTGTACTTCTACTCACGACCACGCACATACAAAATTGTAACACCCCAAAATTTTGATTCAAAACCCTACATCATGTTAAGAGGGGAATTTAAAAATTTTTGGACGTGTTGCATGTTTTGCAAAAATTCAAATTCAAACTGGAATTCAAATTAAACTCAAATCAGAAAAGAAATAGAAAAAGAAAAAGAGAAAACAGAAAAAACCGGCCAGTGGGCCGAAACCCACCAGCCGGCCCAGCCAGCGCCCACGCCAGCCCGCAGCCGAGCGCGCTGCTTCCTCACGCTGACAGGCGGGACCCACCCGATCTTCGTCTACCTCGCGACAACGCCGGACTCCCTCGCGCCCGAATCAAAACCGATCGGGATTTCGGCGTATCCCCGCTGAATTCTGTTCGTAGGCGACGCGGACATGATCTAAACCACCCCGCCGCCCTCCCCCATCTATAAAAACCCCGGCCTCGTTCTGTTTTTCCCCCGCGATCGCCGATTTTTACTCCGGTGAGAACCGAAACTTCTCCGGCGAATTCTGGCCGATCTAAGCTCGGAAATACCGATCTAACTCGCTGGTCTTGATCCACCGCCTCCGGGGAATCTTGCAGGTGCAGGAAACTCGGTGACTTGCGGTGTAAACACAGCGCCGACGAGCTTCGCCGTGGTTTTGCCTCGGACCTCATCGCCGATCACCTTCCAGGACCTCCGAGCTCAAGAAAACCCCCGAGGTGAGATCCCCGACCTCCCCTCTACCGATCTATACCATAAGATCACAGTTCTAGGAAGAATTCTCGAAGATCCGAAAGTCTCCGGCGAGATCGCCGCTTCCCGCCGCCGTGCGCCGCCGGCAGCGCCGCCCGCGTTCGATCAGAGCGACGTGGCCGCTTGTGCGCCGTTTATTTTAAATCGCACGGTAGGGTTTAAACCCCCGCGTACCGGTTCGACGTTATAATCTCAGCCGTCGGTTTAAAATCGGACGGTCCACGTAAGCCCCGCGTTATAAAGACTGGAAATCTTACGTGCTACCCCCTGGGGTTCTCGGGAAATAAGAGCTAGCCCCGGAAACTTCTGATCTAGCCCCTGGAACTTCAGAAAATCATGTAAATTCATTTAAAAATCAGTTTTAGCCCCTGGACTTAATAAAAATTAGGAAAAACACCTCTGATAAGTGTAGCTAGACCCCTGGAAATTCTGAAAATAATATTATAGACCCTGTAATGGGGTGAGGTTACCTTTTTAGCCCTGTTTAGTATTTAAATTATGAAATTGAATATGTGGCTAGTGTTTAAAAAATAAAAAGTGGGACAAACATATTGTCATAATTAAATTAAAAACTTTCTCAGTATTTAGAAAACTTTGGAGTGAGATAAAAACATATTTTGGGCTGAATTGAATCTGTTTAATTTATTATTCACATTTAGGGACACATTTTTAAGTAATGAATAGTTTTAGAAAATAGGGAAAATAATTGTGAAATAGTTTACATCTGAGGCAAAGGTCAAAATATGTTATTAAATTATTTAGGACCAGAACCTATTCTGTTTAGATGATGTGTATTACTATTTTCATAATAAAGTACACATTTATGCATAGGAAAATAAATCTGAAAATATAGCAACTAGTAAATGATAAATGGAGTTTCTAAAATCCGAAGAATTCAGTTTAGGGTTGGTAGAAATTCTGAAGGCACATAGGGAGAAGAAAAATACCTTTCATACATACTTGGTAGTAAAAAGGTGTAGTAGTTGAATCTAAGGAATTTATTTAAATTGGAAACTCATATATATATAGTAGGTAAGTATAAATGTGAACACAAAAGTAGGAATCATATACACATGATTAAAAGTGAATGCAAGCCACCAATCAACACACATACAGTAACCACAACACATATAATGGTGAATGACTTTCATAAATATGAATGTGTGGTTTGTATGAAGTGGAAGTGTGAACTATGTCTTATGGGTTGTTGTTTTTCTTTTGCTATGTGTGATGGTATGATGTAGAACCTGCTCAAGAGCAAGTTATTCCTTTCCAAGATCAGGACCACCCATTTCAAGAGCAGCAGGAAGGAGGCAAGTGTCCTTGACCACTTTGATCCTATGCTAGGATGTGTAGATAGAATTATTTGCATTGTCAAATGAAATATGAAACCCATGATAGGAAGTTTCCCTAGAATTGCATTACCTTGTTTCCTTGTAGCTTGGGTTGGGATTTATTTTATCATGTCATTTATTATTATGCATATACTTAGCCATGCTTAGAATGGGATATTTGGGATATGAGATCATCAGTTTACTTTACCATACTCTTGAATGAGATATTGTGAGTTATGTAGAGGTAGGGATCAAGGCAAGTTGGATGTTTTGGTTGTGTGCTGGGTGCACGAGACTTGGGTTTGTGTTTAGTACTTGCCTGGATCCTAAGGACCGGTTCATGGAGCATGTAACCTGGCTTTACAGTGCCAACCACATGCTGAGATGGGGCAGCTTGGCCAATTAATTAGGTGTATCCCTGGCGTAGTATGGGTGTGTTGGATGGTGCGGGGAGTAGGTGTCAGCTGGACTACCATATGAACCGCAAGGCTCAAGAGGGGGCCACTGCAGCGGGGTTGGAGCCTCTTGTATGCTGTTAGGGGTGAAACCTCAGTGGGCCCACGCTCGTCGGGAATCCCTTTGTAAAGGCTTCGTAGTGATCTCCTGGCTACACACCTGGGAAGTGTGAATGTGGATCATATCCACTGGCATAATGGAGGTTCTATTAGTCCACCCGGCAACGGGGGATGAAATCACTACATGTGGGTACAGTGGTACAAACTCTGCAGAGTCAAAACTGTCATGACAGCCGTGCTCACGGTCAAGAGCGGCTTGGACTTATTCATGATTAGAGGAGTGATGGTTTTGGAAGTTGTGGAAGTTAAGCGGGGAGCTTAACATTGGAAATGATGTTATGGTTATTTGATTATGATGATGGTATGGGAGCTTGGGACCATTTCACCTGTGTAGTAATGTAGGTGCTTAATAAGCTAAGGTGATAAGTATTAATTGCGTAGTGCTTTAACCATGAGTTCAACCTCTCCTTGTTCTAGTCATGCATGATATAATTTTCCCACACTTGCTGAGTACCATTGGTACTCAACCTTGCATATTTTGTTGGTTTATATTGCTGCTCGGGTCAAGATAATGAGGTGGTGTATAATGACCAAGACTTTGGACCCGAAGAAGGTTTCTAGGTTCATGGAGACCCCCAGGCAATGCCTGTGATGGAGCCCTCAAGAATAATTTTCCGCTGCTAGTTTATTTACTTGTGATGAACTTATTATTGTCCATCGAGACATTTGCTATGTAAGACTTATTTATATTCGACACCTGGCTTGTAATAAATGATGCTTCACTATTTGTCATCACATGTATGAGAAAATGATCCTGGCATACATGTGATATTCACTTGGTTGTTCTTCGGAAAAACCGGGTGTGACAGAAGTGGTATCAGAGCCAAGGTTGCCTGTAGGAACGTGGACCTAGGTAGAAATGGACGTACTTAAGGGCCCTATTTTCTTAAAAACTATTTTACAAGGTGTGTGTTGAAAAGTGTTATTTAATGGAGTCACTTTCTTCATCTTACCCCAACTTTCATTCAAAATAGGATTTTTGTTTGAGAGTTTATCTAACCTAATTTTAAATTCTTTTTGTTTTAGATGGTTCACATGATTCGCACCGCTCGCAAGTCCACAGGAGGGAGAGTTCCCGTAGTTGCCCTTGCCGAGAGGGAGGAGAGCCGTCCGGTGACGTCCCTTTCCTACGGATTGGCAGTAGGAGGCTTATTGCGCCGTCTTCGGCGTATGCTCGAAGCCGCCGGCAATACGGGCAAGCTAATCATCCACTATAACTCCACCAGGACCATCCGTGAGAAGAGGGAAGAATGAAGTTCAGAGATGAGGATAATACACGAAAATCAGCTGCTTAAGATTCACCACTCTCCAGCTTGTAGAGTGACACAGGTCGATGCGGAGAAAGATGGCACCTGGGAGGCCATCACCTGCCAGAGTCACATCTATCGTCGCCACTTGGATAAAACTGAGTACATGTATGTCCTCCAGCGAGAGAGTGGTACCACAGAATACAAGTACCCGCCGGTGCAGCAAGGGACTTCTCATGAGCACATGGACTTGTGCTTGGAGAATGCTGCTATGCTCAGCACTCGATTGCAGGAGTGTCAACAAGAGCTTCAGGATGTCCGGGACACCCTGAAGGAAACAGAAGCGTTGCTGCGAGCCTGCTTGAGGGCGAGAGAAAGAGGAGATGGGAATGAACTGTGTGTCACCGTGAATGATACATGGACTCCTGACTCCCCAGATCGCCGAGCGATCAGGCGTCGTCGCACTTCTCCACCAGCAGCCTCCCCACCCAAAGCAGAGTCAGAAGGCAGCCGAAATGATGAGGAAGATCCCGAGGAGCCAGCTCAAGAAAACGAGTAGTGTAGAGTCCTTCCCTTAGTTAGCAAGATGTCGAATAGTCGAGTCGTTACGTTAAGTTAATGGTGTGTTAATGCTTGGTGTGTGACGTGAGTTGTGGAAGCCATGAGCAATTGTCCACAGCCTCGTCTTCAGATTGTTTTTCTTTGGTGTGTGAACCCACATGAAATAATAGTGCATTTATTTGGTGTGAGATATGAACCCTCGTAAAAGTATAACAAAGCCTCAACACTTCAAAGTACAAACAAATGAAAGTAGTAAGATGATACTAAATGCTTTCAAATTAACATTGGTTGATTCTGCTAGATGGCCGGAAGAGGAAAAGGACGTGCTGCCAACCCCGCCAACAACAACGATGAGGCATTCAACCCTCATCTTTCTGGAGGCCAGGACCGGGGTGGTCGCCGTGAAGGAGTTGATCCCCTCTACCAGATGCTGGAGAATCAAAATCAGCTCATCCAGAACTTGACTCAAGTGGTGGCCAACTTGCATCAAGTTCCACCTCCACAAGCTGCACCACGCCAACCAAGGTTGAGTGAGTTTCTAGGAACTCAACCTCCAAAGTTTGCAAGTGCTGCTGAACCTCTGGAGGCAGATGATTGGCTGAAGACCATTGAAAGTAAGATGAGGATCATACAGTGCCAAGGGTATGAGAGGGTGCTGTTTGCTTCTCATCAATTGCATGGACCTGCTGCTGATTGGTGGACCGCCTACGTGGCCGCCCATCATGACCCTGAGAACATCACTTGGGAAGAGTTCAAGCGTAGCTTCCGCAACCATTACATCCCGAGAGGTGAACTCAAAAACAAGAGGAAGGAGTTTTTGGGACTGCAGCAGGGAAACATGACGGTGAGGGAATACCTCACTAAATTTACTCAACTATCCCGTTATGCCCCACGGGACATAGAGACTGATGAGCAGAAACAAGATTGTTTCGTGGAGGGACTTACTGCAGAGATGCAGTGTGCAATGTCCTCAAATGAGTATGAAAGTTTCCAAAAGATGGTGGACAGAGCGTTTGTGGTAGAAAGGAAGCTAAAGGCCTTGGAAAATGAGAATAAGAGGAAGGCCGGGTGGTCACATCAAGCCTCAGGGAGCCACACCCGCCCACGTCTGATGCAGCCACCTGCAGGGCAGACGAACCGAGCTGCGGTACCCTACTCAGCACCAAGAGGGTACAACCCGAACTACAGGCCTCCGGCAGCACTAGCACAGCCGCAACGTCAGTTTGTGCAGCAGCCTCGCCCCGCATATCCACCTCGACCAGCAGTGCAAGGACCCCCAAACCAACCCCAAGACAACAAAGGCCAGGCACCTAAGGTTGGGGTGCAATGTTTTAGCTGCGGTGAAGTGGGGCACTACGCCCACAAATGCCCAAAGAAGAAGCCCGCGCAGCCACAACAGCAGAATGTAATGAGAGGACGGGTGAACCACGTCACTATGGAGGAAGCACAAGATGCACCCGACGTGGTGGTTGGTAAGTTTCCTGCCAATTTACACCTTGTAACCCTGCTGTTTGATTCTGGTGCTACCCACTCGTTTATTGCTCAAGGGTTTGTTAAGAAGTATGACCTAGTAACAACACAAATGAACCATATGCTAGCCGTAAACTCTCCAGGTGGAGAAATAAGGACAAGACAAGTGTGTCCCAAGGTGAATCTAGACATTAATTGGGTAGTGTTTACTGCTAACCTCATAGTGATAGATTCCCAAGGGATCGATATTATTTTGGGCATGGATTGGTTGACCAAACATAAGGGAATCATTCATTGTTCGACCAGAACGGGGGAATTCGGGGAAAATTGGGGGGGGGCTCAATTTGGCTATTTTATTTATTTTTATTTTTCTTTTAATTTCTTTTCCTTTCCTATTTTTTCATTATTTATATTCCATTTTATTATTTTATTTGCTTCTATATTCCTCTCTTTATTTCTTTTTCTTTTTAAATGCTTTTCTATATGAAAAATGTATGCAATGTATGGTAGTGAAATTGAGGGTGTTACAAAAGTCTTAATCACATGGTGATTAATATTACTTTAATTTCACCTAGCATTTTCTTCTCTATTGTGGTAGATCCAACAACAGAAAACTTGCTGTTGTTTTCCCATCTTGGGCGTAGTTAACTTGTACAACAGCTTTAAAGCCTTTTTCTATGTTGCTTTTGAAATATTTGTGCATTGCATCTCAATAGCTTACGTGACATCGATACCTGACGAGAAGTTCATCTCAAAGGCGAGGATCTCCATCTCGTGACGGATTTGGCGGATTCTCCAGAGGAAGATTAACCTCATAGATTCTGTCGGCACCCTAAGACCGGGTACCCCCGCGTGGAAGGTTGAAGACATAAAAGACCTCGCCTCCTTGTCGAGGCAGGCCCTGGCATGACCACGTGTCCTTGGCCCCGGACCTAGCCTCCCAGCTGAGGCAGGGTCCGGCGCTGCCACGTACGTGTCCCCGGGCTCCGGGCTGTACCTCCCCGCTACGGAGGGCTCCGTAGCTTCTACGTGTCCTTGGCCCCCGGACCTGGCCTCCCTGCTGAGGCAAGGTCCAGCACTACCGCGTGTCCCCGAGCTCCGGGCTGGACCTCCCCGCTAAGGAGGGCTCCGGAGCCGCCACGTGTCCCATGACCAGTTGTGGGCCATAAAGACTCTGAAGTAAAGGAAGACGTGCACCGTCCAATTGCTCATTCGGTGGCAATGGCGTCGCAAGCACCGACCAAAGCCAGCCCGGAGAGTGCGCTGCTAGCAGCTCGCGTGCTCCTTCGTAACCCCCCGAGCTCGAGAGCTTCCCCATCCGCTGCTGAGCAGTGGCGCAATGACGTCGACCACCTGGTCGTCGTCACGCTCAACTCACCGTGCGACCGGCGACGGCGACTAGAGACGGTAAAGCTGCCGACCCGTACCCTAACAATGGATCACAGGACAGCAGCAACCCACTCGACGGTGACGTCCAGGCTCTCCACCACAGATCTCAGAGCCGAGCTGGACCGCTGCCGCCGTCAGAAAGAAGATGATCGCATCACCATCGAGCGACAGCACGAGCCGCGTCGTAACCTTGAGGAGGTGTATGGTACCCCGGTTGCCATGCGCCCCATCTACGCGGGCCAGAACCCCGTCTCCCCAAGCTCAGTGGGAGGCTGCATGGCTCCAGCCCCACACCTTCGTATGGAGGTGTGGCCGCATAAATTCCGGCCGCACTTGCCAGAGAAGTTTGACGGGACAGTCAACCCCATCGAGTTCCTGCAGATCTACTCCACGGCCATCCGAGCTGTAGGAGGGTATAAGGCCATCATGGCCAACTACTTCCCCGTGGCCATGACCAGGTCAGCCTGGTCGCTCATAAACTTGCCCCAGGAGTATATGACCTCCTGGGAAGAGTTGTGTCGTCAGTTGACGGCCAACTTTGGGAGTTCCTACACCCGACTGGGCACGGAGGCCGACCTCCACGGCCTGCAACAGCAACCAGGAGAGTCGCTGCGCTCCTTCATCCAGCGTTTCTCTCAGGTTAGGAACACCATACCGCGTATCTCGAATGTCTCTGTGGTAGTTGCTTTCAGGCAGCGCGTAAGAGATAAGAAGATGCTCGAGAAGGTCTCGGAGCTCTTCATCTTGGTGGACAAGTGCTCTAGGGCCGCGGAGGGCCACAACTGGCACACACCGCCTGGCAAGGGGAAGACCAGAGGGTACACCACTGGATCCGCAGCGCAGAGCAGCGGCAAGAAGAACAAGACCGGAGGAAGGAACAAGCCTCTTGCCGGGGCACCCACTAACGCTCTAGTAGTGGCCGGTGGGGGCCGGGACCCATGCCCAGACAAGCGCCCGTGGCTGTCGTCCGCTGGCGATGACGGTCGGTGGTGCCCGGTACACAACACCGGCAGCCATGGCGCTAACGATTGCCGCGAGATCAAGAAGCTCACGGAACACTACCTTGAGCTGCAACAGTAGTGGCCGCGCCAAAGATGGAGCACCCTTCCATCAGCGGGAGGGCAAACAAAAGGCTAAACCTGAGGCCGGCGCTAAGCAGGGTATGGACTATCAAGACGCCGAGAGGGTGTTGAAAGCCGTCTACGGCCACTCTGACTCCGACTCCAGCAACCGCAACAAGTGACACAAGACGCTCTATGCCTAACCAGGCGTTCCCTCCCTCCGTCGTGTGACAAGGGAAAACACCCTCTTACATTGTTGTAGGGGGTCGAGGCCGTCCTCCCCCCAGAACATGCCACGGGCTCACCCGACGTCTAGACATACGACAAAGCCACGCAGAACCAGCTTCTACGTGAATAAATCAACCTCATGGCAGACGACCTTTCAACAAAAGCCTCTACATGGGCTCCGGTCCCCGAAGGTGTCTTTGAAAGGAAGATGCTGCGTTCAACAGCTGGCCTGCCGAACCAGGCGAAGGGGGTTAGTTCAGCACCTCGAAGCTGGCAGTCTCGGCGGCCCTGCAACAATGGCGCCTACCAAGGATTGTATGCGTAACCAGGGACTCCGTGCAACCCGGCACCCAAGATCCAGAAGCTCAAGTAGGACCTGATGCATGGATCACGGAGGTCCAAGCCTACTTGAAGGATAATATCCTTCCCGATGAACATGTATCCGCTGAACGGATCGTTCGTATGGCTAAGAGATACACACTGGTAGATGGGGATCTCTACTGGCATGGCGCCGACAGCATCCTATTGCGGTGCATAACCCGGGAGGAGGGCTGCAAGCTGCTCGCAGAGATCCAGGGAGGCGAGTGCGGCAACCACGCTTCGTCCCACATGCTGGTCGGTAGAGCCTTCCGGCATGGCTTCTACAGGCCGACAGCTCTCCTGGATGTTGTCGTGCGACAAGGAAAAACACCCTCTTACATTGGTGTAGGGGGTCGAGGCCGCCCTATCCCCAGAACAAGCCAGGGGCTCACCCGACATCCCGACATGCGATGAAACCACGCAGAACCAGCTTCTGCATGAAGAAATCAACCTCGTCGACGAGGCAATGTGGCTAGAGACTGTTCGAAATGCGCCACACCGAAAAACACTCCGGCAATGGTACGCGTAGAGTAGACACCGGGGCTTGCCTTAGTGTTGATCCTGTCACAGCCCTGATACCACGCTGTGAGGGACAGGACCTCGTCAGGTGGTGCCGTGATATGCGGCACCCAACAGCACACGGGTCGAGGAAACACATCATATTACATAAATAGTTTGCGGAAGCGTACAAGAATGTTTTATAAATAATTATATCAAAATAAGCTACAGCGAAAGACTATCACTCTCATGACTCATTTCTAAACTAGCAACAAAGAAACGGTCCAGCCCGCAGACGTTTCTTACTAGCAACACGAAGAACAATCTGCAGCGGTGAGGGTGCTCTTGAGTAACCACTTGGAGATTCACGAGTCTCATCGGCATGCCTTCTCGTAAGCATGAAGTCAAATACCTGCAAAACAACTCGGATAGCATCCGTGAGCATAACGCTCAGCAAGACTTAACCGTCACCCTAACCATGAAACTCTAGGTGAGGTTATGAACCTAAAGTAGGATGGTATAAGCATAATTAAACTCACCTAAAAATGAATCCTTACTTTCAAGTATTAATTGCAGCATTTTAAGTAACCTTGGGCACGCCACATCGGGAGTCCACAATCAAACAAGAAACGCTTTTCCCCGATGTAAATTGCTCATGGCATAAAAGAATCGAGTTTGCACTAGCATATTCATCAATATCCAATACAAAGCTAGTATGAAACTTCAAACCAATGTGATTAGTTCCTTTCTCATGCAAGTTTTTACTACGTCATGACTGTGAGAACATGTATGCTCGGTCCATTACGCGAGCGACGGTGATTCGAATCAATAACACCCGGACTACACGATACGTATGCCCGTACTCGACGTTGCCTACAACAACCATCACTGATGTCATACGCGGCAGCCTTTCCCCCGTTTCACCCCTGTTGAATCGATCAAGTCGCCCCGTACAGTAGCCACTCTCATGGTGCACCTACCGACGTGAGATGTCATGAGAATGTTCCCCACATACTGCACACCGGCCGTCCGCCTGAGGCGAACCGAAAAGTCCTAATGACAGCTTCCCGAGGTACATCGATTTACTGGGTCCCATAATACCAGCATGAGTCCGGTACACAACTCAAACTTGTTCAACAGGGCCGCATACGGATCGGTCCTTGACCGACACGGACAGGTCTACAGCACCCCGGCCCCTATGTCCTGCTGCCCCTACAACCTTCCAATCTCAACTTTAACTTGCTAATTCATTTATGAACTAATCCCGTATGCCCCTGTTGTTCCTAAACATGCGAGTAGCATCTCACCACTCGACTTCTACCGAACCGTACTTAAGCATGGCACTTCTACACGGTGAAAGACACCTATCCAATACTCCATGGGTCATTTTGCTATGCAAGAGGAGTATCAAATACTAGACCTAATGCACAATTCATATCTTAACCGAAAGTGAATACAAAATAAAAACTTAACAGTTGTTAAATGCAAACCGGAGCTTGCCTGTTTTGCATGGTAGTCGTATATATTCAGTTAGTGATCTTGCTGATCAACCCTTGATTCTTCGGAGTATGATCCACTTCGATGAATCGCTCCTTTGAATCCCCTTCATTGTGGTTCCTATTGAAATGCATATGCACATGTTTTATAGGATGTAATGGGAAGAAGTTATAGAATGGAGTTCTTAGGAACAGAGGTTGTGTGGAGAAGTCAAGAATGGCTTGGTTTGCCTCTGTTGTGCAAAGAAACAGAAATGATCTACTTGATCTTAATGTTTTAGCTATACACTAACTACTTTCCCTAATGAACATAATAGATGAGCTGAAAAGATTTGAATGCAACTGAAGAACAAGAACTCCAATGGCCTCAAAACCTTTACAGTAGGTTCTATACTACCTAGGGATTTAGCTTGCCAAATTGCAGCTAATGTGGAGTTAAATTGTGTTCTCCATAATTCTCATAATGTCCCTCATGTATTTCCACATATACATAAGTATGGAGAACAAGAACAGGGAGTTCAAGGGCTCAACTTGATCTGATAATTTACTTGTGAGTTCCTGGTCACATGAGAGTCAATTGTTTCAAAATTCAGCCCTTTTACTTGAGTAGTTCCTCCAGAACAATTCTTTAAGCAATTCTACTCTAAAGAATTAATTCTGAGGTAGTGTGCATTTTCATGCTCAATTATGTGAACTACAATTTCAAGTATGTCACAGAGAGCTTTCCTAAATTTTCCTATGATTTTTGGAGCTATGGATTGCCCAGAATATATTTTTGAAAGTGGGAAACATTTTCTGAAAATGTTTCTGGACTCTTATGAACACAGCAGTTTGTATTTAGCAAATTCCTACTCAAATATTCTTCAAGTGAGCTGAAACTTTGCTAGAAGGTCAACACTATGCCAAAGAATATCCTGGCAAAATTTGAGGATTTTTGGATAACCCAAACTCCCTCAATAATTCTTTTTTAGGAAAACTTCAAAGAATTTTCCAGAATATAATATTGACTTTCATACAAATCTGAGTTCATATTTGGATAGAACTCTGAAAGATGAATCCAACCCAATTGGAATCACTCAATTTGGAGGTTTCTACAGAGAGCTATGAATTTCCAAAGTTTGAGCAACAACTGGAATTGTTTTCCTAGTGAAAAGTCTACTGGGCCCACGTGTTTAAACCTCAGCCGATAGAATTGCAGCAACACAGGGTGCACAGAGTCTTCACGCGCCAGCACACTGGATCCCGGCCACATTGATCTCAGATTCAAAACTGAGCCGCTGACAGACGGGCCCGGCCCCTTCTTCAAGCTCCCGCCGGTCCCTTGCGCTCGCGCCGCCTCTACCTCGCCGGAACAGAACTGGTGCTTGTTGGATTGCCGCTGCCGGCCACCGCACGAGCTGACATTTGCCGCCAGAGGGTTATCGACATTGACGAACACGATGGTGAGGTGCGCTGGGGCTGCCGATGACCGGAAAATGGCCGGCGACGTGTGGCGGCTTCGGTTGAGCTTCGGCACCATCGGCCGGGGTTCTCAGCCCACCAAAAGCTTGACCGACTAGCTCTACAGGACCAGTACACCTCTAGGAAGCTCGACAAGGCCTCAAAGGTGTTTAAAAATGGCTGCAAGTTGGTTGGCACCGTGTGCCCGATTGGTTCCGTGAAGAACACGCTCAGGAGACTTCAAAGTTCTCTGCTCCGAGGTGATTTCGTGCTAGGGATGCTGAAAGGAAAATGACCGCCGGCTAGTCCAGCTTGTGTGTGCCAAGTTTGAAGACCTAAGGAGGATCAGATAGCGGGAATTCGAAGAAACCGTACCGGCCAATTGGGTGAAGCCGCCGGAGCAAAACCTTGAAATTCCCAGTCGATGCTTCACAGGTTGCTCCACAAATTGGAGGATAGCAGCACCAACCCAGCACGCTCCCGTGACCGTGCTTGATCGAGCTTGAAAACTATCATACTGGTCTTTCCACGTGGAGCCGGTCGCCGGTTTTGAGTTAGGTCATGGCGGTGGAGCTGTTCTTGGGCGAAGGAGGCCGGAGCTCGCTCGTTTTCGGTTCAGGGAGGTTGAGGCTGAGCTCGGGGTAGTGTTTAGCAGCTCGGGGGAGGGTGGCACGACTGTTTCTTCGGTTTTTCCGATCAAACCGAGAGGCAGAGGAGCAGAGGGGCTCGGCTCGGTGCAGCTCGCGTGGAGGAGAAAGCAACTGAGGCTTTGCTCGGGCAGAGGGGATGATCACGCCGAGTAGAACGAGGGGGCACCGCCTCGGGGAGCCAGCGCGTGGGGCAAAGCAGCAGGAGGTGTCGTGGTGACCTCCTCGGTGGCGCCCGAGTGAGAAGTCCTCTCGTGGAGTTGAAAACAGAAGAATTGTTTGCTTTGGGTACAAGTCATTGTGTACCAATGACATGTGGGGTCCACCCCAATTTTTCCTCCCACAATGATCTTCTCATGTAAATCTATTACCTTCCAAGGTTTTGAATTTGAAAAGTAGGCTAGCATTTGAATTTCCCCAACTTCAGTTTGAATTTGTATAGCAAATTTGAATTTGGATTGAATTTGAAAATGCTTCTCTTTAACTCCTTTTTGAGCCCACCCTACAAATGAAAAGTTTGGCATCAAACTTTTCCCCACAATTTCCAACTATATGGCTGCATGTTTATTCAAAGTTTTTGGCCACCACATGTGTGAACATTGAATTTCAATTCTGATTTTTAAACTTGCATGCAAAGAGGCATTTAAATCCTTATTGGTTCAACACTTTCAAATAAAAATGTGAGCCTCATTTTTGGATGCCAATCCATGTATTACTTTGCATGAAGAAAAGTTTTAGCAAGTCCCATTTTTCATGTCTTTGCCACACATATGAACTCAACCCTTAGTTTTATTCATGTACATGTTTTGGAACTTTTACATCCCCCCTTAAAAGAATCTCGTCCCGAGATCACAAAAGAAGAATGAGGCGGGAGATGTAATTACAAACTGTACAACGCTAAAAGTTCAAGATAATTGGTGCGGGGGTAATCTTCGCTTTCCCACGTCGCCTCTTCCGCGGTATGATTACTCCACAGCACCTTAAAGAATCTGATCGTCCGGTTCCAGGTTACCCGGGTCTTTTCATCCAAAATCTGAACCGGTTGCTCGGTGTAGGTCAGGTCCAGTTTCAATTCATCGATTTCCTCGGCGCGGACAGCAGCGATGAATTTGAGCCACTTCCACAGCTGTGACACATGAAATACATCATGGACACCCGCTAGACTTGCCGGTAGTTCAAACCGATAGGCTGTGGGTCCGCACTTCTCCGTGATACAAAAAGGACCAATCAAACAGGGAGCGAGTTTCCCCTTTACACCGAACCGGTGAATTCCCTTCATTGGAGATACACGCAGATAAACGTGCTCTCCGACGTCAAAATGCAACGGCCTACGCCTTTGATCAGCGTAGCTCTTCTGTCGGGATTGTGCAGCCTTCAAGTTCCCTTGTACCAACCGAACTCGGTCTTCGGCTTCGTTGACACGATCAACCCCAAACAGAACTCTTTCGCTGGACTCACACCAATTCAACGGTGTGCGACACTTCCGGCTGTAGAGAGCTTCATACGGTGCCATTTTAATACTTGCTTGGTATCCGTTGTTGTATGAAAACTCCAACGGTAAGTGATCATCCCAATTCTTACCGTGGTGGATGGCACACGCCGTCAACATATATTCCAGCACTTGGTTCACCCTCTCGGTTTGTCCATCAGTTTGATGGTGATATGCGGAGCTTCTAATCAGCTTGGTGCCCAGCGAGGCGTGCAGCTGCTCCCAAAAATGAGCAGCAAACACCGCACCTCGATCTTAAATGATGGTCCTCGGAACACCATGCGAGCATATGGTTCTGGAAATGTATAACTCCGCATATTGCCTTGCTCGATAATGAGTGTTCACCGGTATGAAATGAGCTGATTTCATCAACCGGTCGACGGTCGCCCATATCGAGTCATGCTTCCGTTATGTGAGCGGTAATCCGACGATGAAATCCATACTCACATCCTCCCATTTCCATGCTGGTATCTTCAGAGGTTGTAGCGGTCCGTCTTTCCGCATAAGATCA
The DNA here is from genome assembly GCA_030760725.1 of Neostapfia colusana. NCBI lineage: Eukaryota > Viridiplantae > Streptophyta > Magnoliopsida > Poales > Poaceae > Neostapfia > Neostapfia colusana. The sequence goes on from JASWHV010000016.1 coordinate 9,622,367, forward strand.
GCCTTGACCTGTCTACATGTATCGCATTCGGATACGTATTTAGCAATCTCCCTCTTCATCCTCGTCCACCAAAATTTCTGTTTCAAATCTTGGTACATCTTGTTACTTCCGGTATGAATGGAAAACTCTGACAGGTGGGCTTCATCCAAGATCTTCTTCTGGAGTTTCATATTATGCGGTACAACTATACGGTCGTTGAACCATATCGTACCGTTCTCATCCTTCCGGAAATATTTCACCTCTCCGCTGTCTAATCTTCTCCGTATGTGAGACATACCTTTGTCTCTTCTTTGAGCTTCAACAATCTCTTCACGGATCGTTGGAATGAGAGCGATATTGTAAAACGCTCCATACGGAATGACATGGAGACTTGGTTCTTCCTCTTCCAACTCAGCAATCGCTAAGTTGTGAATGTGGGCCTTTCGACTAAGCGCGTCGGCAACCATGTTGGCCTTACCCGGATGATAGTGGATCTCAATTTCATAATATTTGATGAGCTCCAACCATCTCCGTTGTCTCATATTCAGCTCCTTCTGCGTGAAGATATACTTCAAGCTTTTATGGTCAGTGTAGAGGTGAACAAGATTACCAAGCAAATAATGCCTCCACATCTTTAATGCCAACACCACTGCAGCAAGCTCAAGATTGTGAGTTGGATAATGCTGCTTGTGGTTTCGCAATTGACGAGACCCATAGGCGACTACACACCCTTCTTGCATCAGAACGCAGCCGAGACCGATGCCGGATGCATCACAGTTAAATCAAATGGTTTCGTCGTGTCCTGCTGAGCAAGAACTGGAGCTGTTGTGAGATGTTTCACAAAAGTTTTGAATGCGGCTTCACATGCTGCATTCCACATGTATTTAGTGCCCTTCTTCAGCTGTTCCGTCATTGGTTTAGCAATTTTTGAGAAGCTCGGAATAAACCTCCGATAATACCCCGCTAAACCTAGGAAACTTTGGACCTCGTGGACTGATTTGGGAGATGCCCACTTCAGCACTTGTTCAATCTTGCTGGGGTCCACGGCAATGCCTTCTGCTGAAATAATATGGCCTAGGAAAGGCACTTGATCAATCCAGAACTCGCACTTGCTGAACTTGGCATATAACTTGTGCTCCCTCAACCGTTGTAGCACAATACGCAGATATTCAGCGTGCTCTTCTTCAGATTTGGAGTAAACCAATATGTCGTCGATGAATACCACGACGAACTTGTCTAACTCCGGCATGAACACAGAATTCATCAAGTACATGAAGTGTGCCGGAGCGTTGGTTAACCCAAATGACATGACGAGGTACTCATAGATTCCGTATCTCGTTGAGAAAGCTGTCTTCGGTACGTCCTCCGGTCAGATCTTGATTTGATGATATCCAGACCGAAGATCCACCTTCGAGAATACCTTTGCACCCACAAGTTGATCAAACAAGATGTCGATGCGGGGCAAAGGATACTTGTTCTTTATCGTGACAGCATTTAGAGGACGGTAATCAACACATAGCCACAGTGTTTCATCCTTCTTCTTAATGAACAGCGCAGAGCAACCCCAAGGTGAAGAACTTGGTCGTATGAAACCCTTGCTCATGAGCTCATTCAGTTGCTCTTTCAACTCCGCTAGCTCGTTAGGTGCCATCTTGTAAGGCCTTCATGAGATTGGTGGTGTTCCCGGCACCAGTTCAATCTTGAACTCGATGTCCCGTTCTGGCGGCATGCCCGGTAAGTCATCGGGAAACACATCAGGATAATCACGTACCACCGGAATATCTTCAAGTTTCAGTGCCTCCGTGTGGTAGGCCTCTACCATATCTGGGTCTTCGCTGTCTAAAAACAGCATGCGCTGTCCGTGAATTGGCGAGTCAATCTGGACAGTCCGGTTACCGATGTTGAGAATGGTACCGTGACGATTTAACCAAGACATCCCCAATATAATATCTATCTTCTGCCTATCCAACATAATCAGCGATGTCGGGTATATTCTTCTGCCCAAACACAAAGCTGCTCGGGACACAATCTGTTTAGCAGAGATATTTCCTCCCGGTGAATGGATAAGATAACTCGTTGTGGGAGTATTGGTGGATAATTGGTGCTGATCCATGCAGGTTTTGCTGATAAAATTATGAGTTGCACCGGAATCAAAAAGTACAAGCACGGGCACGTCATTGAGAGTAACCATGCCCGCTAACACCGGTCCTCCCTCCGGGACATCCTCAATAGCAAGATGTTGCACACTCCCGGATTGCAATGCTGCTATATTGACTTGAACAGGTGGTGGCATACCACCTGGTGATGATGGTTGTCTACTGTTCAACAACTTCTCCCGGCATTCCTGCCTAAAATGCCCAGAACGGTGGCAATAAGAACACGGAGGTTTCCCCGGTTCTTCATTGACTTGTGGTTGAGAAGTTGACGTACTTGGTTGCAGCAATGATGCAACAGGTGTCATTCGTTGCTGCGGCAAAGGTGTTGCTTCAAGACAAGAGTCTCGAGCAGGAAATCTGTACGGAGTCGATCTCACTGGTGTTTGCCATATTTCATCGCATGGTGTGTGATACACCACACGGTATTTGCGAGGAACAACTGGTGTGTCTTCTTGCACATCATCCCGGTCCCTCTTCTCTGCTTGACACTCAAGTGTCACTTGTTCTTGCAGCAGAGCAGCACTGATCAACTCGGTGTAACTGCCTTGATTGAACAAAGCTAACTTATCTTTTAATATGGCACTCAGGCCATGGAAGAAATAGTCACACCTTGCAGCTTCGCTCGTCGCATAAGCAGGAGTGTATTGTGCCAAAAGGTTGAACCGTCTGACATAATCAAGGACGCTCATGTCCCCCTGCTTCAAGTTCCTTAATTCTTGCTGCTGGGCCTTGATAAAACCCATAGGAATGTGACGAGCACGGAATGCTTCACGAAATTCCGTCCATCCCACTTGATGGCCTTCCGGAACGGTGGTGAGATAAACGAACCACCAATTTCCGGCGGCTCCATGGAGCTATTGAGCTGCAAATAATGTCTTCTGATACTCATCGCACTCAAACACTCCAAACTTGTAAGCCACTGATCAGCTTCCTCTGGTTCGTTGGCTTCAATGAAAATTGGCAGTTTTGTAAGAAGTCCAAATAGGCGTTCTGAGGTGGAACGACCTGCTGAGTACGTTGGAGTAAGCCCTGTTGTACCAAGGCTTGGAGTAGTATTTTGTTCTCTTGACTTGACTCGACCATTTGAGCCATGACATCAGCCCATACCGTTGATTGCGGTACCCGTGGTGGAGTCGTGTCATCACCGTCTCGGCGAGAACCTTCCGCACTACTCGAAGAATGAGTATGCACCATATTGCAAAAGCATAATTTTGAGGGGAGTCAAAACTCGATCTCAGCAGTATGTGAAAGTATGCAAAACATGAACATGCTAAAACTTTATGAAAGCATAACAATACTTCATGTTTACACATCTTTCTAAAGCCAACATAAACAATCCCCCTATTCTGTACAGAACCGACCTTTCTGTTCTTAACCAAAATTTTTATCCGGTTAGTAACATTTTCATAACTCAAGTTGAATACCAAAGTTAAAGTTAACTTCAGTATATTTCAAACGAGTACTCACATGCCTCTGGATCATCTCTGGATCAAAAGTTATAATTGTTCAAAGTTGACAGAATTTCTGGATAAAATTTGCCAGCACCTCCTTTGTATGTGGCTGTTTTCATCACAGTTGTACATAAAAATGGAGTACAATTCTGAACAAACTATGAACAACAAAGTTGTTGCAAATTTCATAACCCTTCCAATGGTGTATCATATGACCCTTTGAGATTTTCCTACAGACTGTTATGTCTAATTTACCGAAACATCCAGAGAGTGTTGCAGCTGTTCTGTTTTCTGAACAGTTTGCATTCACCTGGACATTCAACAAAGTTGGCGTGTGATTCTGCTGTGGAGGTCTACAGAAAAGTTGTAGAGCACTTAAAAAAATTTCCAGAAATGTATCATACGCCTCCATTGGGTCAATCTTCTCAGAGTTATGCTCTGTCAAAGTCCAGCAACACATTTCTGCCAGAACAGAGCACTCTGTTTTTGGATCTAAAGAAGCCTAGCAAGTCTCTTCTTTGAAACTTAGTTCAGATGAAGAGCTCAGTAACTACTATGTGTTTTCCAACATCCATTTTTAGTTTGAAAGTTAGTCATGAATAATTTCTTCATAGGAAAGAAGACTATCCAGTGTAGTACGGTGACGATGCACCGTAAGACATATGTCGGTACTATGTTGCCTCACAAAAGAAAAACCTAACCGGATTACACCGGCATATATGTATCCTTAGGTGGCACTAAAACGGTCACTCGCAAACGTGTTCTACACGCACTAAGGTTTTCTTGGTTAGTACCTACATAAAACACACTCAATCATCAGGTTCGTCTGCACACCGAACCCGGTATCCATACAGTTTGTACACCCGTCCGTCATCACTCGCACAGGTGTTCTCAAGCCAAACACGCCTTGAGCTACGTGTTCACGTTACTGACCACGTGACGGGGTCTCCCATACTTGCCCAAAGCACGCCAGGGAATGGTGTTGCTCGAATACCCCAAACGACATGAAGAGTCATAGAGGATACTAAAGGGAGTCGGGTTACCTGCCACCTGTGGGGCTCCACCCTTCAGCTTGTGCGCACTGGTGGACAGCGCTTACGTGCACCCCCCAAGACATAAAACGTCCCGAGATGCACGATTTTCCGACATAAAAAATAAGTTAGATTGCCACCTTCATAATATGCTAAATAGTAGTCATTATGTGGGCCTAGTACCGTTATCCCACCGTATCCTAAGTTTTTAACGTAATATGATGCTCAATCCATGTGCTATTCCAAATGCAGCTCTGATACCATTTGTCACAGCCCTGATACCACGCTGTGAGGGACAGGACCTCGTCGGGTGGAGCCGTGATATGCGGCACCCAACAGCACACGGGTCGAAGAAACACATCATATTACATAAATAATTTGCGGAAGCGTACAAGAATGTTTTACAAATAATTATATCAAAGTAAGATACAGTGGAAGACTATCACTCTCACGACTCATTTCTAAACTAGCAACAAAGAAGCGGTCCAGCCCGCGGACGTTTCTTACTAGCAACACGAAGAACAATCTGCAGCGGCAAGGATGCTCTTAAGTAACCACTCGGAGATTCCCGAGTCTCATCGGCATCCCTTCTCGTAAGCATGAAGTCAAATACCTGCAAAACAACTCGAATAGCATCCGTGGGCATAACACTCAGCAAGACTTAGCCGTCACCCTAACCATGAAACTCTAGGTGAGGTTATGAACCTAAAGTAGGATGGTATAAGCATAATTAAACTCGCCTAAAAGTGAATCATTACTTTCAAGTATTAATTGCAGCATTTTAAGTAACCTTGGGCACGCCACATCGGGAGTCCACAATCAAACAAGAAACGCTTTTCCCCGATGTAAATTGCTCATGGCATAAAAGAATCGAGTTTGCACTAGCCTATTTATAAAGATCGAATAGAAAGCTAGTATGAAACTTCAAACCAATGTGATTAGTTCCTTTCTCATGTAAGTTTTTACTACGTCACGACTGTGGGAACAAGTATGCTCGGTCCATTCCGCGAGCGATGGTGATTCGAATCAATAACACCCGGACTATACGATACGTACGCCCGTACTCGACGTTGCCTACAGCAACCATCACTGACGTCGTACGCGGCAGCTTTTCCCCCGTTTCACCCCCGTTGAATCGATCAAGTCGCCCCGTACAGTAGCCACTCTCATGGTGCACCTACCAATGTGAGATGTCATGAGAATGTTCCCCACATACTGCACACCGGCCGTCCGCCTGAGGTGACCCGAAAAGTCCCAATGACAGCTTCCCGAGGTACATCAGTTTACTGGGTCCCATAATACCAGCATAAGTCCGGTACACAACTCAAACTTGTTCAACAGGGCCACATACGGATCGGTCCTTGACCGACACGGACAGGTCTACAGCACCCAGGCCCCTATGTCCTGCTGCCCCTACAACCTTCCAGTTTCAACTTTAACTTGCTAATTCATTTATGAACCAATCCCGTATGCCCCTGTTGTTCCTGAACATGCGAGTAGCATCTCACCACTCGATATCTACCGAACCGTACTTAAGCATGGCAGTTCTACACGGTGAAAGACACCTACCCAATACTCCATGGGTCATTTGGCTATGCAAGAGGAGTATCAAACACTGGACCTAATGCACAATTCATATCTTAACCGAAAGTGAATACAAAATAAAAACTTAACAGTTGTTAAATGCAAACCGGAGCTTGCCTGTTTTGCAGGGTAGTCGTCTATATTCAGTTAGTGATCTTGCTGATCAACCCTTGATTCTCCGGAGTATGATCCACTTCGATGAATCACTCCTTTGTATTCCCTTCGTTGTGGTTCCTATTGAAATGCATATGCACATGTTTTATAGAATGTAATGGAAAGTGTGGCGGACCGGAATCCGCTCATCCAGGATCGCAGAGGGTGGTGCCGCAACACCCGACAGCACACATCATAAGGGTACATTGTATTACATAGAAAACAAACTGAAACTGTACAAAGTAGTACACTACTCAGTTACAACTAATGTCTATATTACACAGCGGAAGTTTATTTTATACAACTCACGCCCACCTATCTAGCAAAAGTCGGTTGCCCAGCCCTAGGGCAACCCACACTAGCTGCACTCCTCAGCTCAGCGCGGCGTGTACGGCTCCCACTCAGTCGTGGTCCCTGACGGAGGGTAACCTTCGCCGGTGGACTCGTAACCCGAGTCCGTGGGTGGCTCCTCACCTGAAAAACACTTAAGCAGCAACCGTGAGCACGTTGGCTCAACAAGACTTAACCGACTCGACTAGGCATGAAACTCTACATGTATTGTATAACGAACATGGGATGGTACAGTTGCAGCAAACGGACACGCCTACAAGTTTGTCCTTAGTTCACCTTTTAGCCACAAGTTAACAGTTCAAGAATCGGAAATTCAGTGAGCAATATTTGGTGGCACACATGTAACAAGACATTTATATCATAACAGCAGTATTTAACCATCACAATTCATATCTTAGCCTACGTCACGACTCAGTGAACAAGCGGTACTCGTCACCGCGAGGGACGGCGAATCGACTCGATATACACCTGCAGGGATACCCAAAGAGCACGTCACGTACGCCCATCCGTGGAGCTGCACAGCACGCTCATTCGATGTCGTACGGGACAACCTTTCGCCCAACAGCCCAAACGTTGAACTGGTCACACGGAAACGCGCAGGAGGTTCCCTACACGGAGCATCTCTCTATGCCCGTTAGCAGATTTCCACCTTGCTGCCCTCAGCCTACACCTATAAATCGGTGTGTTATGCCTCGACGCCCGGAGGTTTAGGATACATCGGTTTATCGGGGCCCATATATCCGATATGCCTTCGGTACGTTCAATACTTGTTCAGCAAGGCCGCACACGGATCGGTCCTCAATCGACACGGACAGGGCTCCACACACAAGACTTCCTCTTGCTGCGCCCTAACCCCTGCCTAGTCTCATTTTGATTACTAAAGTGATCTCGCATCACTCGAACCAATCTCGTGTGTCCCAAGCCTAACTCGCGAGTAGATTCCAACTACTCGACTTGTACCGAAGTCCTATGAATCATTAAGCATAGCCTGTCTACTCGAGGACTTAGACACTACCCTCGCTCTTTTAGGAACCATCTGGTTATGCAAGTGCGGTTCCATCCATCCTACACCTAATGCACATTCATACTTCATACGAAACATGTAAACAAAGCAAAACTTTATAAAAGGGTTAATGCAAACCTGGGCTTGCCTTGTTTCTGCTGGTCAGGGGTTTGGTCTTCGTCCGGAAGGAGGAAGTCAAGTACTTCCGGAGTCTCCTCGCCTTCGGCGACTACACGTTAATGAGATACTACATGTCAATTCAAATGCAATGTGTAAACTTGAATAAGTAAATACTAATAACTGTCGCTAGCCTTCCCCTTTGGTTCTGAAATTTTTATGATGGCTTTGTAGGGTCCTAACCAGCGTCTTGACCAGGTTTCATTTGGAACCAAGTTCATTTGAGCCTTGTACGAATAAAAGCCTATTTGGTCAATATTAGAGTCTCTAAGTAATTCCAGTGTTTTTCATGGCTCCAACCATTACTTTCTGGAAACTAGAATTTAATATGGTTCTAATGGAACTGGTTTCATGTCATTTGAAGAATCCTAGAGGAAGTTATGCCCTAAACAAGATTTGAGAAAATCTGAAAATGTTTCTGTACATTTTTCTATTTTCTCAGGGCAGTTCATTTAATCACTCCATTAGGGGGACTAAATAAACTTGGATGAGTCTGAAAATTTTACTGTGACTCAAGGATTTTCCAATGAACTACTCAGCCAAATTTCAGAATTTTTCATGAAGTAATTCTCCAGATAAAATTCCCAACAGTTTAAATTTTAGGGATTTTATTCTGGAAAATATTAACTTTCATGAGCTTAAATTTGTATTGATGGAAAGTACTCACAATCCTGAGCTCAGCAAAATTTGGTTCACTGAATTTGGAGCTTCCTACACCAAGTTATGAATTTCTAAAGTTTGGGCTTAAACTGGAATTGTTTTGCTATTGGAAAAGGACCTGGGCCAACGTTTTAAATCTCATCCAGTGAAAATCGAGAACACACGGGGTTACTGAGTTCCCACGGTGTAGCCACAAAAGATCCGCAGCCACAGAGGATCTCAGTTCACCCGCCGAATGGCTGACAGGTGGGACCGGCACCTCGTCTTCAACCTCCAGCTCGCTTCTTCCCGCGCGCGCGCCCTCCTCGCCGGCAGTTTCTTCTCCCCCTCGGCCCCTCCCTCCTAGGCCATCTCCCAGCCTGATTTTCGCTGCCTAGGGGTTTTGAGGGTCTGGGAAGCCGTTTCCGGGGTCGGTGTGAGCTCTAGAGGTCCACAGACGTCGGGCGACGGGCAGTGGCTTCGGATTGAGTCCGGCGACGTCGGCTGGTGGCCCTAGCCCGCCAAAACCTCAAGGGATGTGCTCTAAAGCATCCTAGGATGCTAGGGAAACTCTACAACGACAGAACCAAGCGCGGAAACGTCGGCTACCATGAGTTCACCGTGCGCCCGAGAGTGGTGGCGACGATCGAGCTCGGGAAGACTAGAAATTCTTGGTCTATGTGGCGTTTAAAGCTAGTGTTGTGAAGGGAAATCGGTCGCCGACTACTCTAGCACCTTTGTGCATGATCTGATGAACTCTAAGCGCAGTTTGGGTGCGAATTTTTGGATTCCCTCCCGAGAGGTCTGTGGAACCGCTCTGGAAGAAGAACGACAAATTCAGACGCTAGGGTCCACGGGTTGCTCCGATTTTTGGGTGGAAGCAGCACCAGGACAGGGCGCTCCCGGGGACGTGCTGGCTCGGAAACCTCTGTGACAAGCTGCCCACGGACGACCAGTCGCCGGTGCGCCAATGTTGCCACGGCGGCTCTGTGTTCTCGGCGTTTGGACAACCTAGCTAGCCTAGTGAGGTGTGGAGAAGATAGCGGGGGTCCTCCAGTACCGTTTGTGCAGCTCGGGAAGCGTCGCCCGATTGAATTCCTTGGAAGGGCGGCGAACAACTGTGTCGGTGGCCGAGCACGAAATAGCGTAGGGGTCCAGGTTCTGCCGGGGTCGAGGCGTATTCGTGAGCGATCACCACGCGGTGCGCCAGCCGAGTGTGCGCCGGGGGGAGGTGGCCGCGCGGATGGCTCGGTGTCGAGCGCTGCCGAGGCCCGGTAAACCAAGCTCGCCCGGTGTTTACATCACTCAGAAGTTTAGCTGACTAGTGGGCCCTTCCCCCCCCCCCCCAATTTCTTCTTCCCCCTTCTGCTGCAATTATCTCACCCACTAAACATTGAATGGTAGACTTTGCCACTAAGTCATGGTTTGAATTTGAGTTATCAAATTTGAAATTTGTTTGGCTAAATTTGCTTCACATTTGAACTGAAATTCAAATTCAGTTTTGAATTCTTGCAAATTTAGATCCCGCCAAGATGAACTCCAATGGAGATGAAAATTGGTGGGCTAACTCAGAAAAATGTTCTGAGTTTGAATATGAAGCTAACTTTTGAATTTAAGTGATGAAAGTTGCTGTAATTTGAATTTACATTCAAATTGGCCTCTTTTTCAAATGCCTCCAAAAGTGCCTGAAAAAGTGTTGAATTTGCATGAAATTTGGCCTGAACCTCCCCAAGACTTTTTAAGTCCTAGGGGTGAGCTCAACCTCTCATGTTCATGTGTAGAGATCCTATTTTGTGAAAGTTAGGGCTTTCCCCTCTAATCATCCTTTTGATGGAGGTTACTTGGTCTTCACAATTCTCCACAAGATATTCACAACAAAAACTGTGGTGTTGTGAGGTGATGAAAAGTTTTTGCAAGTCCCTTTTCTTGGGCATTTACAGAAAGAAGTTATAGAATGGAGTTCTTAGTAACAGAGGTTGCGTGGAGAAGCCAAGAATGGCTTGGTTTGCCTCTGCTGTGCAAAGAAACAGAAATGATTTAATTGATCTTAATGTTTTAGCTATACACTAACTACTTTCCCTAATGAACATAATAGATGAGCTGAAAAGATTTGAATGCAACTGAAGAACAAGAACTCCAATGGCTTCAAAACCTTTACAGCAGGTTCTATACTACCTAGGATTTAGCTTGCCAAATTGCAGCTAATGTGGAGTTAAATTGTGTTCTCCATAATTCTCATAATGTCCCTCATGTATTTCCACATATACATAAGTATGGAGAACAAGAACAGGGAGTTCAAGGGCTCAACTTGAGATGATAATTTACATGTGAGTTCCTGGTCACATGAAAGTCAATTGGTTCAAAATTCAGCCCTTTTACTTGAGTAGTTCCTCCAGAACAATTCTTTAAGCATTTCTACCCTAAATAATTAATTCTGAGGTAATGTGCATTTTCATGCTCAATTAAGTGCACTACAATTTCAAGTATGTTTCAGAGAGCTTGCCTAAATTTTCCTATGATTTCTGGAGCTATGGATTGCCCAGAGTGGATTTTTGAAAGTGGGAAACATTTTCTGAAAATGTTTCTGGACTCTTATGAATACAGCAGTTTGTATTTAGCAAACTACTACCCAAATGTTCTTCAAATGAGCTGAAACTTTTCTAGAAGGTCAACACTATGCCAAAGAATATCCTGGCAAAATTTGAGGATTTTTGGATAATCCAAACTCCCTCAATAATTCTTTTTTCATAAAATTTTCAAAGAATTTTCCAGAATATAATATTGACTTTCGTACAAATCTGAGTTCATATTTGGATAGAACTCTGAAAGATGAATCCAACCCAATTAGAATCACTCAATTTGGAGGTTTCTACAGAGAGCTATGAATTTCTAAATTTTAAGCAACAACTAGAATTGTTTTCCCACTGAAAAGTCTACTGGGCCCATGTGTTTAAACCTCAGCCGATAGAATTGCAGCAACACCGGGTGCACAGAGTCTTCGCGCACCAGCACACCGGATCCTGCCCACAGTTGATCTAAGATTCAAAACTGAGCCGCTGACAAACAGGCCAGGCCCCTTCTTCAACCTCCTGCCGGTCCCTCGCGCGCGCGCCGCCTCTACCTCGCCGGAACAGAACTGGTGCTCGCCGGATTGCCGCTGCTGGCCATCGCACAAGCCGACGTTCGCCGCTAGAGGGTTATTTACGTCGAGGAACACGATGGTGAGGTGTGCTGGGGCTGCCGATGACCGGAAAATGGCCGGCGACGTCTGGCAGCTTTGGTTGAGCTTCGGCAGCGTCGGCCGGGGTTCTCAGCCCGCCAAAAGCTTGACCGACTAGCTCTACCGCACCAGTACACCTCTAGGAAGCTCAACAAGGCCTCAAAGGTGTTTAAAAATGGCTGCAAGTTGGTTGGCACCGTGCGCCTGATTGGTTCCGTGAAGAACACGCTCGGGAGACTTCAAAATTCTCTGCTCCGAGGTGATTTCGTGCTATGGATGCTGGAAGGAAAATGACCGCTGGCTAGTCCAGCTCGTGTGTGCCAAGTTTGAAGACCTAAGAAGGATCAGATAGCAGGAATTCAAAGAAACCGTACCGGCCGCTCGGGTGAAGCCGCCGGAGCAAAACCTTGAAATTCCCGGTCGATGCTTCACAGTTTGCTCCACAAATTGTAGGAGAGCAACACCAACCCAGCGCGCTCCCGTGACCGTGCTTGATCGAGCTTGAAAACCACCGTAGTGGTCTGTCCACGTGAAGCCGATCGCTGGTTTTGAGTTAGGTCGCGGCGGTGGAGCTGTTCTTGGGCGAAGGAGGCCGGAGCTCGCTCGTTTTCGGTTCAGGGAGGTGGAGGCTGAGCTCGGGGTAGTGTTTAGCAGCTCGGGGGAGGGTGGCACGACTGTTTCTTTGGTTTTTTCCGATCAAACCGAGAGGCGGAAAGGCAGAGGGGCTCGGCTCGGTGCAGCTCGCCTGGAGGAGAAAGCAACTGAGGCTTTGCTCGGGCAGAGGTGATGATCACGCCGAGTAGCACGAGGGGGCACCGCCTCGGGGAGCCAGCGCGTGGGGCAAAGCAGCAGGAGGTGGCGCGGTGACCTCCTCGGTGGCGCCTGAGTGAGAAGTCCTCTCGTGGAGTTGAAAACAGAAGAATTGTTTGCTTTAGGTACAAGTCATTGTGTACCAATGACATGTGGGGTCCACCCCAATTTTTCCTCCCACAATTATCTTCTCATGTCAATCTATTACCTTCCAAGGTTTTGAATTTGAAAAGTAGGCTAGCATTTGAATTTCCCCCAACTTCAGTTTGAATATGTATAGCAAATTTGAATTTGGATGGAATTTGAAAATGCTTCTCTTTAACTCCTTTTTGAGCCCACCCTACAAATGAAAAGTTTGGCATCAAACTTTTCCCCACAATTTCCAACTATATGACTGCATGTTTATTTAAATTTTTGGCCACCACATGTGTGAACTTTGAATTTCAAATCTGATTTTTAAACTTGCATGCAAAGAGGCATTTAAATCCTTATTGGTTCAACACTTTCAGATAAAAATGTGAGCCTCATTTTTGGATGCTCATCCATGTATTACTTTGCATGAAGAAAAGTTTTAGCAAGTCCCATTTTTCATGTATTTGCCACATATATGAACTCAACCCTTAGTTTTATTCATGTACATGTTTCGGAACTTTTACAGATCCCGACTAATGTTTCTGTCAGTAGATTCAAGTCAGTGGCCTCCGAAGTCCTCTCGAGAAATATTTCTATCGCAATGATCAAATAAAGAATGCGTTCTATTATGAATTAAGGTGAGAGATACAACTATGGAACTAAACTATATGAAGACAGCAGCTTCTGGGGTTGAAATTTTTACAGGAGCTTTCTAATCTTATGATAGATTTATGATAAATTTTTCATAAGTTTCTGAGGAAGGAATTTGACACAACAATTCTTGGAACATTTAACCTACTTTGATTTACCGAAAATAAACCATACCTTCTCATATGGAATAGGGTGATATCTTGAGAAATCTGGACCTAAGGTTTCTAGGAAAAAAATTCCAAAATTTTCTAAGCCTTTTGCCGGCCAGAAGGGCTTGGTGAAGCTTTTCTAATTTTCTGAAATTAGTTCTGTGATTTTTCAGCCAATTTAATTAAACCTTAGAAAACCTACTGATTAAGCCCTTATAATCATCTCTAAAAATCCTAAGATTTTTACTGGATATCAGGAAGTAGAAGAAAATTTTTCTGACCAAAAAAATGGGAATATTTCATAAAGAATTGTTCCTGGAATTAATCACTAAAGGATTTATTATAAAGAATTCTACAGAAATTTCTGGGCATTTTCATAGCAAGCACTTTGTTTTTCTGCAGAGTGCTTCTTATGAGGAATCCAACGAAATTGGTCTCACCCTTTTTGGCGTTTCCTACACAGAGTTATTGGCTTGCAAAGTGGCACCATTTTCTGGAATTAATTTGCCACAGAAAACTCTTTTCACCGACTGACAGTGGGGCCCAGGGTTCAGTCTTCTTCAACCTCCCGCATCGGAGCTCGCACACACGCCAGAACAGATCGTGGCGCGCCTCGTTCTCACGCTAGGAGGGATCATTTTCGAAACATGAACCTACACGATCCTTAGGACGGAGCCTAGCCGCCGGGCAACTCCTTGGAGCATGAAAGCGCCGGGAAGGAGCCAGCACCGGCGGTGGCGCTCGGTAACGCGGCGCTGGCGAGGAACATGGCCTTACCTAGCCTAAATCGATGAGCAAATTTGTCGTACACCATCTAGAGCACGTAGAACATGAATCCATGCCCTAACCGAGCCGAAAACGTCGGCAACATTGCTGTCACCGTGGACCGACGCATTTTTGGCCGGCAGCAGCGAATTCTCGTCATCCGGGGCATATGGTGGCTGGTTTGCTTCGGGCTTCGGCGTGGGAGTTCGCTAGGGCTGCTAATAGCTGTGGTTTGAACCGTAGAAGGGATGATCAAGTGTGCTGGGAGAATTTCCCGAATTGAACTCAATCGGTTCTTCACGTGAACCGGCACTAAACGGCAAATTCCGGCTAGCCGGCGGTGGGGAAGAGCAAAAGGATTTCAGTAGAACGCTCTAGACATCATGACGCACCTTAGAATGACTTTGATCAAGCCAGAGGGGTGCTGGAATGGCCAGGCGATGTTGGGCAGTGAAGGCGTGTCGTTGCTTTTTTTGCGGAAGAAGATTGGATCGGCACCAGTCGGAGGAAGCCAGAGAGGAGCAGATGATGCATTGAAAACGTCTAGGAGGGATCGGCGCAGCCTCTGGAATGCTCAGCCGGCATCAAAATTTGTCAGATCCGATTGGCGATCATCAACCGAGGGACGGCGCCGTTTTTCCTTCCGGTGAGCGCGTGTGAGCGGGTTGTCTTGTGGCTGTGTTCGTGCGAGCAGGGGAAGAAGCACTTCAATTGTGCACCAGGGATAATTAGCGAGCAGCTTCTATGATCGGATTGAACTGCCTTGGGAGAGCAGGGAGACACACAGCTCGGTGTAAAATTGCCGGTGCCTTGGTGTTGAACGCACAGCAGGGGAGCTTCGATGGGTTGCTCGGTTCCACTGACCTGTAGGGTCCACAGGCAGTCCCCCCCCACACTCAGTAGCTCCTAGATTCAAATGCATATTTAATTTGAATCTGTGGATAATTGAAACTGTGGAATTCATGTACTTGAACTCTTATGAATATTCAAAATCTAACTGTGCCATCCAAATTAAGTTGAATTTGATTTCTCCAATTGTTCTACCCCCAACCTGAAGTAGCCTCCTACTTCAAATTCAAATTTTTGCAGCAAATTCTGAAAGATGAATTTGAATATAGTGTGTTAACCATCTCTTGTGCTCAAATTTGAAATGATGGTTACATTCCTTTTTAGCTAAATATCCATGGTAGTCTTTCCTTTATTTCATGTAGCTGAATTTCGAATCTTAAACCCTAATTCAAATCCTGTAATTCATCTTCTTTTTGCTTCACTTTCTTCACCATAGTCTAGCCTTTATTTCATGTGGCAAAAATTCAAATTTGAAAACAAATTTAGGAGGAGCATACCCTGCTGATTTGAATTCCACAGAAACACCAGCAAGGCTCAACTTTAGGATTTTACAATCCTCCCTTCTTAAAAGAATCTCGACCCGAGGTTGATAAAAGAACGAGATGGAAAAGAATGTTACCGGTGATAATTCGATAACAGTCCCGGGCAATTCATCCGAAGAAAAATCCTAGCTTTCCCATGTAACCTCGTCGTTAGTGTGGTTATTCCACAGAACCTTGTAAAACCATAACGATCGATGCCTTGTTTCATGAGTCTTTTCGTTGAAGATTTGTACCGGTGTCTCATTATAGGTGAGATCCGGTTTAATGTTTCCATGCCTCCTGAAAGAATCCCTGTCGGCTCCTTCAAACATTTTCCTTACTTGTGAGTCATGGAAAATGTCATATATGCCCGACAATGATGTGTGGTTAGCTCCAAACAGTATGCTACCGATTCACACCTTTCCGTAATGAGGAACGGACCAACAAAATGAAGAGCTAGCTTTCCCTTTACCCCGAGTCAATGAATTCTTTTCATCGGAGATACTTGGAGACAGACGTGATCTACGATTTCAAAATGTAAGGGTCAGCATTAACTCCTTAGCTCGTTGAAGTTACTTTGAATTGCCAAGATCAGTTTTTTCCTTCACTTGGTATTGAAGCTGCAAATAACCAATCGCATTGTTATGCCTTCGTGTTCCCGTAGTCAGGTGCATATTGTGCCAATTTATATTGAACACTTTCGAATTCTCGTGGCATCCCTCCCTCCTTGTTTCCAGATTAGAGACTACTCGAGCTTCCTCACGATTATTCCAGAAAACATGATAAGCAAGAAATGTTTTCAGAAATTACGTCCACGTGAGTTTGTGTCCAGCTGGTAGGGATGCGAGCTGATTCGCCCACCTTGCACTGGTGGAGCCGTGAAGTTGTTGCGCCGCGTACAGTCTTTCTAATGTTCGATGCATTGAAGCAACCCGAACTTTATACTCAATGGTATGGATCCAGCTATTCGCCACCAGAGTATCCTTGCCTCTATGATGACCGGTGGTTGAGTCGCCATGAACACAAAGTATGAGCTCGTTTGAGGTTGGTGAGAGTCTTCATCTTGACATACTCCTGGACAGTATGGTTAGTCCGTAAAACCTTGCAGACCCACAACGACCAGGTCGGTTGGCTTGAATCTTTACTGTCCTAATCTTGACATGGATAACTAATACTTTTCTAGATCAACTGAGTCCTTAGAACTTAGTGTAGTACTTCCCAAAACATGAGTCAAGATGTTTGGTGAGATTAGACAATGAATCGGTTATCTCACCTCGAATTAGCATTTCAACCATTTAGTCAATGACTGAATGCTTTGCTTGAACATAAGATCAGCCACAATTCAATTTCACTTATGTTATCAACATGGCGAAGACTCACTACATATGGTAACCACAAGGGTGTCAAAGTTACCATATAATCTCTTAAGATTGTGCTCAAAGATTGTCACGAGATTGAGCGACTAATTGGTAAGCCCCGTGATTAGAAATTTGTTTATTTCCTAGAATTACGGTACTCGAAGCTAAACAAGTCATGGATGAAAGTTCAGAAAGATACCGGGGATGTTGAGTAATTGGTTTCCCTTGTATTACTCAAGGAAGTAGAATCAGCAACTTGATCAATAGCATAAGGATGTGATAAGACCAAAGCTCTCAAACACTACTTAATGTTTCGAAAGAAGGTACTCAATCTTACTCAGTACTTTTGTTATATGGTGCAATGCATATGCACATGATATGGTGCAAATGATGCATATGTATGGTGCAAAATGGTTCATATGCATGGTGCATAAAAGGTGTTGCGCACGATAGGTTGTGCATCTTCCACTACTTTTCAATATGTATGGTGCATCACCTTTCTATATTTTGAGCAAGAGTTGGTATGACAATTCAAACACGATTAAGAATCGTCTCAAACTTTGTAAGGTACAAATAACTTGGTCATGAAAGGTCTTAAACAATGAACGCCACTTCCATGTTGTGACAAAGTCCAATGAAATTATGTCAAATGTTTGACAATATCGTTGAGAAATACTCCATGAAAACTTAACCTAGGAAATATCTACTATACATTGACTTCGTCTTCTCCCTTTTCCTAAGTATTCCTATAACCTTTTAGTGTGAAGAATCAACTACTAGTCCTAGCTCCCAGTTAAGACATCACCCTAATAGGATTGAGGTTACTAGAGTTGTCACAAATCGTTACTTGCTAACTCTTCTTCTTCTCTTAAGTCTTACAATTATGGTGAGCAGTTGTGTGTGCTTGGTGAAGACATTGAAACTACATCTTTCTTGACGATGACGGATCTTGTACTTAAACTTTGGTTTCTTGAAGGCGTAATTCCCTCTTGTCTCTCGGTGATGTCATACTTTGGTGTATAACAAATGATTGATCCATGATTTGGTTTACTTGGATGCACTCCTCCCTCCTTAAGTTCCAATGTAGGATATTGAGAACTTAATCCATACTATTCTTGCGGGAAGGTGATGCACTCGATAACCTTCTAGAGCGGAAACTACACAGGGTTGATAGACGAGTGGGGTGGGGCTGTAGTTTATCTTCATCTCTAAGGATGGTCTTGTAAATGAAAACCTTCCGTAGTTGAAGTCGAAGATGATGGTCTAAAGAACACTTGGAACTTGTTATGGACTTCTGAGAGTATAATAACACTCATAATCACAACAACTAATCAGATGCTTGACCGATCAGTTACCCGACCACTCGTGTCCACAACTGACCAGTCTGCACTAAAATTCCATTCTTGCCTGAGCTAACAACAGACTCAAGACTCGAGTGAAATACCACAGTCCCGAATCACTTCCGTATCTTTCCAACGGTTACTTATGTGACCCCATATCAGTTCAGGTTCAACAGATATGAAGTGTGAAAGTTGACAGAAATTCAGGGGAATTTCAGCAGTACCCCACAGGAAGGTACCCGCTTTGATTCAACTTTTTCATACATTTCCGGACCAAGTTTGTTAACTCACAACTTTAAATTTTTAGTCTAATTCACCAGGTTTCCATAAATGTATCACACAACCTTTGGTAAAATGTATACAGGAAGTGATGGTAAAAAAACTGAAAGGTACATAAATTGGACCAGCTTCTGTTCTACGGTTTAAAATCCTAATTTCTCTTGTGGATATGTTGTGGGGAAAAGAAGAGTTGGAGAAGACTTCCATATCTTTCCAACGAGTGTTTACTTGCCTTCAACTAAGTTCTAGATTGATAGTTATGAGCTTCTAGAGTTGACAGAAATTCTGAAACAATTTCAGGACCACCTCCCTTGTAAGTGCACACTTTGGGTCAACTTTTTCATACAGTTAGAAACGTATATGGACCAAACACATAATTACAAATTTGAAGAACGAGTCGTAAGATTTCTAAAATTGTAAGATTTCACATTTTACAATTCTTATACAGGAAGTTATAAGCAAAATTCCATCAGTACAGGAATTCTGCACAGATTTTGGGTACTCTGGACAGTTTCACTTGTTCTGCGAATTTCACCTCTTTACAGGAGGATTATGCCCTGAGGTTGAACAGAAACATTGTAAAGAACTTCCCAAGATTTTTAAAATGTATTTATATGACCTCTTTGCATCCCTGGATAAAAAGACATGATGGTTCAAAGTTAACAGAATTCCTAGCAGGATTTTGACAGCACCTCCCCAGAGGTAACTAGTTTCAATCCACAATTCCAATTAATTATGCTCCAGTTTTTGGCAAAACTTTGAATTGCAAAGTTATAGAATATCTCCTGCCCTTTCCATAAATGTATCACAATACTCTTAGATATTTTTCCACCAAAAGTTATGGTGGAATTACAGAGGCTCTGTTTCAGGTTCTACCCATTTGTAGCAGTTTTTTTATTTCTAATGTTTTTTTACCAACTTTAAGTGTGTTTATGTCCAGGAGGTTTATAGAAAAGTATTAGAGGACTTCTCCACCTTTCCAAAACTGTATCACACACTACCATTGGTATTTTCTACAGTGAGTAACATCCTATGCAAGTTTCAGCAAAACACTGCCAAAACAGGGGACTCTGTTTTAGGTCTCTCTACACTCACATATTCTTGAGTGGGTTCCTAAATGAGGTTTAGCCAAATATTTTGAACTGTCTTCATGCAAATTTTACAGAATCTTCAAGTTTTTTATATGAGCGAGTGTAACACCCCACTTAGCCTCTTATTGATTGAAGAATTTAAAATTTAAATCATGTTAGAACTTGGTTGAATTTGGATTTAAAATGTGAAATAAAGAAAAATCAAAGTGAAAATAAAAATGGAAACCCAAGCAATTGGGCCGAAACCCATCTGATTTTATAGTTAGCCCAGCCCAACTGCGGCCTAGGGTTCCCTCTCTACCCTCACGTAGGGCCCATATGTCATCCACAGTTTTTTTTCTTCCTTTTTTTGCCTCCCTCCTTCTCTTCCCCGCCGTCCCCTCTCCTCCACCTCCCCACTTCTGCTCGCCCACACCCTCGTTCGCAACCGCCGCGCCCCCGCCTCCCTCTCCTCTCGAGGCCACCGCCCGGCTCTCCTCTCCGCCGCTCCTTCTCCCCGCGGCCACCGCGCCCCTCCGGACGGCGAGCCTAGCTCCCGCTCGCTTCGCAGCGCCCGCACCGGCCGGAATGCCCCCCTGCCATCCGCCTCCTCCCATGCGCCGCCACCCGCTCCCTATGCCCACGGCGCCGCCTCCTTCCTCTTCGTCCCTCCCGCGTCCTCCCGAGCGTCGCCCCTCTCCCGATTCTGCCCACGCAGCCTGCCGCTCGCCCCGTCACTCTGCCCTCGCCCCCGCCGGTCTCTGCCCACGCCTCCTCTGTCCTGGCGCCGAGGGCTGCGCGCCGGCTCCCCCGCTCGCCCCGCGCCAGCTGCCTGCACCGCTGGACCTCAAGCTCCTCGTCCACGTCCGGCAGTTGCTTCCCTCGCCGCACGTGCTGTTGATTGAGACGCAAGAGGGACCGAGAAGGAGGAGATCCAGGCGCGGGTGGTGCAGGCCGTGTCGGTGACGGCGCTGCCGGTGTCGAGCGCCGCCCGCCCATAGACTCCCCGCCGACCTGCTCCGTCGGCCCTGCCCGCCTCCCCATGTGCCGCGTTTCAGACTTCTTTCGATGCGGCTGCTATCGCACCCCAAGGCGCTGGCAGATCTGCACTCTTGCTCGGTGTGTGAAACGGGCAGGGAATGACCGGGCGGACTGTATCTCTGGTGACATCGAAGCGGTGTCGGTGCCGCTAGGTCTATATCATCTTGTATGGCCGCGGCTGCAAATTTGGTGCCGACGTGACCCGGCGGCGTTCGACGCGTTGCTCTCGACGCTCATGTCGTCCTCCAACAACAAGCGCTCCGTCGTAGAGGCCGCCCTTGACCGCCTCCGCGCCTCGCACCTGGATCCCCTAGCGCTGCGGGAGCTCGGTGTATCTGCCGCCTGCCATTCGTCGACTCCTCCGTTGACTTTGTTTTGCCGACTACAAGACCACCACCGCATTCCTCTTCCCCGACCAGGGTGCCCAAACTGTTTGGATGGGTGCAGAAGCTTAGAGTGTTCCAGCAGCTGCCGAATTGTTCAACCAGGCAAATGATATCCTTGGATATGACCTGTTAGATTTTTGCGCTAATGGACCAAAAGAGAAGCTTGACTCAACAGTGATCAGTCAGCCAGCTATATATGTTACCAGTCTAGCGGCGGTAAAAGTACTGCGTGCACGCGATGGAGGCCAAGATGTAATCAACTCTATGGATGCCACATGTGGTCTCAGCTTGGGAGAATACTCTGCTCTTGCATTTGCTGGTACTTTTAGCTTTGAGGATGGCCTGAAGCTTGTCAAGCTGAGAGAAGAAGCTTGCAGGATGCAGATGGCTTGTCCTGCAAGATGCCCCAGAGGGACAAGATCTCATGGAGCACCATGATCCATGGTTTGGCACAGAATGGAAGAAGCAGGCATTTAGGGTTTTTGACTTGATGAAATCTGAAGGTGCGGAATCTCACCAACAGCAAGCTTCGCAGCACTATCAGTAGCCACGGCGGTTATGTCAACGCCGTCGTTGGGATCAAGTCTGACGCTAACATCCTTAGCAACACCGTCGCCCTCCCTCTAGGGTTGTCGGGAAACACTTTCGGTAGTTTCTCGGCGTGAATCGGCATTGGATCCCCAACTTCGACAGCTCCGGTGAGGTTTTCCACCCTTCACGATATTCTATTGATTCGTTCGGATTTTCCTTTGCGCTAACCACCTCGACACCTTTGCCTTGCTCTAGAACGTGTCTTGGACCCGAAGAACGTGTAGGAAGGACATCCCAACGACGATCTCAATGATGTCCGAAGAACGTCGCCACTCCTCCACGTTGCGAGCCGTTTTCCTCTCCTTCCCGAGCCTCACAAACCCTCTAGGGTATACGTGTATAAGTGATGATCAAAAAACAACGTGAAGACTTTAAAGATCAAGAGTTCATACCGTGGACTGAGAAACGACATAAGAAAAAGGCAAGTGTCCTTGACCACTTTGCACCCAAGTTGAGATGTGTAGTTAGAATTAATTGCATTGTCATATGAATTATGAAACCCATGCTAGAAAGTTTCTCTAGATTTTCATTATCTTGTTTCCTTGTAGCCTGGGTTGGGGGTAATTTATTATGTTATTTATTTATACTACTCGTGCTTAGCCATGCTTATAATGAGGTAAATGGGGTATGATACCATCACCTTGATTATTTATCCTTTTATGGAATATTATGAATTATGCTAGAGGTAGGAATCTAGCCAAACTGGATGTTTTGGGTGGTGCTGCATGCACGAGACTTGGGATTGTGTTTAGTGCTTGCCTAGGTTATAAGGACCGGTTCATAGAGCATGTAACCTAGCTTTACCGTGTCAACTACATGCTGAGATGGGGCAGCTTGGCCAAGTAATTAGGTGTATTTCCGATATAGTGTGGATGTTTGGATGGTGCGGGGAATAGGTGTCAGCTGGACTACCATTGGAACCGCAAGGATCAAGAGGGGGCCACTGCAGCGGGGGTTGAAGCCTTCTGGATGCTGTTAGGGTGAAACCTCAGTGCTAATACACGTCAGGAATCCCTTTGTAAAGGCCTCGTAGTGATCTTCATGGCTACACACCTGGAAAGTGTGAACGTGGTTCGTGGCCACAGGAATAATGGAGGTTTTTAGTCCACCCGGCAACGGGGGATGAAATCACTACATATTGGTACAGTGGTATAAACTCTGCAGAGTCAAAACTGTCATGACAGCCGTGCTCACGGTCAAGAGCGGCTTGGACTTATTCATGATTAGAGGATGATAAAGTCAGAGGTTGAGAATGTTAAGCAGGGAGCTTAACAATGGAAATGAAGTTATGGTAGCTTGACATTGATGAAGGGATGGTGCGATTGGGGACAATTTCACTCGTGTAGTAAAATAGGTGATTAATAAGCTAAGGTGATAGAATTTAATTTGCGTAGCGCATTAAGCAAGAGTTAAACCTTTCCTTGATCTAGCCTGCATAACATTACTGTACTCATGCATTTTTTTCTTTTATCATAAATGTTGCTCAGTGAAAAGAAGATCAAATGAAGACAGTGTGAAGGTCATGTTGCTGTCAGTCGATTTGTCCTATGGATGGCCCTACAAGATTTTCCTCTTCCGCTGCCATTTAAAACTCATTTAAGGTATAAATGTTGTTTATATTCGATATGGAACTGTTTATCACTATTTGTCCTACATGTATGATTAAACTGATCCTGGCATACATGTAGATTTTGATCGGTTTTACTTTATATAAAATCGGGCGTGGCAGCGAGGTATTAATGCAATCTTCAGGATAATGCCGGTACTATGTTCCTCACAAAAGTAGAAAATCCTAACCGGTTTACATCCGGCATATACGTTCTATTAGTGGCACTAGAATCATTCACTTGCACACGTCTTCTACTTGTAATACGGATACGTGGTTAGTGTACCTGCATAAAATTACTCAATCATGAGGCACACATAGGTTTATCATTCCAGGCAAGTCCATATCATAATAAAAACATACACCCCGTATTATTTCCGTACGGGCCGTCCCCGAGTAAGGCACATCTCGAGGGATGCGATCGTGTTTCCACACGACAAGGGACTCGAATAGAGCGTGTATGAGTAGACACGATCGGGAATTTCATCAACCCGACGGATACCACCTACTGCACACCAGGGTATGCCGATGGCGAGCGCTGCATATGTCCTCCTAGGCTAATTCTACAAGAACACACTATCTCGTTATTGACCACAAGATGGGGTTTCCAATTTCTTTCATAATGCACTCCAGGGACCAGCGTTTCATATGAGCTCAGGAACATGAAGAGTTCAAGAGTTTCATATTGACATCTCACAACAAGCTACGAGACCTATACCCTGAACCACTTTCCTCGTCAGCGGAGCTAACTGAAATTGATCCATTTTTGGTGGCGTACCTTACCTCTTACATGGTCGGCAATGCGTCATTACAAAATAGAATAACAATTAAGTTAGTTAGCCACCATACAACACTTATGCTAATAATAGACATTATGTGGGCCTAGTACCGAATCCTCACCTGTAGACTCTAAATTTTGGAAAATACGTGTCTTTTTGGTTGCGTTATTCCCAATGCGGCTCTGATACCACGCCTATGGGGACCGCCGCACTGGCGGTCCAGGATTCACATTGGGTGGTGCCGTGCGATGCGACACCCAACAACACATGTCCCAAAAACACACATACAAAACAATTTATGTCTCTAATACATATTATTGTCACATTTTACAAATAATGTACAGACATACATTTACAGTGGAAGATAAGAATACACTCACGGATTAATAGCCCACGCTAAGAAAAATGAAGCCATCCTGCCCGTGGATGCTTCACACTAGCCCCACATCAAACCACGGCGGCGTGCAGGGTTCCAAGTGAGACTCACACCCCTCATTGGGTGCTGCCCCGCTCGGATCTGCCTTCCTCCCTAATGTTGCCTTATGCAACATTACCTGCAAAATAATGAATCAACAAACCGTGTGCTTATGATCAACAAACATGGAACTCTAAATGCTAGAAATAGAGGGTTGAATAAAGGAGTTTGCATAAAAGATAAACTTGAGCTAACAGAGAGTCCTTACTTCCAGTTTTAAGTAACTTTTATAATCCTCACACAATTTACCTCGAGACTCCACAATCAAACAAGAAGCGCTTCATCTCGATGCCACTTTCCCAAGGAGAAGGTAATATAGTGAGCTATCCTAGATCCATACATACCTTGCGCCATCAAAGTCGAGACTCCACAATCAAACAAGAAACGCTTTCTCTCGACGCCTGTAGCCCAAGGTAGAAAGTAAATTTAGTGAAGGTATTTCTCATCCCTCATCTCCAATATGAGGATTAATCACGAAGCATATTTCTTTCCCCTAGATTATTGCTACGTCACGATGCAGAGTACAAGTATGCTCACTACCGCGAGCGACGGTGATTTGAATCAAAAACACTCGGATGACACGACACATACGCCCGTCCGAGAAAGTTGATCAACCAATCCCCTCAACGTCGTATGTGATAACCTTTCACACGACACCCACATGTCGAACCGGTCCCACCGACTCAGAGTAAGTCTCACTACGGCAAACCCTTGTAGTGTCGAATTCTCTCACCTTTCAGCATCTGCATAAGACAGTGGGGATTGCCTCAACACCCAGTTTAACATGTTACATCAGTTTCCTGGGTCTCATATAGCCAGTATGCATCCGATACAGGATCAAACTTGTCAAGGAGGGCCGCACACAAGAATGGGCCTTAATCGACTCAGACAGGGACTATGCTCACAGCACCATGTCCTTGATCATTCCATCCATGCTGCCCAGTCTCCATTCCCCAATTAAGTGGATCAATTCCCAACTCTTCCATTGACCCCCCTTAATCCATGTTCACGAGTAGGGAACGACCTACTCGAGTTAGACCTCTTTTAATCCACTTTTCTTAACTTGATCATAGCAGTTATAATTAAGTGAAATCCTAATCTAAATAAAACTCCAGGGATTTATGGGGTCATGCATGTGGCGTGTCATACAACCCTATACATAATACAAAACTAATATTCTAGACAATATAAAGTGTATACAAATAAAAACATGTAAATTTTGATGCAAACCAGAGCTTGCCTTAGTGTTGATCCCGACTAATGTTTCTGTCACTAGAATCAAGTCAGTGGCCTCTGAAATCCTCTAGAGAAATATTTCTATCGCAATGGTCAAATAAACAAGGCGTTATATTATGAATTAAGGTGAGAGATACAACTACGGAACTAAACTATATGAAGACAGCAACTTATGGGGTTGAAATTTTTACAGGAGCTTTCTAATCTTATGATAGGGTTATGGTAATTTTTTCATAAGTTTCTGAGGAAGGAATTTGGCAAAGCAATTCTTGGAACATTTAACCTACTTTGATTTACAGAAAATAAACCAAACCTTCTCATATGAAATAGGGTGATAACTTGAGAAGTCTGGTCCTAAGGTTTCTAGGAAAAAATGTTCCAAAATTTTCTAAGCCTTTTGCTGTCCAGAATGGCTTGGTGAAGCTTTTCTATTTTTTCTGAATTTAGTTCTGTGATTTTTCAGCCAATTTAATTAAACATGAGAAAACCTACTGATTAAGCCCTCTTAATCATCTCCAGAAATCCTAATATTTTTAATGGAGCTCAGGAACTAGAAGGACTTTCTGACCAAACAACAACAACAACAACCAAGCCTTTATCCCAAGCCTGTTGGGGTCGGCTAGATATGAAACCCAATATCAATAAAGTAAAAGAGAGGAAGAGATATAAGAACAAGGAAAAAAGAAAAAAAGAGAAAAAAAGAAAAAAAAAAGAAAAAGGAAAAAGAGAAAAGAAATAAGAAAAAAGGAAAGAAAAGAGAAAAGAAAAAAGAAAAGAGAAAAAGAAAAAAACAAGACTACGATTCTGGCACATAAATTACTACTTTCCATGCGGTCCTATCATGAGCTAAGTCTCTGGATACATTCCAATCTCTCAAATCTCGTTTTACCGCCTCCTCCCAGGTCAACCTTGGTCGTCCTCTACCCCTCCTAATATTTTCTCTACCTCTTAAAATCCCACTATTAACCGGTGCTTCTGGAGGTCTCCGTTGGATATGTCCAAACCAGCTAAGTCGATGTTGGACTAACTTCTCTTCAATCGGCGCCACCCCTACCTTATCATGAATCGCCTCATTCCTTATTCGGTCTCTTCTCGTGTGCCCGCACATCCACCGTAGCTTTCGCATCTCTGCGACACTCATTTGTTGGACATGTTGCCGTTTAGTTGGCCAACATTCCGCCCCATAGAGCATCGCGGGTCTGATCACCGTCCTATAGAACTTCCCTTTTAGCTTTTGTGGGACTTTCCTATCACATAGGATTCCAGAGGATTGCCGCCATTTCATCCACCCTACCTTGATCCTGTGGCAAACATCCTCATCAATATCGCCATTGCTTTGTAACATTGATCCTAAGTATCGGAAAGAGTCCTTTCTAGGTACTATTTGTCCTTGTAGACTAACATTTCCCTCTTCACGACCAACACCACTAAAGTCACACCTCATATACTCGGTTTTGGTCCTACTAAGTCTAAACCCCTTGGACTCTAAGGTTTGTCTCCATAACTCTAATTTCTTATCAACACCATCTCTAATTTCATCTACTAGCACTACATCATCAGCAAAGAGCATGCACCAAGGGATATCCCCTTGTATATCCTTCGACACCTCATCCATCACCAAGGAAAAGATGTATGGGCTCAAAGCTGATCCTTGATGTAGTCCTACCGTGATAGGAAATGCATCAGTCTCACTATCACTTACGCGCACACTTGTCCTAACATTATTGTACATATCCTTGATAAGGGTAATGTACTTTGTTGGCGCTTTATGTTTCTCTAGTGCCCACCACATGCCTGACCTTGGTATCTTGTCGTACGCCTTCTCCAAGTCGATGAACACCATATGCAAGTCCTTCTTCTGCTCCCTATATCTCTCCATAAGCTGACGAAGCAAGAAAATCGCCTCCATTGTAGACCTCCCAGGCATAAAACCAAACTGGTTTTTAGTGACATTGGTCACTTCATAAAGAATTGTTCCTGGAATTAATCCCTAAAGGGTTTACTAAACCGATTCTACAGAAATTCTAGGCATTTTCGTAGCAAACACTTTGTTTCTCTGCAAAGTACTCCTTATGAGGAATCCAAAAAAATTGGCCTCACCCTTTTTGGAGTTTCCTACAAAGAGTTATTTATTGGCTTGCAAAGTTGCACCATTTTCTGGAATTAATTTGCCACAGAAAACTCTTTTCACCGACTGACAGTTGGTCCCAGGGTTCACTCTTCTTCAACCTCCCACTTCAAAGCTCGCACGCGCGCCCAACAGATCAGGGTGCGCCTCGTTCTCCACCTAGGAGGGATCATTTTCGCTGAAACTTGAACCTACGCGATCCTTAGGACCGAGCCTAGCCGCCGGGCAACTCCTTGGAGTATGAAAGCGCCGGGAAGGACGCCGACACCGGGGGTAGCACTCGGCAACACGACGCCAGCAAGGAACACGTCCTTCCCGAGCCTAAATTGACGAGCAAATTTGTTGTACACCATCACTAGAGCGCGTATAGTGTGAATCCATGCCCTAACCAAGCCAAAAACATTGGCAACATGGCTGTCACTGTGGACCGATGCATTTTTGGTCGGCGGCAGCGAATTCTCGTCGCTCGGAGTGTATGGTGGCCGGTTTTCTTCGGGCTTCAGCATGCTAGTTCGCTAGGGCTGCTAGTAGCTGTGGTTTGAACCGTAGAAGGGACGATCAAGTGTGTTGGGAGAATTCTCGAACTGAACTCAATCGGTTCTTCACGTGAACTGGCGCTAAACGGCCAATTCCGGCTAGCCGGCGGTGGGGAAGAGCAAAATGATTTCGTGAGAATGCTCTAGACATCATGGCGCACCTTAGAATGGCTTTGATCGAGCCGGAGGGGCGCTTGAATAGCCGGGCGATGGTGGGTAGTGAAGGTGCGACATTGCTCGGTTTTGTGGAAGAAGAACGGCTCAACACTGGTTGGAGGAAGCTGGAGAGGAGCGGATGGTTCGTTGAAAACGTCTAGGAGGGATCGGCGCAGCCTTTGGGATGCTCAGCCGGCATCAAAATTTGTCGGAGCCGATTGGCGATGATCAACCGAGGGGCGGCACCGTTTTTCCTTCGGGTGAGCGCGTGTGAGCGGGCTGTGTTGTGGCTGTGTTCGTGCGAGCAGGGGAAGAAGCACTTCGATTGTGCACCAGGGATAATTAGCGAGCAACTTCTATGATCGGATTGAACTGCCTTGGGAGAGCAGGGAGACACACAGTCGATGTAAAATTGCCGGTGCCTTGGTGTTGAACGGACAACAGGGGAGCTTCGATGGGTTGCTCTGTTCCACTGACCTGTAGGGTCCACATGCAGTTTCCCCCCACGCTCAGTAGCTCCTAAATTCAAATGTGTGTTTAATTTGAATCTTTGGATAATTGAAACTGTGGAATTCATGTACTTGAACTCTTATGAATATTTGAAATCTAACTGTGCCATCCAAATTAAGTTGAATTTGCTTTCTCCAATTGTTCTACTCCCAACCCAAAGTAGCTTCCTACATCAAATTCAAATTTTTGCAGCAAATTCTCAAAGATGAATTTGAATATAGTGGGTTAACCCTCTCTTGTGCTCAAATTTGAAATGTTGGTTACATTCCTTTTTAGCTAAATATCCATGGTAGTCTTTCCTTTATTTCATGTAGCCGAATTTCAAATCTGAAACCCTAATTCAAATCCTGTAATTCACCTTCTTTTTGCTACACTTTCTTCACCATAGTCTAGCCTTTATTTCATGTGGTGAAATTTCAAATTCGAAAACAAATTTAGGAGGAGCATACCCTGCTGTTTTGAATTCCACAGAAACACTAGAAAGGCTCAACTTGGGGATTTTACAGTCGTGTGAAAGGTTGCTGCATACAATGTAACAAATAGCTCTAGAGTGAGTCTTTCGAGGCGGGTGTATGTGTCGAGTACTCCGGGTTGTCATTGATTCGAATCGCCGTCACTCGCGGTTAAGGATTGAGCATACTGGCCCACTGCGCTGTGACGTAGTAAGAACGGGAATTAAGTCACTTAAGATGTTGTTCTCCGCTTAATATATGTATTGAAACCTTGAATGAATTAGAGATAGTGCAAACTAAATTTCTATTCCACACTAGGCTAGCAACATCGGAATAAGCGTTCCTTGTTTGACTATGGACTTCCGGTGTTGTGATGCATGAGGACTATTAAAACTTGTTACTATATTAATCTGAATATAAGGATCAACGACTAGCCAGGCTTCATTTTGCAAATTCATATTCCTATCTCCTGCATGTAGAGTTACATGTTTAGGATTGTCGGTTAAGACATGCATAGCCCTAGTTCTCACGGTTGCCTTCGTAGTTGTTTTTACTAGTAGTAGGATGCCTGCTATGAAGACGGTTGTTCGGTGAGACATTGGACCACACGGTTCGTATAACTCACCGGAAACCTAGCCGCTGCGTTACTCTTGTGAAGCTAGTAGGAAGCGTCCATGGGCTGGACGACTTCTCTTCAGCGTAGTTAGGGCCGAGAGTGGGTATGTATCTGGTTTTATTTTCCACTGCGTATGTACATTTTGTGTACATTATGTTGTAAAAGACTTTATGTTGAGAAATAAAGAGTTTCGTATGTTTTATTCTCTTTTCGTGTATGCTGTTGGGTGCCGCATTGCACGGCACCACCCAATGTGACTCCTGGAGTGTGCACCCGGAGGGGTTCCCCACAAAACGCTCTCTTTTCTAATATATTTGCTATGGTCTTGTATGATGTGCAAATCCGGTGTTGCATCGTGCGGCATCACCTGAATATTGATACTGCTGTCAAGGTGTGACCATCACAACCAGTACCGCATTTTATGGTTTCACGGTATGTGTTGGTGTATCTTGGCGGTAGGATCCGAAACTTAGATGAAAAATCATTGGTGAATGAAGTTTCGGTGATGAATGACATAACCTTCTCTCTTTCGTGGAGAAGAACCGGATGCTTTTCTCGGCAAAGCACCAAAGAACTATGAACTAGCTAAGAAAACTATGGAAACTATGAAGACCTAAGAAAAGCAAAAGATATGAACGTTTTGATTGGAATTGAGCTTGTTATTCATCTTGGCAGTAGGCTGCCTTTAAATAGACCTGATACATCTTGGAATCTTAGCTAACTATGACTATTCTCTATCTCAAACTTAAACTCTAAGCTATCCTATGTCTAACTTATCTCTTTGACGTTACACACTAATATCACGTCTTCACCTTCTAGAACCTATTTACAATATTTTATACAAGTGTGTTGGATCCCCTGAGAAGCCACTCAGCGTTGTGTTAGTCTTGATCAACTCATCCTTGTTATAACCAAGCTTTTCAATCATTGACAGCGACATGATGTTAACTCCTGCTCCCCCATCGGCCAACATGCATCTCGATGGTGTTGCAGTCACATATCCTCGGATATACAAGGGATTCATATGCTGGCCGAGCTTCTTTGGCTTTTCAAACACCACATTCTTAGATCGGAAGTCTAGCTCAGCAACCTCTGCTTCTGGGGTGTAAAACTCAGCTGGCAACTAGAACACCATGTTGACATCGACCCGGGTATCTTCCCTGCTCGAGTTGCTCTCCACTTCATCTTTATTTCCTAACTCTTCCCGAGCTAACCTCTTTTCTCTCCAGGTCTTCTTCATGATAACTGGTATTGCTTTGTTAAACCAATGATCTCGCTCTTCTTCCTTCCTTTTCTCAGGAAACTCCAGAGATCTAAGACGTTGCACGCACCTCTTTTGTGTTCGGTTGAGCCCTGTCGAACACCATTGGGGTTCCGGCTTGGTTCCCGGAGCCACAGCCTTGGTCACACTCTCCTTTGCTCTTTCTTGTGTCACGTCCCACCCCCTGAGCTTCCTAGATCCTGTCTTAGCTAGGCTGGCTGATATCTTGACTCGTGGAGCTTGTAAATGATCAACCAACCATTGACGCTTGCCCTTGGATTCTGGTGTGATGCATGGTCCAACTATCAGCCTCCCCTCTGGAGTCAGGCTGGGCAAAATAAACCGAAACCAAACACCGAAACCGAAAAAACCGGAACCGAAACCGACCAAACCGGAACTCATTTCGGTTACCATTTTCAGATAATCGAACTCTTTTTTCGGTTTCAGTTTTTTTGGCCGGTTAACCGGGTTAACCGGAGTTTTTTTGTAAAAGCCCAACTCATCACACCCCTAGCGGCCTAGCCCAGTAGCCCACTAACCTAACCCTAATACCTCCTCAGTCCTCACGCCAGCCCTCACCCGGTCACCCCTCAGCGCTCAGCGCCTCAGCCCCTACCCGACCAGGCGACCAGCAGCCGCCGCCCGCGAGCCCCCGCACGCCCGCTGCCCGCACCCGCACCGCAGCGCAGTCGGTCCGCCGCGCAGTAGCCGTCTCCGCCACCGGCGCACCGCAGCGGCGCAGCCCTAGGCTCTCGAGCCCGCCGGTCCGGTCCGCCCCTAGCCCACTGGTCCGCCGCAGGCCGCACAGTCGCCGCTAGCCCGCCGCTAGACCGCTGCCGAGGCTCCTCCACCTGCCGACTGTCGTCTGCCGTCTGCCGAGGCTCCTCCACCTTCAACATGGCAACATCTGAGGAGCAAGCTTCTAACAATGTACGTGTCATGCTATTTTGTTAATTCTTTTCCTGTTTGAATGAGTGTCAAACATATACATTATATACTAATATTTGAATCATGTGAATTTGGCAAATGGCAATGCTTGTAAGTTATTATGTTGTCTATGTGAATCTGTTTTCTTTAGATTGTTAATGAGGCAACACCTTTATTAATCTGATAGTATCATGTATGAATACATTGTTAAATGTGATCGTTTTGTAACCTGAATTTTTTTAACGTGAACTTAGATCCCTAATGATGGTAAGGAACCAAAACATTCTGTCAAGGACAAAGGAGTGGAGGAGAAGAAAGAAGAAGGGGTTAAGAAAAGAAAAGAGATTGCATCTAGGTCAGAAGTATGGAAACACTTCAGCAAAATCACAGTTGATGGTCATTTGAAGAGAGGGAAGTGTAAGTACTGCAACCGCGAGATCAAGTGTGATCCAAATATGAACGGTACTTTTGCCCTACGCACTCATTTTAATACTTGCAAGTGCAATCCTCATAAGATAGATAAGAATCAAAGTTGTTTGCAATTAAGTCAAGGGGATGGTATTGGAATATATAAGTTTGATCCTGAAGCAATTAGAAGAGCATTTACTAAAATGGTTATTGAGGATGAGCAGCCCTTTGCTTGTTGTGACAACAACAGATTTGATATTCTTGCATGGTGGAAAGTGAATGAATCCAGATTTCCTATATTAGCACGATTGACTCGTGATGTGTTGGCAATTCCAATATCAACTGTTGCATCCGAATCAGTATTTAGTACGGGCGGACGGATTCTAGATGATTTTAGAACCTCTCTAACCCCATTCATGGTGCAGCCTCTTATTTGTACACAAGATTGGTTGAGGCGATCAACTCCAATCAATATTGAAGAAGATGCGGAAGAGCTAGCCCAAATAGAAGAAGGTGAGCTAAGATAGTCAAATTAAACTTTTATATGATATCTTGCAAATCTATTACATCTTTACTTGTTTTTGTTCTATTTCAGAATTAATTGCAGAGCATAAAGCTAAAAAGGCTGAGAAGACTACCGAATCTGTTTTGTAAATTTCATGGATTGATGTGATTTTGTATTGAACTTGAAAAATGGAAGTGTGCTAAATTTACTATTTTTGTATTTGAGTTAAAACCGTTATTTATGGATTACGATGTTTTGTTTTATGAAATTTGGAGTTCTGAATGAGATATTGTTTGATATGTTTATGTGATTTTTTGTGTACTGCATGTCTGCAAAAACTGAGATGAGTTGAACTCGGTTTGTGGTTAACCGAAAACCGAAATCAGAGTTTCCGGTTAACCGAGAGTCCGGTTTCCATTTTTTTCTGAGCAATTTCGGTTACTGTTTCACAAAAACCAAACTTCGCCAAAAATCGAAAAACCGAACCGAATGGTTTCGGTTAACCGGTTGCCCAGCCTGACTCTGGAGAGATCAACCGAGAACGCTTGGCACTTGGTTCCTAATCAGCTCGTGTCTTCTAGGTTTGGCTCACACCATCACATGCCTTCACAATAGAACTTCTCGTCACATGACGCCCACCTGTTCCCTGTCTAGCAAGTTGCCCTTCACCTCCTAGCCTTCCAGTGGCCAACTCATCTTGAATTATGCAAGGTATCATGCCGATCATCAGTAGGTGTTGCTTCAACCTTGCATCCTTCTCAGATCACACCTTCTCACCATATTCCTGGAGCAAAGTGCGAAATACACCACCGGTTGGACGTGTTTGCTTCGGTTCCCAAGTTAGTTTGCTGCTTCCACGTCTAGTATGCCGCCAACTTCCTGCCCGTGCCCCCCGTGACTCTAGGGAAGGCTGTTATCACGAAATTCTTCGGTTTCTCTAGATACCAATATTTTCCATGCTTCGTTCCACCTAGAGTGCTCCTGAGGCATTGGCAATGTAGCTCGGGGACCTATCCCTCTTGTATCCACTCAGTCATTGGAACACGCTCCCCTTTGGTTGCCTCAGGTACTTGTTGATTAATAAATCCAAAGTTGGCTTGAATATTGTGGTTTTCCTAGCTCGGTTCATTGATTTTCCACATTCCAACCTCAGGGTTTCTTGGCTTGATCATCTTCTGTCGTAAGTCATCCGACACGATCACATTCTTTC
Source organism: Neostapfia colusana (assembly GCA_030760725.1). Classification (NCBI taxonomy): domain Eukaryota; kingdom Viridiplantae; phylum Streptophyta; class Magnoliopsida; order Poales; family Poaceae; genus Neostapfia; species Neostapfia colusana. Next base: position 9,656,858 of record JASWHV010000016.1, read on the forward strand.
CTTTCATCGTCTCTCCTTGATCGGTCCTTACTAAGATCTTCTTGTCTCCAAAGTGAATCATATTCACTGGAAAACGGGTCTGTATCCATCTTCTTCTTGTTGCCATCCCCTAAGGTTAACTAGCCATCGTTCAAAGCTGATTGCACCTGTCGATGAAAGAAGTTGCACTAGTTAGTTGTATGAGAATAAGAGTCATGCCACTTATAATATCTCTTCTTCGCCTGATGCTCAGATGATGGAATCACGTGCCCGTCCTTGAGTTTTATCACCTTGTTATGTAACAACACGTCAAATAACTTGGCACATTTATTTACATCAAAGGTGAATCTCATCTCCTCCATTTTCCCAATGCAGCGCTTCAAGAATGCACAAGCTCGAGGCTTGTTTCTGTGGTTTCCTGCACGTTCGGCCACCCATACTTCCATGTCATCGTCGCTGGCCGAATCCTCACCGAGGATGTTGACGTTATGCTTCTCCCTGTCTCTGTGGTTTCCCTCCTTGAACCGGTTGTGCATCATGCTGTCCTTAGCATGGTTCTTGTAGGCCATAACACGTAGAACTTGGTTAACGTCTCCAAATTCTACTCCTTCTTGCTTCTCCTTCAAGTATGGCAATAGTCCTGTAAAAGCTAGATCGGCCAAATCTTCTTTCCCGATGGTTAGGCTAAAACACTTGTTTCTAGTCTCCCTAAACCTTTTGATATAGTCGACCAAGGTGTCATTATACTTTTGCTTAACAGTGGTGAGATGAAATAGTCTAAGATCGCTTTTACCATTGTAGAAATATTCATGAAACCTTTGTTCAAGACACTGCCATGTAGTTATGGAGTTGGGATGCAAAGAAGCAAACCGATTGAAGGTTGTGCCAGATAGGGATAGGGGAAACAAAAATCTTATCTTTTGCATATCAGTTATTCCTACATCACTTGCTTAGATTAGGAACTGGCCAATGTGTTCATGGGTTGTTTTAGAGTCCTCCCTAGTCAACTTAGTAAAACCAGGAACCCTAAACCCTCTAGGATATGTCACTGTGCCAATGTACTCGGGGTATGTTTTCTGGTAAGCCTAGTGTGTCCCCTAGGTGTAATACTGAGTTCTCTAAGGGTTTTTGCCACCTGATCTTTGAGGCTATCATGCACATCAGTGGGAGGATTGGGAAGGCCATAGGGTGTAGTTTGGGGGTGCATTTTAGGGAAGAACGAGTCGGGTACCGGCCCAAGTGGTACATCGTTCCCCGTGGGAGGTATGCTAAGTCGAAAGGCAATGGTTTGGTAATACGAGTGTTGAAAATTCGCCCCCGGTTGTCTAGGTGGGATGTAAGGTGGTAGAACCCTTGCTGAGCTAGCTGGTACGTGGTTTACATTGCAATCTACACGTTTTCCTCTAGCTCAGCTTCCCCTTGCACTTGCTAGACTATAGTTTGAATCTTCCTATGCAAGTTTCTATCTATATTCTGCTCGAACTCGACTTTGAAAGATTCAAAAGAACTCCTCAAACCATCCATGATTGTGCGTGCAAGTCGTTCAAAGTCGACACTATACTTGCTGGCAACAGACATGTCTACCATGTGTACAAGCTCCTCAAGCGTGAAAGAGTTTACCTTACGAGTTGAATCTTACACCGTGTTGGCCTTCTTGACTATGCCTCCTCCGGTCTTTTGGAGGCACATCAGCTTAATCTGGAGTCTTGCCATCTTCTCTTTTGGCGCTTTTATTTTGCTGCCACAAGGTAAATCTTGGTTCCCGGCTGATTTCCCCACCCGTGCACTTAACACCTCGGATTCCCATGATAAAACAGCCTCCCACACCACGTTTCTTGGCACATTTTACCTGCAAAACATACTGCCAACTTGAACACCCAACAGTATGGCACCAATTTGGATCAGAAAGGACGTTGTGATATGTCTTCGGATCTGCAGGAGCTTCCCAAGTCATGGAATATTGATAAACCATTGGAGAGAAAGTGACAACACTTAAAGAGAGACATGGCATACGCATCGGATCAAATTGGTGTGAGTAAACTGAAAGATGGCTAGCCTAATATATGGTACCAATACATTTTTATGAGGCAAGATTTCCGTACCAATTTGCGAGATTTTAATGCTCAAATATTCTAAATATCCCTACTCGGATATAATAAAATATGACTACTTTACTATGTAAGAACAGATAACACCTTTTATGAGGCAAGATATCCTTACGGATTTGTGAGGGTTTAAAACTTTCATGTTCTAAATAGCTCTCTTTGGATATAATGTAAGACAATTTTTTACTTGTTCAAGTCAAATGCAGCCATTTTAGTTTTATGGAATACTTGCTGCACCTAATTGTAGGTGTACTATATTATATTAAATGCATCAATGTTCCTCATGAATCCTTATTAATTATAATATTTTGTTATATTGATTGATTATTTGTTTTTGTAATACTAAATAATTCATAACATAATGATATCTAGTTTTTGAACTATGATAGAATGACAGTGTTGTAAATGTTTTGATCATTATGTCTCTTTCAATATTTCCATGATACTTAAATCATCATCTAACATATTATGGTTTAACTAGGTAGTTTTTTAACCTCAGTCATGACTTTTTCCTCTAGAGTTAGCTTCCTGTCTTTACTTAAGTACACCAAGCTGTAAGGGCGACTAACATGTAAGTTTCAGCCTTTATTCCTCATTAAGATGAGTTAAATGTTATCTTTTTAGTGTCTTATATCTCCTTCCTATTGACATTCGCTTCAACAACAAATACAGATCCATTATCCAAGACACATTGCGGTCGTTAGTTATGAAACCCAATATTTTTTTGAAAAAAAACGTAAAGCAAGAGAGGTAGAAGAGTAAACAAAATTTCTGGAACACGAAATACTGATTTCCATGCAGTCATATTAAGAGCATTATCTCTAGTTAAGTTCTAATCCCTAAGTCCCATTTTACCACCTCGTCCCATGTGGATCTTGATAATATATGCCCCTCCTAATGTTTTCACTGGCGGTTGAGAACGCAGAACCGTTTATGATAATATATTTTCACAAGCAATCATTGTAACAGAACCCCATGTGATAATAGATTTCCACAGGCGGCCACTTATATAGAGCCACCTATGATAGCCCATTTTCACAAGAGGTCTGTTATCAGGAGCCGCCTGTGATATTCAATTTCAAAAGCGATCTGTCACGAAGAATTGCCTGCGATATCCATTTTCACAAGCGGTCTGCTATAAAGAACAACCTGTGGTAGTCTATTTTCACAAGCGGTCTTTTATAAAGAGCCTCCTTTGATAGTCCATTTTCACAAGAGGTCATTTATAAAGAGGCGCCTGTGATATTCAATTTCACAAACGGTCTGTAACGAAGAATTGCCTGCGGTATCCATTTTCACAAGCGGTCCGTTATAAAGAGCCACCTGTGATAGTCTATTTTCACAAGCGATCTTTTATAAAGGGCCACCTGTGATAGTCCATTTTCACAAACTGTCTTTTATAAAGATTCGTCTGTGGTAATGCTATCTCACAGGCGGTCGGCTTTGATGAACCGCCTGTGAAAATGTTATAACAGGTGGACGGCTTTCTCACAAGCGGTCGGTTTTTGAATGTAGTATTTTTCAGTTGGTTAACAATTCTTTGCATATAGTATTGAAGGTTTGATCAACGTCATATAGAACCTAACTTTTAGCTTCTGTAGGATGTACTTTTCCAGTTGCCTCACACTACTTCATCCACCCTACATTGTTTATGTGACAATTGTCCTCTTTAAGTCATCATTGTTTAACAACACTGATCTAAAGTGTCGGAAGGAGTCCATCTTAGTCACTACTTGTGCTTCAAGGCTAACATCTCTCTTTGCATCCAACAACACTAAAGTCACACATTGCTTCAGTGCTGATATAAAATACATAGACGAGGTTATTGAATTATTATTTCTTTATTAATAGTCTTTATTCATTCCAGGTCTTATGCCCCTGGCTCTTACAGTTGTAGTATAGGATGGGTGAACATTTAAAATATTTTACTTCCTAGATATGATGCATCTTCCTTGCAGTGATTTGGAAGGTTTAAGATCTTGCTCGTATCGTGTTTCTCCTTCTCTGCATGTGTAAGTAAATCGACAATGCATTGGATATCAATGTCATTGCCTTTCCTCGGAACCTTGTTCACCGCATTGCAACAGTCTTGACCCTGAATCGGGATTGGTCTACGTTGTTGATGCCCAGGCTTGATGAACTTTTCGCAGTGTTGCAGTATGGCATCCTTCTGCTCCATTGTACATGTACCCGTCTGCTCCATGGTACGAGTACATATCGCTTGGTGGGTGGAAATTATCACAAAACATAGGAGGAGAAGTACTACTTTCTCATGCAGTGCCATAGAACGTGACTAGTCTTGTAACGAGCTGCTGTGGTTTGGCTGATCGTTGGAACGAGGTCACAATCCGATGTTCCTTCTATGATATCAATGTGTTCTTTTATAGATGCTTCCGGGTAGCATACTTCCCTATCAACTACATGATTTTAATGCTCGGATATTCTTAATATCTTGTTCGGATATCCTAATAAAAGATACTCTAGTATGTGGGGCGAGATAACACTACATTTTTAAAGACAAGATATCAATACCAAGTTGAAAGAGTCTATAATCAAATATATTGATATCTTTGCTGAGGCGAGATAACCCTTATATTTTGTAGCAAAAAATCCCCATCAGTATGGGAGTTTATTGTACATTTATTCTAAACAAATTCATTCAGATATAACGAAATATGACTTCCCCTAGCAATTTGTGAGTGTTTAACGCCCATTAATTCATTATCTCTATTGAAATATAATGAAAGATGACTACTCTACAATATGGTACCAACACTTTTTATGAGGCAAAATATCCATACCAATTTGTGATATTTTAATGCTAAAATATTCTAAATATCTCTATTTGGATATAATAGGATATGTCAACTCTACTATGTAAAAACAAATAACACTTTCTATGAGGCAAGATATCCTTAAGGATTTGTGTGGATTTAATGCTCTGACATTCTAAAATAGCCCTTTTCGGATGTCATGTAGGATGGACAATTTTTTTATTCATATCAAATGTATACTTTTTAGTTGTATGGAATCCTTGCTGCACCTTTATTGTAGGTGTACTATTATACGATCGAAGAGCACGTGAAAAGCTCCCAGAGGGGAGGTGAATGGTAGATTTAAACTTTTTAGCGGAAGCAAAAAAACCAACTCGGCAGAAAATCAATCTGTTAAAGAAACCGTGTATACGACTGATCTAAATATGTTCAACCGTGACAAAACTGATATATATTATAGAGAATCAAGTCACAAAGACACGACAACAAAAATCACAGGAATCCGTCAAGAAAAACTCAAGTTATGATCGAAAGATCAAACAAGGGTCAATCTGTTCTACTCAAGTAAAAACCAGACCTGCAACACTGTAAAGAAACTCGTGTAGATCAGAAACTACAAATCCAATGACCGTGAAATTTTCACATATGATATATAATCAAGTTGTTAAGACAACCCAAAAGAACCACATCAATTGGATCTGTAAAACTCGAGTTATGATCAAAACACTGAAGCACTGTGGTGCTGTCCAGAAACTCGACGAGAAAGACTTGACAAAAACTAGTCGAACGAACAAGGCACAAAAGCTCCTCTAAATTACGAACTTTATTGATCAAAGCATAAGAGGAATAGCCCAAGGTCATCTTGCCACGAGCTCTTGCCTCCCTTGCTTATATAACCAGCCCGGAGGCCAACCCAATTCAAACTAGGACTCTAATCTTACTCAGTTTCTGAATCGAAACTTTCCATAACTGCTCAAGACTCTTCTATACGCTTATAGAAGCAATCTTAATACTTCCAAACACCTTAGGAACGTATCCCACATTCCTAAAACAACTCAACTTCGTGTCCCACACGAAATCCCTATCATAACCAACTCAAATCTTTCCATATTTTAGCCATAACCGACTCAGCCGCAGCCTGAGTCCATAATCCAACGGGTTGGACCTTTCCTACCAATTCTTTACGTCCACATCTCTTCATCACGCCTTGGAACCATGTTTCCACATCCATGCACTTCTTTCACAGTGCAAACACCTTCCAACGGTGTCCACGATACCTTCATATGCATTGTTCTTGATCCAAACATGCTGCGCGACCTACCGATCAACTCAACCACAATTCCTCCCGAACATGGTTGTTGAACCTCATCTTCTCCCTAAGACTAGTTCAATGGATCCCGTCACCAGCCATATCTTGAACTCAAGCAACACCTGCACATGAATAAACAACCAATACTTTCGAGTACAAGTCCGCGACTTGACTCATGTTAGTTCCGAAAAGCACAACACCTTACGTGAACACCTCACATAAGCATGTTGCAAACTATAGTAAAATGTTAACCACCGTAAACAGACATAACACTTCAAAAATTTAGTAAAAGAATACTAAGCAAACTTTCCATAGATGTAAAGCAAGTTCGAAACATTTGCATGGTAAAAACAGAACCATTGTGATTTAGCTCCGGACCTTGCCAAAGCTAACCGGACCTTGAGCCGAAGCTTACCAAAGCTAGCAGAACCTAGCACCGGAACTTACCAAAGCTAGTCAGACCTACCGCCGGAGCTAACCAAACACATGTCGGACCTAGCCATAGCAAGTCAAACCTTACGTTGGATCTTGTCGGAGCTCGGACCTAGAGTCGGACCTTGACAAAAAGAGTGTTTTAGCAGAATTCAAAACTTTTATCGTCATAGCCAATGTATTCAGCATACATAGGTCTCACAATCTCCCCCTTGATGAATGCATTGGCAACATCACTTAAAATCTAAACATTGGCTTATTCACATGAAAAGTTTTGACAACAATCACATGAGAATGAAATTTTGAAACAAAATTTCTCCCCCTATACATATTTCTCCCCCTTTGTAATTCAGAAATAAAATGAGAAGCAACAACAAAAATTCCCCCACCCTGAGAAGAATCGTGCCAAAACACTTGTGAATCGTGCAATGTGTGATCAATTTCTCCCCCTTTGACAATGTATTCAGCAAGGTTCAAAAGAGAAATTTTAATTGTTATGAGCATATTTATAACATATACATATAAAACAAAGCTCATCCAAGCCATACTATTAAGTAACTTACACTATCACATCAATGACATACATAAACTAGTGTAAGCCATGCTAGATATCAAGTGTAATTTTCAATTTAAGCAAGTCATGATCTCACAAACTTAACTACGTCAAGACCTGAAAGCATGACACTTGTTGCTGCATTTTAATTGTTTTGCAAAGCACAAATTCAGATCATATGACGTTTGCAAGAGATTATATACCGCATCAACCTTATTCTAACCAACCAAGCCAAGCCTATGTCATTTGACAATCAGAAGCTTAAGGACATGGTCTTTTTAGTCATACACAACTTCTTCCAAGTTCATATCTAAGTGCAATAATAATCCATCTCAAAAGAAAAAGTGTGATGCATGCATATTCTCTTGATCTTTTTCTCAATTTTTCATTTGAACATAAAAGCTCAACATGTGAATAGTTGATTGATTATTTTTTCATTATTAAAAGCACTTGTGAGCATGCAACCAGTTTAAAACAGCAAGAAAGTTCGATCATGATCAGATATGTGTAAATAATTATTCCAATTACTAGTCATGGCAAAAACTACAAAATGTATAACATGAGTAATGTAGTAAAAGCACACGGTAGCCTCTAGTATGAAATAGGTAACCAAGAAACATGTCATCAACGGATTTAGGTTCAAATTTATGAAGAATACCATGTTTCTTAACAAAGCATTTGCAACCAAAGACCTGAAAGTGTGTTACACTAGTCCTTTGTCCAAACCGAAGTTCGTATGGTATTTTACCTAGCTTAGCACGCAAGAAAACACGATTTGAGACATAACAAGCAGTTGCAATTGCATCAGCCCAAAATTTTCTAAGAGTTTAATATTCATCAAGCATAGTCCTGGACATCTCAACTAAGGTTCTGTTCTTTGTCTCTACAACACCGTTTTGTTGAGGTACATATGGTGAAGAAAATTGATGATCTATTCCATTTTCAGCACAAAAGTGATCAAACGATTGATTTTTAAATTCTGTTCCGTTATCACTTCTAATTGCTTTTAAAGATCCTGGGTGATCAATTGATAATCTAAGGAATAAAGTTCTAAAGTGACTAAAAGATTCAATCTTAGATGCCATAAAATAAACCCAAGAGTATCTAGAATAGTCATCAACAATCACAAGAACATACCATTTAGCTCCGAAGGATTGAACACGTGAAGGTCCTACGGTGTCAAAGTGCAAAAGTTGACCCGGTTCAGTTGTCAAGGTCATTGTGAGAGGAGCATGTAAACCTGCAACCATATTTGCATGTCTACAAGAAGAGCACACAATTTCTTTTTCCCCTTTAAGCTTAGGCAGCCCACGGATGCGATCAAGAGCACTAACACGTGTGAGAGGATCAAAGCCTATGTGACCAAGTCTATGATGCCAAAAATATAAGTCTTTTGAATTCAAAAACAAGTTCAGATTCTTATTCCCATTATAAAACCGCTCTAGTGTCCTATTCATGTCATCAAGTTTTTTAGACAAGTCTAGGCAGTTTTAATATGATGTTTTTCCTTTTAGTTTGCAATTGGAACAATACTTAACTTCATGAGAACGTAAAGCATTGTTCAATATAGAAATTTCATTCATAGCATCTTGTAGTTTCTTATTAAGATAATCACAAGTAGAACAATGCAAATCAATTGTAGAACAACAAGCATCTTTCAAGTTTAACAGCATCTTAGAGAGGACAATTATTCATATATTAAATCACACAAGGAACAAGAATCATCACTAGGAATAAAATATTTCAAATGATTAATTTCAGATTCTAGTGACTCAATTTTAACAGAATTGTCCCTAAGCTTTTTGTCCTTTTTCTTAACTATAAGAGTGGCATGAGAAATAGCATCACACATTTCTTCGCAAGTAGGACATACCTCTTCATTGTCACTGTTGTGTTCTACCTCCTCCATACTTGAACTTGACTTGCCCGCCATGAAGCATAAGTTTGCCAAATAATCTTCATCTTCATCACTTCCAATGTCCACATTACTCGAGCAAAGTTCTTGAAGTGCAGAGATAAAACTATTTACCAATTGGTGTCCTATAAAACCCTTCTTCTTTTTCTTACCGTTTGCAGAGGAGTGCTTCGTCCTAATTTGCTTTTCATCACGGGATGTAGGACCTGAAAGGTTAGGGCAATCCGTACGAAAAGGTCCTGTCTTACCACATTCGAAGCATCGTTAAGGTACGACACTCTCCTTCTAGTTCTCACATTTTGCAATGCTTTTGAGAATCGAGTAGAGATGAGTGTAAGTTCTTCCTCTAGAAACTCTTCAATCTGTGCAAGGGTTAGAGAGGACAACAAAGAAAGTGTACCATAAGATGAAGATTCACTAAAGTTAGGCATGTCACGTTGTGAAACAAATGCAAGAGACTTGTTGGGGTTCTTACGTGATATTATGTCAATTTCATGAGTTTCTAACTAGAATATAGCACATCTAATGTAAGTGTACTCATGACAGTAGATTCACGAATAGATGTAACTTTCATCTCCCAAATTGACATGTATAATGCACATAGTAATTGTCTAGCATTTTCAGCATCTGAAAAATTAACGTTGACACTACGCAAGTTGCTGAGAATTTTATTGATGCGAGCTAAGAGGTCATCGATTGACTCACCGGGTTGCATCTCGAAGTGCATGTATTCTTTCTTGAACATATCTTGTCTTACCTCCTTGATCATGTTGGATCCTTCGTGGTAGTCACAAAGTGCTTTCCACACATCGTATGCAGATCTGAGGTGTGCAACACGGTCGAAGTCACTTTGAGTTACTCCTTTATGATCAAGTTCCATGCTTTGTTGTTGTTGTCGACATCTCTCATGTTCGTAGCCGTGACTTGATTGTTTGGAGACACGTCATAAGGCTTGTACACCTTTTCCCATATCGCGAAGTCTTGCGCCTAGACGAAAGCCTCCATACGTGTCTTCCAAACCTGAAAATCAATGCCACTGAACACACAAGGTGTATGTCACCCCGGTTTCTCTGAAGAACAACCGAGTGCATATCACATGTATGCCAGGATCATTTTCTCATACATGTGATGACAAATAGTGAAGCATCATTTATTACAAGCCAGGTGTCGAATATAAATATGTCTTACAACGCATACGTCTCGATGGACGATAATAAGTTCATAACATGTAAATAAAATAGCAGCGGAATATTATTCTTGTGGGCTCCATCACAGGTGTTGCCCGGGGGACTCCATGAACCTAGAAACCTTCTTCGGGTCCGAAGTCTTGATCATTAAACACCACATCATCCCCTTGACCTGAGCAGCAATTTAAACCAACAAATATGCAAGGTTGAGAACCATTGGTACTCAGCAAGTGTGGGAAAGGTATGTCATGCATGGCTAGAGCAAGGAGAGGTTGAACTCATGGTTAAAGCTCTACGCAATTAATACCTACCACCTTAGCTTATTAAGCACCTACATTACTACACAGGTGAAATGGTCCCAATCTCCCATCCCATCATCATAATCAAATAACCATAACATCATTTCCAATGTTAAACTCCCCGCTTAACATCCACAACTTCCAAAGTCATTATCCTCTAATCATGAATAAGTCCAAGCCGCTCTTGACCGTGAGCACGACTGTCATGACAGTTTTGACTCTGCAGAGTTTGCACCACTGTACCCACATGTAGTGATTTCATCCCCCGTTGTCGGGTGGACTAAAAGAACCTCCATTATGCCAGTGGCTACGAACCACATTCACACTTCCCAGGTGTGTAGCCAGGAGATCACTACAAAGCCTTTACAAAGGGATTCCCGACGAGCGTGGGCCCACTGAGTTTTCACCCCTAACAGCATACAAGAGGCTCCAACCCCGCTGCAGTGGCCCCCTCTTGAGCCTTGCGGTTCATATGGTAGTCCAGCTGACACCTATTCCCCACACCATCCAACACACCCATACTACGCCGGGGATACACCTAATTAATTGGACAAGCTGCCCCATCTCAGCATGTGGTTGGCACGATAAAGCCAGGTTACATGCTCCATGAACCGGTCCTTACAATCTAGGCAAGTACTAAACATAAACCCGAGCCTCGTGCACCCAGCACCAACTAAATCATCCAACTTACCTCGATCCCTACCTCTACATGACTCATAATATCTCATTCAAGAGTAAGGTAAATAAATTGATGATCTCATACCCCAATTATCCCATTCTAAGCATGGCTAAGCATAAGCATATAAATAAATGACATGATAAAATAAATCCCAATCCAAGCTACAAGTGTAACACCCCAAAACCCTGTTAAGAGGGGAATTTAAAGATTTTTGGACATATTGCATGTGTTGCAAAAATTCAAATTCAAACTGGAATTCAAACTAAACTCAAAACAGAAATGAAAAAGAAAAAGAAAAGGAAAAAAAATAAACCTCCCCGACCAGTGGGCCGAAACCCACCAGCCGACCCACCCAAACCCTGCGCCAGCCCGCAGCCGCGCGCCCGCGCCCCATCTCGCAGACAGGTGGGACCCACCTGTCATCCCCGAGCTCCTGATCGCGCCGACCCCGGACTGTTCCCCCGCGCGCGCACGATCGTAACCGACCGGAAAACCGCGCGTTCCCAGTCGACTCCCGGTCCCAGAAGACTCCAGCTCGATCTAAACCAACCCGCCGCTCTCCCCCGTCTATAAAAACCCCGACATCGTCCCGTTTTTCCCCACGATCCGCCGTTTTTCTCTCCGGTGAGAACCCGGGTTTCTGCAACAAATTCTGCTCGATCTTCGCTCGGGATTTCTGATCTAACTCGCCGATCGTGTTCCACCGCCTCCGGGGAACCGCGCAGGTGTAGAAAACTCGGTGGTTTGCGGCTCAAACACAGCGCCGACGAGCCTCGCCGTGAATTCACCTCGGACCTCGTCGCCGACAGCTTTCCAGGACCTCCGAGCTCAAGAAAACCCCCGAGGTGAGATCCCCGACCTCCCCTCTACCGATCTATGCCATAAAATCACAGTTCTAGGAAGAATTGACAAAGATCCGAAACTCTCCGGCGAGATCGCCGCCTCCCGCCGCCGTGCGCCGCCCGCGCTCGATCAGAGCGACGTGGCCGCTTGTGCGCCGTCTATTTTAAATCGCACGGTAGAATTTAAATCTCCGCGTACCGGATCGATGTTATAATCTCAGCCGTCTGTTTTAAATCGGACGGTCCAAGTCAGCCTCGCGTTATAAAGGTCGGGATTCTTACGCGCTACCCCCTGGGGTTCTCGGAAAATAAGAGCTAGCCCTAGAAACTTCTGATCTAGCCCCTGGAACTTCAGAAAATCATGTAAATTCATTTAAAAATCAGTTTTAGCCCCTGGACTTAATAAAAATTAGGAAAACCCCTCTGTTATGTGTAGTTAGCCCCCTGGAAATTCTTAAAATAATATAATAGACCCTGTTAGTTTACCTTTTTAACCCTATATGATACTAAATTTAGGAATTTGAATATGTGGTTAGTGTTTAAAATTTAAAAGATGGGACAAACATATTGTCAATTCAAATTAAAAACTTTCCTAGTACATGGAAAACTTTGGAGTGAGATAAAAATAGATTTTTGGCTGAAATGAATCTGTCTAATTAATTATTCACATTTATTAGTTATAGGAACACATTTTTAAGTAGAGAATAATTCTGAAAATTAGTAAAATAAATGTAAAATAGTTTACATCAGAGGAGAAGTTCAAAAATATATTATTTAATATTTTAAACCAAAACCTATTCTGTTTAGGTGAGGTGTTTTACTATTTTCATAATAAAGTTCACATTTAGGTATAGGAAATAAATCTGAAAATACAGCAAACTAGGTATGAATAACTAGAAAATGATAAAAGAAGTTTCTAAAGTCTAAAGAAATCAGTTTAGGGATTGGGAGAAGGTCTGAAGGCACATATGAAGTAGGAAAGTACCTTTCATGCATAATTGGTAGCTAAATTGTGTATCAATTAAATTTAAGGGATTTATTTAAATTAGAAATTCATATATAGTATGCCAACATGAATATGAATACAAAAGTAGAAATCATATGCACATGTTTAAAAGTGCATGTAAGCCCAAAGATCAACACACATAGAGTACTCACAACACATAGGAATGGGAATGGCTTTCATAAATATGAATGTGTGGCTTGTATGAAGTGGAAGTGTGAACTATATCTTATGACTTGTTGTTTTCTTTTGCTATGTGTGATGGTATGAGTAGAACCTGCTCCAGAGCAAGTTCTTCCTTTCCAAGATCAGGACTACCCATTCCAAGAGCAGCAGGAAGGAGGCAAGTGTCCTTGACCACTTTGATCCTATGCTAGGATGTGTAGATAGAATTATTTGCATTGTCAAATGAAATATGAAACCCATGCTAGGAAGTTTCCCTAGAATTGCATTACCTTGTTTCCTTGTAGCTTGGGTTGGGATTCATTTTATCAAGTCATTTATTATTATGCATATGCTTAGCCATGCTTCGAATGGGATATTTGGGATATGAGATCATCAGTTTATTTTACCATACTCTTGAATGAGATATTGTGAGTTATGTAGAGGTAGGGATCAAGGCAAGTTGGATGATTTGGTTGGTGCTGGGTGCACGAGAATTGGGTTTGTGTTTAGTACTTGCCTGGATCCTAAGGACCGGTTCATGGAGCATGTAACCGGGCTTTACCGTGCCAACCACATGCTGAGATGGGGCAGCTTGGCCAATTAATTAGGTGTATCCCCGGCGTAGTATGGGTGTGTTGGATGGTGCGGGAAATAGGTGTCAGCTGGACTACCATATGAACCGCAAGGCTCAAGAGGGGGCCACTGCAGCGGGGTTGGAGCCTCTTGTATGCTGTTAGGGGTGAAACCTCAGTGGGCCCACGCTCGTCGGGAATCCCTTTGTAAAGGCTTCATAGTGATCTCCTGGCTACACACCTGGGAAGTGTGAATGTGGTTCGTAGCCAATGGCATAATGGAGGTTCTTTTAGTCCACCCGGCAACGGGGGATGAAATCACTACATGTGGGTACAGTGGTGCAAACTCTGCAGAGTCAAAACTGTCATGACAGCCGTGCTCACGGTCAAGAGCGGCTTGGACTTATTCATGATTAGAGGATGATGGCTTTGGAAGTTGTGAATGTTAAGCGGAGAGCTTAACATTGGAAATAATGTTATGGTTATTTGATTATGATGATGGGATGGGAGATTGGGACCACTTCACCTCTGTAGTAATGTAGGTGTTTAATAGGCTAAGGTGATAGGTATTAATTGCATAGTGCTTCAACCATGAGTTCAACCTTTTTTTGTTCTAGCCATGCATGACATAACTTTCCCACACTTGCTGAGTACCAACGGTACTTAACCTTGCATATTTGTTGGTTTATATTGCTGCTCAGGTCAAGATAATGAGGTGGTGTATAATGATCAAGATTTTGGACCCGAAGAATGTTTCTAGGTTCATGAAGTCTCCCGGGCAACGCCTGTGACGGAGCACACGAGAATAATTATTCCGCTGCTAGTTTATTTACTTGTGATGAACTTATTATTGTCCATCGAGACATTTGCTATGTAAAACTTATTTATATTCGACACCTGGCTTGTAATAAATGATGCTTCACTATTTGTCATCACATGTATGAGAAAATGATCCTGGCATACATGTGATATTCACTCGGTTGTTCTTCAGAAAAACCGGGTGTGACAGAAGTGGTATCAGAGCCAAGGTTGCCCGTAGGAATGTGGATCTAGGTAGAAATGGACGTATTTAAGGGACCTATTTTCTTAAAAACTAGTTACAAGGTGTGTGTTGAAAAGTGTTATTTAATGAGTCACTTTCTTCATCTTACCCCAACTTTTATTCAAAATAAGATTTTTGTTTAAAAGTTTATCTAACCTAAGTTTAAATGCTTTCTGTTTTAGATGGTTCGCATGATTCGCACCGCTCGCAAGTCCACAGGAGGGAGAGTTCCCGTAGTTGCCCTTGCCCAAAGAGAGGAGAGCCGTCCGGTGACGTACCTTTCCTACGGATTGGCAGTAGGAGGCTTGCTGCGCCGTCTTCGACGTATGCTCCAAGCCGCCGGCAATACGGGCAAGCTAATCATACACTATAGCTCCACCAGGACCATCCGTGAGAAGAGGGAAGAATGGAGTTCAGAGATGAGGATTATCCACGAAAATCAGCTGCTCAAGATCCACCGCTCTCCAGCTTGTCGAGCGACACAGGTCGATGCGGAGAAGAATGTTACCTGGGTGGCAATCACCTGCCAGAGTCACATCTATCGTCGACACCTGGACAGAACTGAGTACATGTATGTCCTCCAGCACGAGAGTGGTACAACGGAGTATAAGTACCCGCCAGTGCAGCAAGGGACTTCCCATGAGCACATGGACTTGTGCTTGGAGGATGCTGCTATGCTCAGCACTCGACTGCAGGAGTGTCAGCAGGAGCTTCAGGATGTTCGGGACACCCTGAAAGAAACCGAGGCGTTGCTTCGAGCCTGCTTGAGGGCGAGAGAAAGAGGAGATGGGAATGAACTGTGTGTCACCGCGAATGATACATGCACTCCTGACTCCCCAGATCGCCGGGCGATGAGGCATCGTCGCACTTTTCCACCAGCAGCCTCCCCACCCAAAGCGGAGTTACAAGGCAGCCACAATAATGAGGAAGATCCCGAGGAGCCAGCTTCGTGATACGAGTAGTGTAGACTCCTTCCCTTAGCTTAGCAGGATGTCGAGTAGTCGGGTCGTTATCTTAGTTAATGGTGTGTTAATGCTTGGTATGTGACGTGAGTTGTGGAAGCCATGAGCGATTGTCCACAGCCTCGTCTTCAGATTGTTTTGCTTTGGTGTGTGAACCCACATGAAATAATAGTGCATTTATTTTTTGTGAGAGATGAACCCTCAGAAAAGTATAACAAAGCCTCAACACTTCAAAGTACAAACAAGTGAAAGTAGTAAGATAATACGTAATGATTTAAATTAACGTTTGGTTGATCATGCTAGATGGCCGGAAGAGGAAAGGGTCGTGCTGCCAACCCCGCCAACAACAACGATGAGGCCTGCAACCCTCATCTTTCTGGAGGCCAAGACAGGGGTGGTCGCCATGAAGGAGTTGATCCCATCCACCAAATGCTTGAAAATCAAAATCAGCTCATCCAGAACCTGACTCAAGTAGTGGCCAACCTGCATCAAGTTCCACCTCCACAAGCTGCACCACGCCAACCAAGGTTGAGTGAGTTTCTAGGAACTCAACCTCCAAAGTTTGCAAGTGCTGCTGAACCTCTGGAGGCAGATGATTGGTTAAAGACCATTGAGAGCAAGATGAGGATCATACAGTGCCAAGGGTATGAGAGGGTGCTGTTTGCCTCTCATCAATTGCATGGACCTGCTGCTGATTGGTGGACCGCCTACGTGGCCGCCCATCATGACCCTGAGAACATCACTTGGGAAGAGTTCAAGCGTAGCTTCCGCAACCATTACATACCAAGGGGTGAACTCAAAAACAATAGGAAGGAGTTCTTGGGGTTGCAGCAAGGTAACATGACTGTGAGGGAATACCTCACTAAATTTACTCAACTCTCCCGTTATGCCCCACGGGACATAGAGACTGATGAGCAGAAACATGATTGTTTCGTGGAAGGACTTACCGCAGAAATGCAGTGTGCAATGTCCTCCAACGAGTATGAAAGTTTCCAAAAGATGGTGGACAGAGCGTTTGTGGTAGAAAGGAAGCTGAATGCCTTGGAAAATGAAAACAAGAGGAAGGCCGAGTGGTCACATCAAGCCTCAGGGAGCAACACCCGCCCACGTCTGAAGCAGCAACCCGCCGGCAGACGAACCGTGCTGCGGTACCCTACTCAGCACCAAGAGGGTACAACCCGAACTACAGGCCTCCGGCAGCACCAGCACAGCCACAACGTCAGTTTGTACAGCAGCCTCGTCCCACATATCCACCTCGACCAGCAGTACAAGGACCCCCAAACCAACCCCAAGACAACAAAGGCCAGGCACCAAGGGTTGGGGTGCAATGTGTTAACTGTGGTGAAGTGGGGCACTACGCCCATAAGTGCCCAAAGAAGAAGCCTGCGCAGCCGCAATAGCAAAATGTAATGAGAGGACGGGTAAACCACGTGACCATGGAGGAAGCGCAAGAGGCACCTGACGTGGTAGTTGGTAAGTTTCCTGCCAATTTACACATTGCAACCCTGCTGTTTGATTCTGGTGCTACCCACTCGTTCATTGCTCAAGAGTTTGTTAAGAAGCATGATCTAGCAACAACACAAAAGAACCATATGCTAGCAGTAAACTCTCCAGGTGGAGAAATAAGGACAAGACAAGTGTGTCCCAAGGTGAATCTAGACATTAATGGGGTAGTATTTACTGCCAACCTCATGGTGATAGATTCCCAAGGGATAGATATTATTTTGGGTAAGGATTGGTTGACCAAACATAAGGGAATCATCCATTGTTCGACCAGAACAGTGGAACTAACTCACCCTAGTGGCACAAGAGTAAAGTTCATAACAATAAAAGAGCCTAGGAGGAACATTAAATTAAATCAAGTGGAGGTGAAAGTGGAGGAGATCAGGACTATCAGGGAATATCCAGATGTTTTTTCCGGAGGAGTTGCTAGGTATGCCTCCTGATTGTGAAGTGGAATTCGCGATTGAGCTAGTGCGTGGAACAGCTCTGATATACAAGAGACCTTATCGGATGGACTCCAAGCAGCTGGTAGAACTCAAGGATCATTTGAGAGAATTGACGGAGAAGGGGTATATTCGTCCTAGTTCCTCACCATGGGGAGCTCCAGTGATATTTGTGCCCAAGAAGAACGGAACCCAAAGGTTATGCGTAGACTACCGTGCCTTGAATGAGGTAACCATCAAGAACAAGTACCCATTACCCCGCATTGAAGACTTGTTTGATCAGTTGAAGGGAGCTTGTGTGTTCTCGAAGATTGATCTCAGGTCAGGATACCACCAACTTAGAATAAGGCAATCTGATATTCACAAGACAACTTTTGTATCTCAGTACAGACTGTATGAATACACCGTCATGCCTTTCGGGCTAACTAATGCCCCGACATACTTCATGTATCTCATGAACAGGGTATTCATGGAATATCTAGACAAATTTGTGGTGGTTTTCATAGATGACATTCTCGTCTTCTTCAAAGACGAAGAGGAACATGAGAAACATCTAAGGTTGGTGTTGCAGAGGCTGAGAGAACACCAACTATATGCCAAGTTGAGCAAGTGTGAGTTTTGGCTGAAGAGAGTTCCCTTCATAGGACATATAATCTAGGAGGGAGGAATCTCCGTAGATCCCGCCAAAATCGAGGATATACATAAGTGGAAGACCCCTGAAAATGTCGGGGAAGTTCGAAGCTTCTTGGGATTGGCTGGATACTATCGACGGTTTATTGAGGGATTCTCTAAGATCTCGAGACCCCTCACCAAACTGTTGGAGAACGGAATCACATTCACATGGACACCGTAGTGCGAGACGAGTTTTCAGGAGTTAAAGGAAAGATCGAAAACAGCCCCAGTGCTCGTTATGCCAGATATGCAGAAGAACTTTACGGTGTACTGCGATGCCTCTGGAAACGGGTTGGGATGTGTTCTCATGCAAGAAGGGCATGTCGTGACTTATGCATCTCGGCAGCTCCGGAAGCACGAGACGAACTATCCTACACACGACCTAGAACTAGCTGCAGTGGTACACGCGTTGAAAATTTGGCGGCACTACTTGATGGGGAAGAGGACAGAGATATATACGGATCATAAGAGTTTATAGTACATTTTCACACAGCCAGATCTCAACCTCAGACAAAGGAGATGGTTAGAGCTAATCAATGACTTTGATGTGGGCATAAACTATCATCCTGGGAAAGCAAATGTCGTGGCAGATGCTTTAAGCCGGAAAGTGCAGTTCAATAGGTTGAGCTTGAAGGACATGCCTGCAGAGTTGAAGGACGAGGTTATAAGACACAATCTATGCCTGGTGAATAGTGGTGAAGCCATCGCCATGGAAGTGGACTCCACACTAGAGCGAGACATATGCGAGGGTCAAAAGAATGATGAGAAGATACAAGAGATCAAACAACTCATCAAGGAAAATAAAGCTCCTGGTTTCAGAGAGGATGAACAAGGAACGATGTGGCAGGGGAAAAGAATCTGTGTGCCAGAAGTAAAGAAGATCCGTGAATTGATTTTGATGGAGGCTCACGATTCCGACTATTCCATTCATCCTGGGAGTACGAAGATGTACCAGGACCTCAAGAGCAGGTATTGGTGGTATGGCATGAAGCGAGATGTCGCGGAGCATGTTGCCCTATGTGACACATGCCAGTTGGTGAAAGCATAACATCAACGACCCGCGGGATTATTGCAACCACTCAAAGTGCCTGAATGGAAATGGGAAGAAATCGGCATGGATTTCATAGTAGGATTGCCTAGGACCCAATCAGGATATGATTCAATATGGGTCATCATCGACAGGCTAACCAAGGTGGCTCACTTCATCCCCGTGAAGGAAAGCTACAGCGGATCCAAATTGGTGGAATTGTACATGTCAAGGATCGTGTGTTACCATGGAGTGCCCAAGAAGATTGTGTCGGATCGAGGGACACAGTTCACCTCGAGGTTCTGGCAGAAGTTGCACGAAACCATGGGAATCCATCTGAACTTTAGTTCTGCCTATCATCCCCAAACTGACGGGCAGATGGAAAGAACCAATCAGATTCTTGAGGATATGCTGAGGGCGTGTGCACTCAAAAACAATCGGAGTTGGGACAAGAACTTACCGTAGGCGGAATTCTCCTATAACAACAGCTATCAAGCTAGTATGAAGATGTCACCGTTTGAAGCCTTATATGGGAGGAAGTGCAGAACTCCCCTATTTTGGAACCAAACAGGGGAAAGTAAAGTGTTTGGTCCCGAAGTACTATAAGAAGCCGAGGCAAAAGTGAGGGAAATTCGCAACAACTTGAGGATAGCATAGACACGACAAAAGAGCTATGCCGATGTACGAAGAAGAGAGCTCGTTTTCAACGTGGGGGACTATGTCTATCTCAAGGTGTCCCTATCCGAGGACTTCGTCGGTTCAAGGTGAAAGGGAAGTTGTCACCTCGATACATCAGACCCTTTCAAGTTCTGGAGAGTAAAGGCGAAGTGGCGTATCAACTAGAATTACCGGCTCGCCTATTTGATGTGAACGATGTATTCCATGTGTCACAGCTCAAGAAATGTCTCAGAACGCCTGAAGAGGTGTTACCCATGAATGAGGTTGACGTGGCTGAGGATCTGTCTTATGCCGAGCAACCATTCAAGATTTTGGAGACAATGGAACGCCTCACGAGAAATAAAAGAATCCGGATGTGCAAGGTGCAGTGGAAGCATCACTCAGAAGAGGAAGCCACCTGGGAGCGAGAAGATGAGCTTAAGGCACAATTTCCGGAATTGTTTTCTTAGAACCACCAATCTCGAGGACGAGATTTCTTTTAAGGGGGGTAGAGCTGTAACACCCCAAAACCCTGTTAAGAGGGGAATTTAAAAATTTTTGGACGTATTGCATGTGTTGCAAAAATTCAAATTCAAACTGGAAACAAACTAAACTCAAAACAGAAATGAAAAAGAAAAAGAAAAGGAAAAAAAACCTCCCCGGCCAGTGGGCCGAAACCCACCAGCCGGCCCACCCAAACCCCGCGCCAGCCCGCAGCCGCGCGCCCGCGCCCCCTCTCGCAGACAGGTGGGACCCACCTGTCATCCCCGAGCTCCCGATCGCGTCGACCCCGGACTGTTCCCCCGCGCGCGCGATCGTAACCGACCGGAAAACCGCGCGTTCCCAGCCGACTCCCGGTCCCAGAAGACTCCAGCTCGATCTAAACCAACCCACCGCCCTCCCCCGTCTATAAAAACCCCGGCATTGTCCCGTTTTTCCCCACGATCCGCTGTTTCTCTCTCCGGTGAGAACCCGGGTTTCTCCGGCAAATTCTGCTCGATCTTCGCTCGGGATTTCTGATCTAACTCGCCGATCGTGCTCCACCGCCTCCGGGGAACCGCGCAGGTGAAGAAAACTCGGTGGTTTGCAGCTTAAACACAGCGCCGACGAGCCTCGCCGTGAATTCACCTCGGACCTCATCGCCGACAGCTTTCCAGGACCTCCGAGCTCAAGAAAACCCCCGAGGTGAGATCCCCGACCTCCCCTCTACCGATCTATGCCATAAAATCACAGTTCTAGGAAGAATTGACGAAGATCCGAAACTCTCCGGCGAGATCGCCGCCTCCCGCCGCCGTGCGCCGCCGGGCAGCGCCGCCCGCGCTCGATCAGAGCGACGTGGCCGCTTGTGCGCCGTCTATTTTAAATCGCACGGTAGAATTTAAATCCCCGCGTACCGGTTCGATGTTATAATCTCAGTCGTTTGTTTTAAATCGGACGGTCCACGTCAGCCCCGCGTTATAAAGGCCGGGATTCTTACGCGCTACCCTCTGGGGTTCTCGGAAAATAAGAGCTAGCCCCGGAAACTTCTGATCTAGCCCCTGGAACTTCAGAAAATCATGTAAATTCATTTAAAAATCAGTTTTAGCCCCTGGACTTAATAAAAATTAGGAAAACCCCTCTGTTATGTGTAGTTAGCCCCCTGGAAATTCTTAAAATAATATAATAGACCCTGTAGTGGGGTGAGTTTACCTTTTTAACCCTATATGATACTAAATTTAGGAATTTGAATATGTGGTTAGTGTTTGAAATTTAAAAGATGGGACAAACATATTGTCAATTCAAATTAAAAACTTTCCTAGTACATGGAAAACTTTGGAGTGAGATAAAAATAGATTTTTGGCGGAAATGAATCTATCTAATTAATTATTCACATTTATTAGTTATAGGAACACATTTTTAAGTAGAGAATAATTCTGAAAATTAGTAAAATAAATGTAAAATAGTTTACATCAGAGGAGAAGTTCAAAAATATATTATTTAATATTTTATACCAAAACCTATTCTGTTTAGGTGAGGTGTTTTACTATTTTCATAATAAAGTTCACATTTAGGTATAGGAAATAAATCTGAAAATATAGCAAACTAGGTATGAATAACTATGATAAAAGAAGTTTCTAAAGTCTAAAGAAATCAGTTTAGGGATTGGGAGAAGGTTTGAAGACACATATGAAGTAGGAAAGTACCTTTCATGCATAATTGGTAGCTAAATTGTGTATCAATTAAATTTAAGGGATTTATTTAAATTAGAAATTCATATATAGTATGCCAACATGAATATGAATACAAAAGTAGAAATCATATGCACATGTTTAAAAGTGCATGTAAGCCCAAAAATCAACACACATAGAGTAATCACAACACATAGGAATGGGAATGGCTTTCATAAATATGAATGTGTGGCTTGTATGAAGTGGAAGTGTGAACTATGTCTTATGACTTGTTGTTTTCTTTTGCTATGTGTGATGGTATGAGTAGAACCTGCTCCAGAGCAAGTTCTTCCTTTCCAAGATCAGGACTACCCATTCCAAGAGCAGCACGAAGGAGGCAAGTGTCCTTGACCACTTTGATCCTATGCTAGGATGTGTAGATAGAATTATTTGCATTGTCAAATGAAATATGAAACCCATGCTAGGAAGTTTCCCTAGAATTGCATTACCTTGTTTCCTTGTAGCTTGGGTTGGGATTCATTTTATCAAGTCATTTATTATTATGCATATGCTTAGCCATGCTTAGAATGGGATATTTGGGATATGAGATCATCAGTTTATTTTACCATACTCTTGAATGAGATATTGTGAGTTATGTAGAGGTAGGGATCAAGGCAAGTTGGATGACTTGGTTGGTGCTGGGTGCACGAGACTTGGATTTGTGTTTAGCACTTGCCTGGAGATGGGGCAGCTTGGCCAATTAATTAGGTGTATCCCTGGCGTAGTATGGGTGTGTTGGATGGTGCGGGGAATAGGTGTCAGCTGGACTACCATATGAACCGCAAGGCTCAAGAGGGGGCCACTGCAGCGGGGTTGGAGCCTCTTGTATGCTGTTAGGGGTGAAACCTCAGTGGGCCCATGCTCGTCGGGAATCCCTTTGTAAAGGCTTCGTAGTGATCTCCTAGCTACACACCTGGGAAGTGTGAATGTGGTTCGTAGCCACTGGCATAATGGAGGTTCTTTTAGTCCACCCGGCAACGGGGGATGAAATCACTACATGTGGGTACAGTGGTGCAAACTCTGCAGAGTCAAAACTGTCATGACAGCCGTGCTCACGGTCAAGAGCGGCTTGGACTTATTCATGATTAGAGGATGATGGCTTTGGAAGTTGTGAATGTTAAGCGGGGAGCTTAACATTGGAAATGATGTTATGGTTATTTGATTATGATGATGGGATGGGAGATTGGGACCATTTCACCTATGTAGTAATGTAGGTGCTTAATAGGCTAAGGTGATAGGTATTAATTGCGTAGTGCTTCAACCATGAGTTCAACCTTTTCTTGTTCTAGCCATGCATGACATGACTTTCCCACACTTGGTGAGTACCAACGGTACTCAACCTTGCATATTTGTTGGTTTATATTGCTGCTCAGGTCAAGATAATGAGGTGGTGTATAATGATCAAGATTTTCGACCCGAAGAAGGTTTCCAGGTTCATGGAGTCCCCCGGGCAACGCCTGTGACGGAGCCCACGAGAATAATTATTCCGCTGCTAGTTTATTTACTTGTGATGAACTTATTATTGTCCATCGAGACATTTGCTATGTAAGACTTATTTATATTCGACACCTGGCTTGTAATAAATGATGCTTCACTATTTGTCATCACATGTATGAGAAAATGATCCTGGCATACATGTGATATTCACTCGGTTGTTCTTCGGAAAAACCGGGTGTGACAACAAGGAAACAAGGTAATGCAATTCTAGGGAAACTTCCTAGCATGGGTTTCATATTTCAATTGACAATGCAAATAATTCTATCTACACATCCTAGCAAAGGATCAAAGTGGTCAAGGACACTTGCCTTCTTCCTGTTGCTCTGGGAATGGAAAGTCTTGGTCTTGGAAGGGAAGAACTTGCTCTGGGGCAGGTTCTATTCATGCCAACACACATAGCAAAAGAAAACAACAATCCATAAGACATAGTTCACACATTCACTTCATACAAACCACACATTCACACCTATGAAAGTCATTCACATTTCTAAGTGTTGTGGTTACTCTATGTGTGTTGATTTTTGGCTTACATGCACTTTTCAACATGTGTATATGATTTCTAACTTTTGTATTCAGATTTCTGCTTGCACACTATATATGAATTTCCAATTTGAACAAATTCCTTATATTCAATTGATACACTTCTTAGCTACCAAGTATGCATGGAAGGTATTTTCCTACTCCAAATGGGATTTCAGATCTTCTACCAAATCCTAAACTGAAATCTTTGGATTTGGAGACTTCATTTATCATTTTCTAGTTATGTATACCTATTTTCCTATATTTTCAGATTTATTTTCTATGCCTAAATGTGAACTTTATTATGAAAATAGTAAGACACATCATCTAAACAGAATAGGTTCTCCTCTGATGTGAACTAATTTAAATTTATTTTACCAATTTTCAGAATTATTCTCTAACCTAAAAATGTGTCCCTATAACTAATAAATGTGAACAATCAATTAGACAGATTCATTTCAGCTTAAAATCTATTTTTAACTCACTCCAAAGTTTTCCAAGTGCTAGGAGAGTTTAAATTTGAATTTACAATTTGTTTGTCTCACCTTTTAAATTTTAAATCCTAATCACATATTCAAATTCCTAAATTTAATATCATATAGGGTTAAAAAGGTAAACTCACCCCACTACAGGGTCTATTATATTATTTCATAAATTTCTAGGGGTCTAACTACACATAACAGAGGGGTTTTCCTAATTTTTATTAAGTCTAGGGGCTAAAACTGATTTTTAAATGAATTTACATGAATTTCTGAAGTTCCAGGGGCTAGATCAGAAGTTTCCGAGGCTAGCTCGTATTTTTCGAGATCCCTAGGGGGTAGCGCGTAAGAATCCCGGTCTTTATAATGCGGTGCCGACGTGGACCGTCCGATTTAAAACAGACGGCTCAGATTAGATCGCCGAACCGGTACGCGCGGTTTTTAATTCTACCGTGCGATTTAAAATAGACGGCGCACAAGCGGCCACGTCGCCCTGACCGTGCGCGGGCGGCGCTGCCCGGCGGCGCGCGGCGGCGGAAGGCGGTGATCTCGCCAGAAAACTTCGGATCTTCGTCTATACTTCCTAAAACTGGTATTTCATGGCATAGATCGGTAGAGGGGAGGTCGGGGATCTCACCTCGGGGTTTTTCTTGAGCTCGGAGGCCCTGGAAGGCGGTCGGCGATGAGGTCCGAGATGGAATCGTGGTGATGCTCATCGGCGCTATGTCTGGGGTGAAATCTACCGAGTTTTTTGCACCTGCGTGATTACCCGGAGGCGGTGGAACAGGATCGGCGTGTTAGATCAGAAAACCCGAGCAAAGATCGAGAGAAAACGGTGATCGGAGCTTCGGTTCTCACCGGGAGGAAAAACAACTGATCGGGTGGGGAAACGGGGCGACGCCGGCGTTTATATAGACGGGGAAGGGCGGTGTGTCGGTTGTGATCGAGTTTGAGTCGTCCGGGACCAGAATTCGGCTGGGAAAGCGCGGTTTTCCGGGTTAGTTGCGATCGGCCGCGCGCGGAGGAGTCCCGGTAGTTGGCGCGAGCCGGA
Source organism: Neostapfia colusana (assembly GCA_030760725.1). NCBI lineage: Eukaryota > Viridiplantae > Streptophyta > Magnoliopsida > Poales > Poaceae > Neostapfia > Neostapfia colusana. Next base: position 9,682,731 of record JASWHV010000016.1, read on the forward strand.
GGTGAGGGATGACACGCGGGTCCCGCGTGTCAGTGAGAGAGAGAGGGGAGCGCGCGGCTGCGGGCTGGCGCGGGGGCGGGTGGGCCGTCTGGTGGGTTTCGGCCCACTGGCCAGGGGTTTTGTTTTTTCTTTTTCTTTTTCATTTTCTTTTTTTTTGTTTTGAGTTGAATTTGAATTCCAATTTGAATTTGAACTTCTGCACCACATGCAATGGGTCCAAAAATTTTTAAATTCCCCTCTTAATAGGTTTTGGGGTGTTACAACTCTACCCCCCTAAAACAATTCCGGAAACTGTGCCTTAAACTCGTCTTCTCGCTCCCATGTGGCTTCCTCTTCCGAGTGATGCTTCCACTGCACCTTGCACATCCGAATTCTTTTATTTCTTGTGAGGCGTTCCATTGTCTCCAAAATCTTGAATGGTTGCTCGGCATAAGACAGATCCTCAGCTACGTCAACCTCATTCATGGGTAACATCTCTTCAGGCGTCCTCAGACATTTCTTGAGCTGTGACACATGGAACACGTCATGCACATCTGATAGGCGAGCCGGCAGTTCTAGTTGATATGCCACTTCACCTTTCCTCTCTAGAACTTGAAAGGGTCCGATGTATCGAGGTGATAACTTCCCTTTCACCTTGAACCGACGAAGTCCTTGGATAGGGGACACCTTGAGGTAGAAATAGTCCCCCACGTTGAAAACAAGCTCTCTTCTCCGTACATCGGCATAGCTCTTTTGTCGTGTTTGTGCTATCCTCAAGTTGTTGCGGATTTCCCTCACTTTTGCCTCGGCTTCTTGTAGTACCTCGGGCCCAAACACTTTACTTTCCCCTGTTTGGTTCCAAAATAGTGGAGTTCTGCACTTCCTCCCATACAAAGCCTCAAATGGTGACATCTTCGTACTAGCCTGATAGCTATTGTTATAGGAGAACTCCGCATATGGTAAGTTCTTATCCCAACTCCGATTTTTTTTAGTGCACACGCTCTCAGCATATCCTCAAGGATCTGATTGGTTCTTTCCGTCTGCCCGTCGGTTTGGCGATGATAGGCAGAACTAAAATTCAGATTAGTTCCCATGGTTTCATGAAACTTCTGCCAGAACCTTGAGGTGATCTGCGTCCCTCGATCTGACACTATCTTCTTTGGTACTCCATGGAAACACACGATCCTTGACATGTACAATTCTACCAATTTAGATCCGCTGTAGCTTTCTTTCACGGGGATGAAATGAGCTACCTTGGTTAGTCTGTCGATGATGACCCATATCGAATCGTATCCTGATTGGGTCATGGGTAGTCCCACCATGAAGTCCATACCGATTTCTTCCCATTTCCATTCAGGCACTTTGAGTGGTTGCAATAATCCCGCGGGTCGTTGATGTTCTGCTTTCACCAACTGACATGTGTCACATAGGGCAACATGTTTCGCGACATCTCGCTTCATGCCATACCACCAATACCTGCTCTTGAGGTCCTGGTACATCTTCGTACTCCCAGGATGAATGGAATAGTCGGAGTCATGAGCCTCCTTCAAAATCAATTCACGGATCTCCTTCACTTCAGGCACACGGATTCTTTTCCCGTGCCACACCGTACCTTGTTCATCCTCTCTGAAACCAGGGGCTTTATTTTCCTTGATGAGTTCTCTAATCTCTTGTATCTTCTCGTCATTCTTCTGACCATTTCAGATGTCTTTCTCTAACGTGGAGTCCACTTCCATGGCGATGGCCTCACCACTATTCACCAGACATAGATTGAGTTTTATAATCTCTTCCTTCAATTCTGTAGGCATGTCCTTCAAGCTCAACCTATTGACCTGCACTTTCTGGCTTAGAGCATCCGCCACGACGTTGGCTTTACCAGGATGATAGTTGATGCCCACATCAAAGTCGTTGATTAGCTCTAACCATCTCCTTTGTCTGAGGTTGAGATCTAGCTGTGTGAAAATATACTTTAAGCTCTTATGATCCGTATATATCTCTGTCCTCTTCCCCATCAAGTAGTGCCGCCAAATTTTCAACGCGTGTACCACTGAGGCTAGTTCTAGGTCATGTGTAGGATAGTTCTTCTCGTGTTTCCGGAGCTGTAGGGACGCATAAGCTACGACATGCCCCTCTTGCATGAGAACACATCCCAACCCGTTTCCAGAGGCATCGCAGTTCACCGAAAAGTTCTTCTGCATATCTGGCATAACTAGCACTGGGGCTGTTGTCAATCTTTTCTTCAGCTCTTGAAAACTCATCTCGCACTGCGGCGTCCATGCGAATGTGATTCCTTTCTCCAACAGTTTGGTGAGAGGTCTTGAGATCTTGGAGAAACCCTCAATAATCCGTCGATAATACCCAGCCAATCCTAAGAAGCTTCGAACTTCCCCGACATTCTCAGGGGTCTTCCACTTCTGTACATCCTCGATCTTGGCGGGATCTACGGAGGTTCCTCCCTCCGAGATTATATGTCCTAAGAAGGGAACTCTCTTAAGCCAAAACTCACACTTGCTTAACTTTACATATAGTTGGTGTTCTCTCAGCTTTTGCAACACCAACCTTAGATGTTTCTCATGTTCTTCTTCATCTTTGGAGAAGACGAGAATGTCATCTATGAAAACCACCACAAATTTGTCCAGATATTCCATGAATACCTTGTTCATGAGATACATGAAGTATGCCGGGGCATTAGTTAGCCCGAAAGGCATGACGGTGTATTCATACAGCCCGTACCGAGATACGAAAGCTGTCTTTGGAATATCAGTTTGCCTTATATTAAGTTGGTGGTATCCTGACCTGAGATCAATTTTCGAGAACACACAAGCTCCCCTCAACTGATCAAACAAGTCTTCAATACTAGGTAATGGGTACTTGTTCTTGATGTTTACTTCATTCAATGCACGGTAGTCTACGCATAACCTTTGGGTTCCGTCCTTCTTGGACACATATATCACTGGAGCTCCCCATGGTGAGGAACTAGGACCAATGTACCCCTTCTCTGTTAATTCTCTTAAATGTTCCTTGAGTTCTTCCAGCTGTTTGGAGTCCATCTGATAGGGCCTCTTGTATATTGGAGCTGTTCCAGGCACTAGCTCAATCGCGAATTCCACTTCATGATCGGGGGCATACCTGGTAACTCCTCTGGAAAAACATCGGGATATTCCCTGATGATCCTGATCTCTTCCACTTCCACATCAACTTGATTGAGTTTAATGTCCCTCCAAGGCTCTTGTATGGTTATGAACTTTACTCTTGTGCCACTAGGGTGAGTTAGTTCCACTGTTCTTGTCGAACAATGGATGATTCCTTTGTGTTTGGTCAACCAAAGGTTAACTTAAAGCATTATGTATTAACTTCCCAAATTGCTTGTTTAAACTTAAACTTTTGAGGCCTTATTATATATTAACATTTTCTGGGGGGTTTCACTTAGATTTTTGGGAGTCACGTCTCACGCGAAAATAATTGCACTCTTAATTCATAGGGGTTCACACATCAAAGCAAAACAACCTAAAGACGAGGTTGCGGACAAATGCCCATGGCTTCCACAACTCACGTCACACACCAAACATTAACACACCATTAACTAAAGTATTGACTCGACTACTCGATAACCTGCTGAACTAAGGGAAAGGACTCTACACGACTCGTATCACGGAGCTGGCTCCTCGGGATCTACCTCATTATTGTGGCTGCCCTCTGACTCTGCTTTGGGTGGGGAAGCTGTTGGTGGAGAAGTGCGGTGACGCCTGCTCGCCCGGCGATCTAGGGAGTCAGGAGTCCATGTGTCATTCATGGTGACACACAGTTCATTCCCATCTCCTCTTTCTCTCGCCCTCAAGCTGGCTCAAAGCAACGCCTCAGTCTCCTTCAGGGTGTCACGAACATCCTGAAGCTCCTGCTGACACTCCTGCAGTCGAATGCTGAGCATAGCAGCATCCTCCAAGCACAGGTCCATGTGCTCATGGGAAGTCCCCTGCTGCACTGGCGGTTACTTGTACTCCGTTGTACCACTCTCACGCTGGAGGACAAACATGTACTCAGTCCTGTCCAGGTGGCGACGGTAGATGTGACTCTGGCAGGTGATGGCCTCCCAGGTGACATCCTTCTCCGCATCGACCTGTGTCGCTCGACAAGCTGGAGAGCGGTGGATCTTGAGCAGCTGATTTTCGTGGATAGTGCTCATTTCTGAACTCCTTTCTTCCCGCTTCTCCCGGATGGTTCGGGTGGAGCTGTAGTGTATGATTAGCTTGCCCGTATTGCCGGTGGCTTGGAGCATGCGTCGAAGACGGTGCAACAAGCCTCCTACTGCCAATCCGTAGGAGAGGTACATCACCAGACGGTTCTCCTCTCTCAGGGCAAGGGCAACTACGCGAACTCTCCCTCCGGTGGACTTGCGAGCGGTGCGGATCATGCAAACCATCTAAAACATAAAGCATTTAAACTTAAGTTAGATAAGATTTTAAACAAAAATCCTATTTTGAATAAAAGTTGGGTAAGATGAGTAAAATGACCCCATTAAATAACACTTTTCAACCCACACCTTTGTAAAAATAGTTTTTAAGAAAATAGGGTCCTTAAATACGTCCATTTCTAACTAGGTCCACGTTCCTACGAGCAACCTTGGCTCTGATACCACTTCTGTCACACCCGGTTTCTCTGAAGAACAATCGAGTGCATATCACATGTATGCCAGGATCATTTTCTCATACATGTGATGACAAATAGTGAAGCATCATTTATTACAAGCCAGGTGTCGAATATAAATATGTCTTACAACACATACGTCTCGATGGACGATAATAAGTTCATAACATGTAAATAAAATAGCAGCGGAATATTATTCTTGTGAGCTCCGTCACAGGTGTTGCCCGGGGGACTCCATGAACCTAGAAACCTTCTTCGGGTCCGAAGTCTTGATCATTAAACACCACATCATCCCCTTGACCTGAGCAGCAATTTAAGCCAACAAATATGCAAGATTGAGTACCATTGGTACTCAGCATGTGTGGGAAAGTTATGTCATGCATGGCTAGAGCAAGGAGAGGTTGAACTCATGGTTAAAGCACTACGCAATTAATACCTACCACCTTAGCTTATTAAGCACCTACATTACTACACAGGTGAAATGGTCCCAATCTCCCATCCCATCATCATAATCAAATAACCATAACATCATTTCCAATGTTAAGCTCCCCGCTTAACATCCACAACTTCCAAAGTCATTATCCTCTAATCATGAATAAGTCCAAGCCGCTCTTGACCGTGAGCACGGCTGTCATGACAGTTTTGACTCTGCAGAGTTTGCACCACTGTACCCACATGTAGTGATTTCATCCCCCGTTGCCTGGTGGACTAAAAGAACCTCCATTATGCCAGTGGCTACGAACCACATTCACACTTCCCAGGTGTGTAGCCAGGAGATCACTACAAAGCCTTTACAAAGGGATTCCCGACGAGCGTGGGCCCACTGAGGTTTCACCCCTAACATCATACAAGAGGCTCCAACCCCGCTGCAGTGGTCCCCTCTTGAGCCTTGCGGTTCATATGGTAGTCCAGCTGACACCTATTCCCCGCACCATCCAACACACCCATACTAAGCCGGGGATACACCTAATTAATTGGCCAAGCTGCCCCATCTCAGCATGTGGTTGGCACGGTAAAGCCAGGTTACATGCTCCATGAACCGGTCCTTAGGATCCAGGCAGGTACTAAACACAAACCCGAGTCTCGTGCACCCAGCACCAACCAAATCATCCAAATTGCCTCGATCCCTACCTCTACATAACTCATAATATCTCATTCAAGTGTAAGGTAAATAAATTGATGATCTCATACCCCAATTATCCCATTCTAAGCATGGCTAAGCATAAGCATATAAATAAATGACATGATAAAATAAATCCCAACCCAAGCTACAAGGAAACAAGGTAATGCAATTCTAGGGAAACTTCCTAGCATGGGTTTCATATTTCAATTGACAATGCAAATAATTCTTTCTACACATCCTAGCATAGGATCAAAGTGGTCAAGGACACTTGCCTTCTTCCTGCTGCTCTGGGAATGGAAAGTCTTGGTCTTGGAAGGGAAGAACTTGCTCTGGGGCAGGTTCTATTCATGCTAACACACATAGCAAAAGAAAACAACAATCCATAAGACATAGTTCACACATTCACTTCATACAAACCACACATTCACACCTATGAAAGTCATTCACATTTCTAAGTGTTGTGGTTACTCTATGTGTGTTGATTTTTGGCTTACATGCACTTTTAAACATGTGTATATGATTTCTAACTTTTGTATTCAGATTTCTGTTTGCACACTATATATGAATTTCCAATTTGAACAAATTCCTTATATTCAATTGATACACTTCTTAGCTACCAAGTATGCATGGAAGGTATTTTCCTACTCCAAATGGGTTTTCAGATCTTCTACCAAATCCTAAACTGAAATCTTTGGATTTGGAGACTTCATTTATCATTTTCTAGTTATGCATACCTATTTTCTTATATTTTCAGATTTATTTTCTATGCCTAAATGTGAACTTTATTATGAAAATAGTAAGACACATCATCTAAACAGAATAGGTTCTGATCTAAAATATTAAATAATATATTTTTGAACTTCTCCTCTGATGTGAACTAATTTAAATTTATTTTACCAATTTTCAGAATTATTCTTTAACCTAAAAATGTGTCCCTATTACTAATAAATGTGAACAATCAATTAGACAGATTCATTTCAGCTTAAAATCTATTTTTAACTCACTCCAAAGTTTTCCAAGTGCTAGGAGAGTTTAAATTTGAATTTACAATGTGTTTGTCTCACCTTTTAAATTTTAAATCCTAATCACATATTCAAATTCCTAAATTTAATATCATATAGGGTTAAAAAGGTAAACTCACCCCACTACAGGGTCTATTATATTATTTCATAAATTTCCAGGGGTTTAACTACACATAACAGAGGGGTTTTCCTAATTTTTATTAAGCCCAGGGGCTAAAACTGATTTTCAAATAAATTTACATGAATTTCTGAAGTTCCAGGGGCTAGATCAGAAGTTTCCGGGGCTAGCTCGTATTTTCCGAGATCCCCAGGGGGTAGCGAGTAAGAATCCCGGTCTTTATAATGCGGGGCCGACGTGGACCGTCCGATTTAAAACAGACGGCTCAAATTATTTTGCCGAACCGGTACGCACGGTTTTTAATTCTAACGTGCTATTTAAAATAGACGGCGCACAAGCGGCCACGTCGCCCTGACCGTGCGCGGGTGGCGCTGCCCGGCGACGCGCGGTGGCGGAAGGCGGCGATCTCGCCGGAAAACTTCGGATCTTCGTCTATACTTCCTAAAACTGGGATTTCATGGCATAGATCGGTAGAGGGGAGGTCGGTGATCTCACCTTGGTGTTTTTCTTGAGCTCGGAGGCCCTGGAAGGCGGTCGGCGACGAGGTCCAAGATGGAATCGTGGCGATGCTCGTCGGCGCTGTGTCCGGGGTGAAATCTACCGAGTTTTCTGCACCTGCGTGATTCCCCGGAGGCGGTGGAACAGGATCAGCGTGTTAGATCAGAAAACCGGAGCAAAGATAGAGAGAAAACGGTGATCGGAGCTTCGGTTCTCACCGGGAGGAAAAACAGCTGATCGGGTGGGGAAAACGGGGCGACGCCGGCGTTTATATAGACGGGGAAGGGCGGCGTGTCGGTTGTGATCGAGTTTGAGTCATCCGGGACCAGAATTCGGCTGGGAAAGTGCGGTTTTCCGGGTTAGTTGCGATCGGCCGCGCGCGGAGGAGTCCGGGTAGTTGGCGCGAGCGGGAGGTAAGGGATGACACGTGGGTCCCGCGTGTCAGTGAGAGAGAGAGGGGAGCTCGCGGCTGCGGGCTGGCGCGGGGGCGGGTGGGCCGGCTGGTGGGTTTCGGCCCACTGGCCGGGGGTTTTGTTTTTTTCTTTTTCTTTTTCGTTTTCTTTTTTTTTGTTTTGAGTTGAATTTGAATTCCAATTTGAATTTGAACTTCTGCACCACATGCAATGCGTCTAAAAAATTTTAAATTCCCCTCTTAATAGGTTTTGGGGTGTTACAGTGTAGCGGAGTATTTTCCATGATGATTAGTCAAAACACGTGCAAATCACAAAAATTAGAGCAGCGTGGCTCTGATACCAATTGTATGATCGAAGAGCACGTGAAAAGCAACCAGAGGGGGTGGATGGTAGATTTAAACTTTTTAGCGGAAGCAACAAAAACCCCCTCGGCAGAAAATCGATCTGTTAAAGAAACCGTATATGCGACTGATCTAAATGTGTTCAACCGTGATAAAAGTGGTATATATTATAGAGAAGCAAGTCATGAAGACACAACAACAAGAATCACGGAAGTCTGTCAAGAAAAACTCAAGTTATGATCAAAATATCAAACGAGGGTCAATCTGTTCTACTCGAGTAAAAACCAGATCTGCAACAATGCAAAGAAACTGGTGTAGGTCAGAAACTACAAATCCAATGACCATGAAACTTTCATAGATGATATATAATCAAGTTTTGAAGATAACCCAAAAAGAATCACATCAATTGGATCTGTCAAAATCGAGTTATGATCAAAACACTGAAGCACTGTGGTGCTGTCCAGAAACTCGATGAGAAAGACTTGACAAAAACAAGTCGGACGAACAAGACACAAAAGCTCCTCTAAATTACGAATTTTATTGATCAAAGCATAAGAGGAATATCCCAAGGTCATCTTGCCACGAGCTCTTGCCTCCCTTGCTTATATAACCAGCCCGGAGGCCAACCCAATTCAAACTAGGACTCTAATCCTACTCAGTTTCTGAATCGAAACTTTCCATAACTGCTCAAGACTCTTCTATACGCATATAGAAGCAATCTTAATACTTACAAACACCTTAGGAACGTATCCCACATTCCTAAAACAACTCAACTTCGTGTCCCACACGAAATCCTATCATAACCAACTCAAATCTTCCCATATTTGAGCCATAACCGACTCAGCCGCAGCCTGAGTCCATAATCCAGCCGGTTGGTCCTTTCCTACCAATTTTTTATGTCCACATCTCTTAATCACGCCTTGGAACCATATTTCCACATCCATGCACTCCTTTCACACGTGCAAACACCTTCCAACGACGTCCACGATACCTTCATATGCATTGTTCTTGATCCAAACATGCTGCGCGACCTCCCGATCAACTCAACCACAATTCCTCCCGAACTTGGTTGTTGAACCTCATCTTCTCCCTAAGACTAGTTCAATGGATCCCGTCACCAGCCATATCTTGAACTCAAGCAACACCTGCACATGAAAAAACAACCAATACTTTCGAGTACAAGTCCGCGACTTGACTCACGTTAGTTCCAAAAAGCACAACACCTTACGTGAACACCTCACATAAGCATGTTGCAAACCATAGTAAAATGTTAACCACCATAAACAGTCATAACACTTCAAAAACTTAGTAAAAAAATACTAAGCAAACTTTCCATAGATGTAAAGCAAGTTCGAAACATTTGCATGGTAAAAACAAAACCATTGCGATTTAGCTCCGGACCTTGCCAAAGCTAACCGGACCTTGAGCCAGAGCTTACCAAAGCTAGCAGAACCTAGCACCGGAACTCACCAAAGCTAGTCGGACCTACCACCGGAGCTAACCAAACACATGTTGGACCTAGCCATAGCAAGTTGGACCTTACGTCGAATCTTGTCGGAGCTCGTACCTAGAGTCGGACCTTGACAAAAAGAGTGTTTTGGCAGAATTCAAAACTTTTATCATCATAGCCAATGTATTCAGCACACATAGGTCTCACAACTTTGTTAAATTGAATGCATCAACGTTCCTCATGAATCATTATTAATTATACTATCTTGTTAAGTTGATCGATTGTTTGTCTATATAGTACTGAATAATGTATAACGTGATGATATGGAGTTTTCGGAGTTGCGAGGGTCCCCTCCGCGATCCCACTACATGAATCGTATTGGGTGGTGCCGTGCGATGCGGCACCCAACAGCATACACGAAAAGACGATATCAACATACGGAATACTTTATTTCTCAAGATAAACTCTTTTACAACATAATGTACACAAGTTGTACAAACGCAGCGGAAAATAAACTGGACATGTACTCACTCTCGGCCCTATCTACGCTGAATAGAAGTCGTTCAGCCCGTGAACGCTTCCTACTAGCTTCACCAAAGTAAGGCATCGGCTAGGTTTCCGGTGACTTATACAAACCGTGAGGTCCGATGTCTCACCGAACAACCTTCTTCATAGCAGGCATCCTGCTACCTGCAAAAACAACTAAAAAGCAACCTGAGCACTAAGACTCGGCAAGTCTTAACCATCAATCCTAAACATGTAATTCTACATGCAGGAGTTGTAAAAGATAGGAATATGAGTTTGGAAAAATGAAGCTTGGCTAAACTTAATCCTTATATTTAGATTCTTATAGCAGCCATTTTTGTGGTCCTCACGCACCAAAACACCCGAAGTCCACAATCAAACAAGAAACGCTTATCACGATGTTGCTAGCCTGAGGTGGAATCGAAAATTAGTTGGCACTATCTCTACTTCAGTCAAGGTTTCAATACAATTTTAAGCGAAGATCAATATCTTAAGAGACTTAGTTCCTCTTCTTACTACATCACAGCACAGTGGGCAAGTATGCTCAATCCTTAACCGTGAGCGATGGTCATTCGAATGAATAACAACCCAGAATACACGGCACATACACCCACCTTAAAAGACTAACACAAGAGATATTTCTTACGTTGTATGCAGGAACCTTTCACCCGACACCCCGAAATAGAAAAACGCTTCCCCCCCAGCAGGGTGTTTCTCTACGCGGATACGTCGAAGTTGCTCGCTAAAGGATTTACACCTCCCGCCTTCTCAACGCCATTCCTAGACGAAGGATGAGTTTCTACACCACGGTCCATCGAGTTACATCGGTTTCACAGGTCCTATATGTAAAAGTCCCAAAACTTGTGAATAAAAAATTTGAGCTATGAATAAAGTTGAGTTTATATGCAAGAAATGGGACTTACAAAAACTTTTGTTTACTCATGAAAGTGTTGGCATGAGCAATAAAACCTTGAATTCAGTTTGAATTAAGAGGGTCACTTCCAAAAAGAGGAGAGGCCACCTCCAAAAAGTAAAATGCAAACTGATGTTTAAAAAGTTGTATTTGCAATGACCAACTAATAGATCAGAGTTCATATTCAAACTCCCCAGGTTCAAATTGTAGAGGGGGCAAATTTGGAGCAAATTTGGAGGTGCTTTGATAGGAATATCAAAGGAACTTGTGAATTCCATCCAAATTTGAATTTAAATTTGAAACTGTGGCATAATTTGTCAAATGGCACATTGGCTTTTGAATTTGGACCCCTCACAGCTGAATTTGCAAGGTGTTAAAAGTTGGAGATCTTTTGGTACTGAGGGGAGTTGTGGGCCCCAGTTGTCATTGAGAGGGGAGAGCAAACTTACTGGCTAAGTTTTACTCTCGGTCACACACAAATGCAGCTCACTCCCCGGGCGACACCGCGGTTACACCGAGCCACCGAAGCCGCTCCCGGCGCCACCGAACGCACGCGGGTGCCACCTCTTCACCGAAGCAGCACGCTGGAGAGCTGCCTGGACGCCTACCCTTCCTCCCGTGCGGGCCTTTGCTTCATCACCGACGCCTCGGCCGCCTTTCCGCCCTCGCACAATATAAGGACCGAGGACGCTGCCGCCTCGGGTGATCGACCGAGAACTGAAGGAAACCGAGCGTGCAGAGGCCAGCCAAGCCAAGAAACCACGCGGTGAGCTCGTCCTCCACTTCCTAAGTACAGCATCCCACGAGTTGTTGCCTCCCCGACCCGAAATCGGCTCGTCGCCGCAGCGATTCCACTTCACCGAGAGTTGGGGCGCTCGTGGACAGCCTAATCCAGGCACTTCCACGCCCAAGCAAGGCCACCTCCGGACGCGCTGGTGAACCCTTCTGCTCACCCCCAAACCTCAAGCAAATCGGATTCGAGCGATCCGATTCCCTCCACAACCCTAGCTAGAAACGCCGTGCTTACAGCTAATTTTGAGCTTTTCGGTCGGCGGCCATGGCGGGAACGCGCGGGCGCACGGTGACAACCGGTTTGCCGTCGTTCCCGAGCCAAGTTGAGGCCACGCCGAGATTGCCTGACCTCCACTGATGCTTTAGAGCGGATCCGCCGAGCTTTTGGCGGGCTAGTGTGCTCGGGCGACTGTGCCGATCATCACCGAAGGCCGTGGCTCGTCGCCGGCCTACTTCCGGCCACCGGCAGCCCGAGCCAACCCCGTAGACATGTTCCCTGCCCCTGAAAACCCCCAGGCGGCGAGTACCGAGCCGGGAGACGGCCGGGAAGCCGACTCCGGCGAGCTCCGACGAGTCTCCGGCGAGGGGGCGGCGCGGGAAAAAGGAGACGGGCCGAGGTTGAAGACGACCGGCCGGTCCCACCTGTCAGCGGCGATATTTTAAATCTTCGATCCGCTGCGGCCCCGGATCCGGTGTGGTGGCGTGGGAAAAAGGTCTGTGGCCCCGTGTGGCTCGTGTCCCGGCGGTTGACACGTGTAGGGTGGACCCACAGGCAGAGTTTGAACTTTTCCCGAATTAATTTGAATTCCAGATTCGGTTCAAACTTTAGAACCTCATAACTTTTGCTAGGAAGCTCCAAATTTAGTGATTCAAATTGGGTTGGATTCAGGATGAAGAGCTCTGTTCAAATGTACAACCCAATTTGCATGAAAACCAATAGGAAATTCTGGAAAATTCTTTAAAGCTTTTCAGCAAAAGAATTTTAGAGGGAGTTTAGTTCAGCCAAAATTTCCCAAATTTTGCCAGAATTTTCTTTAGGATATTAGGAGACTCCTGTTAAAGTTTCAGCTCATTTGGAGTTGATTTAGTTAGGGTAATTCTAATTCCAAGTTTCTGTATTCAAATAAGTACAGAAACATTTTCAGAGAATTTCCAAAACTTGGAAATTCAGTTCTGGGCATTCCTTAACTCCAAAAATCCTAGGAAAATTCAGACATACTCTCTGAGCTATGTATGAAATTATAGTTCACTTGGAATTGCATGAAAGTGCAAATTTAATCAGAATTAATTCCTTTTTGCTTAAATGCTTAGGGAATTGTTCTGGGTGATCCAATTAGTGAAATGTTCTGAATTTTGGTCCAGAGGACTTTCTTGCGACAAGGAACTCACAAGAAAATTTCCAGCTCCATTGGAGCCCTGGATCATTATGTCCTGTTCAACCTCATTAGTTGATCCCCACCCAAGTGATGAACCTCACTTCTCACTTGAGGATAGTGCTTAGACACACATCCAAACCACCACCCCAGTGTCATTTTAAATTCTTAAACAAAGTTCCAGTTTTTAAACTTGTCTTTAGCATTTGTTAGCAAAAAGTTTTCCAATTAAAGATGTGCATGTTCATAACGTGTAGTGCTTAAACGTGGAACGTGGAGAAGGAGGAGTTGAGCTTGGATCAAGGAGCAAGAAGGCAGGGATTGAGCTTCAAGTCATCATCAGCAACTAACTTCATATTATTTGACTCTAGTCACCTGCAAAACCAAGGCAAGCCCCGGTTTGCACTTAAGTTGTTTTAAAAGTTTTCCCTTTGTTCACTACATTGGGTCAAGGTTTGTATGTGCATTAGGTCAAGGATGTGTGATACTCCACTTGCATAACCAAACATGAACCCTGAGGTCGAGGGTAGAAATGTGTCATCTCTGTAGCATAGGGCAATGCTAAATAGACTAGGGCAGCCGGTAGAAGACGAGTAGTTGGAATCTACTCGCGAGCTATAGTTTAGGATATCATAAGTGTGGTTGGGAAAGGAAGCAAACTAAAGTTACATTTCTAAAGATGAGACCGGGCAGAGGGGTTAGGCTGAGACAAGACGAGGTCTTGGTCGAGTAGCTCTGCCTGTGTCGGTTAAGGACCGATGCGTATGCCGCGTCCAGGAGCAAGTATTGAGTTGTGTACCGGAAGCTTACTGACATATGGGAATCAGGAAACCGATGTACCAGGTTCACTGGATTGTAGAGGCATACCACATCGTCTCGTTAGACCTATGAGCCCGAGACGGCGCGACCGGTTCTACAGTTTAGTGTCCTGAGAAAGGTTGCCACATACGACGTAATGAAGGACGCCAGAGTTGGGTCTTCAGAGGCGGGCGTATGTGTCGAGTTATCCGGGTAGTGTTTGATTCGAATCACCGTCCCTCGCGGTTATTGAGTACCGCTTGCTCCCATGTTGTGACGTAGTTAATCAACTTGTGTGGAAACAGTTTGCAAAAAGTTTAATTGCTGTTGTGATTATGTTAAGTTGCATGAAAACCATGTTTGAAGTAGAGATAGAGCAAACTAAATTTATTTTTCACCTTGGGACAAGTAACATTGGAATGAAGCGTTTCTTGTTTGATTGTGGAGTTCCAATGTTGCTGGGCGCAAGGTCACTACTATTATGGCTAAAATCTGAAAGTTAAGGATGAACTCGTAGGCGAGTCTTTTCGCAAAGGACAGGCTTAGGTCTTAGGTTACTTTCACATAGAGTTCCATGCTTTAGGAGAGACGGTTAAGTCTTGCTGAGCCTTTGTGCTCACTCTTGTTATATAAGTGGTTTTGCAGGTAAGCATCGACGCTATAAAGAAGGTTGTCCGGTGAGACTCGGGAACTTCCGAGTCATGTCACCCTTGGAGAACCTAGCCGCTGCCTTGTCTTCGTGTTGCTAGCGAGAGGAGTCCGCGGGCTGGACCTCTTCTCGGTGCTTCATAGTTATTCAACGTGAGCTGTTTATAGACTTCTGCTGTAGCTAATTTGTGTAAATTATTTACAAAGAATAATTGTAACCTTCCGCTTTTGATTTATGTAATACTGTGTTCCTTATATGTGTGTTGTTGGGTGCCGCATAACACGGCACCACCCAATGCGATTCCTCGGGCAAGGTGGCACGGCCCTGTGATCGGGGTCGGGCCCCCTCAGCGTGGTATCAGAGCCGCATTGGTAATAGCACACGGAGTAAGGATCGTATTACGACAAAAACTTAGGATACGGTGAGGAAACGATATTAGGCCCACATAAGGACTATAGTAGTGTAGTTACTTAAAGTGGCAAGACTAACATATGTGTTTTAATTCTGAATTTTCATTATGTAACGACGCACCTACGTTCAGGTAAGAATGGTAAGGAACGCCACCGAAAGCGGTTCAATTTCGGTTAGCTCCCCTGACGAGGAAAGTGGTTCAGGGTTTGATCTCACAGCTTGGTGTGAGATGTTAATATGAAACTCCTGGACTCTCCATGTTCCTGAGTTCATATGAAACGCTGATCCCTAGCGTGCATTAGGCAAGTAAGTGGAGACCCCATCGTGTGGTCAGTAACGCGATAGTGTGTTCGTCTGGAAGTAGCCCAGGAGGACATACGCAGCGCTTGCCATCGGCGTGCCCTGCAGGGCAGTAGGTGGTATCCGTTGGGTTGATAACATTCCCAACCGTGACGACCCGTTCATGACATACTCGGGTTCCCCGTCGTGTGGTGTTGAAACACGATCACGTACCTTGAGACGTGACTTAACTCAAGGACGGCCGTATGACAATGATACGGGCGTTTGTATTTACTTTCCAATATGGAACTGCCTGTAATGAAACAACCTTTGAGTGCACCATCATTTAGTGTTTTTCTGCAGGTACTAACCACGTACGTATCCCGGGTAGTACACGTGTGCGAGAGACCGTCTTAGTGCCACTGATAGTACGTATATGCCGGTGTAATCCGGTTAGGATTTTTATTTGGTGAGGCTACGTAGTACCGACATGATTCTAACGGTGCATCGACACCGTACTACACATAAGAACCTCTTCCCTATGAAGAAATGATTCATGAGCTAACTTTCAACTAAATATGGAAGTTTGAAACAAATATTAGTTATTGAACTCTTATTTTGAGCTAAGATTCAAATGGGAGTATAACTAGGTGTCAAAGTTTTCAAAAACAGAAAGCTCTGTTTCTGGCAGAAATTCTTGCTGGACTTTAACAGAGCATAACTCTGAGTAGCTTGACCCAAATAAGGTGTATGATACAGTTCTGGAAATATTTTCAAGTGCTCTACAACTTCCTTGTAGGCCTCCAGAGCAGAATCACACGTTACATGGGTGAAAAGTCCAGTTGAAGGCAAACTGTTCAAACCAGGACAGTAGCAAAAACCTCTCTGGACCTTTCTGTTTTTAAGCCATAACTTCTTGCAGAAAAATCCTTAAGGAGCACATAATTACTTGTTGGAAAGCTACTGAAGTTTACTAAAACTTTGGTATTGAACTCAAGTCTAGAATCTGTTGATAACTTGAGTAAAATTTGGAGTTTGTGTGAGCTGGTCAGGGTAGTTCCGCTGATTAACTTAGCGTACATAAGATTTGTTTAAACATGAATGTGGTTATGCTTTCATAAAGTTCATGACATGTTCATGTTTTACTTATCTTTACTTACTACTGAGATAGAATTTTGATGGACTCAAAATTTTGTTCCATGCAGTATGGTACGTACACATTCTCAAATAGAGATTGGAGGTTCCAGTCGAGGTGGGAATGACTCGACTTCATCACAAGAGCCATCGCCAACCGGATTGGCAGAAATTATGGCCAAAATGAATGAAACTCTCCAAACTCTAGTTCAGCAAGGCATAGATCGAGAAGCTCAACATCACATGCCAACCCAGAGCACGTATCTGGATTTCTTGGCGACACAACGCCGGTATTATCCGAGGCGGCTGACCATTGTGAAGCAAATCACTGGTTACGTGTCATTGAGTCCAAGCTTGGGTTGATCCGATGTGACGAGTTCTCGAAGACTCTATATGCCGCTCAACAGCTTCACGGCTTTGCTGGAGCATGGTGGGCAGAGTACCTTGCTGTTCAACCAGCAGGGCATCGTGTCACATGGGCGGAGTTCCAGGCTGCATTTCGTGCTCGTTTCATCCCTGCGGGCGTAATGCAAACCAGTCTGGATGAGTTCTGGAGTCTAAAGCAAGGGGACATGAGTGTTATTGAATATGCGAAGGAATTCAATCGCTTAGCTCAATATGTCCCTGATTATGTGAAATCACCAGCCATGAAAGGTTATCATTTCTACCGAGGGCTGACTGCTAGGCTGCGATGTGAATTGGCTCAAGTTAGCCAAGAGAATTTTGATGAGTTTGTGAGCTGTACTATCGCTCAAGAATATTATTCCAACCTCTACCTCAAGGAAAAGAGGGAGAGGGATTCATCACAAGATGAAGACAATCGTCTACCTCAGAAGTATCGATTGGTAATCCGTTCACCTTCCGGTCGAGAGATTCCACAAGAGGTGCAATCATTCTGGGAGTGTGACGACTCTTCTACTCCACAGAGGTCTTATTCACCTCTACCGTGGCAGCAACTTATTTCTTATGCACCCCAGTGCCAACAAGGTGCACTAGAACATTATTACCCTCAAGAGGCTGAAGATGAACAAGGTGATTTCTCAGTTGAACCGAGTGCTGTCCCCCTCCATATTGACAATGAGCCCAATGTCAATGAAGCAACTGAACCAAACAGCAACAACGTGTCTGCGGGTCCAGTTCCAAAAAGTGATCTTGGGCAGCCCAGAAAAGCTATGTCAAAAGTGGGGACAGTCATTTATGTGTCAGTCGATGATCTGCCCAAGGGAGGACCTGTTCTTGCCGGCAGGTTCACCTTAAATGACAAGCCGGTTGTCATTTTATTCGACTCTGGTGCGACACATAACTTCATTAGCCGGGCAACGGTAATCCGGGATCAGATCCCCACAACTGGCATAAAAGGTTCTTACCTTATTCATTCGCCAGGTGGAGACATCTCAACTAATGAAGTCGTCTCTCGAGCACCACTTTGCTTGGGTGGAAAAATTTATCCTACCACCCTCATCATTCTCGAAGACCAGGGAATCAATGCCATATTGGGAATATCATGGTTGACCTTCCATAAGGCTGTTCTGGACATCGAGAACAGGAGTGTTCACTTGGACTCTCCACTTCACGGACGTCAAACATTGTATCTCGGCGAAGCGGTTTCCAAAGACCCGGAAGTATGTAATGCCGAGGCTTGCAAGTTAGAAGACATTCCGGTAGTCCGTGAATATCCGGACGTGTTTCCCGAAGATCTTCCAGGGCTACCACCTGAGCGCGAGGTGGAGTTCAAAATAGAGTTAATACCGGGAACAACGCCGATCTCTCGGAGACCATACAAAATGGCTCCGAATGAATTAGCCGAGCTGAAGGAACAACTCAAAGATCTGATGGACAAGGGGTTTATTCGTCCAAGTTCATCACCATGGGGTTGCTCAGCTTTGTTTGTGAAAAAGAAGGATGAGACGCTGAGGCTATGTGTCGATTATCGTCCTTTAAATGCTGTGACCATAAAGAACAAGTATCCACTACCAAGAATTGATATCCTCTTCGATCAACTAGTGGGTGCTAAAGTCTTCTCCAAGATGGACTTAAGATCGAGATATCATCAAAATCAAGATTCGAGCGGAAGATGTCCCGAAAACAGCATTCTCGACAAGATATGGACTCTATGAATATCTTGTCATGTCATTTGGGTTGACCAATGCTCCGGCCCACTTTATGTACCTTATGAACTCGGTGTTCATGCCGGAGCTGGATCAGTTCGTCGTGGTCTTCATCGACGACATCTTGGTCTACTCCAAATCTGAAGAGGAACACGCCAAACATTTGCATATTGTGCTCCAACGACTGAGAGATCACAAGCTCTATGCAAAGTTTAGTAAATGTGAATTCTGGATCAACCAAGTGCCATTTCTTGGACACATTATCTCAGCAGAAGGCATTGCTGTTGATCCAAGCAAGATTGAACAAGTGCTGAAGTGGAAGTCTCCAACATCAGTCCATGAAGTTCGTAGCTTCTTGGGTTTGGCTGGATATTACCGGAGGTTCATCCCGAGCTTCTCAAAAATCTCCAAACCTATGACGGAGCTACTGAAGAAAGGCATCAAGTATGATTGGAGCAAGCCATGTGAGGAAGCTTTTCAAGCGTTGGTGAAACACCTCACAACAGCCCCGGTTCTAGCTCAACCGGATACAACCGAGCCTTTTGATGTTTATTGTGATGCATCCGGCGTCGGGCTTGGTTGTGTACTCATGCAAGGAGGACGTGTGGTCGCATATGGATCATGGCAATTACGGAATCATGAGCAACATTATCCAACTCATGATCTCGAGCTTGCTGCCGTGGTACTAGCTTTGAAGGTGTGGAGACATTACCTATTGGGAAATCTGGTTCATCTCTACACCGACCACAAAAGTTTGAAATACATATTCACTCAGAAAGAGTTGAATATGCGACAACGGCGATGGTTGGAGCTGATCAAGGACTATGAGATTGAAATTCATTATCATCCGGGCAAGGCAAATGTGGTTGCCGACGCACTCAGCCGGAAGTCTCATATTCATAGCCTAACCATCACGCCGATAGAAGAGGAAGAACCAAGTCTTTACTTGGTTCCATTTGGAGCCCTACATAACCTAGCCCTCATACCCACAATAAAAGAGGAGGTTATGGCAGCTCAAAAGAAAGACAAGGGCATGGCTCATATCAGAAGGAGATTGAAGAACGGGGAAATGAAATGTTTCCGGTTAGATGAGGAAGATACCTTGTGGTTCAAGGACCGGATAGTCGTACCCCGTGATATGAGGCTGCGGAAGAAAATTTTGGATGAGGCTCACTTATCCAAATTTTCTATTCATCCGGGCAGCAACAAGATGTACCAAGAATTGAGGACTAAATTTTGGTGGACCCGGATGAAGAGAGAGGTTGCTAAATACGTATCAGAATGTGATACGTGTCGAAGAGTTAAGGCCGACCATGTGAAGAAGTCGGGCCTGCTGCAACCGCTACAAATACCGGCATGGAAGTGGGAAGACTTGAGTATGGATTTCATCGTTGGATTGCCGATGACCTCCCACCACCATGACTCGATTTGGGTAATCGTTGATCGATTGACCAAATCGGCACGTTTCATTCCGGTGCATACCAACTACAGCGCCAAGCAGTATGCGGAGTTATACATAGCGCGAATCTTATGCCTGCACGGAGTTCCCCGTACCATTGTCTCCGACAGAGGATCGCTGTTCGTATCCCGTTTCTGGGAACAGCTACACATATCCTTGGGAACTAAATTGATTCGAAGCTCCGCGTATAACCCTCAAACCGATGGACAAACGGAGAGGGTGAATCAAATACTTGAAGATATGCTGAGAGCATGTGTCATCCACCACGGTAAGAGCTGGGATGATCACTTACCATTGGCGGAGTTCTCATATAACAACGGGTATCAATCAAGTATCAAAATGGCGCCTTATGAAGCTCTCTACGGCCGGAAGTGCCGCACACCCTTGAACTGGTGTGAATCCGGCGAGAGAGTTATTTACGGGATTGATCTCGTAAATGAAGCAGAAGAGCGGGTGAGGCTTATTCAGGAAAATATGAAAGCCGCTCAGTCCAGGCAAAAGAGCTATGCGGATAAGAGACGTCGTCCTCTAAACTTTCATGTTGGGGACCACGTCTACCTCCGCGTATCTCCCATGAAGGGCATTCACCGATTCGGAGTGAAAGGGAAACTAGCTCCGCGTTTTATCGGTCCCTTCGCCATCATGGAAAGGTGTGGACCCGTGGCATACCGTTTGGAGCTACCGGCCGGCTTAGCCGGAGTGCATAATGTCTTCCACATATCTCAGTTGCGGAAGTGTTTAAAAGTTCCAACGGAGATTCTCACGGGAGACATAGAAAATTTGAAGCCGGACCTCACGTATGTTGAGCGACCAACCCGGATAATTGATGAAAAGACTCGCGAAACCAGAAATCGGACGCTGCGATTTTTCAAGGTGCTATGGGAAGATCACACGTCCGATGAAGCTACATGGGAAAGCGAGGAATATTTGCAACGCAATCATCCAGAGATGTTAGAAGCGTATGTTGAGTAACTGTCCTCTCCACCTTGTCCTTAATCTTGAATCTCGGGACGAGATTCTTTTTAAGGGGGGAGGAATGTAAAAGTCCCAAAGCTTGTGAATAAAAAATTTGAGCTATGAATAAAGTTGAGTTTATATGCAAGAAATGGGACTTACAAAAACTTTTGTTTACTCATGAAAGTGTTGGCATGAGCAATAAAACCTTGAATTCAGTTTGAATTAAGAGGGTCACTTCCAAAAAGAGGAGAGGCCACCTCCAAAAAGTAAAATGCAAACTGATGTTTAAAAAGTTGTATTTGCAATGACCAACTAATAGATCAGAGTTCATATTCAAACTCCCCAGGTTCAAATTGTAGAGGGGGCAAATTTGGAGCAAATTTGGAGGTGCTTTGATAGGAATATCAAAGGAACTTGTGAATTCCATCCAAATTTGAATTTAAATTTGAAACTGTGGCATAATTTGTCAAATGGCACATTGGCTTTTGAATTTGGACCCCTCACAGCTGAATTTGCAAGGTGTTAAAAGTTGGAGATCTTTTGGTACTGAGGGGAGTTGTGGGCCCCAGTTGTCATTGAGAGGGGAGAGCAAACTTACTGGCTAAGTTTTACTCTCGGTCACACACGAATGCAGCTCACTCCCCGGGCGACACCGCGGTTACACCGAGCCACCGAAGCCGCTCCCGGCGCCACCGAACGCACGCGGGTGCCAGCTCTTCACCGAAGCAGCACGCTGGAGAGCTGCCTGGACGCCTACCCTTCCTCCCGTGCGGGCCTTTGCTTCATCACCGACGCCTCGGCCGCCTTTCCGCCCTCGCACAATATAAGGACCGAGGACGCTGCCGCCTCGGGTGATCGACCGAGAACTGAAGGAAACCGAGCGTGCAGAGGCCAGCCAAGCCAAGAAACCACGCGGTGAGCTCGTCCTCCACTTCCTAAGTACAGCATCCCACGAGTTGTTGCCTCCCCGACCCGAAATCGGCTCGTCGCCGCAGCGATTCCACTTCACCGAGAGTTGGGGCGCTCGTAGACAGCCTAATCCAGGCACTTCCACGCCCAAGCAAGGCCACCTCCGGACGCGCTGGTGAACCCTTCTGCTCACCCCCAAACCTCAAGCAAATCGGTGAACCACCTAGCGAGAATTCGGGAAAATATCGCCGACGCCCCCAGACCGATGATCCGGTAAGAAAACCCAAAATTCTTATTTGTTGTTCGTTCTTAGCTCATAAAATCATGAACAAATAAACTAGACTGGCTAGCGATCCGATTCCCTCCACAACCCTAGCTAGAAACGCCGTGCTTACAGCTAATTTTGAGCTTTTCGGTCGGCGGCCATGGCGGGAACGCGCGGGCGCACGGTGACAACCGGTTTGCCGTCGTTCCCGAGCCAAGTTGAGGCCACGACGAGATTGCCTGACCTCCACTGATTCTTTAGAGCGGATCCGCCGAGCTTTTGGCGGGCTAGTGTGCTCGGGCGACTGTGCCGATCATCACCGAAGGCCGTGGCTCGTCGCCGGCCTACTTCCGGCCACCGGCAGCCCGAGCCAACCCCGTAGACATGTTCCCCGCCCCTGAAAACCCCCAGGCGGCGAGTACCGAGCCGGGAGACGGCCGGGAAGCCGACTCCGGCGAGCTCCGACGAGTCTCCGGCGAGGGGGCGGCGCGGGAAAAAGGAGACGGGCCGAGGTTGAAGACGACCGGCCGGTCCCACCTGTCAGCGGCGATATTTTAAATCTTCGATCCGCTGTGGCCCCGGATCCGGTGTGGTGGCGCGGGAAAAAGGTCTGTGGCCCCGTGTGGCTCGTGTCCCGGCGGTTGACACGTGTAGGGTGGACCCACAGGCAGAGTTTGAACTTTTCCCGAATTAATTTGAATTCCAGATTCGGTTCAAACTTTAGAACCTCATAACTTTTGCTAGGAAGCTCCAAATTTAGTGATTCAAATTGGGTTGGATTCAGGATGAAGAGCTCTGTTCAAATGTACAACCCAATTTGCATGAAAACCAATAGGAAAGTCTGGAAAATTCTTTAAAGCTTTTCAGCAAAAGAATTTTAGAGGGAGTTTAGTTCAGCCAAAATTTCCCAAATTTTGCCAGAATTTTCTTTAGGATATTAGGAGACTCCTGTTAAAGTTTCAGCTCATTTGGAGTTGATTTAGTTAGGGTAATTCTAATTCAAAGTTTCTGTATTCAAATAAGTACAGAAACATTTTCAGAGAATTTCCAAAACTTGGAAATTCAGTTCTGGGCATTCCTTAACTCCAAAAATCCTAGGAAAATTCAGACATACTCTCTGAGCTATGTATGAAATTATAGTTCACTTGGAATTGCATGAAAGTGCAAATTTAATCAGAATTAATTCCTTTTTGCTTAAATGCTTAGGGAATTGTTCTGGGTGATCCAATTAGTGAAATGTTCTGAATTTTGGTCCAGAGGACTTTCTTGCGACAAGGAACTCACAAGAAAATTTCCAGCTCCATTGGAGCCCTGGATCATTATGTCCTGTTCAACCTCATTAGTTGATCCCCACCCAAGTGATGAACCTCACTTCTCACTTGAGGATAGTGCTTAGACACACATCCAAACCACCACCCCAGTGTCATTTTAAATTCTTAAACAAAGTTCCAGTTTTTAAACTTGTCTTTAGCATTTGTTAGCAAAAAGTTTTCCAATTAAAGATGTGCATGTTCATAACGTGTAGTGCTTAAACGTGGAACGTGGAGAAGGAGGAGTTGAGCTTGGATCAAGGAGCAAGAAGGCAGGGATTGAGCTTCAAGTCATCATCAGCAACTAACTTCATATTATTTGACTCTAGTCACCTGCAAAACCAAGGCAAGCCCCGGTTTGCACTTAAGTTGTTTTAAAAGTTTTCCCTTTGTTCACTACATTGGGTCAAGGTTTGTATGTGCATTAGGTCAAGGATGTGTGATACTCCACTTGCATAACCAAACATGAACCCTGAGGTCGAGGGTAGAAATGTGTCATCGCTGTAGCATAGGGCAATGCTAAATAGACTAGGGCAGCCGGTAGAAGACGAGTAGTTGGAATCTACTCGCGAGCTATAGTTTAGGATATCATAAGTGTGGTTGGGAAAGGAAGCAAACTAAAGTTACATTTCTAAAGATGAGACCGGGCAGAGGGGTTAGGCTGAGACAAGACGAGGTCTTGGTCGAGTAGCTCTGCCTGTGTCGGTTAAGGACCGATGCGTATGCCGCGTCCAGGAGCAAGTATTGAGTTGTGTACCGGAAGCTTACTGACATATGGGAATCAGGAAACCGATGTACCAGGTTCACTGGATTGTAGAGGCATACCACATCGTCTCGTTAGACCTATGAGCCCGAGACGGCGCGACCGGTTCTACAGTTTAGTGTCCTGAGAAAGGTTGCCACATACGACGTAATGAAGGACGCCAGAGTTGGGTCTTCAGAGGCGGGCGTATGTGTCGAGTTATCCGGGTAGTGTTTGATTCGAATCACCGTCCCTCGCGGTTATTGAGTACCGCTTGCTCCCATGTTGTGACGTAGTTAATCAACTTGTGTGGAAACAGTTTGCAAAAAGTTTAATTGCTGTTGTGATTATGTTAAGTTGCATGAAAACCATGTTTGAAGTAGAGATAGAGCAAACTAAATTTATTTTTCACCTTGGGACAAGTAACATTGGAATGAAGCGTTTCTTGTTTGATTGTGGAGTTCCAATGTTGCTGGGCGCAAGGTCACTACTATTATGGCTAAAATCTGAAAGTTAAGGATGAACTCGTAGGCGAGTCTTTTCGCAAAGGACAGGCTTAGGTCTTAGGTTACTTTCACATAGAGTTCCATGCTTTAGGAGAGACGGTTAAGTCTTGCTGAGCCTTTGTGCTCACTCTTGTTATATAAGTGGTTTTGCAGGTAAGCATCGACGCTATACAGAAGGTTGTCCGGTGAGACTCGGGAACTTCCGAGTCATGTCAACCTTGGAGAACCTAGCCGCTGCCTTGTCTTCGTGTTGCTAGCGAGAGGAGTCCGCGGGCTGGACCTCTTCTCGGTGCTTCATAGTTATTCAATGTGAGCTGTTTATAGACTTCCGCTGTAGCTAATTTGTGTAAATTATTTACAAAGAATAATTGTAACCTTCCGCTTTTGATTTATGTAATACTGTGTTCCTTATATGTGTGTTGTTGGGTGCCGCATAACACGGCACCACCCAATGCGATTCCTCGGGCAAGGCGGCACGGCCCTGTGATCGGGGTCGGGCCCCCTCACTATACCCCACTATATATCTGGTACAGCTCAAACTTGTCTAGCAGGGCCGCATACGGCGCAGTCCTTAACCGACACGGATGGGGCTAATACCCAACCTCCACATTGGCCTTACCATAACCGGCCCAGGCCCAATGTGGTCCCAAGCATTGTCACGCCCATTGGGTCGAGACAACCTTGAGCGTTCCATCATACAGGAACTCCCGGTCCCCATCTCACTTTCTTTGAGAGTGCTCTTCTCAATAACTTCTTCTCACGAGTAGACTCTGCTACTCGACCTTTCTCGCGAGTAGCTTTTTACTACTCGACTTCTACTGAGCTATCTATAACATTAGCCTAGCCATCACGACGAGGCAAATCCTACACTAGACATTCTATTCTGGGTTATAATAGCCATGCAAGTGGGTATTTAGTATCCTAAACGTAATGCACAATATCAACTCTAATAAAAAGTAGGTGAAAGTAAAGCAAAAATTTAAATGGTAATTATATGCAAACCTGGGCTTGCCTTGCTCAACATTTTGTTAGTGACTATAAAGTTAATCTTCCTCCGGAGAATCAGCCAACATTCACGAGAGGAAGATCCTTCCATCTGAGTTGATCTTCTCGTCAATGTCGACGTCACGTGCTAGTGAGATGATTATGCACATAGTTTCAAAAGAAACTTAGAAAATGCTTTAAAGTTGTTGTACAAGTTAACTACAACCAAGAGGGGAAAGCAACAGAAAAGTTTCGGTTGTTGGATCTACAATATTGGAGAGACAGATTCAAAGAGGTTAACTCATTTTTGTGGGGCTAAGGAAACACATATGTCAATTGAGAGACATATGCAAGCATTTGAGGTGATATGACTAAAAACAGGGAAAGATGAATTCTGAGAGGGCCCGGTCCCGATCACGGGCCGTGCCGCCTCGCCCGTGAATCGCATTGGGTGGTGCCGTGTTATGCGGCACCCAACAGCACACATATAAGGAAAACTGTATTACATAAATCAAATGCGGAAGCTTACAAATGTTCTTTGTAAATAATTTACATAAATTAACTAGAGCGAAAGTCTATAAACAGCTCACGTCGAATAACTAAGAAGCACCCGAGAAGAGGTCCAGCCCGCGGACTCCTCTCGCTAGCAACACGAAGACATGGCAGCGGCTAGGTCCTCCATGTGTAACATGACTCGGAAGTCTCCGAGTCTCACCGGACGACCTTCTTTATATGCATCGATATTAACCTGCAAAACCACTCATATAGCAAGAGTGAGCACAAAGGCTCAGCAAGACTTAACCGTCTCTCCTAAGACATGCAACTCTACTTGAAAGTAACTTAAAACCTAAACATATAAGTTGCAAAAAGACTCGCCTACGAGTTCCTCCTTAACTTTCAAATTTTAGCCATAATAGTGGTGACCTCGCACCTAGCAACATTGGAACTCCACAATCAAACAAGAAACGCTTCATTTCAATGTTACTTGTCCCAAGGTGGAAAATAACTTTAGTTTGCTCTATCTCTACTTCAAACAGGGTTTTCATGCAATTTACCATAATCATAGCAGCAATTAAAACTTTTGCAAACTGTTTCCACACAACTTGATTACTACGTCACAGCGCAGTGAGCAAGCGGTACTCATAACCGTGAGGGACGGTGATTCGAATCAAACACTACTCGGATAACTCGACACATACGCCCGCCTCTGAAGACCCAAATCTGGCGTCCTTCATTACGTCGTATGTGGCAACCTTTCGCAGGACACTCGATTGTAGAACTGGTCGCGCCGTCTCGGGCTCATAGGTCTAACGAGACGATGTGGTATGCCTCTACGATCCAGTGAACCTGGTACATCGGTTTCCTGGTTCCCATATAGCAGTAAGCATCCGGTACACAACTCAATACTTGCTCCCAGGGCCGCACACGCTTCGGTCCTTAACCGACACAGGCAGAGCTACTCGACCAAGACCTCATCTTGTTGCTGCCTAACCCTCCTGCCTGGTCTCATCTTTAGAAATGTAAACTTTAGTTTGCCTCTTTTCCAACCACTCTTATGTCATCCTAAACCATAGCTTGCGAGTAGATTCCAACTACTCGTCTTCTACCGGATGTCCTAGCCTATTTAGCACGGCCTTATTCTACAGCGATGACACCTTTCTACCCTTGACCTCAGGGTTCATTTTTGGTTATGCAAGTGGGGTATACAACATCCTTCACCTAATGCAGATACAAACTTTGACCCATAGTAGTGAAAAAAGGAAAAACTTTATAAAACAACTTAAATGCAAACCGGAGCTTGCCTTGGTTTTTCAGGTGACTAAAGTCAGGTAATTGTGAAGTTAGTTGCTGATGACTTGAAGATTAATAACCACCTTTCTTGCTCCTTGATCCAAGCTTAACTTCTCCTTCACTTTTCCACGTTTAATCACTACACGTTATGAATATGCATACATGTTCAATTGTAAAACTTTTGTTAACAAGTTCTAAAGACAAGTTTAAAACTGGAACTCTGTTTAAGAATTTAAAATGACACTGGTGCTAGTGGTTTGGGTTTGGGTTTAAGCACTGTGACCAAGTGATAAGTGTGTTTCATCACTTGTGTGTTGATCACTTAATGAAGTTGAACAGGACAGTGATGATCCAAGGCTCCAATGGAGCTGAAACTTTTCTTGTGAGTTCCTTGTCACAGGAAAGCAATCTGGACCAAAATTTAGAATTTTCCAATGATTAAATCAATCAGAACAATTCCCTAAGCATTTAAGCAAACAGAAATTAATTCTGAATAAATTTGCACTTTCATGCAAATTCAAGTGAACCACAATTTCAAACATATCTAGGAAACACGCATGACTTTTCCTAGGAATTTTGGAGCTAAGAACTACCCAGAACTGAATTTCCAAGTTTTGGAAATTCTCTGGAATTGTTTCTGCACTCATTTGAACACAGAAACTTGCAATCAGAATAATCCCTATAAATAAACTCGAAATGATCTGAAAATTTCACAGGAGTGTCCTAACATCCTAAGGAATATTCTGGCAAAATTTGAGGATTTTTAGATGAACCAAACTCCCTCTAAAATTCTTTTGCTGAAAAGCTTAAAGAATTTTCCAGAATTTTCTATTGATTTTCATAAAATTGGGTTGCATATTTGGATAGAGTTTTTCATACGGAATCGAACCCAATTTGAATCACTAATTTTGGAGCTTTCTAGCATAATTTATGAGGTTCTAAAATTTGAACTAACTTTGGGAGTTCAAATAAATCGGGAATTGTTTAAACGCTGACCGTGGGTCTAGGGGCCACGTGTCGACTGCTGAAACCAAGCCACACGGGCCACAGAATCTTTCCCGCATTGACACAGCTCAATCCGAGGCCACAGAATATCCCGCACGTTTAAATCCAGACACTGACGAGTGGGGCCGACCCCCTTCATCTACCTCCCGCTCCCGTGCGACCCCCACCGCCGGAGCTTGCCGGATCTCTTGCCGGGAGGGGGTTCCCGTGCTCAGAGCTTGCTGGTTTTCGCCAACACTACGTATTCTCATGCGAGGAACATGTTGCCGGCCTTTACTCGGATAGAAGATGGCCGGAACCCTAGGTGCGACGACGACAGTGGCTGCGGCATTACCGGCGACCTCGCTAGGGCGCTATGCTGCACCAAACACGTCACCGTTAGCTCGTATAGCACCACTGCACCGAGGAGAACACGGATCCAACCGCTGATCTCTCTGAAACTCACCGGAAGTACGACCTCACCGTCGGGCTAGGTCAAAAATCCGGCAACAATCGAAAAACTCGATGAACAGCGGCTTTGCTCGACGGTCCTCGGTGGTTCTTTATCCTATGAACTTGAACGGAGGTATAGAAGGTGTATTCTACGTTGTGTGTGGAGTGGTTCAACGTGTGAGACGAATTTGTTGAGTTTCTCCCCTCGGTTATTATTGTATGTTGACGGTAAAAGCAAAATTCCGGTGAGCGCCGTTCGTGACAGGCTGCTGGGGTTGCGGTGAAGCAAGAAGAGGTCTAGGCGCATCTTTTTGCTTTTACAGCTCAGTGGGAGAAGCTCTGTGACGGCTGGGCGACGTGATCTTGTCGCGGCGACTTCCCTCGGTGCTGTGGAGGAAGATGAGCTCGACGCCAGATTTTCCGCGGAGCTAGCGCCTGGTTCTCGCTTCGGCCATGCTGAGGGAGGTCCGGTGGTGCTGTAGGGAGGCTTAGCTCGGCGTGCAACGGGGGGGGGGGGGGGGAACAGCCGGCCGGCGGTGAACCGACGGCTTCTCCTCTGTGCGGCCGGGTTTCTCGCCGAGGGCACACGGCAACCGGTTAGCAGCGGCTGTGAGGCGGTGTGTGAGTCGAAGTGCTCTCGGTGGGAGCCGATAAGGGCAAAGAAACGTGCCTCTGTCTGCTCGGGAGCTGGCGGCGACTGCTGCCTTGGCACTCTCGGCTGTTCAGCGGATGCGAGTGGAACAGAGAGCAGGGAACCCACGACTTGGTGTGTAAGTTTCCCCCTCCAATGACAAGTTGGTCCCACAGCTCCTTTCTCCAATAGATCTCCAATTTTTGGCACAGTGCAAACTCCACCCATGAGGAACTCAAATTCAAAAGTCATTTGGCAAATTGATAAGTTTTACCTCAGCTTCAAATTTGAATCCAAATTTCAAGTAAATTTATAAGCCCCTTTGATATTCATATCAAAGCACCTCCAAATTTACTCAAAATTTGCATGCTCCCTAATTCAAACCCGAGGAATTTGAATATGCCCTCTGATCTTTGAGTTGGCCATTGCAAATACAAATTTTTAAACAACAGTTTGAATTTCCTTTTTGGAAATGGCCTTCTTTTCCTTGAAGTGAACCCTTTTGTTCAAACTGAATTTAAAGTCCCCTTGCACATGCCAATAATCACATGATTAACAAAATTTTTTGCAAGTCCCATTTCTTGGATTTAAACTCAACTTTACAAATCACTAAAGTTTTGCATTTACAAGTTTTTGGGACTTTTACATTCCTCCCCCTTAAAAAGAATCTCGTCCCGAGATTCACAATTAAGAATAACGTGGGGAGGACAACTATCAAAAGAAGCCTCTAATAACTCCGGATGATTGCGTTGTAAATATTCCTCGCTTTCCCATGTAGCTTCGTCGGACGTGTGATTTTCCCATAGCACCTTGAAAAATCGCAGTGTCCGGTTTCTGGTCTCGCGAGTCTTTTCATCAATTATCCAGGTTGGACGCTCAACATAAGTAAGGTCCGACTTAAAATCTGCTATGCCCTCCGTTAGAATCTCTGTTGGAACTTTCAAACACTTCCGCAGCTGAGATATGTGGAAGACGTTATGAATTTATGCTAAGGCTGCCGGTAGCTCCAAACGGTATGCCACGGGTCCACATCTTTCAATGATGACGAAGGGACCGATAAAACGCGGAGCTAATTTTCCTTTCACTCCGAATTGGTGAATGCCCTTCATAGGAGATACGCGGAGGTATACATGGTACTCAACATGGAACTTCTGAGGACGACGTCTCCTATCGGCATAGCTCTTTTGTCTGGACTGAGTGGCTTTAAGATTTGCTTGAATAAGCCTTACTCGCTCTTATGCTTCATTTACGAGATCAACTCCGTAAATAACCCTCTCGCTGGATTCACACCAGTTCAACGGTGTGCGGCACTTCCGGCCGTAGAGAGATTCATAAGGTGCCATTTTTATCTTCATTTGATAACCGTTGTTATACTAGAACTCCGCCAACGGTAAGTGATCATCCCAGCTCTTACCGTGGTGGATGGCACACGCCCTTAGCATATCTTCAAGGATTTGATTCACCCTCTCAGTTTGCCCATCGGTTTGAGGGTGATACGCGGAGCTTCGAATCAATTTGGTTCCCAAGGATGCGTGTAGGTGTTCCCAGAAACGGGATACGAACAGCGATCCTCTGTCGGAGACAATGGTACGGGGAACTCCATGTAAGCACAAGATTCGTGCTATGTACAACTCCACATACTTTTTGGCGTTGTATTTGGTACGCACCGGGATGAAGCGTGCTGATTTGGTTAACCGATCAACAATTACCCAAATTGAATATGCTTATTAGCCATGAGAGGTAGTCCAACAATGAATTCCATACTAATATCCTCCCACTTCCATGCCGGAATGCTTAGCGGTTGTAAGGTTCCCGCTTTCTTCATGTGGTCGACTTTAACTCGCCAACACGTATCACATTCTGATACGTATTTAGCAACCTCTCGCTTCATCCAGGTCCACAAAAATTTAGTCTTCAATTCTTGGTACATCTTCTTGCTGCCCGGATGAATAGAAAATTTGGATAAGTGAGCCTCATCCAAAATTTTCTTCCGCAGCCCCATATCACGTGGTATGACTATTTGGTCCTTGAACCATAAGGTATCTTCATCATCTAACTAGAAACATTTCATCTCCCCATTCTTCAACCTCCTTTTTATATGAGCCATGCCGTTGTCTTTCTTTTGAGCTTTCATAACCTCCTCTCTTATTGTGGGTATGAGAGCTAGATTATGTAGAGCTCCATATGGAACCAAGTAGCGACTCGGTTCTTCCTCTTCTATCTGCGTAATGGTCAGGTTATGAACATGAGACTTCCGGCTGAGTGCATCGGCAACCACATTTGCCTTGCCCGGATGATAATGAATTTCAATATCATAGTCTTTGATCAGCTCCAACCATCGCCGTTGTCGCATATTCAACTCTTTTTAAGTGAATATGTATTTCAAACTTTTGTGGTCGATGTAGAGATGAACCAGATTTCCCAATAGGTAATGTCTCCACATCTTCAAAGCTAATACCACGGCAGCAAGCTCGAGATCATGAGTTGGATAATGTTGCTCATGATTCCGTAATTGCCGTGATCCATATGCGACCACGAGTCCTCCTTGCATGAGTACACAACCAAGTCTGATGCCGGACGCATCACAATAAACATCAAAGGGCTTGGTTGTATCCGGTTGAGCTAAAACCGGGGCTGTTGTGAGGTGTTTCACCAATGCTTGAAAAGCTTCCTCACATGGCTTGCTCCAATCATATTTGATGCCCTTTTTCAGTAGCTCCATCATAGGTTTGGATATTTTTGAGAAGCCCGGGATGAACCACCGATAATATCCCGCCAAACCTAGGAAACTACAAACTCCATGGACTGATGTTGGAGACTTCCATTTCAGCACTTGATCAATCTTGCTTGGATCAACCGTGATGCCTTCCGCTGAAAAAATATGTCCAAGAAACAGCACTTGGTTGATCCAGAATTCATATTTACTAAACTTTGAGTAGAGCTTGTGATCTCTTAAGCATTGAAGCAAAATATGCAAATGTTTAGTGTGTTCATCTTCTGATTTGGAATAGAACAAGATGTCGTCGATGAATACCACGACGAACTGATTCAGCTCCGGCATGAACACCGAGTTCATAAGATACATAAAGTGATCCTGAGCATTGGTCAACCCAAATGACATGACAAGATACTCATAGAGTCCATATCTTGTCGAGAATGCTGTTTTCGGGATATCCTCCGCTCGAATCTTAATTTGATGATGTCCCGACCTTAAGTCCATCTTGGAGAAGACTTTAGCACCCACTAGCTGATCGAAGAGAATATCAATTCTTGGTAGTGCATACTTGTTCTTTATTGTCACAGCATTTAAAGGATGATAATCGACGCATAGCCTCAGCGTCTCATCCTTCTTCTTCACAAATAAAGCCGAGCAATCCCATGGTGATGAAATTGGACGAATAAACCCCTTGTACATCAGATATTTCAGTTGCTCCTTCAGTTCAGCTAATTCATTCGGAGCCATTTTGTATGGTCTCCGAGAGATCGGCGTGGTTCCCGGTATCAACTCTATTTTGAATTACACCTCGCGCTTTGGTGGTAACCCTGGAAGATCTTCGGGAAACACGTCCGGATATTCACGGACTACCGGAATGTCTTCTAACTTGCAAGCGTCGGCATTACATATTTTTGGTTCTTTGGAAACCGCTTTGCCGAGATACAATGTTTGATGCCCGTGAAGTGGAGAGTCCAAATGAACACTCCTATTCTCGATGTCCTGAACAGCCCTATGGAAGGTCAACCATGATATTCCCAATATGGCATTGATTCCTTGATTTTCAAGAATAATAAGGGTGGTAGGATAAATTTTTCCACCCAAACAAAGTGGTGCTATAGAAACGACTTCATTAGTCGATATATCTCCACCTGGCGAATGAATAAGGTAAGAACCTTTTGTGGTAGTTGTGGAGATCTGATCCCGGATCACCGTTGCCTTGCTAATGAAGTTATGTGTTGCACCAGAGTCGAATAGAATGACAACCGGCTTGTCATTTAATGTGAACCTGCCCGCAAGGACTAGACCTCCTTTTGGCAGATCATCGACTGACACATAATTAACCGTTCCCACATTGGACATAGCTTTCCTTTGCTGTCCTAGATCACTCTTTGGAACTGGACCCACAGACATAATGTTGCTGCTCGGTTCAGTTGCTTCATTGACATTGTGTTCATTGTCAATATGAAGCGGGACATCACTCGATTCAGCTGAAAAATCTCCTTTATCATCTTCAGCCTCTTGAGGGAAATAACATTCTGGTGCACCTTGTTGATACTGAGGTGCATGAGAAATAAGTTGCTGCTGTGGTGGAGGTGAATAAAACCTCTGGGGAGTAGAAGAGTCGTCATACTCCCAGAATGACTGCACCTCTTGTGGAACCTCTCGACCGGAAGGTGAACGGATTACCAACCGATACTTCTGAGGCAGATAATTGCATTTATCCTGTGATGAGTCCCTCTCCCTCTTTTCTTTAATGTAGAGATTGGAATAATACTCCTGAGTGATAGCACAGCTAACAAACTCATCAAAATTCTCTTGGCTAACTTGAGCCAACTCACAGCGCAGCCTAGCAGTCAGTCCTCGGTAAAAATGATAACCCCTCATAGAGGGTGATTTCACATAATCAGAAACATATTGAGCTAAGTGATTGAATTCCTTCGCATAATCAATAACACTCCTTTCCCCTTGCTTTATATTCCAGAATTCATCCAGACTTATTTGCATTACACCCGCAGGGACAAAGCGAGCACGAAATGCATCCTGGAACTCCGCCCATGTGACACAATGCCCTGCTGGTTGGATAACAAGGTATTCTGCCCACCATGCTCCAGCAAAGCCGTGAAGCTGCTGAGCGGAAAATAGAGTCTTATGGAATTCATCACATTGAATCAACCCAAACTTGGACTCAATGACACGTAACCAGTGATTTGCTTCACAATGGTCAGCCGCCTCGGAGAATATCGGCGGTTGTGTCGCCAAGAAATCCAGATAAGTGCTCGGGGTTGGCGTGTGATGCTGAGCTTCTCTATTTATGCCTTGCTGAACTAGATTTTGGAGAGTTTCATTCATCTTCGCCATAATTTCCTCCAATCCGGTTGGCGATGGCTCTTGTGATGAAGTCGAGTCATTCCCACATCGTCTCGAACCTTCCAAGCTCCATTTGAGAATGTGCGCGTACCATACTGCACGGAACAAAATTTTGAGTCAATCAAAATTGTATCTCAGTAATAAGTAAAGATAAGTAAAACATAAACATGTCATGAAATTTATGAAAGCATAACCACATTCTTGTTTAAACAAATCTTAAGTATGCTAAACTAATCAACTGGACTACCCTGACCAGTTCACACAAACTCCAAAATTTACTCAAGTTATTTACAGATTCTTGACTTGAGTTCAATACCAAAGTATTAGTAAACTTCAGTATATTCCCAACGAGTACTTATATGCCTCTAGGTCATCTCTGGATTAAAAGTTATGATTGCCCAAACTTGACAGAATTTCTGGATAAAATTTGCTAACATCTCCTTTGTATGTGGCTACCTTTATCACAGTTGTATATGTAAATACAATAAGAATCTGAGCAAACTCTGAACTACAACAATGCTGCACATCTCATAACCTTTCCAACGGTGTATCATAGGCTCCTTAAGGATTTTTCTACAGGAAGTTATGGCTTAAAACAGAAAGGTCCAGAGAGGTTTTTGCTGCTGTCCTGGTTCCGAACAGTTTGTCTTCCACTGGACTTTTCACTAACTTAACGTGTGATTTTGCTCTGGAGGTATACAAATAAGTTGTAGAGCACTTGAAAATATTTCCAGAACTGTATCATACACCTTAATTGGTTCAATCTACTCAGAGTTATGCTCTGTTAAAGTCCAGCAAGAATTCCTGTCAGAAACAGAGCACTCTGTTTTTGAAATCTTTAAAGCCTAGTCATTCTCTCATTTGAATCTTAGCTCAAAATAAGAGTTCAGTAACTAATAGTTGTTTCAAACTTCCCTTTTTAGTTGAAAGTTAGTTCATGAATCATTTCTTCATAGGGAAGAGGTTATTAAGTGTAGTATGGTCTCAATGCACCGTAAGAAACATGTCGGTACTACGTTGCCTCACCAAAAGAAAAATTCTAACCGGATTATACCGGCATATACGTATTATCAGTGTCACTAAGTCGGTCTCTCGTACATGTGTACTACACGGTATACGTACATGGTTAGTACCTGCAGAAGAACACTCTATAGTGGTGCACTCAAGGGTTGTTTTCATTTCAGGCAGGTCCATATTTGAAACTAAATACACACGCCCGTATCATTTCCATACGGCCGTCCTTGAGTCAAGCCACGTCTCAAGGTACGTGATCGCGTTTTTGCACCACATGGTGGGGAACCCGAGGATATTATGAACGGGTCGTCACAGTTGGGAATGTTATCAACCCAACAGATACCACCTACTGCCCTGCAGGACACGCCGATGGCAAGCGCTGCGTATGTTCTCTTGGGCTATTTCCAGATGAACAAACTATCACGTTACTGACCACACGATGGGGTCTCCACTTACTTGCCTAATGCACACTAGGGATCAGCGTTTGTAGGATCGAAGAGCACATGAAAAGATACCAGAGGGGGGTGAATGGTAGATTAAAACTTTTCGTAGCGGAAACAACAAAAACCCCTCAGCAAAAAATCAATCGGTTAAAGAAACCGTGTGTGCAAGTGTTTTCAAATGTGTTAAACCGTGACAAATAAAGTACAGAGGTAGAGAATCAAGTCACGGAACTAATGCAACAAGAATCACTTGAAAACACGAAGTAAAACTTGAGATACGATCAAAACATTAAACGAAGATCAATCTGTTCTACCCGATATAAAACAGATCTGCAACGCTGCAAAGAAACTCGTGTATCTCAAAAAATACAGATCCGAAGCTCGTGAAAATTTCACAGATGATATATCATTGAGTTGTGAAGACAACCCAAAAAGAATCACGTCAATCGGATCTGTAAAACTCGAGTTATGAACGAAACAACGAAGCAACGTCGGTCTGTCCAGAAACTCGGCGAGAAAGACTTGACGAAAAACAAATCGGACGAACAAGGCACAAAAGCTCCTCGAAACTATGAACTTTATTCAATAGAAACACAAGAGGAACAGCCCAAAGTTCTCTACACACGAGAGCTCTGGCCTCCCTTGCTTTTATAGCCAACCCTCAGGCTAAACAATACAATCTAGGACTCCTACTCCTAATTGGACTCGTATCCTAACTTACCATAACTGCTCAGGACTCTCCTATTCGCAGATAGAAGCAATCGTGAGACTTCCAAACACCTTAGGAACGTTCTAAACATTCCTAAAACAACTCAACTTCGTGACTAGCATGAAATCCTATCATAACCAACTCAAATCTTCCATATTTGAGCCATATCCGACTCAGCCTCAGCCTGAGTACGCAATCCAGCCGGTTGGACCTTTCCGACCAATTCTTTACGTCCACTTCTCTTCATCACGCCTTGGAACAATGTTGCCACGTCCATGCACTCCTTGCATATGTGCAAACACCTTCCAACGACGTACACGCAACCTTCATATGCACTGCCCTTGATCCAAACATGCTGCACGACCTCCTGATCAACTCAACCACAGCTCCTCCCGAACTTGGTTGTTGGAACCTCATCTCCTCCCTGAGACTAGTCCAAGGATCCCGTCACCAGCCATGTCTTGAACTCAAGCAACACCTGCACATGAATAAACAACCAATTCTTCCGAGCACAAGTCCTCGACTTGACTCATGTTAGTTCGAAAACCACAACACCTTACATGAGCACGTCACATAAGCATGTTGCAAACCATATCAAATGATAACAGCCATAACCACCAAAACACACCAAAAACTTAGCAAATTAATACTAAGCAAACCTTCCCATAAAGCAAGTTTGAAACATTGCGAGTTAAAAGCAAAAACAAGACGCTGCAGTTCTACGAGTTGAACTTCACGGGAGCTCCCTAAAAACAAGCTCTGGACCTCACAGAAGCTCTCCGGACCTTGCAGGAGCTCTCCGGACCTTGCGTCGGACCTTGCCAACACTTGGCGGACCTAACAAAGAACTTGTAGGACCTTGCCACAGAAGAATGTTTTGGCAATATTCAAAACTTTGAATGTTAATGCTAACTTTTATCCTAATTGCCAATGTATTCAGCACACATAGGTCTCACAATCTCCCCCTTGATGAATGCATTGGCAACACCAATTAAAATCCGAACATTGGCTTATGAAAAGTTTTGAAACTCATTTCTCCCCCTTTATTAATTTCTCCCCATTTTTTAAAATCAGAGAAGGAAGAAAGTGTATAACATATGCAAAGTGTAAAAAAATCTCTCCTTATACATATTTCTCCCCCTTTGACAATGTATTCAGCAAGGTTCAAAAGAGTAATTTTTAAATGTTATGAGCATATTATAACATATACATACAAAACAAAGCTCATCCAAGTCATACTATCAGGTTACTTACACTATCACATCAATGAGATACATAAGGTAGTGTAAGCCATGCTAGAAATCAAATGTATTTTTCAGTTTAAGCAAGTCATGATCTCCCTTACTCAACTATTTCAAAACCTGAAAACATGACACTTGTTGCTGCATTTTTATTATTCATAATCATTTAAGGCACAAAGTTGATCATATGATATTTGCAAGAGATTATATGCCGCATCAGCCTTATTCTAACCAACCAAGCCAAGCCTATGTCATTTGACAATCAGAAGCTTAAGGACATGGTTTTAGTCATACACAATTCCTTCCAAGTTCATATCTTAGTGCAATGATAAGCAATCTCAAAAGAAGAAGTGCGATGCATGCATATTCTCTTGATCTTTTCTCAATTTTTTATTTGAAAACTCAACATGTGAGCTGATCACTTGATTAATTTTTTATGATTAAAAGCACTTGTGAGCACGCAACTAGTTCAAAACAGCAAGAAAGTTTGATCATGACCAGATTTAGTGTAAGTAATTATTCCAATTACTAGTCATGGCAAAAACTACAAAATGTATAACATGAGTAATGTAGTAAGAACTTTCAGCCTGTAAAAGGAATCACAAAGTCATATATGTATGAAATACTATGCTCATATTATTTTAGTTTCAGATTCACACATAGACTTTCAAAGTTTCAAAAACTCCACCTCAATTTAAGCCATGAGGATGCATAACCCCTATTTCACTACGAATGAAACAAAAATGAGTGAAATCCAAAGGTTTTGTAAAAATATCAGCCAATTGTTGTTCGGTATCGATATGGTGAAGCACAATGTTTCCTTTTTCAACATTATCACGAAGAAAAGTGATACCTAATGTCAATGTGCTTAGTTCTAGAGTGTTTCACGGGGTTTTTAGCAATACAGATTGCACTAGTGTTATCACAAAACAGTGGAACACTATCTAAATCAACCCCATAGTCCTTAAGTGTTTGAACAATCCAAAGAATTTTTGAGCAAGCGCTAGCCGCAGCTACATATTCAGATTCGGCCGTGGATTGTGCAACTGAACTTTGTTTTCTAGAGGACCAAGCAACAAGTGAATTACCAAGAAAATTACAAGCACCCGAAGTACTTTTCCTATCAATCCTACAACCCCCAAAATCAGCATCCGAAAAAGCTTTCAAAGTGACGGTTGAGGAAGAAGGAAGAAAAATGCCAAATTCTTGAGTTCCATGTAGGTACCTGAGAATCCTTTTGATGGCTTGGCGATGTGAAGCACGTGGAGAAGATTGAAAATGTGCACAAAGACATACGCTGAATTGTATGTCCGGTCTTGACGCTGTGAGATATAAAAGTGATCCAATCATACTTCTGTATTCTTTTTTATCGACCGGGTCACCATTTTCGTCAAGTTCAAGTGCTATTGCTGTTCCCATTGGTGTCCGAAGAGGCTTGCATTTGTCCATGTTGAAGCGCTTAAGAAGATCCTTTGTATACTTAGTTTGATGCACAAAAGTTCCTTCTTTTGTTTGCTTGATTTGCAGCCCCAAAAAGTATGTGAGTTCTCCCATCATACTCATCTCAAATTCTGAACTCATCATAGCTGAAAACTTGGACACGAGATCATGAGAAGCACAACCAAAGATAATATCATCCACATACACTTGAACGAATAATGAGTCATTGCCATGCTTAAGTACAAAAAGAGTTTTATCAACCTTGCCCATGGTAAACCCCTTTTCAAGTAAGAATGTTTTTAACCTATCATACCATGCTCTAGGGGCTTGTTTTAGACCGTACAAGGCTTTGGACAGTTTGTAAACATGATTAGGAAAATTTGAATTTTCAAAACCCGGTGGCTGCTTAACATAAACCCCCTCCTCTATGTAGCCATTAAGAAAAGCACTTTTAACATTCATTTGATATAACTT
This sequence comes from Neostapfia colusana, assembly GCA_030760725.1. Lineage (NCBI taxonomy): Eukaryota > Viridiplantae > Streptophyta > Magnoliopsida > Poales > Poaceae > Neostapfia > Neostapfia colusana. The sequence continues at coordinate 9,722,696 of JASWHV010000016.1, forward strand.
GAAACCTTTAGATGCAGCAAATGCTAATAAAATTCTTATAGCTTCTAATCTAGCAACAGGAGCAAATGTTTCATCAAAATCTAGACCTTCAATTTGAGTGAAACCTTGAGCAACCAACCTAGCTTTATTCCTAACCACAACCCCATCCTCACTTTGCTTATTTTTAAATACCCATTTAGTTCCAATTAATGTGTGACCTTGAGGTGGAGGTACAAGTTTCCAAACATTATTTCTTTCAAAATTTTCTAACTCTTCTTGCATGGCATTAATCCAAGATTCATTAGTGAGCGCGTGTGATATATCCTTGGGTTCAAAAGAAGCAACAAAAGCAGAATGAGCATGAGAGTTTGGATCGCAAAACCTGGACCGAGTGACTCATTCATGCAAGCTTCCAATGATTTGTTGTGGAGGATGACTTTTGAGTACTCGGAGGGGAGTAGACACTTCACAAGCACCTTCTTCTTCATGTTCGGACCTTTGATTAGCAGAGCTTGTTGATTGAGGAAGGTCTGAACCAGCAGTAGTGACCGTTGGTGCTGGTTGTGGTGCAAAATCAGCAGCTTGATCGTTATTTACTTCCGAGTTTTCGGGCAGAAGCACCACTTCTTCATCTTCTTCAATAAAAATACTCTCCCCCTGCGGATATGGATCCGGACCTGCAATATCGGAGCTAGTACTTGGGCTAGCTTCATCAAAAGAAACCTCGCAAGTCTCCACAATTTTGTTAGTGTCAAGTAAAAGCACACGGTAGCCTCTAGTATGAGATGGATAACCAAGAAAGATGCCATCAACAGATCTAGCTTCAAATTTATCAAGATTACCATGTTTCTTAACAAAGTATTTGTAACCAAAAACCCTAAAGTGTGTAACACTAGGCCTATGTCCAAACCGGAGCTCATATGGGGTTTTTCCAAGCTTAGCACGTAAGAAAACATGATTTGAGACATAACAAGCGGTTGCAATTGCATCAGCCCAAAATTTCCTAGGAGTTTGATATTCATCAAGCATAGTCCTAGCCATCTCAACTAAGGTCCTGTTCTTTCTTTCTATGACACCATTTTGTTGTGGTACATAGGATGAAGAGTATTGATGATCTATTCCATTTTCAGCACAAAAGTGACCAAAGGATTGGTTTTTAAATTCAGTTCCGTTATCACTTCTAATTGCTTTTAATGATCCTGGGTGATCAATAGATAATCTAAGAAATAAAGTTTTAAAATGACTAAAAGCTTCATTCTTAGATGCCATAAAATAAACCCAAGAATATCTGGAGTAATCATCAACAATCACATGCACATACCATTTACCTCCGAAGGATTGAACACGTGCCGGACCTACTGTGTCAATATGTAAAAGTTGTCCTGGTTCAGCTGTCATGGTCATTGTGAGAGGAGCATGTGAACCTGCAACAAACTTAGCATGTATACAAGAAGAGCACACAATATCATTGTCCTTTTTAAGCTTCGGCAGCCCACGTATGCGATCGAGAGCACTAACACGAGTGAGATGATCAAAGCCTATGTGACCAAGTCTACGATGCCAAAAATATAGATCCTTTGTATCATTAGCAACTAGACACCGATGCTTAGAAGTTGACAAATCAAAATCAGCTTTAAAAACTCTTCCAAACCTAGACATGTTAAACAAAAGCTCACCTTTTGAATCTACAACCTTGCAGCAATTTTTAGCAAAGATAACCTCTAGATTTTCATCTAGCAATTGTGAAACCGAAAGCAAGTTGTATTTCAAATTTTTAACAAGTGCCACATCTTTCAAAGTGTAGAGATTGTTTACTCTAACAGAACCTTTAGCAGTTATGGGAGTAGAAGAGTTATCGGCGAAAGTAACATTTTCTACACGTGACACAAAAGAGAGAGAGGAGAACCATTCTTTGTTACCGGTCATGTGGCGTGAACAACCTGAATCCACAATCCAAATGTTCTCCTTCCTCAAACGTGAAACCTACACAGCAGCACAATACGTTGATGACTCAATACTGGGGTTAGTTAAAAGACTTTTAGGAATCCAGTACTGAGTCACATGACGTCCAGCAGGAATAACACGCGAAAGCTGAGAAGGTACAGCAGGTTTATGAGCCAAACATCGAAAATTTTTGTTCCCAACTACTGACTTAGAAGATGTGTTATATGTAGCACAAAAAACAGTAGGTCCGGGAGCAAGTTTTTGACTCATTACAGCAGGTTGCAAGATCCGAACATTCGGTCTTGCAGATTTTGCTTGGTTGTTATGTGATCTAGCAAGTATTCTTTGTTTCTTATCGTGTTTAGCTAGTCTATAACAAAAATCCATGACATGACCATCTCTACCACAGTAGGTACAATGAAAAATAACCTTATTATCATGTCTAGATGAGCAAGCAACACGTTTATTAGAACCCGAATGGGACAGTACTCCTGCAGATTTGAAAATCACCTCTTTTTGTCTAGGAGCTGTTTGAATCAAACCGCTTCCTAATGAATTTACAACTTTAGGTGGGTGTGCCTTAGCATGAGCATGAGAATTAAAACCTAAACCAGTTTTATGATTACAAGACTTGGACGAATTCAGCAGCAAGTTTAGGTTCTTATTTGCATTAGAAAACCGATCTAGTGTCCTATGCATGTCATCAAGTTTATTGGACAGATCAAAGCAGTTTTCACATGAAGTTTTTCCTTTTAGTTTGCAATTTGAACAATATTTAACTTCATGCACACGTAAAGCATTGTTCAAAATAGAAATCTCATTCATAGCATCATTTAGTTTCTTATTCAGATCATCACATGAAGAACAATGCAAATCAATTGTAGAACAACAAGCATCTTTCAAATTTTTATCATTAAGTGCAGCAAGCTCTTTGTTATTTTCAATTTCAAGTTCAAGTTTATCAAGTGTAGATGTGTGTGCACTTCTTAAAGAGGATAATTGTTCATAAATCAAATCACATGAGGAACAAGAAACATCACTAGGAATCAAAGTTTTTAAACGATTAATTTCAGATTCTAGTGATTCAATTTTAACAGCATTGTTCCTAAGTTTTTTATCCTTTTTCTTTAATATAACAGTGGCGCGAGAAATAGCATCACACATTTCTTCGCAAGTGGGACATACCTCTTCATCGTCGCTGTTGTGTTCTGCCTCCTCGGAGCTTGAACTTGACTTGCTCGCCATGCAGCACATATTTGCCATAGCTTCTTCATCTTCATCACTACCAGTGTCCACATCACTTGAAGCGAAATCTTGAAGTGCAGAGATCATACTATGCACTATGTTGCGCATTGATAAATCTTTCTTCTTCTTATTCTTTGCAAACGATTTCTTCGACCTTGTTTGCTTTTCTTCACGTGAAGTCGGACCTGAAATGTTAGGGCACTCCGTACGAAAATGTCCTGTCTTACCACATTCAAAACATCGTTGAGGTCCGGAGCTTCCTCTCCTTCTAGTTCTCACATTTTGCAATGCTTTTGAGAACCGAGTAGAGATGAGTGCAAGCTCCTCCTCTGGAAACTCTTCAATCTGTTCAAGGGTTAGAGAGGACAGCAAAGAGAGTGCACCACTAGATGATGATTGACTAGAACTAGACATGTCACGTTGCGAAACAAATGCAATAGACTTGTTGGGGTTTTTACGTGAGATGATGTCAATTTCATGAGTTTTCAATTTAGAATAAAGCACGTCTAAAGTAGGAGAACTCATGACAGTAGATTCACGAATAGATGTAACTTTCATCTCCCAAATTGACATATCTAATGCTCCTAACAATTGTCTAGCATTTTCAGCATCTGAAAAGTTAACACTGACACTACGCAAGTTGCTGAGAATTTTATTAAAGCGAGCAAAAAGGTCATCAATTGACTCACCGGGTTGCATCTCAAAACGCATGTATTCTTTCTTGAACATATCTTGCCTTACCTCCTTGATCGTATTGGATCCTTCATGGTAGTCACAAAGAGCTTTCCAAACATCATATGCAGATCGGAGGTGTGCAACACGGTCGAAGTCGCTTTGAGTCAATCCTTGGATGATCAAGTTGCGAGCCTTGTTGTTGTTGTCAACATCTCTCATGTTCGCAGCCGTAACTTGATCGTTGGGTGGTACATCGAAGTTCCGGTAGACCTTTTCCCATATGGCGAAGCCCTGCGCCTGTATGTAGGCCTCCATCCGCGCCTTCCAAACCTGAAAATCGATGCCATTGAACACACAAGGTTTTGCGGAGTACTTCTCCATGATGGTTAGTCAAAACACGTGCAAATCACAAAGATTAGAGCACCTTGGCTCTGATACCAATTGTAGGATCGAAGAGCACATGAAAAGCTACCAGAGGGGGGTGAATGGTAGATTAAAACTTTTCGCAGCGGAAACAACAAAAACCCCTCAGCAAAAAATCAATCAGTTAAAGAAACCGTGTGTGCAAGTGTTTCCAAACGTGTTCAACCATGACAAATCAAGTAGAGAGGTAGAGAATCAAGTCACGGATCTAATGCAACAAGAATCACTTGAAAACACGAAGTAAAACTTGTCATACGATCAAAACATTAAACGAAGATCAATCTGTTCTACCCGATATAAAACAGATCTGCAATGCTGCAAAGAAACTCATGTATCTCAAAAACTACAGATCCGAAGCTCGTGAAAATTTCACAGATGATATATAATTGAGTTGTGAAGACAACCCAAAAAAAATCACGTCAATCGGATCGGTAAAACTCGAGTTATGAACGAAGCACCCAAGCAACGTCGGTCTGTCCAGAAACTCGGCGAGAAAGACTTGACGAAAAACAAATCGGACGAACAAGGCACAAAAGCTCCTCGAAACTATGAACTTTATTCAATAGAAACACAAGAGGAACAGCCCAAAGTTCTCTACACACGAGAGCTCTGGCCTCCCTTGCTTTTATAGCCAGCCCTCAGGCTAAACAATCCAATCTAGGACTCCTACTCCTAATTGGACTCGTATCCTAACTTAAAATAACTGCTCAGAACTCTCCTATTCGCAGATAGAAGCAATCGTGAGACTTCCAAACACCTTAGGAACGTCCTAAACATTCCTAAAACAACTCAACTTCGTGCCTAGCATGAAATCCTATCATAACCAACTCAAATCTTCCATATTTGAGCCATATCTGACTCAGCCTCAGCCTGAGTACGCAATCCAGCCGGTTGGACCTTTCCGACCAATTCTTTACGTCCATTTCTCTTCATCACGCCTTGGAACAATGTTGCCACGTCCATGCACTCCTTGCACACGTGCAAACACCTTCCAACGACGTACTCACAACCTTCATATGCACTGCCCTTGATCCAAACATGCTGCGCGACCTCCCGATCAACTCAACCACAGCTCCTCCCAAACTTGGTTGTTGGAACCTCATCTCCTCCCTGAGACTAGTCCAAGGATCCCGTCACCAGCCATGTCTTGAACTCAAGCAACACCTGCACATGAATAAACAACCAATTCTTCCGAGCACAAGTCCTCGACTTGACTCACGTTAGTTCGAAAACCACAACACCTTACATGAGCACGTCACATAAGCATGTTGCAAACCATATCAAATGATAACAGCCATAACCACCAAAACACACCAAAAACTTAGCAAATTAATACTAAGCAAACCTTCCCATAAAGCAAGTTTGAAACATTGCGAGTTAAAAGCAAAAACAAGACGCTGCAGTTCTACGAGTTGAACTTCACTGGAGCTCCCTAAAAACAAGCTCCGGACCTCACGGAAGCTCTCCGGACCTTGCAGGAGCGCTCCGGACCTTGCGTCGGACCTTGCCAACACTTGGCGGACCTAACAAAGAACTTGTCAGACCTTGCCACAGAAGAATGTTTTGGCAATATTCAAAACTTTGAATGTTAATGCTAACTTTTATCCTAATTGCCAATGTATTCAGCACACATAGGTCTCACAGCATTTCATATGAACTCAGGAACATGAAGAGTCCAAGAGTTTCATATTAATGTCTCACACCAAGCTGTGAGACCTATCCTTGAACCACATTCCTCGTCAGGGGAGCTAACCGAAATTGAACAGCTTTCGGTGGCGTTCCTTACCATTCTTACCTGAACGTAGGTGCGTCCTTATATAATCAAAGTTCAGAATTATAACAAGTATATTAGTCATGCCACTTAAGTAACTATACTACTATAGTCCTTATGTGGGCCTAATACCGTTTCCTCACCATATCCTAAGTTTTTGTCATAATACGATCCTTATTCCGTGCGCTATTACCAATGCGGCTCTGATACCACGCTGAGAGGGCCCGGTCCCGATCACGGGCCGTGCCGCCTCGCCCGGGAATCACATTTTGTGGTGCCGTGTTATGCGGCACCCAACAGCACACATATAAGGAAAAATGTATTACATAAATCAAATGCGGAAGCTTACAAATGTTCTTTGTAAATAATTTACATATATTAACTACAACGGAAGTCTATAAACAGCTCACGTCGAATAACTAAGAAGCACCCGAGAAGAGGTCCAGCCCACGGACTCCTCTCGCTAGCAACACGAAGACATGGAAGCGGCTAGGTCCTCCATGTGTAACATGACTCAGAAGTTTCCGAGTCTCACTGGACGACCATTGTTATATGCTTCGATATTAACTTGTAAAACCACTCATATAGCAAGAGTGAGCACAAAGGCTCAGCAAGACTTAACCGTCTCTCCTAAGACATGCAACTCTACATAAAAGTAACTTAAGACCTAAACATATAAGTTGCAAAAAGACTCGCCTACGAGTTCATCCTTAACTTTCAGATTTTAGCCATAATAGTGGTGACCTTGCGCCCAGCAACATTGGAACTCCACAATCAAACAAGAAACGCTTCATTCCAATGTTACTTGTCCCAAGGTGGAAAGTAACTTTAGTTTGCTCTATCTCTACTTCAAACAGGGTTTTCATGCAATTTACCATAATCATAGCAGCAATTAAAACTTTTACAAACTGTTTCCACACAACTTGATTACTACGTCACAGTGCAGTGAGCAAGCGGTACTCATAACCGCGAGGGACTGTGATTCAAATCAAACACCACCCGGATAACTTGACACATACGCCCGCCTCTGAAGACCCAAATCTGGCATCCTTCATTACGTCGTATGTGTCAATCTTTCGCAGGACACTCAACTGTAGAACCGGTCACGCCGTCTCGGGCTCATAGGTCTAACGAGACGATGTGGTATGCCTCTACAATCCAGTGAACCTGGTACATCGGTTTGCTGGTTCCCATATAGCAGTAAGCATCCGGTACACAACTCAATACTTGCTCCCAGGGCCGCACACGCTTGGGTCCTTAACCAAAACAGGCAGAGCTACTCGACCAAGACCTCGTCTTGTCACTGCCTAACCCTCCTGCCCCGTCTCATATTTAGAAATGTAAACTTTAGTTTGCCTCTTTTCCAATCACTCATATGTCATCCTAAACCATAGCTCGCGAGTAGATTCCAACTACTCGTCTTCTACCGGATGTCCTAGCCTATTTAGCACGGCCTTATTCTACAGCGATGACACCTTTCTACCCTTGACCTCAGGGTTCATTTTTGGTTATGCAAGTGGGGTATAAAACATCCTTGACCTAATGCACATACAAACTTTGACCCATAGTAGTGAACAAAGGAAAAACTTTATAAAACAACTTAAATGCAAACCGGAGCTTGCCTTGGTTTTGCAGGTGACTAAAGTCAGATAATTGTGAAGTTACATGCTGATGACTTAAAGATTAATCACTGCCCTTCTTGCTCCTTGATCCAAGCTTAACTTCTCCTTCACTTTTCCACGTTTAATCACTACACGTTATGAATATGCATACATATTTAATTGTAAAACTTTTGTTAACAAGTTCCAAAGACAAGTTTAAAACTGGAAATATTTTTAAGAATTTAAAATGACACTGGTGCTAGTGGTTTGGGTTTGGGTTTAAGCACTATGATCAAGTGATAAGTGTGTTTCATCACTTGTGTGTTGATCACTTAAAGAAGTTGAACAGGACAGTTATGATCCAAAGCTCCAATGGAGCTGAAAATTTTCTTGTGAGTTCCTTGTCACAAGAAAGCAATCTGGACCAAAATTTAGAATTTTCCAATGAGTAGATCACTCAGAACAATTCCCTAAGCATTTAGGCAAACAGAAATTAATTCTGAATAAATTTGCACTTTCATGCAAATTCAAGGGAACCACAATTTCAAACATAGCTCAGGGAGCATGCATGACTTTACCTAGGAATTTTGGAGCTAAGAACTGCCCAGAACTGAATTTCCAAGTTTTGGAAATTCTCTGGAATTGTTTCTACACTCATTTGAACACAGAAACTTGCAATCAGAATTATCCCAACTAAATCAACTCCAAATGACCTGAAACATTTACAGGAGTGTCTTAACATCCTAAGGAATATTATGGCAAAATTTGAGGATTTTTGGATGAACCAAACTCCCTCTAAAATTCTTTTGCTGAAAAGCTTTAAAGAATTTTCCAGAATTTTCTATTGCTTTTAATACAAATTGGGTTGCATATTTGGATAGAGTTTTTCATCCGGAATCCAGCCCAATTTGAATCACTAATTTTGGAGCTTCCTAGCATAAGTTATGAGGTTCTAAAGTTTGAACTAACTTTGGGAATTCAAATAAATCAGGAATTGTTTAAACTCTGACCGTGGGTCCAGGGGCCACGTGTCGACCACTGAAACCAAGCCACACGGGCCACAGAATCTTTCCCGCATTGCCACAGCTCGATCCGAGGCCACAGAAGATCCCGCACGTTTAAATCCAGACGCTGACGAGTGGGGCAGACCCCCCTTTGTCTACCTCCCGCTCCCGCACGACCCCCGCCGCCGGAGCTCGCCGGAGCTCTCGCCGGGAGGGGGTTCCCATGCTCAGAACTTGCTTGTTTTCGCCACCACTACGTGTTCTCATGCGAGGAACACGTTGCCGGCCTTTACTCGGATCGAAGATGGACGGAACCCTAGGTGCAACGGCGACAGTGGCTGCGGCATCTCCGGCGACGTCGCTAGGGCGCATGCTGCACCAAACACGTCGCCGTTAGCTCGTACAGCACCACTGCAACGAGGAGAACACGGATACAACATCCGATCTCGCTGAAACTCGCCAGAAGTATGACCTCACAAGCAATTTACATGTTTAGGTAAAAGGATGAAATTGTTTCTGTTCTTTTTCCTATTTTTCAGAGACATAACAGATTGACACATCATTTGGCCAAGCAAATTAGGTCCAATGCCTCTGAAATTTTTACTGGAGTTCAAGTATAACTTGAGGAAGGTCGTGCACAAATTTGGGAATTTTCCAATCAACAGAACTCCTGTAATTAGTTCCCTAATATTTTAATTAATTTAATTAATAAGCCAACTCCATGGATTTTCATAAATATTGGGATGCACCCATGGATAGTACTCACTGAGAGGAATACTATGCAATTTATTTGGGAATTTTTGGACACTTCTACACGAAGTTGTGGCTGTTTAAAGTTCGAACTAAAAACTGGAAATAGAGAAATGTTTCAATTCCTGACAGTGGGTCTCACGCCACAGTGCTTTCTTCCTTCTCGCGCTAGCGCACTCGGGTGGCGGCGCACTCCAGCGAGGTTCACCGGAACTGAGTTTCCAGCTGCCTCCCAGGGCCAAACTCGCCGCCCCCCCTTAATTCCATCCGTTGAACTCATCTACGAGGTCGCCGACAGCCGGCGATGATCAGAACACCACGCACGCCGGCGACAGTGGCCTCTAGGGTTCCAGCGAGCTCGGAAAACCTCGTTTCTACCTAAAACGGTCGGATTTTTGGCTCTAGAGCAACAGGGGAGCACGGAAAGTCTAGCAAAGGACGCACATATGACCGGAGAGCTCTCCATCCACGTCGGCATCATGCGGCCGACGGGGTCTGATGGTTTTCGCTGGGGGAGAACTCAAAATTCTACATCTACACCCACTTTCTCGACCTAGTTTCGACGGAGGAGGTGAGCTAACTAGTGTTGATCTCATGTGCGGAGTTTGAAAGGCTAGAAACAAGAATTAAGGAAGAATTCTCCGAATTCCTACCTCGGGGTGGTGTTGTGCCGCCCGGGAGAAAAATCCCGAATTCCCACGCTATGATCCACAGTGAGGGCTAAGCTTTTGGTAGAAGCAACTCAAGTCACCGAGGTACCGAGGGTAGGCTTTCTTGAGCTCGATCCTTCTCGGTGTGGGCTGTCCATGGGAGCCGAACTCGTTTTCTTCGGTGTTCACTTGGGCGCGGATGCAACTTTGAATTCCTGCGTGCAGATGAGCAGGGCAACCGGGGAGTGGATCTATTAGACAGCTAGAGGACGTAGTGGAGCGACTTTTCTGTGTGAGGACCTCGGCCAACTGAAGCTCGGGTGGTGAGGGTGATTGGGAAACAGAGAAGCGGGCGCCAGTGTTCTTGCGGGAGAAGAATAGAGAGAGCAGCCGAGTGAGCGAGAGAAAGAAGAGAAGAATTTCGGTTGTGCAGCCTCCGGGGGAGATAAGCGCGAGCAGGTGATCGGTAGGGGGTCGGCGCCAGCTGCTGTCGCGCGCTCGATCAAAGGAGGAAAAACAGGGTTGGTTCACTGTGTTGGGTCACTGACATGTGGGCCACAGCACCCTAAACTCTTCTCCCCTCTGTGCTTTGAGATTCCTACTCCTTTGTCCAAAAATCACCAAAATTGGAGAACTGGCGCCGAAAGATATGTGAAGAACTCAAATCTGAAATCATATTTTTAAATTGAGCATGTTTAGTTCAAAATTCAAATTCAAATTTTAATTTGAATGTGCTCTCAATTATTCCTTTGAATAAATGGTAGATGAGCTCCAAAAATATCCAAATTTGGACCAGAAGCTCTTTGATACATGGGGAATGCATTGGTGAATTCACTTGTATGCATTTGGACAATCTGAACTTGAATCCTTTCAAAAGCTTCAAATTATGTTTAAATTTTCCCCCCACTCTACTCATAGAGGATGTGCACATGAGTTTAAATTAGAGAGTGAAGTTCACTCCTCATGTTAACATGTGTTAAGCATGAATTAAAGAAAAGTTCTAACTCCCACACACGCCCATTTTTGTGGTTGATTATTTCATGTGACACATAATCGTTTTCCTTCTCATCACGAATTTGAGTTATTTTAGGAATGTGGGATACGTTCCTAAGGTGTTTGGAAGTCTTAAAATTGCTTCTATCTGCGTATAGAAGAGTCCTAAGCAGTATTGGAAAGTTACAGTTTGAATCCAAGTAGGAGTAGGAGTCCTTGTTTGAGTTGAGTTGGCCTTCGGGCTGGTTATATAAGCAAGGGAGGCCAGAGCTCGTGGGGCACGACTTTGGGGCTATTCCTCTTGTGTTTTGATAAATAAAATTCGTATTTTAAAGAAACTTTTGTGCCTTGTTCGTCTGACTTGTTTCAGACAAGTTTTTCTCGTCGAGTTTCTGTTCAGCACTACCTTGCTTCGGTGGTTTATCATAACTCGAGTTTTACAGATCCAATTGATGTGATTCTTTTTGGGTTGTCTTCACAACTTGATTATCTATCATCTGTGAAAATTTCACGGTCATTGAATTTGTGGTTTCTGATCTACACGAGTTTCTTTGCAGTATTCCAGAACTGTTTTTCTCGCATAGGACAGATTGACCTTTGTTCGATCTTTCGATCGTAACTTGAGTTTCTCTCAACGGATTTTCTTGATTCTTGTTGTGACGTCTTCGTGACTTGATTCTCTACAATCTATACTAGTTTTGTCACAGTTGAACACGTTTATAGTAGTCGCACACACGGTTTCTTTAACAGATCGGTTTTCTGCTGAGGGGTGTTTTGTTGCTTCCGCTGAAAAGTTTTTATCTACCATTCACCCCCCTCTGGTAGCTTTACACGTGTACTTTGATCCTACACCCTAGAGCCGCCACAACCTTCCTAGAGCCTCTCCAAGCCTTCTCCATTGCCTACTCACCCTCTTGAATCAAATCCTAACTGAATTTGGGTGTGTGAGAAGAGGAGAAGGAAGAACTTCGCGTTTAAGGCTCTCGGAGTGATCTCGTGCACTTGGTGTGACCTGTGGCTTGTAAGATCGGTGAAGCTTTGTGGAAGTGATCAAGTGGGAGCCTCGGATTGTGAGCAGCCCCAAAACTTTGTAAGTTCACCCTTGAGATAGTGAAGAACCGGGTCGGGCTTAGTGGCAACTTGGTGAGGAAAGGGTTGTTAGACCCGGTCCTTTGTGGACTCCTCAATGGGGACGTAGATTCCTGAGTGGAATCGAACCTCGAGAAAAAAATCCTTATTGTCTCTCTTGCATGTACATTTCTTTGAAGATTAATATTGCTTAGGGTTTGTTTTAATTATTTTGCTACACATCATCACAATCTTCCAATTCATTTCAATATTATGTCACACTTGTCATATAGAATTGCTAGTTGTTTTATCCATATTTTGTTTAAATAAAATCTAGAGAAAAACCCATAAAATCAAGCTTTAGACCGTTCCAGCAGTTTGACCAGACTAGTCCACTCCTGGGCCAGACTAGTCCGGCCCTTTTAGGTTTTTTGCAAGAAACAAACCACACTAGTCCGCCCGTGAGCCAGACTAGTCCGACCCTTGTGTACTAATCTCATTTGATTAAGTCATTTGAGGTATTTTAGCCTATTCACCCCCTCTCTAGGCAATTTCAATTGGTATCATAGCAGGTTTCTCCATCAAGAGTCTAACCACTTGGAGAGAAGATGGCCGGAGTTGAGGGATACAAGATTCCGCCGACATCGCAAGGCGAAAACACGTATGACAAGAAAAAGGACGCTAATGTGCTGAAAGATCACTCAAGTGGCGATGAAGAAGTTTGCCAGCTCAAGGCACAACTTCGTGAGAAGCTAGGTCACTCTAGTAAAGAGAAGAAGAAGTCGAAAGATCAAGAAAGGAATAGTCAACCGGACTACTCCCAATATCCTTTCAACTATGAATGACTAACTTCTAACAATCATTACTTATCCATTCCTCTTGGCAAACCTCCCCAATTCGATGGAAACGATTACTCAATGTGGAAGCATAATATGAAGATGCATCTAATATCCTTAAACCCTAGCTTGTGGCAAATTGTCTTAACAGGTGTCCATCTTCCAAGAAATGAAGAAGACGTTACCCTGGAGCAAGCCATTCTACTTCATCGCAATGCTCAAGTAGTTGGGGTCATCACCTCATCCTTGACTCGAGAAGAGTTCAACCGAGTCGATGGATTGGAGGTGGACAAAGACATATGGGACACACTCAAGACGACGCATGAAGGCAACCGAATCATTAGGGAGGCCAAGATCGAGATGATTGAAGGAGAGCTTGGGAGGTTCACCATCATGGATGGTGAGTCCCCTCAAGACATGTACAACCGTCTCAAGGTCCTCGTCAACAAGATACGATCTTATGGACGCACCCGATGGATGGATCATGAGGTGGTGAAGAGGATGCTTCGGGCATTCATGCCTCGAAACATTGCTCTTTGCTCCTTGATCCGTGAGAGCCCGGGATATGCTCAAATGACGCCGAAGGAAGTGCTTGGAAGAATCATCAACAATGAGATAATGGAGAAGGTAGCCATGTTCTACAGCGACCTCCAAAGACCTGCCTCCACAAAGAAAAAAGATGTTGCTTTCAAAGAAACATCCTCATCACAAGACTTCGAAGCAAGTGATGATGAGGGCCTCGACACCGATGAAGAAGAGGCTGACACGACCCCCACGGTCTTGTCGAGCCAGGATCACGCTGAGGGGTGCTGCGTTGCACAACACCGTATAACACACGTCAAAGGTACAAAGCGGAAGCGACATTTTATTACATAAACAAGTTATGAACATGTTTACATCAAAATAAGTTCAGTCTACACTCGCGGGCGTAGACTAAGCATCAAGTGCACGTTCAGCCCTTGAACGTGTCCTTGCTAGCACACACGCACACTAACTCTGCGGAGTGCACGACTCCCACTCGACGGGATTCCCATCCTGGGGTTCCGTCTCCTCTTCGGGAGTCCCTTCCTCATAGAACCCTGCAAAAGCTTCAAACACAAGCAGTGAGCACGAAGGCTCAGCAAGTCTGACCCGTCTCACCTAAACATGGAACTTCTACATGAGGGGTGATGGGTACATGAGGCAAAAATCATTTGCAAAGGACTCGCCTAATTAGTGGAACCTTACTTTCAAGTTTTAGCAGCAGGTCATGGAGAACCTTACACTAAGGCACATGAGAGAGCCGCAATCAAACAAGAAACACATTTCTCTCATGTACTTTGCCCAAAGTTGAAATGAACTTTAGTTAGCTCTAAGCTACAGCAATTCATTAGCAATCAAGTCCATCTTTCAATCAGCAACATTTTAACATGTAACTAGCCTGTTCTTTCTACGTCATGGTACAGTGAACAAGTGGTACTCACTGACCGCGAGGGACGGCGATTATAATCGATTTACACCTGCAGGGTTACCCGAACAACCCGTCACGTACGCCCGTACTCGATGTTGCCTACAACAACCATCACGGACGCCGTACACGACTACATTTCACCCGTTAGCCAAATGTTGAACCGGTCCAATCGTCCCGAGCAAGAGGTCTCTGCACGCGCATCTCAGTGCCGCCAGCCGATTTACACCTCGAGCTCTCAACCTACCCTCTGAACGACCAGCTATGCCTCAACACCCAGCTACCCGAGTTACATCAGTTTCCCGGTTCCCATATAGCCGGTAGGTCTTCGGTACTGTTCTAGCTTGTTCAATAGGCCCGCACACGGCTCGGTCCTCAATCGACACAAGCGGAGCTACAGCACACAGGCCCCAAAGTCCTGCTGCCCTTACCCTCCGCTTGGTCTCATTTTCTTGCCATGTGTTTCATGTGCTATCACTACCCGAGTCGAGTGCCTCTAGCCTATGCTCGCGAGTAGTTCCAACTACTTGACTTGTACCGAATCCTACTCTACCTTAGCATTGCAGTAGCTAATGGGGTTTACAATCCTAAACCCAACCCGTGGTTTTCTTGGTTATGCAGTTGGGTTTCCAAACAAGACTCTAATGCAAAGAATAAAGTAATCAAGTATGTGCTCAAAACAATAAAAACTTGTAAAAGGTTAATGCAAACCGGAGCTTGCCTTGCTGCTCTTGGTCGTAGGCTAGCTGCTCCTCCGGAGTCCTCGACCTTCGCGACTACATGATATAAGACATACATGTATTAATTTGAATGCATTTATATTAAGTTTGAACTTGTGAAGCTTATAAGTCCCACTAGACAGACTCAATGACTGTGAAACTTTTACTGTGGCTTGGTTACAACCTAAACAGAGACTTGGTCAAGTTTTAGTTGCAGCAAAGCTCGTTTGAGCCCTCCACAATTAATTATGTCCTTGACCTTAATTGGAACTCTTAGGGTGCTCTAAGGATTTTCATGAAACAAACTATGACTTTCTGAAAACTAGATTTTCAGAGGGTTCTAATGGAGTTGGTCTCACTTAATTTGAAGGTTCCTAGCTAAAGATATGAGCTAAACAATTTCAGAGAAAATTCTGAAAATGTCTGAACATTTTCTATTTTCTCTGGAACAGTTTCACTAATCACACCATTAGGTGGATCAAATGAGCTCAAATGGATCTGAAACTTTTATGGTAGTTCAGGGATATTTTGGTGAACATCCCAGCAAAATTTCAGGATTTTCCTCCAAAGGATTCTCCAGTTAAAATTCCAAACAGTTTAAATTTGAGGAATTCATTCTGGAGAATTAAGGAATTTCATGAAGTGAAACTTGATTTGCTGGAAAGTGCTCAGAGAGCTGAATCCAGCAAAATTTTGTTCACTCAATTTGGAGCTTTCTAACCAAAGTTATGAGGATTTGAAGTTTGAGGGACATCTGAAAATGGGGAAAAGTTTAAACTCGCGAGTGGGCCCTGGGGACACGCGTCGCACGCCGAGGCGACAGCACACCGCGGCCCAAAAGGATTTTGCGCGCCAGCACACCTGATCCCGGCCGCAGCCCGATCCCGATTCAAAATATTGGCCGCTGACAGCTGGGGTCCACCCCCTTCTTCAACCTCGCGACGCCAGCGCTCCGTCGCCGAGGGACCTCGCCGGAGAGCTCGCCGCCGGCTTCTGTACAGCTCCAAACTTCACGATTTTGGCCGCCCCTGCCTACTTTCACTCGGGAAACAGGATTCCAGGGTCAGCTGCTCATGACAATGGCCGGTGCATGGTCGGCGACGAGCCGCCACCTCGGGAAGACTTCGGCCATGTCGGCTGACTACCCTAGCACCTCAACTACTCGAGGAACCGGTCGGAAAGCATCAGCGGACCTCAGGGAAGGTCGACATGAGCTCGAGGCAGCTCGGGGAAGGCCCGAAGTAGGTCCTCACCGTGCGCCCCATGCCTCCCGTTTACTCCGCCATTTGTAAACCTCGAATTACGCCGGGTACAGAGGTTCTCTGGCCAAGGGTTGTGAAGGCAACTTGTGCGTTACCGTGTCTAGTTTGTGTTAGAGCGGATTGAGGCCCTCTAATCCTTTCTAGAGCATGAATTCGACAGAATCGCACCCAAGGGTCGTGCTGCACACAGAAAGGGGAAAATTGGAAATTCGCCGCCAGTGAGCAACCACTCGAGCTGTGGCTCGGGGGTGAGCAGCACCGGTCACCAGCGCGTCCAAGGGTGCCTTGGTTCAGGCGTGACAACGCCCTGGCTGGGCTGTCCACGAAAGCCCGAGGTGCGGCGGTTCTAAGTCACCAAATTGATCTTTCGGCACAGCCGATATCAATCGGTTCCAACTGAATTTCAGCAGCGGGGAAGACGGAGGAAGGTCTCTAGTACCTTGCTGGGGCTCTGGAGGGGACGGAGGAAGCTGTGACCGGCACTCTCCGATCGATTCCGAGCTGCGGAAAACTTCGGCCGGCGCTGCGTTCTTGCGGGGAAGAAACGGCGATGCCTCAGCCGAGGAGGGGGGCAGGCGCCTTAAGAAGGCTCTGCACCGCCTCACACCCGCGCGTGGGCAAGCAGCTGCTGGCGCGGCGGCTGCCCTCGGTGGCGATCGCAGCGGCGGCTCGGTTAACCGAGTGAGAGAATTTCAGTCGGTTTGAGTTGAAGTGGTGGCTGACATGTGGGTCCCACTTCCAGTTTTAACCTCTGAAATTTACTCCTAATCACTGTTGTAAACAGTGAGCCCCATAGTACCCCTGGTAATTCAAATTATACACCCATGAGCCATTTGAATTGATCAAAGTTCAAATGAGGTTTGGTTTGAATGAATTTCAGCACTTCAGTTTTGAATTCAAATAAAGTTTGAATTTGTCCCACTTAGCTCATGTCAAGATCAACTCCAAATGGAGTGAAAATTGGTGTGTGAGCTCACAAAAATGTTTTGAATAAGAATATGCCTCCCACTTTTAAATTCATGGGATAAAAACAGTTTGAATTTGAATGTGGTTTCAAACTGCCCTCTTTTTATCTATACCCAAAATGACCTCAAAAAGGTTTTGAATTTGGGTGAAACTTGGCATGGACATCCTTAGCAAAGTGTAGGAGTTTTCATATGTCCAGCCCACCTATATCACATGTGGGAAATACCACTTTTGCAATGTGTGAGTTTGTTCTCTAATGAGCATGTTGATGGTGGTTACTTGCTCTTCATTTGTGTTCATCATCTTTCCTCAAATGAGGTGTGTGGTGTGGTGATGAACACTTCAATTCTTTTATCAAAAACTGAGGCCCTTACATTCCCCCCCCCCTTAAAAGAATCTCGTCCCGAGATTATAAGGCGAAAATGAGAGAGTGGACGGTGGAAAATTACCAGATATGCGACTTGAAAAAGTCGGGGTAGTTGGTGCGAAGAAATTTTTCGCTCTCCCATGTCGCTTCGTCCATGGAGTGATTACTCCATAGAACCTTGTAGAATCACAACGTACGGTTGCGTGTGGTTCGGGCCTTTTCATCGATAATCTGCACCGGTTCCTCCCGATAGGTGAGATCCGGTTGCAGTTCTTCAATGTCTTCTAGCTGAACGGTAGTTGATAGCTTGAGACACTTCCTCAGCTGGGAAATGTGAAAGACGCCGTGCACACCGGAAAGTGCTTCTGGTAATTTCAGCCGGTATGCCACTGATCCACATCTTTCGGTAATCTGGAAGGGACCGATGAATCGGGGTGCCAACTTTCCCCTCACCCCAAATCTGTTTACGCCCTTCATTGGAGACACCCGTAGATATACGTGATCTCCAACTTTGAATTGTAATGGGCGCCTTCTCCGGTCCGCATATTGTTTCTGACAGGATTGAGCGGCTTTTAGGTTCGCCTGAATCAGTCGAACCTTTTCTTCCGCGTTGTTGACAAGGTCAATCCCGAAGGTAACACTTTCGCCAGACTCACACCAGTTCAATGGTGTGCGACACTTCCTACCGTATAGCGCCTCGTAAGGTGCCATCTTGATGCTGGCTTGGTACCCATTATTGTACGAGAACTCGGCTAACCGCAAGTGATCATCCCAATTCTTGCCGTGGTTGATAGCGCAAGCTCGTAGCATGTCTTCTAGAATCTGATTTACCCGCTCCGTTTGCCCATCCGTCTGCGGGTGGTATGCTGAACTACGGATCAGCTTCGTCCCCAAGGAAGCGTGTAGCTGCTCCCAAAAACGGGACACAAATAAAGTGCCCCGATCCGATATGATAGTACGGGGTACGCCGTACAAGCATAGGATCCGTGAGATGTACAGTTCAGCGTACTTCTTGGCATTGTAGTTGGTGTTGACCGGGATGAAATGGGCAACTTTGGTGAGCCGATCGACTATCACCCACACAGAATCATGTTTCTGCAAGGTGGTGGGTAAACCGACGATGAAATCCATGCTCACGTCCTCCCACTTCCAGGCAGGAGTGCCCAGTGGTTGCAGCAGTCCCGGTTTCCGCATGTGGTCTGCCTTCACCCTTCGACATGTATCACACTCGGACACGTATTTTGCAGTCTCTCGCTTCATCCGTGTCCACCAAAACTTGCTTCTGAGTTCTTGATACATTTTGTTGCTGCCGGGGTGAATAGAAAACTTTGACAAGTGGGCCTCATCAAAGATTTTCTTCCGTAATTTCGGGTTACGGGGTACGACGATCCGGTCCTTGAACCATAGGACGCCGTCTCCGTCCTTCCGGAAACATTTCAGCTCCCCACTGTCTACACGTCTCCACAAATGTGACATGCCCTTGTCATTCTTCTGGGCTGCCGCTATCTCTTCACGGATGGTGGGGATCAAAGCTAGGTTGTAGAGAGATCCGTGTGGAATCACATGTAGTGGTGGTTTGCTCTCTTCCAACGGTGTGATGGTCAGATTATTGATGTGTGACTTGCGGCTCAGCGCATCTGCCACTACGTTTGCCTTGCCCGGATGATAATGGATCTCTATTTCGTAATCCTTTATCAGTTCTAACCATCTTCATTGCCTCATGTTCAGCTCTTTCTGAGTGAATATGTACTTGAGGCTTTTGTGGTCGGTATATAAATGTACGAGGTTACCAAGTAGGTAGTGCCTCCACATTTTCAGTGACAGTACCACGGCAGCGAGCTCCAAATCGTGGGTTGGATAATTGTGCTCATGGTTTCTAAGCTGCCGTGATCCATACGCGACCACTCTTCGGTCTTGCATCAGCACACATCCGAGCCCAATGCCGGATGCATCGCAGTACACATCGAACGGTTTTGTTGTGTCTGGCTGCGCCAAAACCGGTGCTGATGTCAGGTGCTTAACTAAAGCCTTGAATACTGCTTCACATGTTGGACTCCAAACATATTTGGTAGCCTTCTTCAGCAGCTCTGTCATTGGCTTGGCAATCTTCGAGAAGTTCGGAATGAACCTCCGATAATATCCTGCGAGTCCGAGGAAACTCCGTACCTCGTGAACAGTTCTCGGGGATTTCCAATTCAGCACTTGAGTGATCTTGCTCGGGTCTACAGCGATACCCTCCGCTGAGATGATATGCCCGAGGAAAGGCACTTGCGATATCCAAAACTCGCATTTGCTGAATTTTGCGTATAACTTGTGATCCCGCAGCCGTTGCAAGACTATACACAGATGCTTCTTGTGATCTTCCTCCGACTTGGAATATACCAGGATGTCGTCGATGAAGACCACGACAAACTTGTCCAGCTCCGGCATGAATACCGAGTTCATCAAGTACATGAAGTGAGCTGGGGCATTGGTGAGGCCGAAGGACATGACCAGGTACTCATAAAGTCCGTACCTTGTCGAGAATGCTGTCTTTGGAATATCCTCAGCCCTTATCTTAATATGATGGTACCCGGATCTTAAATCCATTTTGGAAAAGATCTTTGCTTCGACCAACTGATCAAACAACATGTCGATCCGTGGCAACGGGTACTTGTTCTTGATGGTTACAGCATTTAATGGACGATAGTCCACGCAAAGCCATAACGTCTCATCCTTCTTCTTGACAAATAATGCCGAACAGCCCCATGGCGAGGAGCTCGGCCTAATAAAACCCTTCTCCAGAAGGTCCGTGAGCTGAGTCTTCAGTTCAGCCAACTCCTTGGGTGCCATCTTGTACGGCCTTCGGGATATTGGCATGGTTCCCGGTGCAAGTTCAATCTTGAACTCCACCTCTCTATCGGGTGGCATTCCTGGTAAATCATCCGGGAATAAGTCAGGGAACTCTCGGACCACTGGAATATCTTCCAATCTGATGGTTGTGGCTTGATAGACACTTGGAAGTTTTATTTCTGGACTGTCCATAAATAATGAGTGTGACCCGTGCACTTCTGAGTTTAAGTGCACGACTCGAAGGACGGTGTCTAAAACAGCACCGTGGCGGGTTAACCACGACATCCCTAGGATGACATCGACCTTCTGTTCCTCTAAGATAATAAGAGACGTGGAGTACACTCTACCCGCTAAGCATAATGGTGCTTTGGAAACCATTACGCTTGCTGAAATCTTCCCACACATGCTGAGCCCGTCCCTCCACCGGAACGAGCGCGTATGGAGTGCCCTCCATAGCCTGCACGTGTAGTTGGCAGAGACGTGACATGGTGTCACGGGCTGCCACTTGCCACATCCCTTCCGGTTGTCTTCCTCTCACCGTGATGGTGAACGGCACCCAACCGGGTGGTGTAGGTCCTGCAGGGACTTCGACATGGATCGTCCACGTCTTGTTCCCCTCTTCGCCTTCTTCTTTGGCGAAGTACTGCGGCATCTGGTTGTACCCGAAATATTGGAGCATTTGCCACAATGCTTCCGGGTAGCCGCTACGGTGAAAACAGTGGGACATCACCCACCCGTTCTCCAACTGCTGATCTGCTGTCATCTGTAAAAATATATTTGAGAAATGTCAAATATTTATTTAAACAGTAAACCTCTGAGTTATAACATAAGACATGTCATTGAACCCATAAAACTTGGAAACATAGTTCAAATTTTAGACAAATTTGACTGCTGATCTGCTGTTCCCATGACAGCCCTGACCAGTTTCCATTTCAACCTGAATTAGGCCATGTTAAATGCAAAACCAATTCTGGAGTTCAACATAAAAGTTAAATTTAACTTCAATAGCTTTCCAGAAAGTATTTGCTTGGCCTAATATCTGTCCTGGTTCAAAAGTTATGAGATGTCAAAGTTAACAGAATTTCTGGAAACAATTGGACAGCACCTCCCTGCTTTAGGTACTGATTTGATCCAAGAATTCCAGTTAATCCTGTTCCTAATCTGACAAAATTTTATGTTCCAAAGTTGTAACCTATCTCATAAGCTTTCCAGAACTACCTCATTTTCTATTTTTGGATCTTTAGTTATGCTCAATTTACAGAGAGTCTACAGAGAGTCTTTACTCTGTCTTGTTTTCTGGACAGTTTCAACTCTACTGCATTTTTCGAGTGGTTAAGGGATGAAACACCTCTGGACCTCAACATAAGAGTTGTAAATCTCTTCCAAAGATTTCCAGAAATGTATCATACGACCCCAATCTTGAAAGAACTCAACCTCTAACCTCTGGTTAACTTCATACTTAATTCAGCTGAAAACAGAGTGCTCTGTCCTTAACAACCTATAAGTTAAAAAATTGTTAACTTTGAATATCTTGTTCAAGGGAAGGAGTTACATCAAGTTTTACTACCTTAGATCAAAACCTTCAAGTTTTAAATGTAGTTGTTCATTTAATGGGGTGTGACGTCGATGCGTCACCAGATTATGTCGGTACTACGTCCTCACAAAGAAAAACCTATACCGGACTTAGCCGGCTTCGTTAATTCAGTGGCACTAAATGTCACTCGCACACGGATGCTACACGTATACCGTTTCGTGGTCAGGCTACCTGCAGAAACTCAAATCAGACTCGGCTGCACACCGAGCCCGGAATCCATACAGTTCGTACAAGCCGTCATCACTCGCCCGGATGTTCTCAAGCCAAACAAGCCTTGAGTTACGTGTTCACATTTCAGACCACGTGACAGGGTCTCCCAAGTTGCACCACGCACGCCAGGGACAGACGTTGCTCGAATACCCCAAACGACATGAAAAGTCATAGAGGATATCAGAGCGGGTCGGGTTACCTGCCACCCGTGGGGCTCCACCCTTCAGCTTGTGCGCACTGGTGGACAGCGCTCATGTGTACCCCCCAAGACATAAACTTCCCGAGATACACGATTTTCCGACATAAGCAAATAGGTTAATATGCCGCTTTCTATATGCTAATAACATCCTTATACGGGCTACTAACTCGTTCCTCACTGGATTTTTGAAAAAGATGACCTTTGTAGTGCGTTAAACCTCAAGCAAGCTCTGATACCAACGCTGACACGACCCCCACGGTCTTGTCGAGCCAGGATCGCGCTGAGGGGTGCTGCGTTGCACAGCACCGTATAACACACGTCAAAAGTACAAAGCGGAAGCGAAATTTTATTACATAAACAAGTTATGAACATGTTTACATCAAAATAAGTTCAGTCTACACTCGCGGGCGTAGACTAAGCATCAAGTGCACGTTCAGCCCTTGAACGTGTCCTTGCTAGCACACACGCACACTAACTCTGCGGCGTGCACGACTCCCACTCGACGGGATTCCCCTCCTGGGGTTCCGTCTCCTCTTCGGGAGTCCCTTCCTCATAGAACCCTGCAAAAGCTTCAAACACAAGCAGTGAGCACGAAGGCTCAGCAAGTCTGACCCGTCTCACCTAAACATGGAACTTCTACATGAGGGGTGATGGGTACATGAGGCAAAAATCATTTGCAAAGGACTCGAATAATTAGTGGAACCTTACTTTCAAGTTTTAGCAGCAGGTCGTGGAGAACCTTACGCTAAGGCACATGAGAGAGCCGCAATCAAACAAGAAACGCATTTCTCTCATGTACTTTGCCCAATGTTGAAATGAACTTTAGTTAGCTCTAAGCTACAGCAAGTCATTAGCAATCAAGTCCATCTTTCAATCAGCAACATTTTAACATGTAACTAGCCTGTTCTTTCTACGTCACGGTACAGTGAACAAGTGGTACTCACTGACCGCGAGGGACGGCGATTATAATCGATTTACACCTGCAGGGTTACCCGAACAACCCGTCACGTACGGCCGTACTCGATGTTGCCTACAACAACCATCACGGACGCCGTACGCGACTACCTTTCACCCGTTAGCCAAATGTTGAACCGGTCCAATCGTCCCGAGCAAGAGGTCTCTGCACGCGCATCTCAATGCCGCCAGCCGATTTACACCTCGAGCTCTCAACCTACCCTCTGAATGACCAGCTATGCCTCAACACCCAGCTACCCGAGTTACATCAGTTTCCCGGTTCCCATATAGCCGGTAGGTCTTCGGTACTGTTCTAGCTTGTTCAACAGGCCCGCACATGGCTCGGTCCTCAATCGACACAAGCGGAGCTACAGCACACAGGCCCCAAAGTCCTGCTGCCCTTACCCTCCGCTTGGTGTCATTTTCTTGCCATGTGTTTCATGTGCTATCACTACCCGAGTCGAGTGCCTCTAGCCTATGCTTGCGAGTAGTTCCAACTACTCGACTTGTACCGAATCCTACTCTACCTAGGCATTGCAGTAGCTAACGGGGTTTACAATCCTAAACCCAACCCGTGGTTTTCTTGGCTATGCAGTTGGGTTTCCAAACAAGACTCTAATGCAAAGAATAAAGTAATCAAGTATGTGCTCAAAACCATAAAAACTTGTAAAAGGTTAATGCAAACCGGAGCTTGCCTTGCTGCTCTTGGTCATAGGCTATCTGCTCCTCCGGAGTAACGAAGTCTAGGACTTCGGGTTCCTCCTCGACCTTAGCGACTACATGATATAAGACATACATGTATTAATTTGAATGCATTTATATTAAGTTTGAACTTGTGAAGCTTATAAGTCCCACTAGACAGACTCAATGACTGTGAAACTTTTACTGTGGCTTGGTTACAACCTAAACAGAGACTTGGTCAAGTTTTAGTTGCAGCAAAGCTCGTTTGAGCCCTCCACAATTAATTATGTCCTTGACCTTAATTGGAACTCTTAGGGTGCTCTAAGGATTTTCATGAAACAAACTATGACTTTATGAAAACTAGATTTTCAGAGGGTTCTAATGGAGTTGGCCTCACTTAATTTGAAGGTTCCTAGCTAAAGATATGAGCTAAACAATTTCAGAGAAAATTCTGAAAATGTCTCTGAACATTTTCTATTTTCTTTGGAACAGTTTCACTAATCACACCATTAGGTGGATCAAATTAGATCAAATGGATCTGAAATTTTTATGGTAGTTCTGGGATATTTTGCTGAACATCCCAGCAAAATTTCAGGATTTTCCTCAAAAGGATTCTCCAGTTAAAATTCCAAACAGTTTAAACTTTGAGGAATTAATTCTGGAGAATTAAGGAATTTCATGAAGTGAAACTTGATTTGCTGGAAATTGCTCAGAGAGCTGAATCCAGCAAAATTTGGTTCACTCAATTTGGAGCTTTCTAGCCAAAGTTATGAGGATTTGAAGTTTGAGGGAAATCTGAAAATCGGGGAAAAGTTTAAACTCGCGAGTGGGCACTGGGGACACGCGTCGCACGCCGAGGCGACAGCACACCGCGGCCCACAAGGATTTTGCGCGCCAGCACACCTGATCCCGGCCGCGGCCCGATCCCGATTCAAAATATCGGCCGCTGACAGCTGGGGTCCACCCCCTTCTTCAACCTCGCGACGCCCGCGCTCCGCTGCCGAGGGACCTCGCCGGAGAGCTCCCCGCCGGCTTCTGTACAGCTCCAAACTTCATGATTTTGGCCGCCCCTGCCTACTTTCACTCGGGAAACAGGATTCCGGGGTCAGCTGCTCATGACAATGGCCGGTGCATGGTCGGCGACGAGCCGCCACCTTGGGAAGACTTCGGCCATGTCGGCTGACTACCCTAGCACCTCAACTACTTGAGGAACCGGTCGGAAAGCATCAGTGGACCTCAGGGAAGGTCGACATGAGCTCGAGGCAGCTCGGGGAAGGCCCGAAGTAGGTCCTCACCATGCGCCCGATGCCTCCCGTTTACTTCGCCATTTGTAAACCTCGAATTACGCCGGGTACAGAGGTTCTCCGGCCAAGGGTTGTGAAGGCAACTTGTGCGTTACCGTGTCTAGTTTGTGTGACAGCGGATTGAGGCCCTCTAATCCTTTCTAGAGCACGAATTCGACAGAATCGCACCCGAGGGTCGTGCTGCACACAAAGGGGAAAATTGGAAATTCGCCGCCGGTAAGCAACCACTCGAGCTGTGGCTCGGGGGTGAGCAGCACCGCTCACCAGCGCGTCCAAGGGTGCCTTGGTTCGGGCGTGACAACGCCCTGGCTGGGCTGTCCACGGAAGCCCAAGGTGCGGCGGTTCTAAGTCACCGAATTGATCTTTCGGCACAGCCGATATCAATCGGTTCCAACTGAATTTCGGCAGCGGGGAAGACGGAGGAAGGTCTCTAGTACCTTGCTGGGGCTCTGGAGGGGACGGAGGAAGCTGTGATCGGCGCTCTCCGATCGATTCCGAGCTGCGGAAAACTTCGGCCGGCGCTGCGTTCTCGCGGGGAAGAAACGGCGATGCCTCGGCCGAGGAGGGGGGCAGGTGCCTTAAGAAGGCTCTGCACCGCCTCACACCCGCGCGTGGGCAAGCAGCTGCTGGCGCGGCGGCTGCCCTCGGTGGCGATCGCAGCGGCGGCTCGGTTAACCGAGTGAGAGAATTTCAGTCGGTTTGAGTTGAAGTGGTGGCTGACATGTGGGTCCCACTTCCAGTTTTAACCTCTGAAATTTACTCCTAATCACTGTTGTAAACAGTGAGCCCCATAGTACCCCTGGTAATTCAAATTATACACCCATGAGCCATTTGAATTGATCAGAGTTCAAATGAGGTTTGGTTTGAATGAATTTCAGCACAAGTTCAGTTTTGAATTCAAATAAAGTTTGAATTTGTCCCACTTAGCTCATGTCAAGATCAACTCCAAATGGAGTGAAAATTGGTGTGTGAGCTCACAAAAATGTGCTGAATAAGAATATGCCTTCCACTTTTAAATTCATGGGATAAAAACAGTTTGAATTTGAATGTGGTTTCAAACTGCCCTCTTTCTATCTATACCCAAAATGACCTCAAAAAGGTTTTGAATTTGGGTGAAACTTGGCATGGACATCCTTAGCAAAGTGTAGGAGTTTTCATATGTCCAGCCCACCTATATCACATGTGGGAAATACCACTTTTGCAATGTGTGAGTTTGTTCTCTAATGAGCATGTTGATGGTGGTTACTTGCTCTTCTGTCACACCCGGTTTTTCCGAAGAAACAACCAAGTGAATATCACATGTATGCCAGGATCATTTTCTCATACATGTGATGACAAATAGTGAAGCATCATTTATTACAAGCCAGGTGTCGAATATAAATAAGTCTTACATCGCAAATGTCTCAATGGACACTAATGCTTCATCACAAGTAAATAAACTAGCAGCGGAATATTATTCTTTAGGGCTCCATCACAGGCGTTGCCCGGGGTCTTCATGAACCTAAAAACCTCCCTCGGGTCCAAAATCTTGGTCATTATACACCACCTCATTATCTTGACCTGAGCAGCAATATAAACCAACAAATATGCAAGGTTGAGTACCAAGGGTACTCAGCAAGTGTGGGAAAATTATATGATGCATGGCTAGAACAAAGAGAGGTTAAACTCAGGGTTAAAGCACTACGCAATTAATACCTATCACCTTAGCTTATTAAGCACCTACATTACTACACAGGTGAAATGGTCCCAATCTCCCATCCCATTATCATAATCCAATAACCATAACATCATTTCCAATGTTAAGCTCCCCGCTTAACTTCCAAAACCATCATTCCTCTAATCATGAATAAGTCCAGGCCGCTCTTAACCGTGAGCACGGCTGTCAAGACAGTTTTGACTCTGCAGAGTTTGTACCACTGTACCCACAAGTAGTGATTTCATCCCCCGTTGCCGGGTGGACTAAAAGAACCTCCATTATGCCAGTGGCTACGATCCACATTCACACTTCCCAGGTGTGCAGCCAGGAGATCACTACGAAGCCTTTACAAAGGGATTCCCGACGAGCGTGGGCCCACTGAGGTTTCACCCCTAACAGCATACAAGAGGCTCCAACCCCGCTGCAGTGGCCCCCTCTTGAGCCTTGCGGTTCATATGGTAGTCCAGCTGACACCTACTCCCCGCACCATCCAACACACCCATACTACGCCGGGGATACACCTAATTAATTGGCCAAGCTGCCCCATCTCAGCATGTGGTTGGCACTGTAATGCCGGGTTACATGCTCCATGAACCGGTCCTTAGGATCCAGGCAAGTACTAAACACAAACCCAAGTCTCGTGCACCCAGCACACAACCAAAACATCCAACTTGCCTTGATCCCTACCTCTACATAACTCACAATGTCTCATTCAAGAGTATGGTAATATAAACTGATGATCTCACGTCCCAAATATCCCATTCTAAGCATGGCTAAGCATATGCATGTAAATAAATGACATGGTAAAATAAATCCCAACCCAAGCTACAAGGAAACAAGGTAATGCAAATCTAGGGAAACTTTCCTAGCATGGGTTTCATATTTCATTTGACAATGCAAATAATTCTATCTACATATCCTAGCATAGGATCAAAGTGGTCAAGGACACTTGCCTCCTTCTTGCTGCTCTTGAAATGGGTAGTCCTGATCTTGGAAATGAATAACTTGTTCTTGAACAGGTTCTACTTCATACCATCACACATAGCAAAAGAAAAACAACAATCATAAGACATAGTTCACAACTCTACTTCATACAAACCACACATTCATATTTATGAAATTCATTCACCATTATATGTGTTGTGTTTCAGTTTTAAATAAATTCCTTACATTAAACTACCAAGCATGTATGGAAAGTATTTTTCTTCTCCATATGTGCCTTCACAACTTCTACCAACTCTAAACTAAATTCTTTGTATTTTAGAAACTCTATTTATCATTTACTAGTTGCTATATTTTCAGATTTATATTCCTATGCATAATTGTGTATTTCATTATGAAATTAGTAATATACATCACCTAAACAGTATAGGTTCTGGTCCTAAATAATTTAATAACATATTTTGACCTTGGCTTCTGATGTAGACTATTTCATAATTATTTTCCCTATTTTTCTATAACTATTCTTTACTTAAAAATGTGTCCTTATACTAAATAATGTGAATAATTAAATGAAACAGATTCATTTCAGTCCAAAAATATATTTTTACCTCACTCCAAAGTTTTCTAAGTACTGAGAAAGTTTTTAATTAATTTTGACAATTATGTTTGTCCCACTTTTTAATTTTTAAACACTAGTTACATATTCAATTTTCTAAATTAAATACTAAACAGAGCTAAAATAATGAACTCACCCCATTACAGGGTCTATAATATTATTTTCATAATTTCCAGGGGTCTAGCTACACTTATCAGAGGTGTTTTTCCTAATTTTTATTAAGTCCAGGGGCTAAAACTGATTTTTAAATGAATTTACATGATTTTCTGGAGTTCCAGGGGCTAGATCTGAAGTTTCCGGGGCTAGCTCTCAATTCCAGAGAACCCCAGGGGGTAGCACGTAAGAATTCCAGCCTTTATAACGCGAGGCTGACGTGGACCGTCCGATTTTAAACCGACGGCTGAGATTATAACATCGAACCGGTACGCGGGGATTTAAAGTCTACCGTGCGATTTAAAATAAACGGCGCACAAGCAGCCACGTCGCTCTGATCGAGCGCGGGCGGCGCTGCCGGCGGCGCACGGCGGCGGGAAGCGGCGATCTCGCCGGAAAGTTTCGGATCCTCGAGAATTCTGCCTAAAACTGTGATCTTATGGCATAGATCGGTAGAGGGGAGGTCAGGGATCTCACCTCGGGTGTTTTCTCGAGCTCGGGGGTCCTGGAAAGTGATCGGCGGCGAGGTCCGAGGCAAAACCACGGCGAAGCTCGTCGGCGCTGCGTTTACACCGTAACTCTCCGAGTTTTCTGCACCTGCAAAGTTCCCCGGAGGCGGTGGATCAAGACCAGCGAGTTAGATCAGAGTTTCCGAGCTTAGATCGGCCAGAATTCACCGGCGAAGTCTCGGTGCTCACCGGAGTGAAAATCGGCGACCGCGTGAGAAAAACTGATCGGATCGGGGGTTTTTATAGCCGGGGGAGTGCGGTGGGTCAGTTGTGATCGAGTTGGATTCTTCTGGGACCAGAATTCGGGCGACGGGACGCGGTTTCCGGTCGGTTGCGATCGCGCGCGCTCGGGGAAAAGTCCGGGGTCGCGGGGTTAGGGATGACAGGCGGGTCACACCCGTCTGTGAGAGGCAGCGCGGCGCGCGCGGGGGCGGGCTGCGCGGGGAAAGCTGGGCCGGCTGGCGGGTTTCGGCCCACTGGCCGGTTTTTTTCCCGTTTCTCTTTTTCTTTTTCCTTTTCTTTTCTGTTTTGAGTATAATTTGAATTCCAGTTTGAATTTGAATTTTTGCAAAACATGCAATACGTCCAAAAATTTTTAAATTCCCCTCTGAACATGGTTTTGGGTTTTGAATAAAAATTTGGGGTGTTACAGCTCTACCCCCCTTAAAAGAAATCTCATCCTTGAGATTGGTGTTTCTAAGAAAACAATTCCGGAAATTGTGCCTTGAGCTCATCTTCCCGTTCCCAGGTGGCTTCCTCTTCGGAGTGATGCTTCCACTGCACCTTGCACATCCGGATTCTTTTATTTCTGGTGAGGCGTTCCATCGTCTCCAAAATCTTGTATGGTTGCTCGGCATAAGACAAATCTTCAGCTACATCCACTTCATTCATGGGTAACACCTCCTCAGGCGTCCTCAGACATTTCTTGAGTTGTGACACATGGAATACATCGTGCACATCCGATAGATGAACCGGTAACTCTAGTTGGTACGCCACTTCGCCTTTCCTTTCCAAAACCTGGAAGGGTCCGATGTATCGAGGTGACAACTTCCCTTTCACCTTGAACCGACGAAGTCCTCTGATAGGGGACACCTTGAGATAAACATAGTCTCCCACGTTGAAAACGAGCTCTCTTCTTCGTACATCAGCATAACTCTTCTGGCGTGTTTGTGCTATCCTCAAGTTGTTGCGAATCTCCCTCACCTTCGCTTCGGCTTCTTGTAGCACTTCTGGACCAAACACTTTACTTTCTCCTGTTTGGTTCCAAAATAGGGGAGTTCTGCACTTCCTTCCATACAAAGCTTCAAACGGTGACATCTTCATACTAGCTTGATAGCTGTTGTTATAGGAAAACTCCGCATACGGTAAGTTCTTGTGCCAACTCCTATTGTTTTTGAGTGCACATGCCCTTAACATATCTTCAAGGATCTGATTGGTTCTCTCCGTCTGCCCGTCAGTTTGGGGATGATAGGCAGAGCTGAAATTCAGATGGGTTCCCATTGTTTCATGCAGCTTTTGCCAAAACCTCGAGGTGAACTGTGTCCCTCGGTCCGACACTATCTTCTTTGGCACTCCATGGTAACACACGATCCTTGGCATGTACAATTCTGCCAATTTGGATCCGCTGTAGCTTTCTTTCACAGGAATGAAATGAGCTACCTTGGTTAGCCGATCAATAATGACCCATATTGAATCATACCCGGATTTGGTCCTAGGCAATCCCACGACAAAATCCATGCTGATTTCTTCCCACTTCCATTCAGGCACTTTGAGTGGTTGCAGCAATCCCGCGGGTCGTTGATGTTCTGCTTTCACCAACTGACATGTGTCACATAGGGCAACATGTTCCGCGACATCTCGCTTCATGCCATACCACCAATACCTGCTCTTGAGGTCCTGGTACATCTTCGTACTCCCAGGATGAATGGAATAGTCGGAATCGCGAGCCTCCTTTAAAATCAATTCACGGATCTCCTTTACTTCTGGCACACAGATCCTTTTCCCGTGCCACACCGTTCCCTGTTCATCCTCTCTAAAACCAGGAGCTTTATTTTCCTTAATGAGCTGTCTGATCTCTTGTATCTTCTCATCATTCTTTTGGCCCTCGCGTATGTCTCGCTCGAGTGTGGAGTCCACTTCCATGGCGATGGCTTCACCACTATTTACTAGACATAGATTGAGTCTTATAACCTCGTCCTTCAATTCTGCAGGCATGTCCTTCAAACTCAACTTATTGACCTGCACTTTCCGACTCAAAGCATCGGCCACGACGTTTGCTTTCCCAGGATGATAGTTGATGCCCACATCAAAGTCATTGATTAGCTCTAACCATCTCCTTTGTCGGAGGTTGAGATCTGGCTGTGTGAATATGTACTTCAAACTCTTATGATCCGTATATATCTCTGTCCTCTTCCCCATCAAATAGTGCCGCCAAATTTTCAACGCGTGTACCACTGTAGCTAGTTCTAGATCATGTGTAGGATAGTTCTTCTCGTGCTTCCGAAGCTGCCGGGATGCATATGCCACGACATGTCCTTCTTGCATGAGAACACATCCCAACCCATTTCCAGAGGCATCGCAGTACACTGTGAAATTCTTCTGCATATCTGGCATAACCAACACTGGGCTGTTATCAATCTCTTCTTTAGCTCCTGAAAGCTCGTATCGCACTGTGGCGTCCAGGTGAATGTGATTCCCTTTTCCAACAGTTTGGTGAGAGGTCTCGAGATCTTGGAGAATCCCTCAATAAACCGTCGATAGTATCCAGCCAATCCCAAAAAGCTTCGAACTTCCCCGACATTTTCAGGGGTTTTCCACTTCTGGATATCCTCGATTTTGGCGGGATCTACGGAGATTCCTCCCTCCGAGATTATATGTCCTAAAAAGGGAACTCTCTTCAGCCAAAACTCACATTTGCTCAACTTGGCATATAGTTGGTGTTCTCTCAACCTCTGCAACACCAACCTTAGATGTTTCTCATGTTCTTCTTCATTTTTGGAGAAGACGAGAATATCATCTATGAAAACCACCACAAATTTGTCCAGATATTCCATGAATACCTTGTTCATGAGGTACATGAAATATGCCAGGGCATTGGTTAGCCCAAAAGGCATGACAGTGTATTCATACAGTCCGTACCGAGATACGAAAGCTGTCTTGGGAATATCTGATTGCCTTATCTTGAGTTGGTGGTACCCCGACCTGAGATCAACTTTCGAGAACACACAAGCTCCCCTCAACTGATCAAACAAGTCTTCAATGCGGGGTAATGGGTACTTGTTTTTGATGGTTACCTCATTCAAGGCATGGTAATCCATGCATAACCTTTGGGTTCCGTCTTTCTTAGGCACAAATATCACTGGAGCTCCCCATGGTGAGGAACTAGGGCGAATATACCCCTTCCCCGTCAGTTCTCTCAAATGATCCTTGAGCTCTTCTAGCTGCTTGGAGTCCATTCGATAAGGTCTCTTGTATATCGGGGCTGTTCCCGGTACTAGCTCAATTGCGAATTCCACGTCACGGTCGGGAGGCATGCCTGGCAATTCCTCCGGGAAAACATCTGGATATTCCCTGATAGTCCCGATTTCCTCAACTTTCACCTCCACTTGATTTAATTTAATGTCCCTCCTAGGCTCGTGTATCGTTATGAACTTTACTTTGGTACCACTGGGGTGAGTTAGTTCCACCGTTCTGGTCGAACAATGGATGATTCCTTTATGTTTGGTCAACCAATCCATACCCAAAATAATATCTATTCCTTGTGAATCTATCACTATGAGGTTAGCAGTAAATACTACCCCATTAATGTCTAGGCTCACTTTGGGACACACTTGTCTTGTCCTTATTTCTCCCCCTGGAGAGTTTACCGCTAGCATATGGTTCATTTGTGTGATTGCTAGGTCATGCTTCTTAACAAACCCTTGAGCAATGAACGAGTGGGTAGCACCAGAATCAAACAGCAGAGTTGCAAGGTGTAAATTGGCAGGAAACTTACCAACTACCACGTCGGGTGCCTCTTGTGCTTCCTCCATAGTGACATGGTTCACCCGTCCTCTCACTACATTCTGCTGTTGTGGCGGCGCAGGCTTCTTCTTTGGGCATTTATGGGCGTAGTGCCCCACTTCACCATAGCTGAAACATTGCACCCCAATCTTAGATGCTTGGCCTTTGTTGTCTTGGGGTTGGTTCGGGGGTCCTTGCACTGCTGGTCGAGGTGGATATGCGGGGCGAGGCTGCTGCACAAACTGACGTGGCGGCTGTGCTGGTGCCGCAGGAGGCCTGTAGTTTGGGTTGTATCCTCTTGGTGCTGAATAGGGTACCGCAGCACGGCTCGTCTGCCCCGTAGGTTGCTGCATCATACGTGGGCGGGTGTTGCTCCCTGAGGCCTGATGTGACCACCCCGCCTTCCTCTTATTCTCATTTTCCAAGGCCTTTAGCTTCCTTTCAACCACAAATGCTCTGTCCACCATCTTTTGAAAGCTTTCATACTCATTGGAGGACATTGCACACTGCATCTCTGCGGTAAGTCCTTCCACGAAACAATCTTGTTTCTGCTCATCAGTCTCTATGTCTCGTGGAGCATAACGGGATAGTTGAGTAAATTTAGTGAGGTATTCCCTCACAGTCATGTTTCCCTGCTGCAGTCCCAAAAATTCCTTCCTCTTGTTTTTGAGTTCACCTCTTGGGATGTAATGGTTGCGGAAGCTACGCTTGAACTCTTCCCAAGTGATGTTCTCAGGGTCATGATGGGCGGCCACGTAGGCGGTCCACCAATCAGCTGCAGGTCCCTGCAATTGATGAGAGGCAAACAGCACCCTCTCATACCCTTGGCATTGTATTATCCTCATCTTACTTTCAATGGTCTTCAGCCAATCATCTGCCTCCAGAGGTTCAGCAGCACTTGCAAACTTTGGAGGTTGAGTTCCTAGAAACTCACTCAACCTTGGTTGGCGTGGTGCCACTTGTGGAGGTGGAACTTGATGCAAGTTGGCCACCACTTGAGTCAAGTTCTGGATGAGCTGATTTTGATTCTCCAGCATTTGGTGGAGAGGATCAACTTCTTCACGGCGACCACCCCGGTCCTGGCCTTCAGAAAGATGAGGGTTGCATGCCTCATCGTTGTTGTTGGCAGGGTTGGCAGCACGTCCTTTTCCTCTTCCAGCCATCTGGCAGAATCAACAAATGTTAATTTGATACCAATTAGTATCATCTTACTACCTTCATTTGTTGGTACTTTAAGGTGTTGAGGCTTTGTTAAAATTTTACGAGGGTTTATATCTCACACCAAATAAATGCACTATTATTTCCTGTGGGTTCACACACCAAAGCAAAACAATCTGAAGACGAGGCTGTGGACAATTGCTCATGGCTTCCACAACTCACGTCACACACCAAGCATCATTACACCATTAACTACGTAACGACTCGACTACTCGACCTCTTGCTAGCTAGGGGAAAGACTCTACACTACTCGTCCTCTTGAGCTGGCTCCTCGGGATCTTCCTCCTCATTTCGGCTACCTTCTGACTCTGCTTTGGGTGGGGAGGCTGCTCGTGGAGAAGTGCGACGACGCCTGATCGCTCGGCGATCCGGGGAGTCAGGAGTCCATGGATCACTCACGGTGACACACAGTTCATTCCCATCTCCTCTTTCTCTCGCCTTTAAACAAGCTCGCAGCAACGCCTCCGTTTCCTTCAGGGTGTCTCGGACATCCTGAAGCTCTTGTTGACACTCCTGCAGTCGAGTGCTGATCATAGCAGCATCCTCCAAGCACAAGTCCATGTGCTCATGGGAAGTCCCTTGTTGCACCGGAGGGTACTTGTACTCCGTGGTACCACTCTCACGTTGGAGGACATACATGTACTCAGTTTTGTCCAAGTGGCGACGATAGATGTGACTCTGGCAGGTGATGGCCTCCCAAGTGACATCTTTCTCCGCGTCAACTTGTGTTGCTCGACAAGCTGGAGAGTGGTGGATCTTCAGTAGCTGATTCTCGTGTATAATCCTCATCTCCGAACTCCATTCTTCCCTCTTCTCACGGATGGTCCTGGTGGAGTTATAGTGGATGATGAGCTTGCCCGTATTGCCGGCGGCTTCGAGCATACGTCGAAGACGGCGCAACAAATCTCCTACTGCCAATCCGTAGGAAAGGTACGTCACTGGACGACTCTCCTCTCTTTCGGCAAGGGCAACTACGGGAACTCTCCCTCCTGTGGACTTACGAGCGGTGCGAATCATGCAAACCATCTAAAACAAAAAGAATTTAAATTTAGGTTAGATAAACTTTTTAAACAAAAATCCCATTTTGAATGAAAATTTGGGGTAAGATGAAGAAAATGACTCCTTAAATAACACTCTTCAACCCACACCTTGGAAAATAGTTTTTAAGAAAATAGGGCCCTTAAATACGTCCATTTCTACCTAGGTCCACGTTCCTACGGGCAACCTTGGCTCTGATACCACCTCTGTCACACCCGGTTTTTCCGAAGAAACAACCAAGTGAATATCACATGTATGCCAGGATCATTTTCTCATACATGTGATGACAAATAGTGAAGCATCATTTATTACAAGCCAGGTGTCGAATATAAATAAGTCTTACATCGCAAATGTCTCAATGGACACTAATGCTTCATCACAAGTAAATAAACTAGCAGCGGAATATTATTCTTTAGGGCTCCATCACAGGCGTTGCCCGGGGTCTTCATGAACCTAAAAACCTCCCTCGGGTCCAAAATCTTGGTCATTATACACCACCTCATTATCTTGACCTGAGCAGCAATATAAACCAACAAATATGCAAGGTTGAGTACCAAGGGTACTCAGCAAGTGTGGGAAAATTATATCATGCATGGCTAGAACAAAGAGAGGTTAAACTCAGGGTTAAAGCACTACGCAATTAATACCTATCACCTTAGCTTATTAAGCACCTACATTACTACACAGGTGAAATGGTCCCAATCTCCCATCCCATTATCATAATCCAATAACCATAACATCATTTCCAATGTTAAGCTCCCCGCTTAACTTCCAAAACCATCATTCCTCTAATCATGAATAAGTCCAGGCCGCTCTTAACCGTGAGCACGGCTGTCAAGACAGTTTTGACTCTGCAGAGTTTGTACCACTGTACCCACAAGTAGTGATTTCATCCCCCGTTGCCGGGTGGACTAAAAGAACCTCCATTATGCCAGTGGCTACGATCCACATTCACACTTCCCAGGTGTGCAGCCAGGAGATCACTACGAAGCCTTTACAAAGGGATTCCCGACGAGCGTGGGCCCACTGAGGTTTCACCCCTAACAGCATACAAGAGGCTCCAACCCCGCTGCAGTGGCCCCCTCTTGAGCCTTGCGGTTCATATGGTAGTCCAGCTGACACCTACTCCCCGCACCATCCAACACACCCATACTACGCCGGGGATACACCTAATTAATTGGCCAAGCTGCCCCATCTCAGCATGTGGTTGGCACTGTAAAGCCGGGTTACATGCTCCATGAACCGGTCCTTAGGATCCAGGCAAGTACTAAACACAAACCCAAGTCTCGTGCACCCAGCACACAACCAAAACATCCAACTTGCCTTGATCCCTACCTCTACATAACTCACAATGTCTCATTCAAGAGTATGGTAATATAAACTGATGATCTCATGTCCCAAATATCCCATTCTAAGCATGGCTAAGCATATGCATGTAAATAAATGACATGGTAAAATAAATCCCAACCCAAGCTACAAGGAAACAAGGTAATGCAAATCTAGGGAAACTTTCCTAGCATGGGTTTCATATTTCATTTGACAATGCAAATAATTCTATCTACATATCCTAGCATAGGATCAAAGTGGTCAAGGACACTTGCCTCCTTCTTGCTGCTCTTGAAATGGGTAGTCCTGATCTTGGAAATGAATAACTTGTTCTTGAACAGGTTCTACTTCATACCATCACACATAGCAAAAGAAAAACAACAATCATAAGACATAGTTCACACCTCTACTTCATACAAACCACACATTCATATTTATGAAATTCATTCACCATTATATGTGTTGTGTTTCAGTTTTAAATAAATTCCTTACATTAAACTACCAAGCATGTATGGAAAGTATTTTTCTTCTCCATATGTGCCTTCACAACTTCTACCAACTCTAAACTAAATTCTTTGTATTTTAGAAACTCCATTTATCATTTACTAGTTGCTATATTTTCAGATTTATATTCCTATGCATAATTGTGTATTTCATTATGAAATTAGTAATATACATCACCTAAACAGTATAGGTTCTGGTCCTAAATAATTTAATAACATATTTTGACCTTGGCTTCTGATGTAGACTATTTCATAATTATTTTCCCTATTTTTCTATTACTATTCTTTACTTAAAAATGTGTCCTTATACTAAATAATGTGAATAATTAAATGAAACAGATTCATTTCAGTCCAAAAATATATTTTTACCCTACTCCAAAGTTTTCTAAGTACTGAGAAAGTTTTTAATTAATTTTGACAATTATGTTTGTCCCACTTTTTAATTTTTAAACACTAGTTACATATTCAATTTTCTAAATTAAATACTAAACAGAGCTAAAATAATGAACTCACCCCATTACAGGGTCTATAATATTATTTTCATAATTTCCAGGGGTCTAGCTACACTTATCAGAGGTGTTTTTCCTAATTTTTATTAAGTCCAGGGGCTAAAACTGATTTTTAAATGAATTTACATGATTTTCTGGAGTTCCAGGGGCTAGATCTGAAGTTTCCGGGGCTAGCTCTCAATTCCAGAGAACCCCAGGGGGTAGCACGTAAGAATTCCAGCCTTTATAACGCGAGGCTGACGTGGACCGTCCGATTTTAAACCGACGGCCGAGATTATAACATCGAACCGGTACGCGGGGATTTAAAGTCTACCGTGCGATTTAAAATAAACGGCGCACAAGCAGCCACGTCGCTCTGATCGAGCGCGGGCGGCGCTGCCGGCGGCGCACGGCGGCGGGAAGCGGCGATCTCGCCGGAAAGTTTCGGATCCTCGAGAATTCTGCCTAAAACTGTGATCTTATGGCATAGATCGGTAGAGGGGAGGTCAGGGATCTCACCTCGGGTGTTTTCTCGAGCTCGGGGGTCCTGGAAAGTGATCGGCGGCGAGGTCCGAGGCAAAACCACGGCGAAGCTCGTCGGCGCTGCGTTTACACCGTAACTCTCCGAGTTTTCTGCACCTGCAAAGTTCCCCGGAGGCGGTGGATCAAGACCAGCGAGTTAGATCAGAGTTTCCGAGCTTAGATCGGCGACCGCGTGAGAAAAACTGATCGGATCGGGGGTTTTTATAGCCGGGGGAGGGCGGTGGGTCAGTTGTGATCGAGTTGGATTCTTCTGGGACCAGAATTCGGGCGACGGGACGCGGTTTCCGGTCGGTTGCGATCGCGCGCGCTCGGGGAAAAGTCCGGGGTCGCGGGGTTAGGGATGACAGGCGGGTCCCACCCGTCTGTGAGAGGCAGCGCGGCGCGCGCGGGGGCGGGCTGCGCGGGGAAAGCTGGGCCGGCTGGCGGGTTTCGGCCCACTGGCCGGTTTTTTTCCCGTTTCTCTTTTTCTTTTTCCTTTTCTTTTCTGTTTTGAGTATAATTTGAATTCCAGTTTGAATTTGAATTTTTGCAAAACATGCAATACGTCCAAAAATTTTTAAATTCCCCTCTGAACATGGTTTTGGGTTTTGAATAAAAATTTGGGGTGTTACATCTTCATTTGTGTTCATCATCTTTCCTTAAATGAGGTGTGTGGTGTGGTGATGAACACTTCAATTCTTTTGTCAAAAACTGAGGCCCTTACAGAGGCGCTCTTCATCAAAAAGTTCAAGAGGATGATGAGAAGAAGGAAGGGGGGCAACCATTAT
The DNA here is from genome assembly GCA_030760725.1 of Neostapfia colusana. Lineage (NCBI taxonomy): Eukaryota > Viridiplantae > Streptophyta > Magnoliopsida > Poales > Poaceae > Neostapfia > Neostapfia colusana. Next base: position 9,761,971 of record JASWHV010000016.1, read on the forward strand.
GATAACAAAAACAAGGAAAGGTCCAAGCCCAATACGAAAAGAGCATGCTACAACTGTGGTGAATATGGACACTTCATTGTGGATTGTCCATATGAAGAGAGTAAGAAGAAGGAAGATGACAAGTCTCAAGAGAAGAAATTCTTCAAGAAGAAGAAGAAGATATCAGGACATGCTCACCTTGGGAAGGAATGGGACTCAAATGAAGACTCATCCTCCGAGGATGAAGAGAAAGTGACAACACTTGCCATTGGAAGGAGCAAGCTCTTGCCAAACATTGAAGACTTTAAATCTACATGTCTCATGGCTAAGTAGGGAAGAATAAAGGTTAAACCTAAACCATCCTCCTCTACTTCTTCACTTGATAGCTTTGATAGTAGTAGTGATAATGAATCCATGCTCAAGGATCTAAGTAGGAGCACCTTGAAAAAGATGAGACTGTTGTCGGAACAAATCTTTGAGAAGGATGAACTCATCAACCGTCAAGAAGACATGCTCATCCTTGAAAAGGAGAGATGTCATGAGCTTGAAGAGCTCCTTGAGGTTGAAAGGGAAAGAAGCAAGGCACTTGAGCGTGAACTCGCCTTGAGCAAGGAAACTTGCAGAAATCTTGAAGAAACAACTGTTGTGCTCAAGGATGAAATTGTTAACTTGACAAAAGTCAACAATATCCTTGAAACACAAGTTGAGTCTCTCAAGATCAATGCACCTTCTTCCTCTATGATTTCACCCTCCTCAAAGAAATCTCCCGAAGCAACTCAAACTTGCAAGCGCTCAAACTTAATCCTAAAACTAAAAGATGAATTCAAGTTGGAACAAAGTATTTACCGAAAGGTGTTATCTTTGACAAGAAGAAAGTGGCATATGCACGAAGTGCATATACCAATGTAAGACCTCCACTGTGACGCCCTCGTTTCTGTGGAAAAACCACGGAACCGAGAACTGATGCATATGTGTGCCCAGGATGTTCATCACACATACACACATCATCCACAAACTGAATTCAGAATATATATTACCACGAATAACAGGGTTTATTACAATGTCTCATGAGTCTTGGACTCATGCTAACAGTGGAAAGTCTTATCTAAACAGCGGAAGTCTTTATTCTAGCAGCGGAAGCCTTCTAAACTAGTGCAGAAGTAATCTAAGCAGCAACAGCGGTTCCATCTCTACTCCATCCCCACAGGCAAGGTTGAGGACAGATTACATGCCTAATGCTCCACCTGGTCTTCATAGTAATCTTCTGTTTCTGATGATGAAGTAATGATGCAAGTTTGAGTACAATGATGTACTCAGCAAGTGCGGGAAAATATGATATGTAGCTCACAACAAGAAATGTATAAAAAGGCTCATTGCAGAAAGCAAAGTTATTTATAAAAACCATGATAAAAGAGCAAAATAACTTTAAGTGAATGTAATCCCAACATGTATTAAAATATCAACATACCTCCATTATGTCTCATCACTTTCCATGTCTCAACCAGACATTTTATCTTTCCCAATTTTGCTCACGAATACCTTCTCGTATTTGCTACCATCTCACGACTACCATCTCATATTCGTTACCATTTCATCTCATAAACAATTCTGTCTCACACCGATACGAATCTCGTTGCCATGACTCAACAGTCATGCAACCAAATCTTATCACCCGGACTCAACAGTCCCGAAAGCCAAACCAAAACCAAAACCAATAATCATAACCAATAACCATCCCAATAATCATCCCAACTAACCATGGAAGTTGGCCAGGCGCTCGTGACCGTAAGCTCGGCTATCATGATAGTTTTAGACTCTTCAGAGTTTGTACCACTTTACCCACAAGTTTGTGATTTCGTCACCCGTCGGCGACTGCAGAACCTCCATTATACCAGTACACAACCTTCGGTGTATGGTCAAGAGATAACAAAATAGCCTTTACAAATGGGCTACTAGATGTATGGACTCACTAAGGTTTCACCAGCAGGCTAGAATCTCCAATTCTCCCACCCACGGGCCCCCTCATGTGCCATGCAGTTCCTAGGGCAGTCCTCTCTCGACTCCCATTCCCCGCGCCTTCCACGGTCCACAACAATCTAGTAACTTACCTAATTAGTCAGCTAAGCCGCACCCATACTTGGCCTTGTGGTGGCACTATTATCATGGCATGTGCTCGCATGAACCGGTCCTTAGATCTACGACAAGTAACCACCATCTCATGCTACCTCATTTACAAACCCAGGCTTGCCTAGATCTCCCTCCAATCCATGTTCATTAACAACATCAGTTTCTCATTATCATTACGAGTGCAGTTAGCTAGACACAACTATCTCGCTTGCCGATCCCATGTACTCAGCGAAGCATAAAAGCAAAAACCATACCCGACTCATAAACTTCCCTAGCGACAAGGGTTGTTTAACCAAAACTAGTAAACTCCTATAAAAGGGTTTCCCTTCATGTTTGACTCAGTACACACACCAGAACAAGGCAAGTGCCCCTTGACCATATTGAACAACGTTCCTCTTGGTCTCAGGGTCCTTCTCCTAGCAAGACAGATCGTCGGGCTCTCTTCTGGCAATCTTCGGCGGTCTCTGGCAAAGGGTTTTAGCTCGGCGAGTTTGGGGCTAGGGCTTCTAAGTTGTCGCCTTAGAGAAGATGTTACAACCAAGGGCTTTGTTTTGGGTTCTATTTATAATCGGGAAGAGAAGAGTCCTAATCTGATTGGATTTTGAATAAGAGTCTTATTAAAATTGTTTTTGGATCTTAACAACTTATCTTAGATTGATTCGGTGCGGTAACCTTGTGAAAATCGTGTCGGTTTCCTCCCGTACCGATATTCCCACGCGTACAGAGGAAAACTGCCTCAGAATCGCGTTACCTTCGCGGTGGTGAGCTCCAGAAGCTCAACGAGTTCTGTGGAAACCTGGGCTCCCTTTTCCGCAGAGACCAGCTCCGATTGTGCCGCGTGTCAGGCGAGCGAGACCTCCCTCTTCCTCAGAGGCGGCTCCGCATACGCCACGTATCATGGCGGGTCGGGACCTCCCCTCTATTCAGGGATGAGCTCCGCGCACGCCACGTGTCAGTGCCGGACCTCCCCTCTCTTCGGAGGTGGCTCCGGGTGTGCCATGTGTCAATTCCAGACCTCCCTTTCTTCGAAGGTGAGCTCTGTAAGTGCCATTTGTTCCATGCAACTAAACCTTTCTCTATGCAGCGACTAGCTCCGCAGAGGCTAGCTCCGGGGGCAACACGTGTCCCACGGGGTCAGACCTCTCCTCCTTTTTGCGGGGATGAGCCCCAAGCCTGCCACGTAGTCAATTTAGTGGCGGATCTCTCCCCATTTGCTGGGATGAGCTCCGGACACGCCACGTGGCCAGCGGCCGTGGGAGTTGTCTTCGGCACTCTCTGTAAAATGGAATTTGCTCTTTCTGGCTATCTTTTGATACTTCTTTATTTCAATTATAAAAATGTATATGAAACACGAAGATATGCAGAAATCGAAAATGAGGGTGTCACATCCACATGTCAAAGATGGTCTTGGCTATTCTCGGGAGTGGAGGCAACATGCTAAAACTCCCAAGAAGAGAAAAGACTTGATTGTTTTTGTCAAGGAAGGTTCATCCAACAAAGAAAATGTAAAGAACATTGCAAACTCATCTAACATGCCTAAAAATAAACCTCATCCTTTGTTCCATGATTTTGATGCCTCATATGTTTTACTGAGAAACAAATTTGGAAAGATCTATGCTAGGCATGTTGGGCCACTCTGCAAGAGTCCAAAACCTTGTGTGTGGGTGCCCAAGTGCCTCTTGATTAACATGAAAGGACCCAACTCCGTTTGGGTACCAAAAGGTAAGGCATAACTCTATTTTGTAGGCATACTCCTCCAGTGGATCAAAATGGGTGCTCGACAGTGGATGCACAAACCATATGACCGGAGAGAGAAAGATGTTTGTGGAATATGAGGAAAACGAAGATCCAAGTAAAGGAATATACTTTGGGGACAATAGCCAAGGGAAAATCCTTGGCACCGTGCTTGTCAAGCCGGAAAGCAAGTTGGAGCTCAACATCCATCCAGAAATGTCATGACAACCACAAGACCCTTGGAGCTACTTCACATGGACCTTTTGGGCCCAATCGCCTACATAAGCATCGGTGGTAACAAATATGTTCTTGTTGTTGTAGATGATTATTCTCGTTTCACTTGCGTGTTCTTTTTGCATGACAAAGGAGAAACTCAAGGTGTGCTCAAGAAATTCTTGAGAAGAGCTCAAAATGAGTTCTCGTTAAGAATAAAGAACATAAGGAGCGATAATGGCACCGAGATCAAGAACACTCAAGTGGAGTAATACTTAGATGAAGAAGGCATCAAGAATAAGTTTTCAGCCCCCTACTCTCCTCAACAAAATGGAGTTGCTGAGAGGAAGAATAGAACTCTCATTGAGATGGCAAGAACCGTGCTTGATGAGTACAAGACGTCGGACCGGTTTTGGGCGGAAGCGGTTAACACCGCTTGACATGCCATAAACCGGTTGTATCTTCATCGACTTTTGAAGAAGACGTCTTATGAACTTCTAACCGGTAACAAACCAAACATCTCTTATTTTCGTGTCTTTGGGAGCAAGTGTTATATTCTCAACAAGAAGCCTAGGACTTCGAAATTTGCTTCAAAGTCTGAAGAAGGTTTCTTGCTTGGTTATGACTTAAACACCTACGCCTATCGTGTTTTCAACAAAACTTCCAGAATTGTTGAAATAGCGAGAGACGTAGTGTTTGATGAGACTAATGGCTCCCAAGTGGAGCAAGTTGATCAAAGTGTGCTAGACAAAGAAGAGGCTCCACAAGAAGCACTTAAAAGGATGGCACTTGGAGAAATTTTTCCTCAAGAACATCCTCAAGTCTCAAATGATCATCCAACAAACGAAAATATGTCTCCCTCCCATGATCAAGCTCAAGATGAGCAAGGCAAACCTCAACAAGATCAAAACAATCAAAGTCAAGATAGAGGATTGGAACAAGGGGGAGACAAAGAAAAGAGTGACAATGAAGATGAAGATCAAAGAGTTCAACCACCTCATCCAAGAGTGCACCAAAGTGTTCAACGGGATCATCCCGTCGACAACATACTAGGAGATATCTCCAAAGGGGTGACCACTCGCTCTTGAATGGCTAATTTTTGTGAACATTACTTTTTTGTTTCCTCTTTGGAGCCCCGAAAGGTAGAAGATGCACTACGAGATCCGGATTGGGTGGTGGCCATACAAGAGGAACTCAATAATTTTGAAAGAAATCAAGTTTGGGAACTTGTGAAGCGACCCAACGCAAATGTTGTGGGAACCAAGTGGGTATTACGCAACAAGCAAGACAAGTATAGGCAAGAAACAAGGCAAGACTCGTTGCAAAGGGATATGCACAAGTAGAAGGTTTGGATTGTGATGAAAATTTTTCTCCCATAGCTAGGCTTGAATCAATTCGTATCTTGCTTGCTTTTGCAACTCACCATGGTTTCAATCTATACTGTCGGTACCCTCAATACCGGGCACCCCCGCGCACAGGAGAAAACCACCTAAGGACCTAACACCTCCGTAGGGGTGAGCTCCGAGGGCGCCACGTGTCCAGCAGGGCCAGGCCTCCCCTCTCCTCAGAGGGGAGCTCCGGGCCTGCCACGTGGCCACAAAAGCCGGACCTCGCTCCCTCTGCGGGGGTGAGCTCCGAAGGCGCCACATGTCCAGCAGGGCCGGGGCTCCCCTCTCCTCAGAGGAGAGCTCCGGGCCTGACACGTGGCTAGAAGTGCCGGACCTCACCCCCTCCGCGGGGGTGAGCTCCGAAGGCGCCACGTGTCCAGCAGGGCCGGGGCTCCCCCTCCTCAAAGGAGAGCTCCGTGCCTGCCACGTGGCTAGAAGAGCCGGACCTCACCCCCTCCGCAGGAGCGAGCTCCGAAGGCTCCACGTGTCTGGTAGGGCCGGGCCTCCCCTCTCCTCAGCGGTGAGCCCCGGGCCTACCACGTGGCCAGCAGTGCCGCACTGCCCACCCCGGCTCGGTAGGCAGCAGGAGTAAAGGCATGGTGTGCCCTGTCCGATCAAGACATTCAAGATCCGCGCCTTCCCAAGATGAGGAGATGCGGTGCAGGCCCTTGTCAGGTGGCACTGTGATCGGTCGCGTCACAGTGCAGACAGGCACACCGTGTCAGAAGCTGAAGACCAATAAATACGGCGACAAGACATGCCCATCCGTCCCTTCCATCTTCAACCACTACGCCTAGCTTGCGGCACGGGCAGGACGGCAGGACGATGACCAAGAAGCCATCGCCAGAGAGAACTACCAAGCATTCACTGCAAGATATGGTAGATGGCAGGAAATCACCCCGGAGCCACCTGTCAGGCCCCGGGGCCCACCTTGTAATACGACCAAGCCTTGAACTATAAAAGACTCGGGTAGGCAACGTTGCAAGGGGTTCGCCACCTTGCGGGTTTGCCATTCGGGCAACTCAACTCAGATCATCACCAATCTTAGAACTCCAGTTCTAAGCTCTGAGCAACACAGCTTCCGTGGACGTAGGGTATTACGCTCCGGCGGCCCGAACCACGTAAAAATCCTTGTGTCAATCCTCCTTCATCCAACGCAACCTTACGAGAGAACTAGCCCCTCCGCAAAAGAACCTCCGCGGGCTGCCACTGAAGCAGGCCCGGGGGAAGTGTCGACGGAATACTTCGACATATACCAAATGGATGTGAAAAGCGCTTTCCTCAACGGTCCAATCAAGGAGGAAGTGTACATGGAGCAACCACCCGGATTTGAGGACGATAAGTATCCTAACCATTTCTTTAAACTTTGGAAAGCCCTCTATGGCCTCAAACAAGCTCCTAGAGCTTGGTATGAGTGTCTTAGAGATTTTCTTATTAAAAATGGTTTTAGGATAGGAAAAGCTGACTATGCAATCTTCACTAAGCATTTTAACGATGATTTATGCCTGTGCCAAATATATGTCGATGACATTATATTTGGTTCTACTAACAAAGCTTTTTGTGATGAATTTTCAAAGATAATGACTGAAAGGTTCGAGATGTCAATGATAGGGGAATTGAAGTTCTTCCTAGGATTCGAAGTCAAACAACTCAAGGAAGGAACGTTCATAAGTCAAACCATGTATACTCAAGACATACTTAAGAGGTTCGACATGGACAAAGCAAAACCCATCAAGACTCCCATGGGAACCAACGGACATCTTGACCTTAATGAAGATGGTCCAAGTGTGGACCAAAAGGTATTTCGTTCCATGATAGGCTCTTTGCTTTACCTTTGTGCATATAGGCCCGACATAATGCTTAGTGTTTGCATGTGTGCACGGTTCCAAACTGCTCCTAAGGAGTGCCACTTGACGGTTGTTAAGCGGATTCTTAGATATTTGGTTCACACTCCTAACCTAGGACTTTGGTATCCCAAGGGATCCAAGTTCAATCTCATTGGATACTCCGATACCGATTATGCCGGTTCTAAGGTAGACAGGAAGAGCACGTCAGGAACTTGTCAATTTGTTGGTAGGTCCTTGGTTTCGTGGTCTTCAAAGAAACAAAACTCCATTGCCTTATCCACAGCCGAAGCGGAGTACGTCGCAGCTGGGAGTTGTTGTGCACAACTCCTATGGATGCGACAAACTCTTGGGGACTATGGTTACACTTTGAGCCATATTTCACTCCTATGTGACAATGAGAGTGCCATCAAGATTGCTCACAATCCCGTGGAGCATTCTAGAACCAAACATATTTATATCCGTCACCATTTCCTGAGAGATTACTCTATCAAGGGAGATATTGTTTTCTCTCATGTTAGGAGTGAGAAGCAATTGGCGGACATCTTCACAGAATCCCTTGATGAGAAACGCTTTTGTGACCTAAGGAGTTAAGAATATCCTAGATTCTCGAAACGTTTCTTGAAGTGTGCACATCTGTTTGTTGCTTGTTTATAAATTTCAAAAATCACATGTTTTCAACATACTACCCTAGTCTCTCTTACTCTATGAAAACTATGTTCAAAAGGACTCTTTGTCAAATATGGTCATTGTTTGTTTGATGTATGCTTACTGACCATGTTTGCCAAATATATTTGCAAAAACTTGTCCAAAAGGATCATATTCTTTAGCTAAAATTCAAATTATATGAATTTCAGCATGTAGCCGGACTAGTCCGCCTGGGAGGCTGGTCAAGTACGGCCCCAGATAAGTCCGGCTCTGGACTGCCAACCGGACTTGTCCGGAAACCAAGCTGTACTAGTTCGGCCCCTGGGGACTTAACCCTCTAAGGGCGGCCAGACTTCTCTCTTCACAGACTAGTCCGCTCACATCCTCTCTCAAGCCGGAATCGCCCACAAATTGGCGATTTTCGCTTTCCTCCACCAAAAATCTCGTCCAATCCACGGATTGGAGATCTAAGGAGTGCGGAAACCCTTCCCCGGGCTTCGTTACTCAAGTTTCGACTCCAAATTCATCATATTTGAAGATTTCAAGAGGTATTCTTAATCTAACCAAAAATCCTTCCTTTTCTTCATTTTTAGATCTTTTGCTAGAAACCTCTTCACAAATGTTGTTCCTAGTGTCGATGCGATCATAGCCTAGGAGCATTGCAACTTAATTCAAAGTTTTTGCGAAAAAATTGTTAGGGTTAGGGTTCTTCCTGTATAACCCGGACTAGTCCGGTTTTGGGCGGATAAATCCGCTCTCGATCGGACTAGTCCGGTCCTTTAACGGATAAGTCCGGTTTACACAGAATAAACTCCATCTTTAGCCATTTTTAGTGAATTCTCTTGCAATATTCCACTTCCTTGGCCTCTAATCTCCTGTCTCCCAGGAAATATGTCGAACTCCGACCAAATCTCTCCCCTTCCAAGTCCCACGACCGAGGAGGCTCGTCAAGCCCTTCATCGGCGCATTGCCGAAGAAAGGGCAGCAAAGGAGGCCCGAGCGGCTAAAGAAGCCGTCCGTCGAGAGGCAAGAACAAAGAAGAAGCATATTCTCGACGAGGAGGCACAAATTGCCCAAGCCGTTGAAGAATCCTTGAAGGATCAATGGAGAAAGAAAAGGGCCGAACGTGAAGCCCAAAGCTCCCAAGCTGCTAGTGCCTCAGAGCCCAAGAGAAAGAGGCTCGTCACCTTGGGAGATAAAGAGCGGGAAAAGGAGAAGGAAAAGGAATCCTAGGGTTGTGTTCCTCGTGATCCAAAGAAGGGTAAGGCTCCACTTCCTGAGGAGCGCAAGAACAGAAAGGCAACTGCCAAAGCACCGACAAACAGAGCAGGAGGGATAATAATCAGAGAGAAAGGGCAACCGAAGCCCATCGGCCCCTTAAAGATGGCTGCCCCTGCTAGAGACCCAAACCGGCATCCCAACAACCCGTCATTTGTATTCAAAGGAAAGGGGGCTGAAAAGGTGAGAAGGCTGAGGATGGATAAAGTCTGTGACTATGAGAAGCACACAGCCAACCCTAGGTTTTCGTGCGACTTTCACTGCGATTACTATCGCTTGGTGTACCTAAAATTGAAGACCCCAGTCACTCAAGCTCAATGGGTAGATTGGGACTACATGGCCAAAAGGGAGCACAAAGCTTTTGATGCAGTGATTGAAGCCGCAGAGCGCCATGGAATCAAGGAAATCATGAGCTTCAAGTATTCCTGGAACATTGTGATAATTGTGCAGTTCTACACCACTGTGTACTTCTCCACCTACGGTGACTAGAAAATCACCTGGATGACTCATGCAGAGCAGTGCTCAGTCACCTATCAGAGGTTTGCACAGATACTTGGCCTTGAGGAGCACTTGGATCATGAGATTATCATTTCCAATCTCAAGGCAGTGGACAGGGATCAGCTTGACTATATGTATCCTAGTCATGTTCCCTATGATGCCGGGCTTGCTAGGAACATCGAGCCGTTCTATAGCATTCTCAACCGGATTCTGACGAGGACCATCACCCCTAAAGATGGAGATGCAGGGGTAATTCAAGGGAACTTAAGGCATCTCCTTCTCTTGATAGACGGTGAAGAGAAGTTCAACCTTGTTGAGCACATTTATGATGACATATTCAACATCTTTCACACTCCCAACCGCTCATGTGGTTATGCACCGTACATCATGTGCCTAATTGAGAAGGTGTCAGGGATAGTATTTGTCAAGGATGTCACTCATCAACCTCTCCATCCTCAGCTACCCCCCATTGTGCCAGAACCCTCAAGGAGAAAAAATTCTCAACCTCCGTCCAGCTCAGCGGCCCCTTCTAGCTCAGCGGCTCCCCCATCATCTCCTCCTCCACAGTCCATGAGCAGATTCTTCAAGTGCTTCAACGCACTTTTTGCCTCCTGTCAGCGTGTGGAGGTCCGGACTCGACGCATGGAGAGGCGTCAGGAGAAGTACCTCAAGGATGTGTGTGACAAGCTTGAGGTACCCATGTCTCCCCCTGAGGAAAGTGATGGAGAACTCACACCATATCTAGAGTTCACCGCTGATGAGCTCGCCCAGTTCAGGGAAGATGGAAGCTCTTCCAAGGCCGTGCCTCCATCCACCACCGCCGATGAAGAAGAAGAGGATACGGAGGCTACGGAGAGCGATGAAAATGGCGATGAAGAAGAAGATGAAGAAGATGACGAGTAGACTTAGGCGTAGAAAGAGGGGTCGCGGCTCTTGAAGCATGCCAGCACATGTGACGCGACCTCTAGGGCTAGGCCGCGACCCTCGGCCTCAAGCTCGCTGGTGACCACCGAGTCTAGCCTGTCCAGCTTGGCGCCGATCGACTCCAGCGCGGGGATCACCTCCGCCACCTTCAACGCAGGAGCCGCGGCCCTCACCGGACTGAAGCCAAGAGGGATAAGGGCGGACCCCGCTCGATCCACGAAGCTCGAGACCGCAAGAGCCTCGGAGGACCGCAAGGCCGAAAGCTCCTCCACCTCGCGGCGGGCCGCCTGCAGAGCCTCCAGGTTTCTCTCGGAGAATTCCTTCTCCTTGGCCGCCAGGGAGCTCTCCCGAAGATGGAGAGTCTTGGCGAGCCGCTCCAACTCAGCAGCCTTGAAGTCGGCGGCCAACTCCCGGTCTAAGACCGCCCGACGTTCACGGGAGACCTGTTCCTCCCTCAAGTCGAGGTCTGCCTTCAGAATCTCCAGCTCCTCGATCCGAGCTCGAAGGTCATCCTCGCCCGCCGCCAGCTGCGCGGCGACCCTCTCCGCCTCAGCTGCCGTGGAACGCTCCCGTTCCTCAACGGCGAGTTTACGGCGCTCCAACTGCTGCCGTATCTCCACAGCGGCAGAGAGGCTCTCCTCAGCCCGGGCGTGTGCCTCCAGGGCCTCCCTGTTGATCCGCCGCGATTCGGTGTCCATGCGGTCGACAACCCGCTTCATCCGGTCGAGGAGCACTTCCCAGAAGTCGAGCAACTCCCGCCTGGAGTCGAGCTCGCTCTTAACCTTCGCGGTCCTCTCCCGCAAAAGGTTCCCCCAGCTGAGGAGGCGATCCTGTTCAACCGTATACTCCTCCCGCTCGCGACCCAGTGCAGCCAAGACCTGCCGAACGGTCGTCTCGGCAAGCGCGAAGGCATCCGCCAGGGGCAATGGAGCAACAGAGGCTGGGGCAGTCCCCCTGACCTCCTCCATTACCTCGTCCTCAAGAGGAGTCGACGCACCAGCAACCGAGACGAGACGCCGGTCAGGAGAAGCTGGCTCCGAGGCTCTGGCAGCCAGACCTGCCAGGCTCTCTCCAGCTTCTGGCTCCTTGACCTGTGGAGAGGGGTGAGCCGGGGAAGGCGGCGCTGGAGTGAAGGCCGGGCCGCCTGGTGCAGGGTCGACCTGCGCTGGCTTGGGGGCCGCGGTGGCCGTCTCGGCAGGAAGAGATGACGCCGCCGCGGAGTCCGAGTACAATGGAACAGGAGAAGTTCGCGCTGGCCTGGGGGCCGCGGCAGCTGCCCCTGGCTCCGAGCGCAACGGCACAGACTCCCCGCAAGTCGGGGATGGCCGGGAAGCGCGGACACTCCAGCGGGCTCTGAACCCCGACTTCCAAGCCGGGGTAGGACTTCCAGAGCCCGCTGCCGTCACTGACGGCCGCTCCGCAGTCGCCTGAACTGGCGGAGCAGGGGATGCCCCAGAAGCTCCCCTCAACGCATCAGCCCGGGGCCTCATCGAGTCGCCACCGGAGGGAGTGCCAGGCACCCCAGATTCCCGACTTGGCACAGATGCCGCCGCTGGAGGAGATCGAGCGCGCTTCTTCTCTAGTGGCAGGTTGGAGGCCATGGCTAGGGAGGACAAAAGCACAAGAGTCCGAGAAGAAACGCTGGGAGGTGCGAAGGGAAACCGCCATGCGAGTAAGATCCCCTCTAAAAACCTTCCCGGGTGTAATCCCAAGCGATTCGGAACTCTTCGAATACACCACATCGGCAACCGCTTCGGCTCCTAGACCGAGCGCCAATGGTAGGTGGACCCAAGCCGCCCGACCAGAGCGGTGGGTCAAGGAGTCAGTCTCCTAAGAAGACAAGCCGGCAAGGCACTTCGGTGGTTCCCGAAGAAAGCACCACATCATGCAGAAGTGGCAGTCTTGGGAACCGCCGCAGTAAAAGCAACCATCAAGTGGGCGCACGCTCCCACGATCCTGCGACCGTTCGTGCTCCGGCAGCGGTCAATGGACTTAGAGAAAGTGCGTGGATCAGAAGAGACGGAGGTCCCACCTCGGGCTCGCTATCTCCCCCGAGATGGGCCCGGGGGCCACTGTCGGTACCTGCGATATGGGGTACCCCCGCGCACAGGGGAAAATGCCTAAGGAACTCGCCCTTCTCCGCAGAAAGAGCTCCGAAGGCGCCACGCGTCCGGTGGGGCCGGACCTCCCTCTCCTCAGAGGAGAGCTCCGGACCCGCCACGTGGCATACAGAAGCCGGACCTCCCCCTCCGCGGGCGAGGGGTCCGAAGGTGCCACGTATCTGGCAGGGCCGGACCTCCCCCTCCTCAGAGGGGAGCTCCGGGGCCGCCACGTGGCCGACAGAAGCCGAACCACCCCCTCCGCGGGGAGAGGTCCGGAGGCTCCACGTGCCCCGTGGACCGGGCCCTCCTCTCCTCTGAGAAGGGCTCCGGGCCCGCCACGTGGCAGCAGAACAGCGCTGCCTGCCCCCGAGCGATAGGCAGCGGGCGTAAAGACGCCCCATACCTTGCCCGTACAAGGTATTCAAGGCCTGCGTCTTCCCAAGACGCGGAGGCGCGGAGCACGCCTCTGTCAGGTGCCGTTGCGCCCAGTCGCATCACAGACTGGCGCGCGGTGTCAGAACCTGCCAGCCAATAAACGCCGCGACAAGACATCCCATGCCGCATGCGCCGTCATCAACCACTACGACTAGCGTGTGGCATGGGCAGGGCGGCAAGACAGAGACTCGGAAGCCTTCGCCAGAGACAACTACCGGCATAACAGCAGATACGGTAGATATCAGTCAATCTCCCCGGGACCACCTGTTGGGTCCCGGGCCCCCTTGTAAGCCACCCGAGTCTTGGTGTATAGAAGGCTCGGGTAGGCGACGATAGCAAGGGTTCGCACTCTGCAACTCATACGCTAGCCATACACTCCCAAGCTGTAACTCACCCCCAAGCTCAGGACTCCGGCCCTGAGCAGCAAGCAATACAGCGAGCTCCATAGCTCGCCGTGGACGTAGGGTTTTACGCTCCGGCGGCCTGAACCACGTAAAACTCACCGTGTCAAGCTCTCACTAACTCGTCCATCCGCGCAAGCTCTCCGCAAGGGACTAGCCCCACCGAAAAAAGAACCTCCGCGGGCTGTCTGGTGCAGGCCCAGGGGAAGTGTCGATTGAACACTTCGACAAGAATCATCACCGACAACGGGACCCAGTTCACCAGCGCAGCGTTCCAAGACTACTGCAAAGACCTCGGCATCCAGGTGTGCTATTGTGAGACCTATGTGTGCTGAATACATTGGCAATTAGGATAAAAGTTAGCATTAACATTCAATGTTTTGAATATTGCCAAAACATTCTTCTGTGGCAAGGTCCGACAAGTTCTTTGTTAGGTCCGCCAAGTGTTGGCAAGGTCCGACGCAAGGTCCGGAGAGCTCCTGCAAGGTCCGGAGAGGTTCTGTTAGGTCCGGAGCTTGTTTTTAGAGAGCTCCCGTGAAGTTCAACTCGTAGAACTGCAGCGTCTTATTTTTGCTTTTAACTCGCAATGTTTCAAACTTGCTTTATGGGAAGGTTTGCTTAGTATTAATTTGCTAAGTTTTTGGTGTGTTTTGGTGGTTATGGCTGTTATCATTTGATATGGTTTGCAACATGCTTATGTGACGTGCTCATGTAAGGTGTTGTGGTTTTCGAACTAACGTGAGTCAAGTCGAGGACTTTTGCTCGGAAAAATTGGTTGTTTATTCATGTGCAGGTGTTGCTTGAGTTCAAGACATGGCTGGTGACGGGATCCTTGGACTAGTCTCAGGGAGGAGATGAGGTTCCAACAACCAAGTTCGGGAGGAGCTGTGGTTGAGTTGATCGGGAGGTCGCGCAGCATGTTTGGATCAAGGGCAGTGCATATGAAGGTTGCGTGTACATCGTTGGAAGGTGTTTGCACGTGTGCAAGGAGTGCATGGACGTGGCAACATTGTTCCAAGGCGTGATGAAGAGAAGTGGACGTAAAGAATTGGTCGGAAAGGTCCAACCGGCTGATTGCGTACTCAGGCTGAGGCTGAGTCGGATATGGCTCAAATATGGAAGATTTGAGTTGGTTAAGATAGGATTTCGTGCTAGGCACGAAGTTGAGTTGTTTTAGGAATGTTTAGGATGTTACTAAGGTGTTTGGAAGTCTTACGATTGCTTCTATCTGCGAATAGGAGAGTCCTGAGCAGTTATGGTAAGTTAGGATACGAGTCCAATTAGGAGTAGGAGTCCTAGATTGGATTGATTAGCCTGAGGGCTGGCTATAAAAGCAAGGGAGGCCAGAGCTCTCGTGGGTAGAGAACTTTGGGCTGTTCCTCTTGTGTTTCTATTGAATAAAGTTCATAGTTTCTAGGAGCTTTTGTGCCTTGTTCGTCCGATTTGTTTTTCGTCAAGTCTTTCTCGCCGAGTTTCTGGACAGACCGACGTTGCTTAGGTGTTTCATTCATAACTCGAGTTTTACAGATCCGATTGACGTGATTCTTTTGGGGTTGTCTTCACAACTCAATTATCTATCATCTATGAAATTTTCACGAGCTTCGGATCTGTATTTTTTGAGATACACGAGTTTCTTTGCAGCGTTGCAGATCTGTTTTATATCGGGTAGAACAGATTGATCTTCGTTTAATGTCTTGATCGTATCTCAAGTTTTACTTCGTGTTTTCAAGTGATTCTTGTTGCATTAGATCCATGACTTGATTCTCTACCTCTCTACTTGATTTTTCATGGTTGAACACGTTTGAAAACACTTGCACACACGGTTTCTTTAACCGATTGATTTTTTGCTGAGGGGTTTTTGTTGTTTCCGCTGCGAAAAGTTTTAATCTACCATTCACCCCCCTCTGGTAGCTTTTCACGTGCTCTTTGATCCTACAATTGGTATCAGAGCCAAGGTGCTCTGATATTTGTGATTTGCACGTGTTTTGACTAACCATCATGGAGAAGTACTCCGCAAAACCTTGTGTGTTCAATGGCATCGATTTTCAGGTTTGGAAGGCGCGGATGGAGGCCTACATACAGGCGCAAGGCTTCGCCATATGGGAAAAGGTCTACCGGAACTTCGATGTACCACCCAACGATCAAGTTACGGCTACGAACATGAGAGATGTTGACAACAACAACAAGGCTCGCAACTTGATCATCCAAGGATTGACTCAAGGCGACTTCGACCGTGTTGCACACCTCCGATCTGCATATGATGTTTGGAAAGCTCTTTGTGACTACCATGAAGGATCCAATACGATCAAGGAGGTAAGGCAAGATATGTTCAAGAAAGAATACATGCGTTTTGAGATGCAACCCGGTGAGTCAATTGACGACCTTTTTGCTCGCTTTAATAAAATTCTCAGCAACTTGCGTAGTGTCAATGTTAACTTTTCAGATGCTGAAAATGCTAGATAATTGTTAGGAGCATTAGATATGTCAATTTGGGAGATGAATGTTACATCTATTCGTGAATCTACTGTCATGAGTTCTCTTACTTTAGACGTGCTTTATTCTAAATTGAAAACTCATGAAATTGACATCATCTCACGTAAAAACCCCAACAAGTCTATTGCATTTGTTTCGCAATGTGACATGTCTAGTTCTAGTCAATCATCATCTAGTGGTGCACTCTCTTTGCTGTCCTCTCTAACCCTTGAACATATTGAAGAGTTTCCAGAGGAGGAGCTTGCACTCATCTCTACTCGGTTCTCAAAAGCATTGCAAAATGTGGGAACTAGAAGGAGAGGAAGCTCCGGACCTCAATGATGTTTTGAATGTGATAAGACAGGACATTTTTGTACGGAGTGCCCTAACCTTTCAGGTCTGACTTCACGTGAAGAAAAGCAAACAAGGCCGAAGAAATCGTTTGCAAAGAATAAGAAGCAGAAAGATTTATCAATGCGCAACATAGTGCATAGTATGATCTTTGCACTTCAAGATTTCGGCTCAAGTGATGTGGACACCGGTAGTGATGAAGATGCAGAAGCTATGGCAAATATGTGCTGCATGGCGAGCAAGTCAAGTTCAAGCTCCGAGGAGGCAGAACACAACAGCGACGATGAAGAGGTATGTCCCACTTGCAAAGAAATGTGTGATGCTATTTCTCGTGCCACTGTTATATTAAAGAAAAAGGATAAAAAACTTAGGAACAATGCTGTTAAAATTGAATCACTAGAATCTGAAATTAATCGTTTAAAAACATTGATTCCTAGTGATGATTCTTGTTCCTCATGTGATTTAATTTATGAACAATTATCTTCTTTAAGAAGTGCACACGCATCTACACTTGATAAACTTGAACTTGAAATTGAAAAGAACAAAGAGCTTGCTGCACTTAATGATAAAAATTTGAAAGATGCTTGTTGTTCTACAATTGATTTGCATTGTTCTTCATGTGATGATCTGAATAAGAAACTAAATGATGCTATGAATGAGATTTCTATTTTGAACAATGCTTTACGTGTGCATGAAGTTAAATATTGTTCAAATTGCAAACTAAAAGGAAAAACTTCATGTGAAAACTGCTTTGATCTGTCCAATAAACTTGATGACATGCATAGGACACTAGATCGGTTTTCTAATGCAAATAAGAACCTAAACTTGCTGCTGAATTCTTCCAAGTCTTGTAATGATAAAACTGGTTTAGGTTTTAATTCTCATGCTCATGCTAAGGCACACCCACCTAAATTTGTAAAGTCATTAGGAAACGGTTTGATTCAAACAGCCCCTAGACAAAAAGATGTGATTTTCAAATCTGCAGGAGTACTGTCCCATTCGGGTTCTAATAAACGTGTTGCTTGCTCATCTAGACATGATAATAAGGTTATTTCTCATTGTACCTACTGTGGTATAGATGGTCATGTCATGGATTTTTGTTATAGACTAGCTAAACACGATAAGAAACAAAGAATACTTGCTAGATCACATAACAACCAAGCAAAATCTGCTAGACCGAATGTTCGGAGCTTGCAACCTGCTGTAATGAGTCAAAAACTTGCTCCCGGACCTACTGTTTTTTGTGCTACATATAACAAATCTTCTAAGTCAGTAGTTGGGAACAAAAATTTTTGATTTTTGGCTCATAAACCTGCTGTACCTTCTCAGCTTTCGCGTGTTATTCCTGCTGGACGTCGTGTGACTCAGTACTGGATTCCTAAAAGACTTTTAACTAACCCCAGTATTGAGTCATCGACGTATTGTGCTGCTGTGTAGGTTTCACGTTTGAGGAAGGAGAACATTTGGATTGTGGATTCAGGTTGCTCACGCCACATGACCGGTAACAAAGAATGGTTCTCCTCTCTCTCTCTTTTGTGTCACGTGTAGAAAATGTTACTTTCGCCGATAACTCTTCTACTCCCATAATTGCTAAAGGTTCGGTTAGAGTAAACAATCTCTACACTTTGAAAGATGTGGCACTTGTTAAAAATTTGAAATACAACTTGCTTTCGGTTTCACAATTGCTAGATGAAAATCTAGAGGTTAGCTTTGCTAAAAATTGCTGCAAGGTTGTAGATTCAAAAGGTGAGCTTTTGTTTAACATGTCTAGGTTTGGAAGAGTTTTTAAAGCTGATTTTGATTTGTCAACTTCTAAGCATCGGTGTCTAGTTGCTAATGATACAAAGGATCTCTATTTTTGGCATCGTAGACTTGGTCACATAGGCTTTGATCATCTCACTCGTGTTAGTGCTCTCGATCGCATACGTGGGCTGCCGAAGCTTAAAAAGGACAATGATATTGTGTGCTCTTCTTGCAGACATGCTAAGTTTGTTGCAGGTTCACATGCTCCTCTCACAATGACCATGACAGCTGAACTGGGACAACTTTTACATCTTGACACAGTAGGTACGGCACGTGTTCAATCCTCCGGAGGTAAATGGTATGTGCTTGTGATTGTTGATGATTATTCCAGATATTCTTGGGTTTATTTTATGGCATCTAAGAATGAAGCTTTTAGTCATTTTAGAACTTTATTTCTTAGATTATCTATTGATCACCCAGGATCATTAAAAGCAATTAGAAGTGATAACGGAACTGAATTTATAAACCAATCCTTTGATCACTTTTGTGCTGAAAATGGAGTAGATCATCAATACTCTTCACCCTATGTACCACAACAAAATGGTGTAGTAGAAAGAAAGAACAGGACCTTAGTTGAGATGGCTAGGACTATGCTTGATGAATATCAAACTCCTAGGAAATTTTGGGCTTATGCAATTGCAACCGCTTGTTATGTCTCAAATCGTGTTTTCTTGCGTGCTAAGCTTGGAAAAAACCCATATGAGCTCCGGTTTGGACATAGGCCTAGTGTTACACATTTAGGGTGTTTGGTTGCAAATGCTTTGTTAAGAAACATGGTAATCTTGATAAATTTGAAGCTAGATCTGTTGATGGCATGTTTCTTGGTTATCCATCTCATACTAGAGGCTACCGTGTGCTTTTACTTGACACTAACAAAATTGTGGAGACTTGCGAGGTTTCTTTTGATGAAGCTAGCCCAAGTACTAGCTCCGATATTGCAGGTCCGGATCCATATCCGCAGGGGGAGAGTATTTTTATTGAAGAAGATGAAGAAGTGGTGGTGCTGCCCGAAAACTCGGAAGTAAATAACGATCAAGCTGCTGATTTTGCACCACAACCAGCACCAACAGTCACTACTGCTGGTTCGGATCTTCCTCAATCAACAAGCTCTCCTAATCAAAGGTCCGAACATGAAGAAGAATGTGCTTGTGAAGTGCCTACTCCCCTCCGAGTACTCAAAAGTCATCCTCCACAACAAATCATTGGAAGCTTGCATGAACGAGTCACTCGGTCCAGGTTTTGCGATCCAAACTCTCATGCTCATTCTGCTTTTGTTGCTTCTTTTGAAACCAAGGATATATCACACGCACTCACTAATGAATCTTGGATTAATGCCATGCAAGAAGAGTTAGAAAATTTTGAAAGAAATAATGTTTGGAAACTTGTACCTCCACCTCAAGGTCACACATTAATTGGAACTAAATGGGTATTTACAAATAAGCAAAGTGAGGATGGGGTTGTGGTTAGGAATAAAGCTAGGTTGGTTGCTCAAGGTTTCACTCAAATTGAGGGTCTAGATTTTGATGAAACATTTGCTCCTGTTGCTAGATTAGAAGCTATAAGAATTTTATTAGCATTTGCTGCATCTAAAGGTTTCAAGTTATATCAAATGGATGTTAAAAGTGCTTTTCTTAATGGCTACATAGAGGAGGAGGTTTATGTTAAGCAGCCACCGGGTTTTGAAAATCCAAATTTTCCTGATCATGTTTACAAACTGTCCAAAGCCTTGTACGGTCTAAAACAAGCCCCTAGAGCATGGTATGATAGGTTAAAAACATTCTTACTTGAAAAGGGGTTTACCATGGGCAAGGTTGATAAAACTCTTTTTGTACTTAAGCATGGCAATGACTCATTATTCGTTCAAGTGTATGTGGATGATATTATCTTTGGTTGTGCTTCTCATGATCTCGTGTCCATGTTTTCAGCTAAGATGAGTTCAGAATTTGAGATGAGTATGATGGGAGAACTCACATACTTTTTGGGGCTGCAAATCAAGCAAACAAAAGAAGGAACTTTTGTGCATCAAACTAAGTATACAAAGGACCTTCTTAAGCGCTTCAACATGGACAAATGCAAGCCTCTTCGGACACCAATGGGAACAGCAACAACACTTGAACTTGACGAAGATGGTGACCCGGTCGATAAAAAAGGATACAGGAGTATGATTGGATCACTTTTATATCTCACGGCATCAAGACCGGACATACAATTCAGCGTATGTCTTTGTGCAAGTTTTCAAGCTTCTCCACGTGCTTCACATCGCCAAGCCATCAAAAGGATTCTCAGGTACCTACATGGAACTCAAGAATTTGGCATTTTTCTTCCTTCTTCCTCAACCGTTTCTTTGAAAGCTTTTTCGGATGCTGATTTTGGGGGTTGTTGGATTGATAGGAAAAGTACTTCGGGTGCTTGCCATTTTCTTGGTAATTCACTTGTTGCTTGGTCCTCTAGAAAAAAAAGTTCAGTTGCACAATCCACGGCCGAATCTGAATATGTAGCTGCGGCTAGCGCTTGCTCACAAATTCTTTGGATTGTTCAAACACTTAAGGACTATGGGGTTGATTTAGATAGTGTTCCACTGTTTTGTGATAACACCAGTGCAATTTGTATTGCTAAAAACCCCGTGAAACACTCTAGAACTAAGCACATTGACATTAGGTATCACTTTCTTCGTGATAATGTTGAAAAAGGAAACATTGTGCTTCACCATGTCGATACCGAACAACAATTGGCTGATATTTTTACAAAACCTTTGGATTTCACTCGTTTTTGTTTCATTCGTAGTGAAATAGGGGTTATGCATCCTCATGGCTTAAATTGAGGGGGAGTTTTTGAAACTTTGAAAGTCTATGTGTGAATCTGAAACTAAAATAATATGAGCATAGTATTTCATACATATATGACTTTGTGATTCCTTTTACAGGCTGAAAGTTCTTACTACATTACTCATGTTATACATTTTGTAGTTTTTGCCATGACTAGTAATTGGAATAATTACTTACACTAAATCTCGTCATGATCGAACTTTCTTGCTGTTTTGAACTTGTTGCGTGCTCACAAGTGCTTTTAATCATAAAAAATTAATCAAGTGATCAGCTCACATGTTGAGTTTTCAAATAAAAAATTGAGAAAAGATCAAGAGAATATGCATGCATCGCACTTCTTTTGAGATTGCTTATCATTGCACTAAGATATGAACTTGGAAGGAATTGTGTATGACTAAAACCATGTCCTTAAGCTTCTGATTGTCCAATGACATAGGCTTGGCTTGGTTGGTTAGAATAAGGCTGATGTGGCATATAATCTCTTGCAAATATCATATGATCAACTTTGTGCCTTAAATTATTATGAATAATAAAAATGCAGCAACAAGTGTCATGTTTTCAGGTTTTGAAATAGTTGAGTAAGGGAGATCATGACTTGCTTAAACTGAAAAATACATTTGATCTCTAGCATGGCTTACACTACTTTATGTATCTCATTGATGTGATAGTGTAAGTAACCTGATAGTATGACTTGGATGAGCTTTGTTTTGTATGTATATGTTATAATATGCTCATAACATTTAAAAATTTCTCTTTTGAACCTTGCTGAATACATTGTCAAAGGGGGAGAAATATGTATAAGGAGAGATTTTTTTTACACTATGCATATGTTATACACTTTCTTCCTTCTCTGATTTTAAAAAATGGGGAGAAATTAATAAAGGGGGAGAAATGAGTTTTCAAAGCTTTTCAAAACTTTTCATAAGCCAATGTTCGGATTTTAATTGGTGTTGCCAATGCATTCATCAAGGGGGAGATTGTGAGACCTATGTGTGCTGAATACATTGGCAATTAGGATAAAAGTTAGCATTAACATTCAAAGTTTTGAATATTGCCAAAACATTCTTCTGTGGCAATGTCCGACAAGTTCTTTGTTAGGTCCGCCAAGTGTTGGCAAGGTCTGACGCAAGGTCCGGAGAGCTCCTGCAAGGTCCGGAGAGCTTCTGTGAGGTCCGGAGCTTGTTTTTAGAGAGCTCCTGTGAAGTTCAACTCGTAGAACTGCAGCGTCTTGTTTTTGCTTTTAACTCGCAATGTTTCAAACTTGCTTTATGGGAAGGTTTGCTTAGTATTAATTTGCTAAGTTTTTGGTGTGTTTTGGTGGTTATGGCTGTTATCATTTGATATGGTTTGCAACATGCTTATGTGACGTGCTCATGTAAGGTGTTGTGGTTTTCGAACTAACGTGAGTCAAGTCGAGGACTTGTGCTCGGAAGAATTGGTTGTTTATTCATGTGCAGCTGTTGCTTGAGTTCAAGACATGGCTGGTGACGGATGGACTAGTCTCAGGGAGGAGATGAGGTTCCAACAACCAAGTTCGGGAGGAGCTGTGGTTGAGTTGATCGGGAGGTCGCGCAGCATGTTTGGATCAAGGGCAGTGCATATGAAGGTTGCATGTACGCCGTTGTAACACCCCAAAATCCTGTTAAGAGGGGAATTCAAAATTTTTTGGACGTATTGCATGTGTTGCAAAAATTCAAATTCAAACTGGAATTCAAATTAAACTCAAAACAGAAATGAAAAAGAAAAAGAAAAGGAAAAAAATAAACCTCCCCGGCCAGCTGGCCGAAACCCACCAGCCGGCCCACTAATCCCCGCGCCAGCCCGCAGCCGCCCCCCCTCTTTCCCACTGACGCGCGGGGCCCGCCAACCCTTCTTCCTCCTCGCGCTCGCGCCCGCGCTCGGCCGGACTCTTCTCAACCCCGAATCGAAACCGCCCCGGATTCTCGCGTATCCCAGCCGAATTTCGTTCGTGGATGACGAAAACTCGATCACAACCGAACGCCGCCCTCCCCCGTCTATAAAAACCCCGGCATTGTCCCGTTTTTCCCCACGATTCACCGATTTTCCTCCCGGCGAGAAACCGAGCTTCTCCGCCGAATTCTGCTCGATCTACGCTCGGGAATTCTGATCTAACTCGCTAGTCTTGATCCACCGCCTCCGGGGAACCTTGCAGGTGCAGAAAACTCGGTGATTTGCGGTTCAAACACAGCGCCGACGAGCCTCGCCGTGAATTCACCTCGGACCTCGTCGCCGATCGCTTTTCGGGACCTCCGAGCTCAAGAAAACCCCCGAGGTGAGATCCCCGACCTCACCTCTACCGATCTATGCCATAAAATCACAGTTCTAGGAAGAATTGACGAAGATCCGAAACTCTCCGGCGAGATCGCCGCCTCCCGCCGCCGTGCGCCGCCGGGCAGCGCCGCCCGCGCTCGATCAGAGCGACGTGGCCGCTTGTGCGCCGTCTATTTTAAATCGCACGGTAGAGTTTAAATCCCCGCGTACCGGTTCGATGTTATAATCTCAGCCGTCTGTTTTAAATCGGACGGTCCACGTCAGCCCCGCTTTATAAAGACTGGAATTCTTACGCGCTACCCCCTGGGGTTCTCATAAAATAAGAGCTAGCCCCGGAAACTTCTGATCTAGCCCCTAGAACTTCAGAAAATCATGTAAATTCATTTAAAAATCAGTTTTAGCCCCTGGACTTGATAAAAATTAGGAAAAACACCTCTGTTAAGTGTAGTTAGACCCCTGGAAGTTCTTAAAATAATATTATAGACCCTGTAGTGGGGTGAGTTTACCTTTTTAACCCTATTTGATATTAAATTTAGGAAAATTGAATATGTGGTTAGTGTTTAAAATTTAAAAGATGGGACAAACATATTGTCAATACAAATGAAAAACTTTCCTAGTACTTGGAAAACCATGGAGTGAGATAAAAATAGATTTTTGGCAGAAATGAATCTGTTTAATTGATTATTCACATTTATTAGTAATAGGGACACATTTTTAAGTAGAGAATAATTCTGAAAATTAGTAAAATAAATGTAAAATAGTTCACATCAGAGGAGAAGTTCAAAAATATATTATTTAATATTTTAGACCCAAAACCTATTCTGTTTAGATGAGGTGTCTTACTATTTTCATAATAAAGCACACATTTAGGCATAGGAAATAAATTTGAAAATATAGCAAGCTAGGTATAAATAATTAGAAAATGATAAATGAAGTTTTCAAAATCCAAAGAATTCAGTTTAGGGTTGGTAGAAGGTCTGAAGACACATATGAAGTAGGAAAATACCTTTCATGCACACTTGGAAGCTAAAATGGGTATCAATTAAATATAAGGGATTTATTTAAATTAGAAATACATATATAGTATGCAAACATGAATATGAATACAAAAGTAGAAATCATATGTACATGTTTAAAAGTGCATGTAAGCCAAAATCAACATACATAGAGTAACCACAACACATAGAATTATGAATGGCTTTCATAAATGTGAATGTGTGGTTTGTATGAAGTGGAGGTGTGAACTATGTCTTATGACTTGTTGTTTTCTTTTGCTATGTGTGATGGTATGAGTAGAACCTGCTCCAGAGCAAGTTCTTCCTTTCCAAGATAAGGACTACCCATTCCAAGAGCAGCAGGAAGGAGGCAAGTGTCCTTGACCACTTTGATCATATGCTAGGATGTGTAGATAGAATTATTTGCATTGTCAATTGAAATATGAAACCCATGATAGGAAGTTTCCCTAGAATTGCATTACCTTGTTTCCTTGTAGCTTGGGTTGGGACTTATTTTATCATGTCATTTATTATTATGCATATGCTTAGCCATGCTTAGAATGGGATATTTGGGATATGAGATCATCAGTTTATTTTACCTTATTCTTGAATGAGATATTATGAGTTATGTAGAGGTAGGGATCAATGCAAGTTGGTTGTTTTGGTTGGTGCTGGGTGCACGAGACTCAGGTTTGTGTTTAGTACTTGCCTGGATCCTAAGGACCGGTTCATGGAGCATGTAACCTGGCTTTACCGTGCCAACCACATGCTTAGATGGGGCAGCTTGGCCAATTAATTAGGTGTATCCCCTGCGTAGTATGGGTGTGTTGGATGGTGCGGGGAATAGGTGTTAGCTGGACTACCATATGAACCGCAAGGCTCAAGAGGGGGCCACTGCAGCGGGGTTGGAGCCTCTTGTATGCTGTTAGGGGTGAAACCTCAGTGGGCCCATGCTCGTCGGGAATCCCTTTGTAAAGGCTTCGTAGTGATCTCCTGGATACACACCTGGGAAGTGTGAATGTGGTTCGTAGCCACTGGCATAATGGAGGTTCTTTTAGTCCACCCGGCAACGTGGGATGAAATCACTACATGTGGGTACAGTGGTGCAAACTCTACAGAGTCAAAACTGTCATGACAGCTGTGCTCACGGTCAAGAGTGGCTTGGACTTATTCATGATTAGAGGAGTCATGGTTTTGGATGTTGAGGATGTTAAGCGGGGAGCTTAACATTGGAAATGATGTTATGGTTATTTGATTATGATGATGGGATGGGAGATTGGGACCATTTCACCTGTGTAGTAATGTAGGTGCTTAATAAGCTAAGGTGGTAGGCAATATTTGCCTAGTGCTTCAACCATGAGTTTAACCTCTCCTTGTTCTAGCCATGCATGACATAACTTTCCCACACTTGCTGATTACCATCGGTACTCAACCTTGCATATTTGTTGGTTTGTATTGCTGCTCAGGTCAAGATAATGAGGTGGTGTATAATGATCAAGACTTTGGACCCGAAGAAGGTTTCTAGGTTCATGGAGTCCCCCGGGCAACGCCTGTAACGGAGCCCACAAGAATAATATTCCACTGCTAGTTTATTTACTTGTGATGAACTTATTATTGTCCATCGAGACATTTGCTATGTAAGACTTATTTATATTCGACACCTGGCTTGTAATAAATCATGCTTCACTATTTGTCATCACATGTATGAGAAAATGATCCTGGCATACATGTGATATTCACTTGGTTGTTCTTCAGAAAAACCGGGTGTGACAGAAGTGGTATCAGAGTCAGGTTGCCCGTAGGAACGTGGACCTAGGTAGAAATGGACGTATTTAAGGGCCCTATTTCTTAAAAACTATTTTACAAGGTGTGTGTTGAAAAGCGTTATTTAATGGAGTCACTTTCTTCATCTTACCCCAACTTTCATTCAAAATAGGATTTTTGTTTAAAAGTTTATCTAACCTAAGTTTAAATGCTTTCTGTTTTAGATGGTTCGCATGATTCGCATCGCTCGCAAGTCCACAGGAGGGAGAGTTCCCGTAGTTGCCCTTGCCCAAAGAGAGGAGAGTCGTCCGGTGACGTACCTTTCCTACGGATTGGCAGTAGGAGGCTTGTTGCGCCGTCTTCGACGTATGCTCCAAGCCGCCGGCAATACGGGCAAGCTAATCATACACTATAGCTCCACCAGGACCATCCGTGAGAAGATGGAAGAATGGAGTTCAGAGATGAGGATTATCCACGAAAATCAGCTGCTCAAGATCCACCGCTCTCCAGCTTGTCGAGCGACACAGGTCGATGCGGAGAAGGATGTCACCTGGGAGGCCATCACCTGCCAGAGTCACATCTATCGTCGACACCTGGACAGGACTGAGTACATGTATGTCCTCCAGCGCGAGAGTGGTACAACAGAGTATAAGTACCCGCCAGTGCAGCAAGGGACTTCCCATGAGCACATGGACATGTGCTTGGAGGATGCTGCTATGCTCAGCACTCGACTGCAGGAGTGTCAGCAAGAGCTTCAGGATGTTCGGGACACCCTGAAGGAAACGGAGGCGTTGCTCCGAGCCTGCTTGAGGGCGAGAGAAAGAGGAGATGGGAATGAACTGTGTGTCACCGTGAATGATACATGGACTCCTGACTCCCCAGATCGCCGGGCGATCAGGCATCGTCGCGCTTCTCCACCAGCAGCTTCCCCACCCAAAGCGGAGTCAGAAGGCAGCCGCAATAATGAGGAAGATCCCAAGGAGCCAGCTCAGTGATACGAGTAGTGTAGAGTTTTTCCCTTAGTTAGCAAGATGTCGAATAGTCGAGTCGTTACGTTATTTAATGGTGTGTTAATGCTTGGTGTGTGACGTGAGTTGTGGAAGCCATGAGCAATTTTCCACAGCCTCGTCTTCAGATTGTTTGCTTTGGTGTGTGAACCCACATTATCGAAGTGTCCGGTCGACACTTCCCCCGGGCCTGCACTGGGCAGCCCGCGGAGGTTCTTTTTTCGGTGGGGCTAGTCCCTTGCGGAGAGCTTGCACGGAAGGACGAGTTAGTAAGAGCTTGACACGGTGAGTTTTACGTGGTTCAGGCCGCCGGAGCGTAAAATTCTACGTCCACGGCGAGCTATGGAGCTCGCTGTATTGCTTGCTGCTCAGGGCCGGAATCCTGAGCTTGGGGGTGAGTTACAGCTTGGGAGTGAATGGCTAGCGTATGAGTTGCAGAGTGCGAACCCTTGCTATCGTCGCCTACCCGAGCCTTTTATAGTCCAAGACTCGGGTGGCTTACAAGGGGGCCCGGGACCCGACAGGTGGTCCCGGGGAGATTGACTGTTATCTACCATATCCGCAGTTACGCCGGTAGTTGTCTCTGGCAAAGGCTTCCGAGTCTCCGTCTTGCCGCCCTGCCCATGCCACACGCTAGTCGTAGTGGTTGATGACGGCGCAGGCGGCATGGGATGTCTTGTCGCGGTGTTTATTGGCTGGCAGGTTCTGACACCGCGCACCAGTCTGTGATGCGATTGGGCGCAACGGCACCTGG
This sequence comes from Neostapfia colusana, assembly GCA_030760725.1. Classification (NCBI taxonomy): domain Eukaryota; kingdom Viridiplantae; phylum Streptophyta; class Magnoliopsida; order Poales; family Poaceae; genus Neostapfia; species Neostapfia colusana. The sequence goes on from JASWHV010000016.1 coordinate 9,789,805, forward strand.
CAGAGGCGTGCTCCGCGCCTCCGCGTCTTGGGAAGACGGGGGCCTTGAATACCTTTGTACGGGCAAGGTATGGGGCGTCTTCACGCCCGCTGCCTATCGCTCGGGGGCAGGCAGCACCGTTCTTCTGGCCACGTGGCGGGCCCGGAGCCCTTCTCAGAGGAGAGGAGGGTCCGGCCCGTGGGGCACGTGAAGCCTCCGGACCTCTCCCCGCGGAGGGGGAGGTTCGGCTTCTGTCGGCCACGTGGCGGGCCCGAAGCTCCTCTCTGAGGGGAGGGAGGTCTGGCCCTGCCGGATACGTGGCACCTTCGGACCCCTCGCCCGCGGAGGGGGTGGTCCGGCTTCTGTATGCCACGTGGCGGGCCCGGAGCTCTCCTCTGAGGAGAGGGAGGTCCGGCCCCGCCGGACGCGTGGCGCCTTCGGAGCTCTCCCTGCGGAGAAGGGCGAGTTCCTTAGGCATTTTCCCCTGTGCGCGGGGGTACCCCATATCGCAGGTACCGACACACATGAAATAATAGTGCATTTATTTTTGTATGAGACATGAACCCTCAGAAAGTATAACAAAGCCTCAACACTTCAAAGTAAAAAAACAAGTGAAAGTAGTGAGATAATAAGTAATACTTTAAATTAATATTTGGATGATCATGCTAGATGGCCGGAAGAGGAAAAGGTCGTGCTGCCAACCCCGCCAACAACAACGATGAGGCCTGCAACCCTCATCTTTCTGGAGGCCAAGACAGGGGTGGTCGCCGTGAAGGAGTTGATCCCCTCCACCAAATGCTTGAGAATCAAAATCGGCTCATCCAGAACTTGACTCAAGTGGTGGCCAACTTGCATCAAGTTCCACCTCCACAAGCTGCACCACGCCAACCAAGGTTGAGTGAGTTTCTAGGAACTCAACCTCCAAAGTTTGCAAGTGCTGCTGAACCTCTGGAGGCAGATGATTGGCTAAAGACCATTGAAAGCAAGATGAGGATCATACAGTGCCAAGGGTATGAGAGGGTGCTGTTTGCCTCTCATCAATTGCATGGACCTGCTGCTGATTGGTGGACCGCCTACGTGGCCGCCCATCATGACCCTGAGAACATCACTTGGGAAGAGTTCAAGCGTAGCTTCCGCAACCATTACATACCAAGGGGTGAACTCAAAAACAAGAGGAAGGAGTTTTTGGGGTTGCAGCAAGGTAACATGACTGTGAGGGAATACCTCACTAAATCTACTCAACTCTCCCGTTATGCCCCACAGGACATAGAGACTGATGAGCAGAAACAAGATTGTTTTGTGGAAGGACTTACCGCAGAAATGCAGTGTGCAATGTCCTCCAATGAGTATGAAAGCTTCCAAAAGATGGTGGACAGAGCGTTTGTGGTAGAAAGGAAGCTGAAGGCCTTGGAAAATGATAACAAGAGGAAGGCCGGATGGTCACATCAAGCCTCGGGTAGCAACACCCGCCCACGTCTGATGCAGCAAACCGCAGGGCAGACGAGCCGTGCTGCGGTACCCTACTCAGCTCCGAGAGGGTACAACCCGAACTTCAGGCCTCCGGCAGCACCAGCACCACCACAACGTCAGTTTGTACAGCAGCCTCACCCTACATATCAACCTCAACCAGCAGTGCAAGGACCCCCAAACCAACCCCAAGACAACAAAGGCCAAACACCTAAGGTTGGAGTGCAATGTTTTAACTGTGGTGAAGTGGGGCACTACGCCCATAAGTGCCCAAAGAAGAAGCCCGCACAGCCGCAACAGCAGAATGTAATGCGAGGATGGGTGAACCACGTGACCATGGAAGAAGCACAAGAGGCACCTGACGTGGTAGTTGGTAACTTTCCTGCCAATTTCAACATTGCAACCCTGCTGTTTGATTCTGGTGCTACCCACTCGTTCATTGCTCAAGGGTTTGTTAAGAAGCATGATCTAGCAACAACACAAATGAACCATATGCTAGCAGTAAACTCTCCAGGTGGAGAAATAAGGACAAGACAAGTGTGTCCCAAGGTGAATCTAGACATTAATGGGGTGGTATTTACTGCCAACCTCATAGTGATAGATTCCCAAGGGATTGATATTATTTTGGGCATGGACTGGTTGACCAAACATAAGTGAATCATCCATTGTTCGACCAGAACGGTGGAACTAACGCACCCTAGTGGCACAAAAGTAAAGTTTATAACAATACAAGAGCCTAGAAGGGACGTTAAAATAAATCAAGTTGAGGTGAAGGTGGAGGAGATCAGGACCATCAGGGAATATCCCGATGTTTTTCCGGAGGAGTTGCCAGGTATGCCTCCTGATCGTGAAGTGGAATTCGCAATTGAGCTAGTGCCTGGAACAGCTCCGATATACAAGAGACCTTATCGGATGGACTCCACACTAGAGCGAGACATACACGAGGGTCAAAAGAATGACGAGAGGATACAAGAGATCAGACAACTCATCAAGGAAAATAAAGCTCCTGGTTTCAGAGAGGATGAACAAGGTACGGTGTGGCACGGGAAAAGAATCTGTGTGCCTGAAGTAAAGGAGATTTGTGAATTGATTTTGAAGGAGGCTCACGATTCCGACTATTCCATCCATCCTGGGAGTACGAAGATGTACCAAGACCTCAAGAGCAGGTATTGGTGGTATGGCATGAAGCGAGATGTCGCGGAACATGTTGCCCTATGTGACACATGTCAGTTGGTGAAAGCAGAACATCAACGACCCGCGGGATTATTGCAACCACTCAAAGTGCCTGAATGGAAATGGGAAGAAATCGGCATGGATTTCGTTGTAGGATTGCCAAGGGCCCAATCAGGATATGATTCAATATGGGTCATCATCGACAGGCTAACCAAGGTAGCTCATTTCATCCCCATGAAAGAAAGCTACAGCGGATCCAAATTGGCAGAATTATACATGGCAAGGATTGTGTGTTACCATGGGGTGCCAAAGAAGATAGTGTCGGATCGAGGGACACAGTTCACCTCAAGGTTCTGGCAGAAGTTGCATGAAACAATGGGAACCCACCTGAATTTTAGCTCTGCCTATCATCCCCAAACTGACGGGCAGACGGAAAGAACCAATCAGATTCTTGAAGATATGCTGAGGGTGTGTGCACTCAAAAACAATCGGAGTTGGGACAAGAACTTACCGTATGCGGAATTCTCCTATAACAACAGCTAAAATGCTAGTATGAAGATGTCACCGTTTGAAGCTTTGTATGGGAGGAAGTGCAGAACTCCCCTATTTTGGAACCAAACGGGGGAAAGTAAAGTGTTTGGTCCAGAAGTACTACAAGAAGCCGAGGCAAAAGTGAGGGAAATTCGCAACAACTTGAGAATAGCACAGACACGCCAAAAGAGCTATGCCGATGTACGAAGAAGAGAGCTCGTTTTCAACGTAGGAGACTATGTCTATCTCAAGGTGTCCCCTATCCGAGGACTTCATCGGTTCAAGGTGAAAGGGAAGCTGTCACCTCGATACATCGGACCCTTTCAAGTTCTGGAGAGGAAAGGCGAAGTGGTGTATCAACTAGAGTTACCGGCTCGCCTATCGGATGTGCATGATGTATTCCATGTGTCACAGCTCAAGAAATGTCTGAGAACGCCTGAAGAGGTGTTACCCATGAATGAGATAGATGTAGCTGAGGATTTTTCTTATGCCGAGCAACCATTCAAGATTTTGGAGATAATGGAACGCCTTACAAGAAATAAAAGAATCCGGATGTGCAAGGTGCAGTAGAAGCATCACTCGGAAGAGGAAGCCACCTGGGAGCGAGAAGATGAGCTTAAGGCACTTCCGAAATTGTTTTCTTAGAAACACCAATCTCGAGGACGAGATTTCTTTTAAGGGGGTAGAGCTGTAACACCCCAAAATCCTGTTAAGAGGGGAATTTAAAAATTTTTGGACGTATTGCATGTGTTGCAAAAATTCAAATTCAAACTGGAATTCAAATTAAACTAATAACAGAAATGAAAAAGAAAAAGAAAAGGAAAAAAATAAACCTCCCCGGCCAGTGGGCCGAAACCCACCAGCCGGCCCACTAATCCCCGCGCCAGCCCGCAGCCGCGCCCCCCCTCTTTCCCACTGACGCGTGGGGCCCGCCAACCCTTCTTCCTCCTCGCGCTCGCGCCCTCGCTCGGCCGGACTCTTCTCAACCCCGAATCGAAACCGCCCCGGATCATCGCGTATCCCAGCCGAATTTCGTTCGTGGACGACGCAAACTCGATCACAACCGAGCCGCCCTCCCCCGTCTATAAAAACCCCAGCATCGTCCCATTTTCCCCCACGATTCGCCGATTTTCCTTCCGGTGAGAAACCGAGCTTCTCCGGCGAATTCTGCTCGATCTACGCTCGGGAATTCTGATCTAACTCGCTGGTCTTGATCCACCGCCTCCGGGGAACCTTGCAGGTGCAGAAAACTCGGTGATTTGCGGTTCAAACACAGCGCCGACGAGCCTCGCCGTGAATTCACCTCGGACCTCGTCGCCGATCTCTTTTCGGGACCTCCGAGCTCGAGAAAACCCCCGAGGTGAGATCCCCGACCTCCCCTCTACCGATCTATGCCATAAAATCACAGTTCTAGGAAGAATTGACGAAGATCCGAAACTCTCCGGCGAGATCGCCGCCTCCCGTCGCCGTGCGCCGCCGGGCAGCGCCGCCCGCGCTCGATCAGAGCGACGTGGCCGCTTGTGCGCCGTCTATTTTAAATCGCACGGTAGAGTTTAAATCCCCGCGTACCGGTTCGATGTTATAATCTCAGCCGTCTGTTTTAAATCGGACGGTCCACGTCAGCCCCGCGTTATAAAGACTGGAATTCTTACGCGCTACCCCCTGGGGTTATCGGAAAATAAGAGCTAGCCCCGGAAACTTCTGATCTAGCCCCTGGAACTTCAGAAAATCATGTAAATTCATTTAAAAATCAGTTTTAGCCCCTGGACTTGATAAAAATTAGGAAAAACCACTCTGTTAAGTGTAGTTAGACCCCTGGAAATTCTTAAAATAATATTATAGACCCTGTAGTGGGGTGAGTTTACCTTTTTAACCCTATTTGATATTAAATTTAGGAAAATTGAATATGTGGTTAGTGTTTAAAATTTAAAAGATGGGACAAACATATTGTCAATTCAAATTAAAAACTTTCCTAGTACATGGAAAACCTTGGAGTGAGATAAAAATAGATTTTTGGCAGAAATGAATCTGTTTAATTGATTATTCACATTTATTAGTAATAGGGACACATTTTTAAGTAGAGAATAATTCTGAAAATTAGTAAAATAAATGTAAAATAGTTCACATCAGAGGAGAAGTTCAAAAATATATTATTTAATATTTTAGACCCAAAACCTATTCTATTTAGATGAGGTGTCTTACTATTTTCATAATAAAGCACACATTTAGGCATAGGAAATAAATTTGAAAATATAGCAAGCTAGGTATAAATAATTAGAAAATGATAAATGAAGTTTCCAAAATCCAAAGAATTCAGTTTAGGGTTGGTAGAAGGTCTGAAGACACATATGAAGTAGGAAAATACCTTTCATGCACACTTGGTAGCTAAAATGGGTATCAATTAAATATAAGGGATTTATTTAAATTAGAAATACATATATAGTATGCCAACATGAATATGAAAACAAAAGTAGAAATCATATGTACATGTTTAAAAGTGCATGTAAGCCAAAATCAACACACATAGAGTAACCACAACACATAGAATTATGAATGACTTTCATAAATGTGAATGTGTGGTTTGTATGAAGTGGAGGTGTGAACTATGTCTTATGACTTGTTGTTTTCTTTTGCTATGTGTGATGGTATGAGTAGAACCTGCTCCAGAGCAAGTTCTTCCTTTCCAAGATCAGGACTACCCATTCCAAGAGCAGCAGGAAGGAGGCAAGTGTCCTTGACCACTTTGATCCTATGCTAGGATGTGTAGATAGAATTATTTGCATTGTCAATTGAAATATGAAACCCATGATCGGAAGTTTCCCTAGAATTGCATTACCTTGTTTCCTTGTAGCTTGGGTTGGGACTTATTTTATCATGTCATTTATTATTATGCATATGCTTAGCCATGCTTAGCATGGGATATTTGGGATATGAGATCATCAGTTTATTTTACCTTATTCTCGAATGAGATATTATGAGTTATGTAGAGGTAGGGATCAAGGCAAGTTGGTTGTTTTGGTTGGTGCTGGGTGCACGAGACTCGGGTTTGTTTTTAGTACTTGCCTGGATCCTAAGGACCGGTTCATGGAGCATGTAACCTGGCTTTACCGTGCCAACCACATGCTGAGATGGGGCAGCTTGGCCAATTAATTAGGTGTATCCCCGGCGTAGTATGGGTGTGTTGGATGTTGCGGGGAATAGGTGTCAGCTGGACTACCATATGAACCGCAAGGCTCAAGAGGGGGCCACTGCAGCGGGGTTGGAGCCTCTTGTATGCTGTTAGGGGTGAAACCTCAGTGGGCCCACGCTCGTTGGGAATCCCTTTGTAAAGGCTTCGTAGTGATCTCCTGGCTACACACCTGGGAAGTCTGAATGTGGTTCGTAGCCACTGGCATAATGGAGGTTCTTTTAGTCCACTCGGCAACGGGGGATGAAATCACTACATGTGGGTACAGTGGTGCAAACTCTGCAGAGTCAAAACTGTCATGACAGCCGTGCTCACGGTCAAGAGCGGCTTGGACATATTCTTGATTAGAGGAGTGATGGTTTTGGAAGTTGAGGATGTTAAGCGGGGAGCTTAACATTGGAAATGATGTTATGGTTATTTGATTATGATGATGGGATGGGAGATTGGGACCATTTCACCTGTGTAGTAATGTAGGTGCTTAATAAGCTAAGGTGGTAGGAAATATTTGCGTAGTGCTTCAACCATGAGTTTAACCTCTCCTTGTTCTAGCCATGCATGACATAACTTTCCCACACTTGCTGAGTACCATCGGTACTCAACCTTGCATATTTGTTGGTTTGTATTGCTGCTCAGGTCAAGATAATGAGGTGGTGTATAATGATCAAGACTTTGGACCCGAAGAAGGTTTCTAGGTTCATGGAGTCCCCCGGGCAACGCCTGTAACGGAGCCCACAAGAATAATATTCCGCTGCTAGTTTATTTACTTGTGATGAACTTATTATTGTCCATCGAGACATTTTCTTTGTAAGACTTATTTATATTCGAGACCTGGCTTGTAATAAATGATGCTTCACTATTTGTCATCACATGTATGAGAAAATGATCCTGGCATACATGTGATATTCACTTGGTTGTTCTTCGGAAAAACCGGGTGTGACAGTCGTTGGAAGGTGTTTGCACGTGTGCAAGGAGTGCATGGACGTGGCAACATTGTTCCAAGGCGTGATGAAGAGAAGTGGACGTAAAGAATTGGTCGGAAAGGTCCAACCGGCTAGATTGCGTACTCAGGCTGAGGCTGAGTCGGATATGGATCAAATATGGAAGATTTGAGTTGGTTATGATAGGATTTCGTGCTAGGTACGAAGTTGAGTTGTTTTAGGAATGTTTAGGACGTTCCTAAGGTGTTTGGAAGTCACGATAGCTTCCATCTGTGAATAGGAGAGTCCTGAGCAGTTATGGTAAGTTAGGATACGAGTCCAATTAGGAGTAGGAGTTCTAGATTGGATTGATTAGTCTGAGGGCTGGCTATAAAAGCAAGGGAGGCCAGAGCTCTCATGGGTAGAGAACTTTGGGATGTTCCTCTTGTGTTTCTATTGAATAAAGTTCATAGTTTCGAGGAGCTTTTGTGCCTTGTTCGTCCGATTTGTTTTTCGTCAAGTCTTTCTCGCCGAGTTTCTGGACAGACCGACGTTGCTTCGGTGTTTCGTTCATAACTCGAGTTTTACAGATCCGATTGACGTGATTCTTTTTGGGTTGTCTTCACAACTCAATTATCTATCATCTATGAAATTTTCACGAGCTTCGGATCTGTAGTTTTTGAGATACACGAGTTTCTTTGCAGCATTGCAGATCTGTTTTATATCGGGTAGAACAGATTGATGTTCGTTTAATGTTTTGATCGTATCTCAAGTTTTACTTCGTGTTTTCAAGTGATTCTTGTTGCATTAGATCCGTGACTTGATTCTCTACCTCTCTACTTTATTTGTCACGGTTGAACACGTTTGAAAACACTTGCACACACGGTTTCTTTAACCGATTGATTTTTTGCTGAGGGGTTTTTGTTGTTTCCGCTGCGAAAAGTTTTAATCTACCATTCACCCCCCTCTGGTAGCTTTTCACGTGCTCTTAGATCCTACAGATATGCCTGCGTTGCTCACCCAAAGAGCAATGGGCAAGTCAAGAGGGCCAACGCCGAGATTCTTCAGGGCCTCAAGACTCGCACCTATGCCGGTTTGAAGAAACATGGCGCCAAGTGGGTGGACGAGCTTCCGAGCACACTGTGGGCTAACCGGACATCCCAGAGCTGGTCCACCGGAGAGACACCCTTCTTCATGGTGTACGGGTACAAAGTTGTGCTTCCCCCAGAGATCACCATGGGGTCTTTCCGTGTCCGAGCTTACAACGAAGCCGCGTAGGACAACCTACGGCGTGAAGACATCGACCTCGTCGACGAGGCTCGATTACATGCAGCACTCCGCAACGCACTTTACCAGCAAGCGCTCCGGCGCTACCACCAACGGTCTGTGCGTGTTCGAGAGCTGCAAGAAGGCGACCTGGTGTTGCTGCGCATACTTTCTCGGGAAGGGACCGACAAACTCTCCCCCAGCTGGGAAGGTCCCTTCCGAGTCATGAGAGTTTGCCGCCCCGGGTGCGTACGCCTTTCCACCAAGGATGGGGATCCACTCCCGAACCCTTGGAACATAGAACACCTCCATAAGTTCTATCCCTAGAGCAATATTAGTACAGTCTTTCCTTTCTGTAATAGATTCCATAGAGTCCAGGAACAGCGCTCGGAGCAGCTAAGTCTCAGGGGACGGTCCAGGACTACGTTCAGCTTGGCCTGGTTCTGACCCTAAGCGCGTAGAGTCTTGCTTCCCTTTTTAATGGGGCGGGTCGTTGCTCCATGTTTAGCCTGCCCTCCTCCTATGGATATTTATATGGAAAGAAACCTGTCCTGCTTTGCTCTTCCCTTGTGCTCATTTAAATTACGAATTAATTTTTATGACCGCACTTCCTGTGTATGCTCACCATGCACTCAGCTTCCTTTCCCCATTCTCACCCCTAGTCGGCATTTGCTACCCTACCGAAGACGGTCGCGTTTGAGGTACCTGTCGATGGCCAAGCGGCCTTTCGGGCCTCCCCCAGTCAGGTGTTGCGGTGCCAGTTGGTCTCCTCCAGGGAAAACCTGCGCCGTGCATGGGGGTCCAGTGGAGTACAGCCGCTTTGCCTGGTTCCGTACCGAAAGCTTGTACACTCTACCTCCCCGGCGTCACGGTCCGGTACTGGAGGCTAGACGGCCATCCCTGACCTCGGAGGGACCGCCTCTGTCCGAGAAGAGACCCGCCGGAGCTGGAGACCCGAGGTCTCTTTGGGTCGCCACCCGACAAACCAGCACCTCCGGGAGATGGGCGCAAGGGTACCCCGGCCCCCTGGGTCGGTGCAAACGACGCCCTCGGAGGGGACCGGGCACGTTTCTTCTCTGGCTGCCTGGGGGCCGGCTCCTTTCCCTTCCCCTTGTCGTCAGTCTGAGATCCGTCAACCCTCGGTGCGGGTTGGGCAGCGGTAGACGCCTCACGCTCCGCCCCGGAGCGCTCGACCCCGGGAATTGAGATCCCCTGGAGAGCATCCCCAACCTGACGAACGGCAATCCCGATGTCGTCAAGGTTCGGCATCTTCCGCAGCAACTCCGCCCTCCTCTGCGGCTCCAAGAAGAGGGGAGTGCCAGAGGCTGAGAAGGTGAGGTCGCCGCCGGTGACGAAATCGCTGCTCACCGTGGCCACCATCTCGTACAGCACCTCATCAGATGGGTCAGAGCCGAGACCCCTCTCCAGCCTGGTGCAGTCGAGCTCGCCGGTGTAGTACCACGCCAGGCTGTTGCGTTGCTGCAAGGGTGCAATACGGTGCGACAGGAAATCTATTAGCACCATCAGGGACGTCAGACCCTCGTTGGCCAGGAACCGGATCCGCTCCAAGACCGGCGCGTACTCCGGCTCCAGCTCCGGGATCTCCTCTCAGAAGTGATGCTCGGTGGTCAGACTGGCAGTTGGCAGCTGCAGGCGATCGTCCTCGTCGGTCTGCATGATCACCCAGTTCTCCCTCCAGTTTTCCATCCTCGACGCACCGAAAGGTAGAAGGTACCCAGAGGCCTTCGGATCCTTGCAGCGATGCTGGAAGTAGTACGCCTCCAGCTGATTCTTCGAGCTGCGCCCGGTCGTCCGCAACACGAAGAAGTAGCGGAAGAGCGTCACCGAAGCGTGCACCCCCATGAACATCTCGCAGAAGTGCACGAAGACGGCGGCCATCGCGAAGGAGTTGGGGGAGAGGTGATGGAGCTGGAGACCGTATGTCTCCAGCAGTGTCACGAAGAAGGAAGAAATTGGCGGAACGAACCCCGCCATGGCGTAGGCGGTGAAGAAGACTATTTCCCCCTTCTCCAGGAGCATGGGGAGAGATCCCTGCTGGACCCAGCGCTTCTGCTCCTCCGCGTGCCAGCCCAGCAGCCTGCGCACTCACCCGAGCTCGGCCGACCGAGCGAGACGCGGCGGAGGCAAGTTGGAAGCCATGGCAGAAGAAAGCTCAAGAACAGGGAAGACAAGGGCGCAAGAGCTCAAGGAAGATGCAAGCGCTGGGAAGTGCGAAGGGAAGCCGCGACGCGGGTAAGATCCCATTTTAAACTTCCAAGGCGCGATTCAAAGTGATTCAAAACACTTTGAATACGCCGCTTGGACAACCGCTTCAGCTCCGAGACCAAGCGTCGATGACAAGTGGACCCAAGCCGTCCAGCTGAAGCAGTGGGCCAAGAAGTCAGTCTCCCAAGGAGACGAGCCGGCAAGACGCTTCGGCGGTTCCCGAAAAGGCGCTGCGATGTGCAGAAGTGGCAGCCTTGGGAACCGCCGCAGTAAAAGCAGCCATCAAGTGGGGCACACGCTCCCACGATCCCGTGACTGTTCATGCTCCGGCAACGGTCAATGCGGGTCATGGAGAAGGAGCGTGGAGTGGAAGAGACGGGGGCCCCACCTCAGGCTCGCTATCTCCCCCGAGATGGGCCCGGGGGCCACAGTCGGTACCCTCAATATGAGGTACCCCCGCGCACAGGGGAAACTGCCTAAGGACCTCACCCTTCTCTGCAGGGAGAGCTCTGAAGGCGCCATGTGTCCAACGGGGCCGAACAACCCTCTCCTCAGAGGTAACCTCCGGGCCCGCCACGTGGCCAACTAAGCCGGACCTCCCCCCTCTGCGGGGAGAGCTCCGGAGGCTCCACGTGTCCAGCGGGGCCGGACAACTCTCTCCTCAGAGGTAAGCTCCGGGCCCGCCACGTGGCCAACTGAGCCGGATCTCCCCCCTCCGCGGGGAGAGCTCCGGAGGCTCCACGTGTCCTGAGGGGCCGTACCTCCCTCTCCTCAGAGGAGAGCTCCGGGCCCGCCACATGGCCAGTAGAGCAGCGCTACCTGCCCCTGCGCGGTAGGCGGCAAGAGTAAAGACGCGCCGTACCTTGCCCATACAAGGTAATCAAGACCCGCGCCTTCCCAAGGCACGGAGACGCAGAGCACGCCTCTGTCAGGTGCCGTTGCGCCCAATCACATCGCGGTGAGGACTGGCGCGCCGCGTCAGAGTCTGCACGCCAATGAACACAGCGACAAGACATCCCCTGCCGCCCCTGCCAACCACTACGACTAGCTTGCGGCATGGGCAGGGCGGCAGAACGAAGACTTTGAAGCTCTCACCAGAGACAACTGTCGTCGTAAGTGCGGATACGGTAGATGGCCGGCAATCTCCCCGAGACCACCTGTCGGGTCCCGGACCCACCTTGTAAGCCACCCGAGCCTTGGACTATAAAAGGCTCATGTAGGAAACGTTAGAAAGGGTTCAACATTTTACACTCTCACGCAGGGTTCGCTCCTGAGCACCAAGCAATACAACAAGCACCTCTGCTCACCGTGGACGTAGGGTATTACGCTCTGGCGGCCTGAACCACGTAAAAATCCCAGTGTCAAGCTTCTTCCTCCATCTTCCCTAACGCGAAAGCTCTCCGTGAGTGACTAGCCCCTCCGAAAAGGAACCTCCGCGGGCTGCCCAGAGCAGGCCCGGGGGAAGTGTCGGCTACACACTTTGACACCAACGGTTGACGGGCAAACGACAGACTCCCGCTCCACCAGGTTCTCATCTGTGGACCTGAGGTCAGAGCTGGAACGACATCATCTGGGCGAAGATGCCCGCGTGACCATTGAGCGACGACGAGAAAGGCATCGCAACCACGAGGTCGGTGACAGCATGTCGATAGCCTCGACCCAGCCTGGGCCGCAGACGTTCGCTACGCGATCTCTGTGAGAGGGCCCGGTCCCGATCACGGGGCCGTGCCGCCTCGCCCGATGAATCGCATTGGGTGGTGCTGTGTTATGCGGCACCCAACAGCACACATATAAGGAACACAGTATTACATAAATCAAAAGCGGAAGCTTACAACTGTTCTTTGCAAACAATTTACATAAAATAGCTACAGCGGAAGTCTATAAACAGCTCACGATGAATATCTAAGAAGCACTCGAGAAGAGGTCCAGCCCGCGGACTCCTATCGCTAGCAACACAAAGACATGGCAGCGGCTAGGTTCTCCAAGTGTGACATGACTCAGAAGTTCCCGAGTCTCACCGGACAACCTTCTTTATAGCGTTGAGGTTTACCTGCAAAACCACTTATATAGCAAGGGTGAGCACAAAGGCTCAGCAAGACTTAACCGTCTCTCCTAAGACATGAAACCCTACATGAAAGTAACCTAAGACTTAAGCCTGTCATTTGCGAAAAGACTCGCCTACGAGTACATCCTTAACTTTCAGATTTTAGCCATAATAGTAGTGACCTTGCGCCCAGCAACATTGGGAGTCCACATTCAAACAAGAAACACTTCATTCCAATGTTACTTGTCCCAAGGTGGAAAATAAATTTAGTTTACTCTATCTCTACTTCAAACATGGTTTTCATGCAACTTATAATTAGCATAACAGCATTTAAAACTTTGCAAACTATTCCCACACAACTTGATTACTACGTCACAGCGCAGTGAGCAAGCGGTACTCATAACCGCGAGGGACGGTGATTTGAATCAAACACTACCCGGATAACTCGACACATATGCCCGCCTCTGAAGACCCAACTCTGGCATCCTTCATTACGTCGTATGTGGCAACCTTTCTCAGGCCACTAAACTGTAGAACCGGTCGTGCCGTCTCGGGCTCATAGGTCTAAAGAGACGATGTGGTATGCCTCTACAATCTAGTGAACCTGGTACATCGGTTTCCTGGTTCCCATATATCAGTAAGCATCCGGTACACAACTCAATACTTGCTCAGCGGGGCTGCACACGCTTCGGTCCTTAACCGACACAGGCTGAGCTACTCGACCAAGACCTCGTCTTGTCGCTGCCTAACCCCTCTGCCCGGTCTCATCTTTAGAAATGTAAACTTTAGTTTGCTTCCTTTCCCAACCGCACTTATGATATTCTGGACTATAGCTCGCGAGTAGATTCCAACTACTCGTCTTCTACCGGATGCCCTAGTCTATTTAGCATGGCCTTATTCTACAGCGATGACACAATTCTACCCTCGACCTCAGGGTTCATTTTTGGTTATGCAAGTGGGGTATAAAACATCCTTGACCTAATGCACATACAAACTTTGACCCATAGTAGTGAACAAAGTAAAAAAACTTTAAAAACAACTTAAGTGCAAACCGGGGCTTGCGTTGGTTTTGCAGGTGACTACAGTCAGAGATATATGAAGTTAGTTTCTGTTGACTTGAAGCTTAATCCCTGCCTTCTTGCCTCTTGATCCAATCTTCACTTATCCATGTTTAAACACTACACGTTATGAATATGCATACAAGTTTAATTATAAAACTTTTGCTAACAAGTGCTAAAGACAAGTTCAAAACTAGAACTCTGTTCAAGAATTTAAAATGACACTGGGGGTGGTGGTTTGTGTGTGTCTAAGCATTATCATCAAGTGAGAAGTGAGGTTCATCACTTGGGTGGTGATTTCCTAATTGGTTGAATAAAACACTACTGATCCAGGGCTCCAATGGAGCTGGAAATTTTCTTGTGAGTTCCTTAAAGAAAGGGCAGCCCGGTGCATGTAGCTCCCGCTTGTGCAGGGTCCGGGGAAGGGTCCGACCCACTTGGGTCTTTTGTATGCAGCCTTTCCCTGCATTTCTGCAAGAGGCTGTTTCCAGGACTCGAACCCGTGACCTCATGGTCACAAGGCAACAGCTTTACCGCTGCGCCAAGGCCCCCCTTCTTTCTTGTGAGTTCCTTGTCTCAAGAAAGTCCTCTGGACTAAAATTCAGAATATTTCACTAAGTGGATCACCCAGAGCAATTTCCTAAGCATTTAGGCAAAGAGGAATTAATTCTTAATAAATTTGCACTTTCATGCAAATTCAAGTGAACTACAATTCCATACATAGCTCAGAGAGTATGCCTGAATTTTCCTAGGAATTTTGGAGCTAAGGAATGGCTATAACGAATTTCCATGTTTTGGAAATTCTCTAAAACTGTTTCTGTATTCATTTGAATACAGAAACTTAAAATCAGAATTACCCTAACTAAATCAACTCCAAATGAGCTGAAACTTTTACAGGGGTCCCCTAACATCCTAAAGAATATTCTAGCAAAATTTGGGGAATTTTGGATGAACCAAACTCCCTCTAAAATTCTTTGCTGGAAAGCTTTAAAGAATTCTCCAGAATATTCTATTGGTTTTCATGCAAATTGGGTTGCATATTTGGATATAGTTTTTCATCCTGAATCCAACCCAATTTGAATCACTAAATTTGGAGCTTCCTAGCAAAAGACATGAGGTTCTAAAGTTTGAACCAAATCTGGAATTCAAATTAATTCGGGAAATGTTCAAACTCTGACTGTAGGTCCATCCTACACGTGTCCGCCGCTGGAATCACGCCACACGGGGCCACAGACCTTTCCCGCGCAGCCACACTGGATCCCGGGGCCGCAGCGGATCGACAATTTAAAATATCATCACTGACAAGCGGGGCCCCCGGTCGTCTTCCTCCTCCCGACGCCCCCGCGATCCCGCCGCCGGGCTCGCCGGAGTTCTCACCGGGAGGGGCTTCCGGTGCTTGGAACTTGCTGGTTCTCGCCGCCCCCACCTATTTTCGTGCGAGGAACACGTTGCCGGCCTTACTTCCGATTGAAGATGGCCGGAACCCTAGGAGCGACGGTGACAGTGACCGCGGCAACTCCGGCGACGTCGCTAGGGCGCGGTGCCACACAAAACGCTGCGCGGTTTTCTCCTAAGGCACCAGTGAGTCGTGGGCATGCTTTACAGGGACTCGGTTTGGAGCGAAAATGGCTCTAAATAGGTCCCCACCGTGCACCCGAGGTGGATTTTCTGACGGCAGCGAAAAACATGGCGTTCTACGGCTAGGGTTGATGTAAAGCAGCACCGGTTGGACGAGGAGGACCGTCGAAGTCTACAGAACTTGCCCGAAGCTCATGACTGGAAACGCCTAACCATAGGGACCTAATTTTCAATTTTTGGCATGGCGGCCCGAAGAACCCGCCGGTGAGAAACCTCAAATTCCGGCCAGGTGGTCCTATGAAATGATCCTGAACTCGGTGGACAGCAAGGGGAGGTGGTAACCAACCTTATTCGTGGCTTTGTTGGGCGTGAAACACCGGAGGGGCTTGATTTGATGTGAAGTCGCCGAGGTCTGTCCACCGGGGAAGAACCGGCTCGCCGAGGCGATTGCAGCCTGCTGCACCCTCGGAACTTGCTTTGACGGCTTCAGGGAGCGTGGACGACGCTGTTTCCGAGCTTGTACGGGCGTTCACGGCTCGGGTAGAGGGTTGGCGATGGGAGCCCGAGCGTATGGCCGCGGCGGCGGCAAAAGCCCCTGGAAACGGCGCTGTAGTGAGGAGGGGGGGCGTGGCTCGGACGTGGGTCGGTGCTGTGCGGTGTGCACTCGGTGGGAGACCGATAAGGGCGCGGGGGAACCGCCTCTGAAGCTGCTCGGGAGCTGGCGCCGGGGTGCTGCTGCTGTCGCGCGCTCGGGAGAGGAGAAACGGAGTCCGGGTTCCCTCTCACAGACAACTGGGCCCCACTGAACAGAAGACTTAAGAAGCAAGTCTATATGGCTCCATGGCAAGTGGGTCCACCCCTGTTCCTCCCTAAAAGATCTTCTAAACTTTGGCACAAGCAATTTTACCTTCTGAAGAGCTCAGATTCAAAAGTTGTTTGGAACTTTGACTTGCTGTCCTTCAGTTCAAATTTGAATTCAAATTTGAAGTAAATTCATAAACCCTTTGATACTAATATCAAAGCACCTCCAAATTTTCTCAAAACTTGGCTCCCTCATAATTTGGACCTGAGGAATTCAAATATGTCCTCTGATCCTTCAGTTGGTAATTGCAAATACAAATTTTCAAACAGCAGTTTGAATTTCCTTTTTGGGAAAGGGCCTTATTCTCTTTGAAGTAACTCCTTTGATTCAAACTGAATATTTAAGTCCTCTTTTGTGATGACCCATTTGAATTTGGGGTGAAACACTTTGGTTTGCTCCTAGCCCATGCTTGATCAATCTTGGTCCCAAGCTGATCCTCACAAGTTCAGTTTGACCATGCCCCTCAAATTTGAATTTGAAGGTGATCTCAAACAATGCTTTGAACAAATGGTATATGAGCTTAAAATCCCTCCCATTTTGGAACTTAAGCTCTTCAATACCTGAGGACTGCAATGATCATCCCATATATATGCTTTTGGACCATCTGAACATGAATGCTTCGCAAGGGTTCAAAAATGGGGTTTAAACTTCCCTCCCCTCTACTCATAGAGAATGTGCATATGAGCTAGATTTTTGGGAGTGAAATCCTTTCCCGGGTTAACATGTGTTCCACAGGAATTAAAGAAGATTTTTGCTCTTCTCACATGTCCATGTTTGAGTTTATCATTTTATGTGACATAACTCAAGTCATTCCCTTGTCCTAACATGTTTGAATTCAGCATGAACTCAACATGATCATAGTCCATTCCCTTTTGGCTCACCCTCAAATCAGAAAGTTGCCACCACATTCTCCTCAATTCAAATGTATGAGGCTCCAGGTGTATACAAAAGTTTGGCGGCAAATTGAGCTGAGCCTTTGGGGCTAAAGACCTTATCTTTATTCTTTCTCATCCACATGTATGATTACACATGAGTTTATCTTCACCTTGGTCCAACACATTCAAAGGCATGCTTGAACCCATGTGGTTGCACCTCATGTATACCATCCCATGTAAGAATATTTTTGTAAGTCCCATTTTTCATGAACTGAAACACAATGACGTTCAATCATCCGTTCCTTTGCATTCACGTTTCTGGGACTTTTACATTCCTCCCCCCTTAAAAAGAATCTCGTCCCGAGATTCCAATAGGAGAATGAGACGGGAGAGATAATGCCAAGCGGTACGATGATAAAAATTTTGAATAGTTCATGCGGAGGTAATCTTTGCTTGCCACGTTGTTTCTTCCGTGGTATGATTACCCCACAGCACCTGGTAAAATCTTAATATCCGATTCCAGGTGTTCTGGATTCTCCTCATCGATAGTCTGAACCGGTCGCTAGGTGTAGGTACGATCCGGCTTCAACTAGTCAAGTTCTTCGGTGTGGACAGCGATGGTAGCTGTAAAGTACTTCTGTAGCTGTGACCTCTGAAATATGTCCTGAACGGCAGCAAGGCTTGCCGGTAGTTCCAGCCGGTAAGTTACGGTTCCACACACCTCCGTGATAGCAAGTGGATCTAAGGCTCGGGAAGAAAAATCTCCCCTTTACATTGGACCGGTGAATTGCTTTCCGTCGGAGACACGCGAAGACAACGTGTTCTCCACTATCGAAATGCAACGGTCTATGCCTTTGACCCTCGTGACTTTTCTTTCGGAATTGAACAGCCTCCAAGTTCGCTTCTATCGTTCAAACTCGGTCATCAGCTTTGTTGACTAACCAACCCCGATCAGTACCCTTCTGCCGTACTCACACCACATTAGTGGTGTGCGACATTTCCGGCAGTCAAGAGCTTCATATTACGAGGTATCACTATATGGTCTTTAAACCATAGAGTACACTCATTGTCCTTTATAGTGACGACATTAAGTGAATGACAATCAACACTTAGTCTTAGTGTCTCATCGTTCTTCTTAACGAACAGCGCAGAGCAACCCCAAGGTGATGAGCTTGGTTGTGTAAAACCGTTGCTCATAAGTGCACTTAGTTGCTCCTTCAACTCCGCTAGTTCATTGGGTGCCATCTTACACGGCCTTCGTGAAATCGGTGTTGTTTCCAGCGTCAGTTCAATCTTGAACTTGACGTCCCGTTAGCCGGCATTGCCCGGTAACTCATCGGAAACACATTGGATATTCAAGTCCCACCGGAAAATCCTCGAGTTCAATCACTTCCGTGTGGTAGTCCTAACTCACTCTCTTTGCTGTACAGAACGGATTCTTCTGTCTTTACCCCGATTTTGATCAGTTTCACAGCATTTTCATAACTCAAGTTGAGTACCAAAGTTAAAGTTAACTTCAGTATCTTTCAAACGAGTGTTCATACGCCTTCAGATCATCTCTGGATCAGAAGTTATGATTGATCAAAGCTGATAGAACTCCTGGATAAAATTTGCCAGCATCTCCTTTGTATGTGGCTACTTTATCGCACTTGTATATGAAAATACAATAAGAATCTGAACCAATCTTGAACTACAACAATGTTGTACATCTCAAAACCTTTCCAATGGTGTATCATAGGCTCCTTAAGGATTTTTCTACAGGAAGTTATGGCTTAAAAACAGAAAGGTCCAGAGAGGTTTTTTGCTACTGTCCTGGTTTTGA
The DNA here is from genome assembly GCA_030760725.1 of Neostapfia colusana. Lineage (NCBI taxonomy): Eukaryota > Viridiplantae > Streptophyta > Magnoliopsida > Poales > Poaceae > Neostapfia > Neostapfia colusana. Next base: position 9,808,790 of record JASWHV010000016.1, read on the forward strand.
ACAGTTTGCCTTCAACTGGACTTTTCACCAACTTAACGTGTGATTTTTGCTCTGGAGGTCTACAAGGAAGTTGTAGAGCACTTGAAAATATTTCCTGAACCGTATCATACGCCTTGATTGGTTAAATCTACTCAGAGTTATGCTCTGTTAAAGTCCAGCAAGAATTCCTGCCAGAAACAGAGCACTCTGTTTTTGACAACTTTGACACCTAGTTATACTCTCATTTGAATCTTAGCTCAAAATAAGAGTTCAGTAACTAATATTTGTTTCAAACTTCCATTTTTAGTTGAAAGTTAGTTCATGAATCATTTCTTCATAGGGAAGAGGATTATATGTTTAGTACGGTGTCGATGCACCGTAAGAATCAGGTCGGTCCTACGTAGCCTCACCAAAAGAAAATCCTAGCCGGGTTATACCGGCATATACGTAATATCAGTGGCACTAAAGCGGTCTCTCGCACACGTGTACTACACGGGATACGTATGTGGTTAGTACCTGCAGAAGAACACTCAATAGTGGTGCACTCAAAGGTTCGTTTCATTTCAGGCAGTTCCATATTTGAAAGTAAATACAAACGCCCGTATCATTGCCATACGGCCGTCCTTGAGTTAAGCCACGTCTCAAGGCACGTGATCGTGTTTCAACACCACACGACGGGGAACCCGAGTATGTCATGAACGGGTCGTCACGGTTGGGAATGTTATCATCCCAATGGATACCACCTACTGCCCTGCAGGGCACGCCGATGGCAAGCGCTGTGTATGTCCTCCTGGGCTACTTCCAGACGAACACACTCTCGCGTTACTGACCACGCGATGGGGTCTCCACTTACTTGCCTAATGCACGCTAGGGATCAGCATTTCATATGAACTCAGGAACATGAAGAGTCCAAGAGTTTCATATTAACATCTCACACCAAGCAGTGAGATCTAACCCTGAACCGCTTTCCTCGTCAGGAGAGCTAACCGAAATTGAACCGCTTTCGGTGGTGTTCCTTACCATTCTTACCTGAACGTAGGTGCGTCGTTGCATAATGAAAATTCAGAATTATAACAAGTAAGTTAGCAATGCCACTTTAAGTAACTATACTACTATAGTCCTTATGTGGGCCTAATACCGTTTCCTCACCGTGTCCTAAGTTTTTGTCGTAATACCATCCTTATTCCGTGCGCTATTACCAATGCGGCTCTGATACCACGCTGAGAGGGCCCGGTCCCGATCACGGGGCCGTGCCACCTCGCCCGAGGAATCGCATTGGGTGGTGCCGTGTTATGCGGCACCCAACAGCACACATATAAGGAACACGGTATTACATAAATCAAAAGCGGAAGCTTACAACTGTTCTTTGTAAATAATTTACATAAAATAGCTACAGCGGAAGTCTATAAACAGCTCACTATGAATATCTAAGAAGAACTCGAGAAGAGGCCCAGCCTGCGGACTCCTCTCGCTAGCAACACGAAGACAAGGCAGCGGTAAGGTTCTCCAAGTGTGACATGACTCGGAAGTTCTCGAGTCTCACCGGACAACCTTCTCTATAGCGTTGAGGTTTACCTGCAAAACCACTTATATAGCAAGGGTGAGCACAAAGGCTCAGCAAGACTTAACCGTCTCTCCTAAGACATGAAACTCTACATGAAAGTAACCTAAGACTTAAGCCTGTCATTTGCAAAAAGACTCGCCTACGAGTTCATCCTTAACTTTCAGATTTTAGCCATAATAGTAGTGACCTTGCGCCCAGCAACATTGGGACTCCACAATCAAACAAGAAATGCTTCATTCCAATGTTACTTGTCCCAAGGTGGAAAATAAATTTAGTTTGCTCTGTCTCTACTTCAAACATGGTTTTCATGCAACTTATAATTAGCATAACAGCATTTAAAACTTTGCAAACTATTCCTACACAACTTGATTACTACGTCACAGCGCAGTGAGCAAGCGGTACTCATAACCGCGAGGGATGGTGATTCGAATCAAAAACTACCCGGATAACTCGACACATACGCCCGCCTCTGAAGACCCAACTCTGGCGTCCTTCATTACGTCGTATGTGGCAACCTTTCTCAGGCCACTAAACTGTAGAACCGGTCGCGCCGTCTCGGGCTCATAGGTCTAACGAGACGATGTGGTATGCCTCTACAATCTAGTGAACCTGGTACATCGGTTTCCTGGTTCCCATATATCAGTAAGCATCCGGTACACAACTCAATACATGCTCAGCAGGGCTGCACACGCTTCGGTCCTTAACCGACACTGGCAGAGCTACTAGACCAAGACCTCGTCTTGTCGCTGCCTAACCCCTCTACCCGGTCTCATCTTTAGAAATGTAAACTTTAGTTTGCTTCCTTTCCCAACCACACTTATGATATTCTGGACTATAGCTCGCGAGTAGATTCCAACTACTCATCTTTTACCGGATACCCTAGTCTATTTAGCATGGCCTTATTCTACAGCGATGACACAATTCTACCCTCGACCTCAGGGTTCATTTTTGGTTATGCAAGTGGGGTATAAAACATCCTTGACCTAATGCACATACAAACTTTGACCTATAGTAGTGAACAAAGTAAAAAAACTTTAAAAACAACTTAAGTGCAAACCGGGGCTTGCCTTGGTTTTGCAGGTGACTGCAGTCAGAGATATATGAAGTTAGTTTCTGTTGACTTGAAGCTTAATCCCTGCCTTCTTGCCTCTTGATCCAATCTTCACTAATCCACGTTTAAACACTACACGTTATGAATATGCATACAAGTTTAATTATAAAACTTTTGCTAACAAGTGCTAAAGACAAGTTCAAAACTGGAACTCTGTTCAAGAATTTAAAATGACACTGGGGGTGGTGGTTTTTGTGTGTCTAAGCACTATCATCAATTGAGAAGTGAGGTTCATCACTTGGGTGGTGATTTCCTAATTGGTTGAATAGAACGCTACTGATCCAGGGCTCCAATGGAGCTGGAAATCTTCTTGTGAGTTCCTTGTCTCAAAAAAGTCCTCTGGACCAAAATTCAGAATATTTCACTAAGTGGATCACCCAGAGCAATTTCCTAAGCATTTAGGTAAAGAGGAATTAATTCTGAATAAATTTGCACTTTCATGCCAATTCAAGTGAACTACGATTCCATACATAGCTCAGAGAGTATGCCTAAATTTTCCTAGGATTTTTGGAGCTAAGGAATGGCTAGAACTGAATTTCCAAGTTTTGGAAATTCTCTGAAACTGTTTCTGTATTCATTTGAATACAGAAACTTGAAATCAGAATTACCCTAACTAAATCAACTCCAAATGAGCTGAAACTTTTACAGGAGTCCCCTAACATCCTAAAGAATATTCTAGCAAAATTTGGGGAATTTTGGATGAACCAAACTCCCTATAAAATTCTTTTGCTGAAAAGCTTTAAAGAATTCTCCAGAATTTTCTATTGGTTCTCATGCAAATTGGGTTGCATATTTGTATATAGTTTTTTATCCTGGATCCAACCCAATTTGAATCACTAAATTTGGAGCTTCATAGCAAAAGTTATGAGATTCTAAAATTTGAACCAAATCTGGAATTCAAATTAATTCGGGAAATGTTCAAACTCTGACTGTGGGTCCATCCTACACGTGTCAGCCGCTGGAATCACGCCACACGGGGCCACAGACCTTTCCCGCGCAGCCACACTGGATCTTGGGGCTGCAGCCGATCGACGATTTAAAATATCGTCACTGACAAGCGGGGCCCCCGGTCGTCTTCCTCCTCCCGACGCCCGCGCGATCGCGCCGCCGGGCTCGCCGGAGTTCTCACCGGGAGGGGCTTCCGGTGCTTGGAACTTGCTGGTTCTCCCTGCTCCCACGTATTTTCGTGCGAGGAACATGTTGCCGGCCTTACTTCCGATCGAAGATGGCCAGAACCCTAGGCGCGACGGTGACAGTGACCGCGGCAACTCCGGCGACGTCGCTATGGTGCGGTGCCACACAAAATGCTGCGCCATTTTCTCCTAAAGCACCAGTGAGTCGTGGGCATGCTTTACAGGGACTCGGTTTGGAGCGAAAATGGCTCTAAATAGGTCCCCACTGTGCACCCGAGGTTGATTTTCCGACGGCAGCGAAAAACACGGCGTTCTACGGCTAGGGTTGATGGAAACCAGCACCGGTTGGACGAGGAGGACCGTCGGAGTATACAAAACATGCCCGAAGCTCATGACTGGAAACGCCTAACCATAGGAACCTAATTTTGGATTTTTGGAAAAGGGCCTTTGTCGGTACCCTCGATATGGGGTACCCCCGCGCACAGGGGGAAATGCCTAAGGATCTCGCCCTTCTTCGCAGGGAGAGCTCCGAAGGCGCCACGCGTCCAGCGGTGCCGGACCTCCCTCTCCTCAGAGGAGAGCTCCGGGCCCACCACGTGGCATACAGAAGCCGGACCTCCCCCTCCGCGGGAGAGAGGTCCGAAGGTGCCGCGTGTCCAGAGAGGCCGGACCTCCCCCTCCTTAGAGAGGAGCTCCGGGCTCGCCACGTGGCCAACAGAAGCCGAACCTCGCCCTCCGCGGGGAGAGGTCCGAAGGCTCCACGTGTCCTGCGGGGCCGGCCCCCCTTCTCTTCTGAGGAGGGCAACGGGCTCGCCACGTGGCCAGCAGAACGGCGCTGCCTGACCCCGAGCGATAGGCAGCGGGCGTAAAGACGCCCCAAACCTTGCCCGTACAAGGTATTCAAGGCCCGCGTCTTCCCAAGACGTGGAGACGCGGAGCACGCCTCTGTCAGGTGCCGTTGCGCCCAGTCGCATCACAGACTGGCGCGCAGTGTCAGAGCCTGCCAGCCAATAAACGCAGCGACAAGACATCCCATGCCGCCCCCGCCGTCATCATCCACTACGACTAGCATGCGGCATGAGCAGAGCTACAAGACGAAGACTCAGAAGCCTTCGGCAGAGACAACTACCGGCATAACTGCAGATACGGTAGATATCAGTCAATCTCCCCAGGACCACCTGTCGGGTCCCGGCCCCCCCTTGTAAGCCACCCGAGTCCTGGACTATAAAAGGCTCGGGTAGGCGACGTTAGCAGGGGTTCGCACTCTAGCCATTCGCACCCTGGGTTCGCACTTTGCAACTCATACGCTATCCATACACTCTCAAGCTGTAACTCACCCCCAAGCTCAGGCCTCTGGCCCTGAGCAGCAAGCAATACAGCGAGCTCCATAGCTCACCGTGGACGTAGGGTTTTACGCTCCAGCGGCCTGAACCACGTAAAACTCGCCGTGTCAAGCTCTTACTAACTCGTCCATCTGCGCAAGCTCTCCGCTAGGGACTAGCCCCTCCGAAAAAAGAACCTCCGCGGGCTGCCCAGTGCAGGCCCGGGGGAAGTGTCGACCGCACACTTCGACATATGGCGCGCCAGGTAGGGGGCTTTTCTCCTAGCGCGACGAGTTTCCGCCGACGAAGATGACCAAGCTTCCTTCAGCGGCAAACTCTCCCCCTCCGCGTTCATGGCGAACCGTGACCACTGGGGAGTACATGTCGACACACTCAGGACGGAGCGTTTCGGCACAAGCTGGTAGCCAGCAGACGACTCCGGCTATGCAGGCCCCGACCAGTGTGAGATCTTCTGCAGTGCTGGGCGTACCCGGCGTGGGTGCGCCAGCCGCAGCAAGAGCGCTACTGCACAATCCGCCTGCTGGGGACGCGCCTCAGGCAGCGACCCAGCAGTGGATTCGCGAGATAGACCGTCTCGTCGTCGCCGCCGCAAACCCTCGACTTCGGCGGGGACGACGCTCCGGCCAACCGGCTGTGTCGCTGATGCGCACGCCAATGGTTGCCGAGCAGACAGTGGACTCCAGCTCCACCAGGCTTCCGTCGGCGGACCTGAGGACAGAGCTGGAACAGTGCCACTTGGGCCAAGATGCCCGAGTGTTCCTCGAGCGACGTCGAGAAAGGCGTCGCACTCAAGAGGCTGGCGACAACATGACGTCGGCCTCGACCCAGCCTGGAGGGCAGACCTTCGCTACGCGAGCTCTGCCCCAGGCGTACGCCGCACAGCATAAGCCAGAACCATGTGCTCTGCAAGCGGCGTCCCCGGCATATGGCGCGACCTTGCCCATACCGGGGTACACTATGCCAGGCGCAACCAAGCGTTCACGGCACCAGTACCTGCACTGGGAGCCAGCAACCGGCTCTGGCAGCGCCGACCCCGGCAATGCAGGCTCCAACCAGCGTCAGGTCTTCAGTAGCGCTGGGCGTACCCGGCGGGGGTGCGCTAGCCGCAACAAGAGCGCTACTGCACAATCCGCCTGCTGGGGACGCGCCTCAGGCAGCGACCCAGCAGTGGATTCGTGAGGTAGACCGTCTTGTCGTCGCCGCCGCAAATCCTTGACTTCGGCGGGGATGACGCTCCGGCCAACCGGCTGTGTCACTGACGCGCACGCAACGGTTGACGGACAGATGGCGGATTCCAGCTCCACCAGGCTTCCGTCGACGGACCTGAGGACTGAGCTGGAACGATGCCACCTGGGCCAAGACGCCCGAGTGTTCCTCGAGCGGTGACGAGAAAGGCGTCGCAGCCAAGAGGCCGGCGTCAGCATGACGACTGCCTCAACCCTGCGTGAGGCGCAGACTTTCGCCATGGGAACTCTGCCCCAGATATACGCCACGCAGCATATGCCACAGCCATATGTCCTGCGAACGGCGCCCCCGGTCTATGGCGCAGCCTTGCCCATACCGGGGTACACTGTGCCAGCAGCGAACCAAGCGTTCGTGGCACCAACACCTGCAGCAACAGGGGCAGGACGTACGGCCCTGGAGCCCCACCTCTGCTTCACGAGGTGGCCGCGCAAGTTTCGGCCGCACCTGCCCGGGAAGTACGACAGCAGCGTCAACCCGGCGGGGTTCCTCCAGATCCACTCCACCGCCGTACTTGCCGCAGGAGGGGATGAGGCCGTCATGGCCAAACTACTTCCCAGTCACCTTGGCCGGCCCAGCATGGTCTTGGCTAATGAACCTCCCTCAGGGTTCCATAACTTCCTGGGGAGAGCTCTGCCGGCAGTTCATCGCCAACTTAGGCAGCTCCTACACCCGTCCCGGCACGGAGCTTGACCTCCAAGCCATCAAGCAACAACCTGGGGAGTCGCTGCGCTCCTTCATCCAGCGGTACTCCCAGGTACCCAACACCATTCCGCATATTCAAAGTGCTTCTGTGGTGGCGGCACTTCGACAGTGTCCAGGACAAGAAGATGCTTGAGAGGCTTGCAACCAGAGAGGTCTGCGATGCCTCCGAGCTCTTCAGCCTGGCGGACAAGTGCGCCAGAGCAGCCGGAGGGCGGAGCTGGCACTCACTGCCAGCTTCCGAAGCCGGAAGACAGCCCGAAGACGGCGGAGTTCAAGCTGAGCTCCCGACCACGTCAGACAGCCAAGAGCCAAGCACTGGCTGACTTGTGGCTGAGTGGACGCCAACGAAGGCTGACCAAGGGGGCCGCGAAGACGGTGAACCAAAGTACCGAGCTCCGGTCTTCACCGGGCCTCACTGGACGCTCTTCTTCGACGGCTCCTCACGAAAGCAGGGGGCCGGTGCCGGCGTACAGCTTCTCATGCCATCGGGGGAGCAGTCTGGGTACATGGTGTGTCTCAATTCCAAGGCAACCAACAACTTGGCAGAGTATGAAGCACTCATCTTTGGCCTAAAAGACAGTCCTGTCTCTGGGCGCTCGCCAGTTGTTGGCGCAGGGCGACTCCCAGCTAGTTATCAAGCAAGTTAAGGGTGAATGCCCCTGCAATGACCCACAGCTAGTTGCTTATCTGCTTCATGTGCGGATGTTGGAGAAAGAATTCCTCGCCTTGGACCTGCGCCATGCACCGCGCGCTTGCACGGCCGCAGCTGACGACCTCTCAACGAAAGCCTCCATCGGAGCCCCTGCGCACGAAGGAGTCTTCGAGAGGACGTTGCTGCGGTCCACAGCCCGGCCCGCCGAGCCGGGCGAAGGGGGCTGAACCAGTGCCTCGAAGCTAGGCAGTCCCGGCGGCCCTGGATGCCGCCAAAGGATCGTAAGAGTCACTGGGGACTCCGTGCAACCCAGCGCTCAAGATCCAGAAGCTCAAGTAGTCCCGATGCATGGACCATGGAGGTCCGGGACACCTTGAAGGACATCCTTCCTGATGAACGTGCATCCGCTGAACGGGTGGTGCGGATGGCTAAGTGCTACGCGCTTGTATCTTTATTGGCGTGGCGCCACGACATCCTATTGCGGTGCATAACCCAGGAGGAAGGCTGCGACTAGCTCGCAGTAGTCCAAGGAGGCGAGTGCTGGGAACGCTCATCGTCCCGCACGTTGGTCGGTTAAGCCACCCGGCATGGCTCCTACTGACCGAGAGCCACCTGGACGCCGTCAAACCGGTTAGGGATGCAATGCGTGCCAGGTCCACGCCAAGCAGACCCACACAACCGGTGCAGACGCGCACCCAGATCCGTCGGGGGATGCCGGCTCCTCCATGTCGAGGGCCAGCCGGACTTCCCAAGGCCGGGTCACGGGAACTACCCTTCCACATAGTATGCGGGGCCGAAGCCATGCTTCCCCGTGATATAGCCATGGGGGTCCCCCGTGTCCGGCGTACGACGAAGCCACGCATGACCCGCTCTGCGTGAAGACAGGCGCTCCGACGCTACCCAGTAAGTTCACCATGCTTACTTAGGTGTTTATTTAAATTACGCATTAATTTATATGAACACCTCCCCACGCTCTAGACAGTGTGCGTCCATTATACACTCGGCTCCTCTTTCCGGCTCTCATGCATAGTCGATATTTGCCGTCCTGCCGAAGGCGGTAGTGCTTGGGGTACCTGCCAGAGGCCCGGTGGCCTTTTGGATCTCCCCCTATAAGGGTACTGCACCGCCAGTTGGTCTCCTCCGAGAAAAGACCTACGCTAGAACGGGGGGTCAGGAGTCTTGCTTTGCCCGGTCTTGCACCCAAAGCATGCGCACTCTGCCTCCCGGCGCTACGGTCTGAGTACCAGGGGGCCGGGCGGTTACACCCTGACTGGGGCTGGGGCCAGACCTCCGGGACCAAGTGCACTGGATTACCCAAGCCCCGTATTCCGGCCTGGGACAGTAAGCCAAATGAGACTAAGGGATAGGAAAGGGGGGGACCACTGAGCAGTGCCGGACTCCGCCCCCACAGCTGGGCCGAGCTCCGAGGCCAGCCCTCGCCCTCCTTTCAGAGGCGAGCGCTGATGCCGGACCTCCCGACCTTCGTTGGCCTGAGCTCCGATGACTTCCGGACTCCGCCTCCACAGCCAGACTGAGCTCCGAGGCCAGCCCTCGCCCTCCTTTCAGAGGCGAGCGCTGATGCCGGACCTCACGCCCTTAGCTGGCCTGAGCTCCGATGACTTTCGGACCTCCGCCCCCACAGCCGGGCCGAGCTCCGATGCCAGGCTTCACACTCCCCTAAGAGGCTGAACACCGAAGCCGTCAAGACCCTGCCAGCACAGGGAGTACTCAAGACAAGAAAGTGCACGGATCAGAAGAGACGAAGGTCCCACCTCGGGCTCGCTATCTCCCCCGAGATGGGCCCGGGGGCCACTGTCGGTACCCTCGATATGGGGTACCCCCGCGCACAGGGGAAAATGCCTAAGGATCTCGCCCTTCTTCGCAGGGAGAGCTCCGAAGGCGCCACGCATCCAGCGGGGCCGGACCTCCCTCTCCTCAGAGGAGAGCTCCGGGCCCACCACGTGGCATACAGAAGCCGGACCTCCCCCTCCGCGGGAGAGAGGTCCGAAGGTGCCGCGTGTCCAGAGAGGCCGGACCTCCCCCTCCTCAGAGAGGAGCTCCGGGCTCGACACGTGGTCAACAGAAGCCGAACCTCCCCCTCCGTGGGGAGAGGTCCGAAGGCTCCACGTGTCCTGCGGGGCCGGCCCCCCCTCTCTTCTGAGGAGGGCTCCGGGCTCGCCACGTGGCCAGCAGAACGGCGCTGCCTGACCCCGAGCGATAGGCAGCGGGCGTAAAGACGCCCCAAACCTTGCCTGTACAAGGTATTCAAGGCCCGCGCCTTCCCAAGACGTGGAGACGCGGAGCACGCCTCTGTCAGGTGCCGTTGCGCCCAGTCGCATCAGAGACTGGCGCGCAGTGTCAGAGCCTGCCAGCCAATAAACGCAGCGACAAGACATCCCATGCTTCCCCCGCCGTCATCATCCACTACGACTAGCATGCGGCATGAGCAGAGCTACAAGACGAAGACTCAGAAGCTTTCGGCAGAGACAACTACCGGCATAACTGCAGATACGGTAGATATCAGTCAATCTCCCCGGGACCACCTGTCGGGTCCCGGCCCCCCCTTGTAAGCCACCCGAGTCCTGGACTATAAAAGGCTCGGGTAGGAGACGTTAGCAGGGGTTCGCACTCTAGCCATTCGCACCCTGGGTTCGCACTTTGCAACTCATACGCTAGCCATACACTCTCAAGCTGTAACTCACCCCCAAGCTCAGGCCTCCGGCCCTGAGCAGCAAGCAATACAGCGAGCTCCATAGCTCGCCGTGGACGTAGGGTTTTACGCTCCGGCGGCCTGAACCACGTAAAACTCGCCGTGTCAAGCTCTTACTAACTCGTCCATCTGCGCAAGCTCTCCGCTAGGGACTAGCCCCTGCGAAAAAAGAACCTCCGCGGGCTGCCCAGTGCAGGCCCGGGGGAAGTGTCGACCGCACACTTCGACAGCCTTCTTCTCTTTGAAGTAAATCCTTTGATTCAAACTGAATATTTAAGTCCTCTTTTGTGATGATCCATTCGAATTTGGGGTGAAACACTTTGGTTTGCTCCTAGCCCATGCTTGATCAATCTTGGTCCCAAGCTGAACCTCAAAAGTTCAGTTTGACCATGCCCCTCAAATTTGAATTTGAAGGTGATCTCAAACAATGCTTTGAACAAATGGTATATGAGCTTAAAATCCCTCCCATTTTGGAACATAAGCTCTTCAGTACCTGAGGACTGCAATGATCATCCCATATGTATGCTTTTGGACCATATGAACATGAATGCTTTGCAAGGGTTCAAAAATGGGGTTTAAACTTCCCTCCCCTATATCATAGAGAATGTGCATATGAGCTAGATTTTTGGGAGTGAAATCCTTTCCCGGGTTAACATGTGTTCTACAGGAGTTAAAGAAGATTTTTGCTCTTCCCACATGTCCATGTTTGAGTTTATCATTTTATGTGACATAACTCAAGTCATTCCCTTGTCCTAACATGTTTGAATTCAGCATGAACTCAACATGATCATAGTCCATTCCCTTTTGACTCACCCTCAAATCAGAAAGTTGCCACCACATTCTCCTCAATTCAAATGTATGAGGCCCTAGGTGTATACAAAAGTTTGGCGGCAAATTGAGCTGAGCCTTTGGGGCTAAAGACCCTATCTTTATTCTTTCTCATCCACATGTATGATTACACATGAGTTTATCTTCACCTTGGTCCAACACATTCAAAGGCATGCTTGAACCCGTGTGGTTGCACCTCATGTATACCATCCCATGTAAGAAAATTTTTGTAAGTCTCATTTTTCATGAACAGAAACACAATGACGTTCAATCATCCGTTCCTTTGCATTCACGTTTCTGGGACTTTTACACTCTGCCCCAGGCATACGCCACGCAGCATATGCCTCAGCCATATGCCCTGCAAATGGCGCCCCCGGTTTATGGCGCACCATTGCCCATGACGGGGTACACGGTGCCAACAGCAGACCAAGCGCTCGCTGCACCAACACCTGCAGCAACAGGGGCAGGGTGCGCAGCCCTGGCGCCACACCTTCGCTTCGCAAAGTGGCCGCGCAAGTTCCGGCCGCACCTGCCAAAGAAGTACGACGGCAGCGTCAACCCGGCGGAGTTCCTCCAGATCTACTCCACCGCCATTCTTGCTGCAGGAGGGGATGAGACCGTCATGGCCAACTACTTCCCCGTCGCCTTGACCGGCCCAGCACGGTCTTGGCTCATGAATCTCCCCCAGGGTTCCATAACCTCCTGGGGAGAGCTCTGCCGGCAGTTTACTGCGAACTTCAGCAGCTTCTACACCCGGCCTGGCACGGAGCTGGATCTCCACGCCATCCAACAACAACCTGGAGAGACGCTGCCCTCCTTCATCCAGCGGTTCTCCCAGGTGCGGAACACCATCCCCACCTATCCAAAATGCTTCTGTGGTGGTGGCGTTCTGGCAGGGTGTAAGGAACAACAAGATGCTAGAGAAGCTCGCGACCAGAGAAGTGCGCGACGTCGCGGAGCTCTTCAACCTGGCGGACAAGTGCGCCAGGGCAGCAGAAGGGGGGAACTGGCACTCACAGCCAGCCTACGAAACCGAAGGACAGCCTGGATCTGACGCTGCTTCCCATGGGAGCCGCAAGAAGATCAAGAACAAGGGCGGTGGCAAGATGAAGCCACTGACCACAGCTCCCGTTGCTGCTGCAGCAGCACCCAGTGGAGCTCGGGGGCCACGCCACGACAAGAGGCCGCGACAGTCACCAGCCCCAGATGGTGACCACAGCAAGCCATGCCCCATGCACAACACCAGCAGCCACACTGCTGCTGAGTGCCAGGAAATCCAGAAGCTCGCGGAGTGCTTCTGCAGGTGGAAGCAGCCTCGTGCGGACGCCCCTCCCTTCCGTCAGAGGGAGAGCAAGCAGAAGGTCGACGCCCGCGACAACGTCGACCACCAGATGGAGTTCCAAGAGCCCCAGCGCGCCGTAAAGGCGGTGCACAACCATGAGGACTCCAGCTCCAGCAACGATGAGCACCGGAAGGCGCTCTACGTCATCTACGGCGGGTCCTCTGACCCCTCGTCTCGGAGTGCAGTCAAGACTCTGCGCCGAGCAGTGGCGTCGGTGGCTCCTGTCCCAAGCGCAGCGCCGGACCTCAAGTGGATGCGGACTCCCATCAGCTTTGACGCCACCGACTGCCCCAAGAACATGGCTGGCGCCGGACAGCTACCGCTCTTGGTAGCTCCCACCATCGCCAACATGAAGATGTACCACGTTCTGGTAGATGGCGGGGCCGGCTTGAACCTCATAAGCCGCGCAGCTTTCCAGAAGCTGCAAATCCCAATGGCCAAGCACACCCCCTCGAGCCCATTCTCAGGGGTAGGGCTGGGACAAGTCGTCCCCTACGGCAACATCATCCTTCCGGTCACCTTGGGGGCACCGGACAGCTACCGGACAGAATACATTCTGTTCGATGTGGCGGAGATCGACCTCCCCTTCAACGCCATCATCGACAGGCTGTAAAGGTCCCAAAAATGTGAATACAAAGAAACTCTTGTTTGCAAAAGTTTTGTTTCATATGAGTGAAAGTTGGGACTTGTTAAAACTTTTCCCTACATGTGATAACACACATGAGGGTTTTCTTCACACAAGTCAAAAGTTTATTTGAAAACTTGGAACCCAAGAGGGGTCTAAAACAAAGATGGGGAGTTCCCATATGTGTGGGAAAACAAAAATCAGATTTGAAACAATTTGTTCAAACTAAAATTCAAATGAGAACAACACAATGGAATTTAAAACTGTTGTGCTCAAAATCTCATTTGCAGCAGCCAATAAAAATCAGATTTCATATTTGAATTCATTGAGTCCAAATTAGGGGTGTGCAAAGTTTCATGATTTATGAAAATGAATTGCAACCCATTTTACAAAATGGACTTTAAATGACAAAGAATTCAAACACCCATTTGAATTTTAGATGAAACTTGCCCAATTATCCAAATGCATATTAGATTTGAATTCCCACAATTGAATTCCATCAATATTCAAAATTGGGAGATATTTTAGAAGAGATAAGGAGGACTGACATGTGGGACCCACATGTCATTGGGAGCACTGAAATTTGCAAAAGATCTTCAGTCCACAGTCTCTGTTTTGCTTACCTGCCACGAGAAGCAATCGGCAGAGCCGACAGCGGCGCTCACCGCCTCGGACGACCGCCTCCCCACGGGAACCGCCTCACCACAGGGCTTTATTACCCCCTGTCGTGCTCCCTTTCTCCTTCAACACCGAGGCCTCAGCGCTGTTCTTCCCTCCCTCACCCGAGAAGCAACCGAGCACTGCCGCCGTGCGTCAATCGCTCGGCCACACCCTAGGTCATGTGAAAAACTTCGTCTGAGCAGCCAAACAACATCACAAACCTTTCCACGACCTCCTCGTGCCCTCACCGAGGGAGTTCTTGCTCTCCACACCGAGGTAACCCAGTTTCAGTGGAGGCCGGAAGAAACCGCCATCCACGGCTCTCGTGGACAGCTCCACAGAGGGGTTTGCACGACCAAGCAAGAGGGCCCTGGGACGCGCAGGAGCTCCGTGCAGCTTCCACCCGAAGCACAGAGTTTGTCTCCGCCCATGGCCGACGAATCTCGGGAATTCACTCCGGCCGGTGTAAACCGACCTTCGGGTATGAGTCTGCGAAATTCACGATTGATTCATGTTTACATACCATGAAATTTCGCACACACAGGCTAGAGAGGTAGGCGCACCAGTTCTCTTTTGAAACCTCGCATGAAAAATACTATGTGCGGTGCAATTTCAATCTTTACGACGGCGACTATGGCAGGGGGGTGCGGGTGCACGGTGAACCCTAGGGTAGAGCCGTCCCCGAGCCCCTATGCGGCCATGACGAGCTTGGCCAACCTCCACTGGTGCTGTAGAATCTTTCTAGGGAGCTTTTTGCGGGCTATCGCGCCGGGGCGACGTCGCCGGACTTCATCCGAGCCGGTGCACCGTCGCGGGCTAGTTTGGGGGCCCTGCCAGCTCGAGCAAACCCCACCACCGTGTTCCTCGCGTGGAATTAGGGGCTGGCGGCGAGTTTCAAGCGTAGGAGTGGCCGGACGACCGGTTCCGGGGCTTCTCCGGCGAGCCCGGCGGCGGGATCGCGCGGGAGCGGGAGGTTGAAGACGACCTCGCCGGTCCCGCCTGTCAGCGACTCGGGAGAGAGGGGCCGGATTCTCTGTAACACGGGATCAACTATGACAGCACGGGAAACGATTCTGTTGCCCGTGTGGCACTCTCTCAGCAGCTGACACGTGCCCCTTGGTCCCACAGTCAGTTTGAACATTTCTCGGATTTATTCAAATTCCAGAATTTTTCCCCAAACTTTAGAAGAGCATAACTTGTGCTAGGAACCTCCAAAATTAGTGATTCAAATTGGGTTAGATTCATATGGACAAACTCTATCCAAATAAGCATCCCAACTTGTATGAACGTCTTTATTTATTCTGTATAATTCTTTAAAGCTTTTCAGCAAAAGAATTTTAGAGGGAGTTTGGTTTATCCAAAAATCCTCAACTTTTGCCAGAATATTCTTTATGTTGTTATTAGACTCCTGTAAAAGTTTCAGCTCATTTGGATTTGAATTGATCAGGGTAATTCAGATTGTAAGTTCCTGTATTCAAATGAATAGAGAAACATTTTCAGAGAATTTCCAAAACTTGTAAATTCAGTTTTTGGCAATTCTTAGCTCCAAAAATCCTAGGAAAATTCATGTAGACTCTATGAACTATAATTGAAATTGTGGTTGACTGAGTTTGACATGAAAATGGGTATTAACTCAGAATTAATTCATCTTTATTAAACACTTAGAGAATTGTTCTGAATAAACCACTCCATGAAAAGTGCTAAATTTTGGTCCAGAGGACTTTCTTGTGACAAGGAACTCACATGAAAATTCCCAGCTCCATTGGAGCTCTGGATCACCACTGTCATAGGTAACCTCTTCAGGTGATCAACACTTAAGTCGGAAAAGCACTTAATATTTGATCTTAGTGTTTAAGCCCAACCCAAACCACTAGCACCAGTGTCATTTTAAATTCTTAAACAGAGTTCCAGTTTTAAAACGGTCATTAGATCTTATTAGCAAAAGCTTTTCAATTAAATACATATGCATGATCATATCGTGTAGCATATACGGGAAGGAGGGAGAAGAACTTAAAGTGAAGATCAAGAAGGAAGGGAAGGCAAGTGATCAAGCTACAAGTGATCGTCACTAACTGATTGTAATCTTAGTCACCTGCAAAACAGGCAAGCCCCGGTTTGCATTTGAACCGTTTTATAAAGCATTTTCATTTGTAGAGATCATAGCTTTGAATCGTTGATTGCAGTAAGTCTAGATGATATTGAAAACCCCACTTGCATGACCAGAAATACCTAAGAGAGAAAGGGTAGAATAGCACCTCCTCGAGTGGATTTGGCTACGCTAATGTTAGTAGGAAAGGTTCGGTACAAGTCGAGTGGTTGGAAGCTACTCACGAGTTTAGGGCTGGTTTACTTGGGATCGGGTCCTATTTAGAAAATGATGAGGAAAGTTCACACATATGAAATGGAGACCGGGCATGGAGGTTTAGATGCAGCAGGTTGCAGGCCGTGCGTGCATAGCCCTGCCTGTGTCGGTTAAGGCCCGTCCGTGCTTGGCCCTGTTGGACAAGTTTGAGTTGTGTACCGGGCGCATACTGTCTATATGGGACCTAGGAAACCGATGTACCTTAGGAGATCCATAGTGGAACTTTTCCAACTGCCTTAGGCTTTCAGCGTCAGGGTAGCAGGAGGTACCTCGCTTAAGAACATACCACAGCGGGTATGTACCTTGAGGGAGCTTGCGTACTCAGGGCAGTTGGACTGAGTCCAATGTGAAAGATCTTGGGAAAGGTGGCTGCGTACAACGTCAGTCGAGGTTGCTGCCGGCAACTCGGAGTACGGGTGTACGTGTCGTGTAGTCCGGGCGTGTACTGTTTCGAATCACCGTCGCTCGCGGTTATATGAGCATACTTGCCCACTGCGTCTTGACGTAGTAAGAACTGAACTGGTTATTCTTTTTAACTTGATAAGGCTGTGCTATAACTTGTATTGCAACCATGATTGAATTAGAGATAGGCTCATTAAACTTTACTTTCACTTTGTGCAAGGAGCATCGCAACAAAGTGTTTTTTGTTTGATTCGGGAGTTGCGATGCTTTTCGGCTCAAGGTCTGCACAATGAGGCTTAAAATCAGAAAGCTAAGGATCAACTTTAGGCGAGGCGTTTATGCAAATCTAGCCAACCCAATTGCAACCGTCGTGCATGTAGAGTTTCTTGCTTAGGAGAGACGGGTCAGACTTGCTGAGCCTATGTGCTCACGCTTGATATAGAACTGGTTTTGCAGGTTAACATCGATGCTGAAAAGAAGGCTGTCCGGTGAGACTCGGAGACTTCCGAGTCATTTAACCCAGGGAGAACCCAGCCGCTGCTGTTGTCTTCGTGTTGCTAGCGAGAGGAGTCCGCGGGCTGGACTTCATCTCGAGTGCTTTTAGTTATTCAACGTGAGTTGATATAGACTTCCGCTGTAGTTACTTGATGTAATGTATTACAAAGAAAAACTTGTAAGCTTCCGCTATTGTGTTATGTAATACATTGTTCTTCATATGTGTGCTGTTTGGTGCCGCACAACACGGCACGACTCAATGGGATTTTTGGGCGAGTGGCCTGTCTCGGTTGGACGGGGCCGCGTCAGCGTGGTATCAGAGCTGAGCCCTGTCTCAGTCGGTACAGCGCCCGTCTCACAGGCCAGCCCTGTACCGATTCATGGGAGTAGCCCACTACGGCTACCTCGTCTTGAAGATGCCTACACCAACAGGCGTCCTCAAGATCCGTGGAGACCGCACTGCTGCAGTGTCAGCCTTGGAGAAGCTCCAAGCACTTGCAGCAGCCCGAGCACCAGCCCCTGGCGGTGCAGAACCGGGCCAGCTCCACCCGAGTGCACACCACCGTACCTCGACCTCAGCACCCCGCGTGCAACCCCTCGACGAGGGCGACGTCCCCCTGAAGGTCGTCCAAGTCGGTGCCGATGCTGCACAGACCAACCGGGTAGCCGGGGGCCTGGACAGCAAATAGGAAGGCGCGCTCATCACCTTCCTCCGGCACAACGTGGAGCACCATCTGAAGATCTTCCCTGACGCCCGGCCAATCCAACAGAAGCCCCGCAAGCAGTCCATCGAGCTGCAGAACTTCATCCGTGAAGAAATCAAGAAGCTGCTGGACGCTGGCTTCATACGGGAAGTCCACCACCCCCGGTGGTTGGCGAACCCTGTCGTCGTCCTGAAGGCTGGCGGGATGCTCCGGATGTGCATCGACTACACCAGTCTCTATAAGGCATGTCCCAAAGATCCGTTCCCTCTCCCTAGAATAGATCAAATAGTAGACTCTACATCAGGCTGTGATATGCTATGCTTCCTAGACGCCTACTCAGGCTTTCACCAAATCCCTATGTCTAGAGAAGATGAAGAGCATACTGCTTTTATCACAGTAGACGGCCTGTATTATTATGTCTCTATGCCTTATGGCCTAAAGAATGCTCTCCCCACCTTTGTTCGTGCTATGCACAAAACCTTTGGAGAGCTAATAAGAGACTTAGTTGAGGTGTACGTCGATGAAATCGTTGTCAAAGTCAGGCGGAGCTCATCCTTGTTAGATAACCTAGCTCTAGTCTTTGACAAACTGCGCTCCATGCGCACTAAGCTGAACCCAGATAAATGTGTGTTCGGCGTATCCTCTGGGAAGCTCTTAGGGTTCCTGGTCTCACACCGAGGGATCGAATCCAACCCAGAAAAGATCAAGGCCACCGACCTGATGCGACCCCCCGCTGGCATCAAGGATGTCCAGAAACTCACGAGATGCCTAGCCGCGCTAAGTCGGTTTATACCGAGGCTAGAAGAGAGGGCACTTCCCTTCTTTAAGCTCCTGCACAAGTCCGGTCCTTTTGCTTTGACCGACGAAGCAGAAGAAGCATTCCAGGAGTTGAAGCAGCTCCTGACGACCCTACCCATCATGGTAGCCCCCGAGCCCAGAGAGCACTTGCTGCTCTACATCGCGGTGACAACAGAAGTGGTGAGCATGATCCTCGTCGCAGAGCGGCCGGACCACTCATCACCGCAGCCTGCTCCGGTAGCAGAGGACAAGTGCCAGGAGACCCCGGAGGCTCAAGACGACCTCCTGGAGATCCAAGGTGACCTCCCGGATGTCCAACGGGACCTCCCGGATCTCCAAGATAACCCCGCGGAGGTCCAAAGGGACCTCCCAGGAGAACAAGACGACCTCCCGGAGGTCCAGGACGACCACCCGGAAGTCCAACGGGACATCCCGGAGGTCCAAGACGGCCTAGAAGCCCCCGGGTCCCAGCTCCCGGAGGCTCCACGGACCCGTCTACCACCTGTTGGCATGAGCCAATGGAGGAAGACACCTCAGGCCCAGGGGGGAGGGTCCGGACCATCCATAGGCCTGTCTACTACATCAGCGAAGTCCTCCATGACGCCAAGACAAGGTACCTGGAGGTCCACAAGCTGCTGTGTGCAGTACTCATAGCGTCCAGGAAGCTCCGGCACTACTTCCAAGCCCACCGGATCTCGGTGGTCACCTCCAACCCGCTGAGGACTATTCTCCACAGCCCCAACGCGACCGGCAATGTCGCCAAATGGGCAGCGGAGCTAGCAGAGTTCTAGCTGGACTTCCTTCCTCGCCACACAGTCAAGAGCCAAGCACTGGCTGACTTCGTGGCCGAGTGGATGCCAACAACGACCATCCTAGGGGGCCCCGAAGACGGTGAACCAAAGCCCCGAGCTCCGGTCTTCACCGAGCCCCACTGGACGCTCTTCTTTGACGGCTCCTCGCGAAAGCAGGGGGCCGGTGCTGGCGTACTGGTTTTCATGCCATCGGGGGAGCAGTTTGGGTACATGGTGTGTCTCAATTTCAAGGCAACCAACAACATGGCGGAGTATGAGGCCCTCATCTTCGGCCTCAAAACGGCACTGTCTCTCGGCGCTCGCCAGTTGTTGGCACAGGGCGACTCCCAGCTAGTCATCAAGCAATTCAAGGGTGAGTGCTCCTGCAACGACCCGCAACTAGCTGCCTATCTGCTCTACGTGCAGATGCTGGAGAAAGACTTCCTCGTCTTGGACCTGTGCCATGTACCGCGCGCCAGCAATGCTGCGGCCGATGACCTCTCACTGAAGGCCTCCACCGGAGCCCTGGTGCCCGAAGGAGTCTTCGAGATGACGTTGCTGCAGCCCACAGCTAGGCCCGCCGAGCCGGGCGAAGGGGGCGGGACCAGCACCTCAAAGCTGGCGGTCCCGGCGGCCCTACTGATGTGGATATCACTCCTGCAGATATACACAACACTCACATGTTTGATATGCAAGGTCCAATTACTAGAGCTCGAGCACGACAATTGAATTTAGAGGTGAGCTCGTTCCTGAACAATTCTTTATATGTGAATTTTGAGAGTATGTTGCTACCTAATGGATCAATTATGATTAGGAACCATGGACAGGACATGGAGATACATGGAGAGGGGTTTGGAGGCGTGGAGGACCAGAAAATACGCCAATAAGAAGTTAGAGACCGAGCCCAACTCAAACTCGAGTCCAACTCGGGCCCAGTAGCAGTCCACCTTAAAATGGATGCACAGGAGGCATACGGACTCCGTTTTTGACGTTCTACATATGCACGGAAAGCTGAGAGGATAAACTTTCCAATGAACTGGCCCCACGTCAAAATTCAGTCGGAGTCGACGGGAAACTTCGAAACAATATAAAGTTTAGAGTCTGTCATGGTGTTGCATCACCTAGTTGGGCCATTGGGCCTTGTATCGAGTCCAAGTCCATTATGTACGTGCCTTAGGGTTAGGTCACGATCCCATCACCCCCCTGGTCGTCCTCCACCTCCTTTATACCCCCTAGCCGCCGTCACAAACAGCTGTCTTTTGCTTAGTTACAATCTGTCATTGAACAGTGTCGCCAATCATCGGTTGTGAGACCCCAAATTCGTGATCAATTCAGTTTGATTGCAACTTCTCTGTTCTTGCTTGTGTTCTTGATTGCGCTTGCAGAGATAAGCCTTCATGGCGAGGTCATTCGTGTGACACGGGTGATAACCAACGGAGCAGTGGTGTAATGATTGCGGGGTTTCGTTCGTTCGGAGCCTTGGATCATCAACGTCGAGATCTCCACCCAATCAAGTTTACCCTACCTCTCGGAAGATCGGGACTCATCCTCCTATAAATTGGTATCAGATTTCCAGGTTCACCCTGAGGTATACTTGTGTGCCCTTTAGATTTATTTTGTCGTCCACAAAAAGCCACAAAAAAAATTAGTTTCCCTGACCTACAACCCCCGCTCAACCTTTTGCACAATTTAGTTTTGGAGTCCGTAGTTCTGAGTTCGTGTCCTAGGTTGAGTTCGGTTGCTGGTTTAGATTTGTTTTGGTTCAGTTTTGTTTCTTCCATCCGCTGCCATCTACAAAAAACCAATCTACAAAAAAATTCCATCCACCAATTCGTTTCTGTTGCAGTTTCCACCACCACCAAAACCTGATTCGGGGTATCCTACTAAAACGGGCATAACTTTTCGCTCGTAACTCCGATTGAGGCGCATTTTTTTTCCAGAATGGTCTCGAAAAAGTCCACATACGGTGTTTTCAAAAAAATTACAAAAAAATTAAGAAGGCCCTCATTTCGAACTCCGAAGTTCCAGCACCAGTTTTTCCAATCACTCCTGAATTTGTGCCGATCTCATCTTTCATCGGTTTGAGCTAATACTTGGTGCTGTTTCTATTCTTGTGCCCCTGGATGAGAAAAAAATATCAAAAAAATAAAGAAAAAAAAAGATTTTGATTTCTACTAGTGCTTCAAGATAAAAACAGGAGGCTAATGGGTTTTCTAGTTGTGTTATTTCTGTGTGAGTGCTGGATACTTGCTGATATTATCCTTGTTGTTCATCATCATTCATCCTTGCCCTTGCTTATTGCCACAACTGTTCTAATACATTCTTAGGCCAACAACTAGGTGCAATTCTTTGGACACTTATTCAGCATTGCTATCTGTTATTAACTTGTGTGCCACATACATATACTGCATTTGAGCCTTCCAAGGTCCACCTTCTCTCGAGCAGAACAGGTAACCTTTGCAATCACACCCACTCTCTGCTTGCTTCACACCGGTCACCATTGGACACCTGCAGTGCTGGTAAGAAACTTGTAAGAGCGGGGTAAGACGCATCTTACTGATCGATTTTCCACCCACTTCGGAGAGCGTAGTAATAGGGTTCTTCACGATCTTTTTGTCTTCGTTTCTGTTTTGTACTAACAATGACAGGAAAGAAGCCTATGGATAAGACCTCTGGTTCTACACCTCTGGATGATGATGAGTGTGTGTCCCATATGGAACTAAAGGACATGATGCAGGCAATGACCGAAGCTTTCAACAATTACCAGACCACTACAACAGCCACCTTTCAGAGGCTCCATACAAGTGTTGCTGGTCTGACCACACGGTTGGACGAGATGGAGACTCGTCTTCCCCAACAAGCTACACCCTCTATCATCCTTGATGGTGATGCACATGCTCACTACGACACAGAGGATGACTTCAATAACGATGAGGTTGATGCACAGCAGCGCCGTCGCCCTAGACGAAATCGTCAAGGTATGGGAGGTAGACCTCGTCCTCATGTTCCTGAACAAGATAATGATCCTTATGCTAAGATTAAGTTTTCTATTCCAACATTTTATGGATCTTATGATGCTGATACTTACTTGCATTGGGAGATGACGGTAGAACAAAAATTTAGCTCTCATCTTGTTCCTGAGCGACATAGAGTTAGACAAGCCACTAGTGAGTTTAAAGATTTTGCTATAATTTGGTGGAATGAACTTGTCAATACACGTAATGCACCACAGACATGGGCTGTGTTAAAAGAAGAGATGCGCGCTAGGTTTGTTCCTCCTTCATATAGACGTGATCTTCTTAAGAAATTGCAACGCTTTGATCAGGGTGACATGACTGTTCAAGAGTACTACCAAGAGTTGCAGAAAGGTATGCTTCATTGTGGGGTAGTTGAGGATCAGGAAGACCAAATTGTTAGGTTTTATGGGGGTTTGCGGCGTGAGATCTAGGACATAGTTGACTACAAGGAATATCATTCTATTCAACGTTTATTTCAACTTGCTATGTTAGCAGAAAAAGAAGTGCAGGGTCGCCAACAGCAGCGGCGGAACAACACCTTCATGCCACGACAATTTCCGGTGCCATTCAAAGCAGCGCCCTCCTCGAGCGTACGTGCTTCTACACCACCCTCCACGGGTGTTGTACGCAGCAGCATCGCACCTTCTACCTCACGGGGACAAGATAACAGCAAGTCCCAGATGCCTCCAGGTGTTGCAGAAAAGGCGGCTGCACCCAACACTTCGACAAGTCGCAGCTCCGACATCAAGTGCCACCGCTGCCAGGGACATGGCCATATGCAACGAGATTGCCCCAGCAAACGGGCGATCATTGCCACTGCTGATGGTGGGTATGTTAGTGCTTCTGATATTGAAGATGAAAATATTATTGCAACTAACATTTCAGGTTTGGATGATGGTGCTGAGGAGGTTCTTGGTACATCTGCGACAAACAACTATAGGACTTTGATTGTGCAGCGAGCTTTGAGTGCCACGGTTCGAGAGGACGACAACCGCCAACTTCAAAACCTTTTCAACATGTTTCTCGTCGTCAAGGACTGCCGTGTACATACCATCATTTATGGTGGTAGTTGCAACAATTTGGTGAATGTTGAGGTGGTGAAGAAGCTTGGCTTGACCACAAGGGAGCATCCCCACCCTTATCACATTCAATGGTTTAATAACAATGGTAAGGTTAAGGTAACACAAACAGCAAGGATACATTTTTCCATTGGTTCTTATCATGATTTTGCTGATTTTGATGTGGTACCTATGGACGCTTGTTCTCTTTTGTTGGGACGTCCTTGGGAGTTTGATACTGATGCTATTCACCATGGTCGATCTAATAAGTATACTCTCATGCATAAGGGCAAGAAAATTGTGTTGCTTCCTATGAGTCCCACTGAAATTGTACAATTTAAGCAGGAGAAAAAGAATAATGCTAAGCAAAAGGGTGTTTTCAATTCTGAAATTCAGCAACCTATTAAGTTGAAAAATCCTATTTTGCTTGCAACTAAATCTGATCTTGATGATTTATATGCCTCTAATTGAACTTGCTATGCTTTAGTGTGCAAACATGCTTTATATTCCATTGAGGATACATCCATTGTCTTGCCACCTGCTGTTGCTAACCTTTTGCAGGAATATATGGATGTTTTTCCATATGACATACCCCCTGGATTACCACCTGTACGAGGCATTGAGCACAAGATTGATTTGGTTCCAGGGGCGAGCTTGCCAAACCGTGCTGCCTACAGGACAAACCCCGACGAGACTAAGGAAATTCAGCGACAAGTCCAAGATCTTCCGGACCGTGGGTACATTCGTGAGAGTCTTAGTCCTTGTTCTGTTCCTGTTCTTTTGGTTCCAAAAAAAGATGGCAATTGGCGCATGTGTGTTGATTGTAGAGCCATCAATAACATTACCATTCGTTATCGCTATCCTATTCCTAGATTGGATGACATGCTTGATGAGTTGAGTGGTTCTGTTATTTTCTCCAAGGTTGATTTGCATAGTGGGTATCATCAGATTTGTATGGCTTTAGGTGATGAATGGAAAACTGCTTTTCAAACTAAATTCGGACTTTATGAATGGATAGTCATGCCATTTGGTTTAACTAATGCGCCCAGCACTTTCATGAGGTTGATGAATGAGGTTTTATGTGCTTTCATTGGTAAAATTTGTGGTGGTTTACTTTGATGATATCCTTATTTACAGCAAGTCATATGATGAGCATCTTGAACATTTGCGTGCAGTTTTTAATGTCTTGCGCGATGCACGTTTTTATGGTAACCTTGAGAAGTGCACCTTTTGCACCGATCGTGTGTCTTTTCTTGGGTATGTTGTTACTTCGCAGGGCATTGAGGTGGACGAGGCAAAGATTGTTGCCATCACGAGCTGCCCACTTCCGACTACGGTCACACAGGTTCGTAGTTTTCTTGGTCTCGCAGGTTTCTACCGGAGTTTCGTGCGGGATTTCAGCACCATTGCGGCACCTCTCCACGAGTTGACAAAGCATGGAGTGCTGTTTTGATGGGGACCAGCACAAAAACAAGTTTTTGATGTTCTCAAGTCGAAGCTCACACAAGCACCATTGCTGCAACTTCCTGATTTTGAGAAGACCTTTGAGCTTGAATGTGACGCGAGCGGCATTGGCATTGGAGGAGTGCTAATTCAAGGAGATAAACCTGTTGCCTTCTTTAGTGAAAAATTGCATGGGCACAATGTGATTGCCGATGCTTTATCTAGACGTTATACCATACTATCCCAACTTTCTCATAAAATCTTTGGTTTGGAAACCATAAAGAGGTTATATGCTACTGATTTGGACTTCAAAGATGCCTTTGAAAATTGTAGAGAGGGAAGAACGTGGCAAAAATTCCTGCTGCGTGAAGGCCTTGTCTACCATTCTAACAAGTTGTGTGTTCCAGCTAGCTCCGTTCGTCTTTTGTTGTTGCAGGAAGCGCATGGAGGTGGTTTGATGGGACATTTTGGTGTTAAAAAGACAGAGGATGTGCTGGCCGCTCACTTCTTCTGGCCACGAATGAGGCGTGATGTGGAGCGCTACGTTTCACGTTGCACGACATGCAACAAAGCTAAGTCTCGACTTAACCCACATGGTCTTTATATCCCTCTTCCGGTTCCTAGTGCACCTTGGGAGGATATTTCTATTGACTTTGTTTTAGGATTGCCTAGAACAACGAGGGAGAGGGATAGTGTCTTTGTGGTTGTTGATCGTTTCTTTAAAATGGCTCATTTTATACCCTGCCACAAGACCGATAATGCTTCACATGTTGCTGATTTGTTCTTTAATGAGGTTGTGCGTTTGCATGGTGTTCCCAATACTATTGTTTCTGATAGGGATGCTAAGTTTTTGAGTCACTTTTAGAGAACTTTATGGTATAAATTGGGAACAAAGTTGCTGTTTTCTACTACTTGTCATCCATAAACTGATGGGCAAACGGAGGTAGTTAATCGTACCTTATATACTATGTTGCGGGCTGTTTTGAAAGACAATTTGAGGTTGTGGGAGGAGTGTTTGCCACATATTGAGTTTGCTTATAACAGGTCTATTCACTCCACAACCAAGTTAAGTCCGTTTATGGTAGTCTATGGTTTGAATCCTTGTGCTCCAATTGATTTGCTACATTTACCACATACTGAGATTGTAAACTTAGATGCTACACAACGTTCTGAATTTATTCTTAAGTTGCATGAAACTACTAAGTTACAAATTAAAAAAAAATGAATGAAAAGTATCGCATTGCTGCTAGTAAAGGTAGGAAGGAGGTAAAATTGGAACACGGTGATTTGGTGTGGGTTCATTTGAGAAAATATAGGTTCTCGGATTTGAGAAAGTCCAAACTCATGCCACGTGCTGCTGGACCTTTTAAGGTTCTTGAGAAGATAAATGACAATGCATATAAACTTGAGTTGCCTCCCGAGTTTGGGGTTAGTCCCACATTTAACATTTCAGATTTGAAGCCATACTTGGGAGAAGAAGATGAGCTTGAGTCGAGGACGACTCCAATGCAAGAGGGGGAGGATGATGTGGACATCATTCCTGCAGATATACACAATACTCACATGGTAGACATGCAAGGTCCAATTACTAGATCTCGAGCACGACAATTGAATTTAGAGGTGAGCTCGTTCCTGAACAATTCTTTATATGTGAATTTTGAGAGTGTGTTGCTACCTAATGGATTAATTATGATTAGGAACCATGGAGAGGACATGGAGATACATGGAGAGGGGTTTGGAGGGTGGAGGACCAGAAAATACGCCAACAAAAAGTTCGAGACCGAGCCCAACTCAAATTCGAGTCAAACTCGGACCCAGGAGCAGTCCACCTTAAAATGGATGCACAGGAGGCATACTGACTCTGTTTTTGACGTTCTACATATGCACGGAAAGCTGAGAGGATAAACTTTCCAATGGAACTGGACACACGTCAAAATTCTCTTAGAGTCGACGGGAAACTTCGAAACAATATAAAGTTTAGAGTCTGTCAGGGTGTTGCATCACCTAGATGGGCCATTGGGCCTTGTATCGAGTCCAAGTCCATTATGTACGTGTCTTAGGCTTAGGTCACGACCCCAGCACCCCCCTGGTCGTCCTCCACCTCCTTTATACCCCCTAGCCGCCGTCACAAACAGGTGGGTTTTGCTTAGTTACAATCTGTTATTGAACAGTGTCGCCGATCATCGGTTGTGAGACCCCAAATTTGTGATCAATTCAGTTTTGATTGCAACTTCTCTGTTCTTGCTTGTGTTCTTGATTGTGCTTGCAGGGATAAGCCTTCGTGGTGAGGTCATTCGTGTGACACAGGTGATAACAAACGGAGCAGTGGTGTAGTGATTGCGGGGTTTCGTTCGTTCGGAGCCTTGTATCATCAACGTCGAGATCTCCACCCAATCAAGTTTACCCTACCTCTCGGAAGATTGGGACTCATCCTCCTATCACCTACTACCATGGACGCCGCCAAGGATCGTAAGCGTCACTGGGCACTTCGTGCTACCCAGCGCTCAAGATCCAGAAGCTCAAGTCAGACCCGATGCATGGATCATGGAGATCCTGGACTACTTGAAAGACAATATCCTCCCTGATGAACGTGTATCCGCTGAACGGATCGTGCGCGTGGATAAAATATACGCGCTAGTAGAAGGGGATCTCTACCGGCGTGGCGCCAACCACGTCCTATTGCGGTGCATAACCCAGGGGGAAGTCTGCGACTTGCTTGCTGAGATCTATGGAGGCGAATGTTGGAGTCACTCTTCCTCACGCACGCTCGTCGGTAAAGCCTTCCGGCATGGCTTCTACTAGCCGACAGCACTCCGGGATGCCGTCAAGCTGGTCAAGAGCTGCAAGGTGTGCTAGTTTCATGCCAAGCAGATCCACACACCGGCTTAGGCGGTACAGATGATCCCGCCCTCGTGGCCGTTCGCGGTATGGGGGTTGGACATCCTGGGGCCATTCCCCAAAGCCGTCGGGGGATTCCAATACCTCTACGTCACCATCGACAAGTTCACCAAGTGGCCGGAAGCTACACCCGTCATCACCATCAACAAGCAATCCGCAGTCAAATTCATCAAGTCAAACGTCTGCAGGTTCCGGGGTCCCGAACAGAATCATCACCGACAACGGGACCCAGTTCACAAGCGCAACATTCCAAGACTACTGCAAAGATCTCGGCATTCAGGTGTGCTATGCCTCCGTTGCTCACCCAAAGAGTAATGGGCAAGTCGAGAGGGCCAACACCGAGATCTTTTGGGGCCTCAAGACTCGCACCTATGCCAGCTTGAAGAAACATGATGCCAAGTGGGTGGACGAGCTTCCGAGCACACTATGGGCTAACCGGACATCCCAAAGTCGGGCCACCGGGGAGACACCCTTCTTCATGGTGTACGGGGCCGAAGATGTGCTCCCCCCAGAGATCACCATGGGGTCTCTCTGTGTCCGAACTTACGACAAAGCCATGCAGGACAACCTCCGTGTGAAGACATCGACCTCGTCAACGAGGCTCGATTACACACAACGCTCCGCAACGCACGGTACCGGCAGGCGCTCCGGCGCTACCACCAAAGGACCGTGTGTGTCCGGGAGCTCCAAGAAGGCGACCTGGTACTGCAGCGCATACTTTCTCGTGAAGGGACCAACAAACTCTCCCCCAGCTGGGAAGGTCCCTTCCGAGTCACGAAAGTTTGCCGCCCCTGGTGCGTACGCCATTCCACCGAGGATGGGGATCCTCTACCGGACCCTTGGAACATATGTCGGTACCCTCAATACGGGGTACCCCGCACACAGGGGAAAATGCCTAATGACCTCGCCCTTCTCCGCAGGCAGAGCTCCGAAGGCGCCATGTGTCCAGCGGGGCCGGACCTCCCTCTCCTCAGAGGAGAGCTCTGGACCCGCCACGTGGCCAATTGAGCCGGACCTCCCCCCTCCGCGGGGAGAGCTCCGGAGGCTCCACGTGTCCTGCGGGTCCGGACCTCCCTCTCCTCAGAGGAGAGCTCTGGGCCCGCCACATGGCCAGCAGAAGTCGGACCTCCCCCCTCCGCAGTGAGAGCTCTGAAGGCTCCACGTGTCCCGCGGGCCCGGACCTCCCTCTCCTCAGAGGAGAGCTCCGGGCCCGCCACGTGGCCAGCAGAGCAGCGCTGCCTGCCCACGTGCGGTAGGCAGCAAGAGTAAAGACACGCCATACCTTGCCCGTACAAGGTATTCAAGACCCGCGCCTTCCCAAGGCGCGGAGACGCGGAGCACGCCTCTGTCAGGTGTCGTTGCGTCCAGTCACATCGCAGACTGGCGCGCCGTGTCAGAGCCTGCCCACCAATAAACACAGCGACAAGACGTCGCCTGCCGCCCCTGCCATCATCAACCACTACGACTAGCTTGTGGCATGTGCAGGGCGGTAGAACAAAGACTCAGAAACCCACGCCAGAGACAACTATCGGCGTAACTGTAGATACGGTAGATGGCAAGCAATCTCCCCGGGACCACCTGTCGGGTCCCGAGCCCACCTTGTAAGCCGCTCGAGCCTTGCACTATAAAAGGCTCGGGTAGGCAACGTTAGCAAGGGTTCGCCTCATACGCACCCTCGTACTCTAGCCATTCGACATCTCTCACCCTCAAGCTCAGGACTCCGGTTCTGAGCAGCAAGCAATACAGCGAGCATCTCTGCTCACCGTGGACGTAGGGTTTTACGATCTGGTGGCCTGAACCACGTAAAACTCCCCCGTGTTAAGCTTCTCCCTCAATGGTCCCTAACGCTGAAGCTCTCCGTGAGTGACTAGCCCCACCGAAAAAGAACCTCCATGGGCTGCCCAGAGCAGGCCCGGGGGAAGTGTCGGCTACACACTTCGACAACATAGAACACCTCCGTAAGTTCTATCCCTAGAGCAGTAGTAGGACAGTTCTTTTTCTTTCTGTAATAAATCCCATAGAGTCCGGGAACAGCGCTCGGAGCAGCTAAGTCCCAGGGGACGGTCCAGGACTAAGTTTTAGCTTGGCCTGGTTCCGACCCTAAGCGCGTAGAGTCTTGCTTCCCTTCTTAATGGGGCGGGTCATTGTCTCCATGTTTAGCGTGCCTTCCTCCTATGGATATTTATATGGAAAGAAACCTGTTCTGCCACGCTCTTACCCTTGTGCTCATTTAAATTACGCATTAATTTTTATGACCGCACTTTCCATGTATGCTCACCGTACATTTAGCTCTCCTTTCCCACTCTCATCCCTAGTCGGCATTTGCTATCCTACCGAAGACGGTCGCGCTTGAGGTACCTGCCCATGGCCAGGCGGCCTCTCGGGCCTCTCCCAGTTAGGTGCTGCGACGCCAGTTGGTCACATCCAGGAAAAGCCTACGCTGTGCATGGGGGGTCCAGGGTGCGTAGCCTGCTTTGCCTAGTTCTGACCCGAAGCGTGCGCGCCCTGCCCTTCGGTGGTCCAGGGGAGTACAGCCCTCTTTGACTTGTTCGGTACCAAAAGCATGTGCACTCTGCCTCCCCAGCGTTACGGTCCAGTACTAGGGGCCGGACGGTCGTACCCTGACCTCGGAGGGAGCCGGACCCCCGGCGCCAGGCGCACCGAATTGCCCAAGCCCCGTATACCAGACCAGGACCGTAAGCCAAATAAGACTATGAGATTGGAAGGGGAGAGCCACCAAGGAGAATTACGGTTCCCTTACTTGTGTGCAGGACCTCCTGGCCTTAGCTCCCCCGCAGGAGTACGGTAGGTGTGCCCAAACCATTGGCCACACCTACCAGGGGGCCACTACGGGGATCGTGCAAGAAAGATCGGAGCTCCTGACTACTCCAACGCAAGACCGGAGGATCCGGAACTCGCCCCCTTCGTAGGGGCGGGTTCAGAAGGCCCCACGTGTCCGGCGGGGCCGGGGCCCCCTGTCGGTACTGTCGAAGTGTGTGGTCGACACTTCCCCCGGACCTGCTCTTGGCAGCCGGCGGAGGTTCTTTTTCGAAGGGGCTAGTCGCTTGCGGAGAGCTTCAGCTTAAGGTACGAGTGAGGGAGAAGCTTGACATGGCGAGTTTTACGTGGTTCGGGCCGCCGGAGCGTAAAACCCTACGTCCATGGTGCAGCAGAGGTGCTCACTGTATTGCTTGTTGCTCAGAACCGGAGTCCTGAGCTTGAGGGTGAGTTATGTCTAGGGTGCGAGTTGCTAGATTGCGAACCCTTGCTAACGTTGCCTACCCGAGCCTTTTATAGTCCAAGGCTCGAGCGGCTTACAAGGGGGAGGGGGCCGGGACCCGACAGGTGGTCCCGGGGAGATTGCCTGCCGACTATCGTATCTGCAGTTATGTCGGTAGTTGTCTCTAGCGAAGGCTTCCGAGTCTTCGTTCTGCCGCCCTGCCCATGCCGCAAGCTAGTCATAGTGGTTGATGACGGCGGGGGCAGCAGGGGATGTCTTGTCGCTGTGTTTATTGGCTGGCAAGTTCTGACACAGCGCGCCAGTCTGTGATGTGACTCGGCGCAACGGCACCTAACAGAGGTGTGCTCCGCGTATTCGCGCCTTGGGAAGGCACGGGCCTTGAATACTTTGTACGGGCAAGGTATGGTGCGTCTTTACGCCTGCTTCCTACCACGCGGTGGCAGGCAGCGCCGTCCTGCAGGCCACGTGGCGAGCCCGGAGCTCTCCTCTGAGGAGAGGGAGGTCCGGCCCCGTGGGACACGTGGAGCCTTTGGACCTCTCCCCGCGGAAGGGGGGAGGTCCGGCTTTTGTCGGCCACGTGGCGGGCCCAGAGCTCTCCTCTGAGGAGAGGGAGGTCCGGCCCCACGGGACACGTGGCACCTTCGGAGCTCAACCCGCGGAGGGGGGAGGTCCGGCTACTGCTGGCCACATGGTGGGCCCGGAGCTCTCCTCTAAGGAGAGGGAGGTCCGGCCCCGCTGGACACGTGGCGCCTTCGGAGCTCTCCCTGTGGAGAAGGGCGAGATCCTTAGACATTTTCCCCTGTGCGCGGGGGTACCCCATATCGAGGGTACAGACAGTGGCCCCCGGGCCCATCTCGGGGGAGATAGCGAGCCTGAGGTGGGGCCTCCGTCTCTTCTGTTCCACGCACTTCCTCTAAGTCCCGTATTGACCGCTGCCGGAGCATGAACAGTCGCAGGATCGTGGGAGCGTGCGCCCACTTGATGGTTGCTTTTACTGCGGCGGTTCCCGCGTTGAAGGTGGCTGAAGTGATGCCCGCACTGGAGTCACTCGGCGCCAAGCTGAGCAGGCTGGACTCGGTGGTCGCCAGCGAGCCTGAGGCAGAGGGACGGGGCCTGGCCTTGGAGGTTGCTACGCATGTGTTGACATGCTTCAGGAGCCGGGATCCTTCTTTCTCACTGGATCCAGCGAGAGAGGGCCCTGCCACGGAGCGGGAGGAGACCGCCAGGGCTGAAGTCGGGGATGTGGCCGCCCTTGTGGCCTCCAGGTTCCGGCGCGAGCCAGGGGGACCCTAGGGCTTTGTCGATACCTGCGATATGGGGTACCCCCGCGCACAGGGGAAAATGCCTAAGGAACTCGCCCTTCTCCGCAGGGAGAGCTCCGAAGGCGCCACGCGTCCGGCGGGGCCGGACCTCCCTCTCCTCAGAGGAGAGCTCCGGACCCGCCACGTGGCATACAGAAGCCGGACCTCCCCCTCCGCGGGCGAGGGGTCCGAAGGTGCGACGTATCCGGCAGGGCCGGACCACCCCCTCCTCAGAGGGGAGCTCCGGGGCCGCCACGTGGCCGACAGAAGCCGAACCTCCCCCTCCGCGGGGAGAGGTCCGGAGGCTCCACGTGCCCCGCGGACCCGGCCCTCCTCTCCTCTGAGAAGGGCTCCGGGCCCTCCACGTGGCAGCAGAACAGCGCTGCCTGCCCCCGAGCGATAGGCAGCGGGCGTAAAGATGCCCCATACCTTGCCCGTACAAGGTATTCAAGGCCTGCGTCTTCCCAAGATGCGGAGGCGCGGAGCACACCTCTGTCAGGTGCCGTTGCGCCCAGTCGCATCACAGACTGGCGCGCGGTGTCAGAACCTGCCAGCCAATAAACGCCGCGACAAGACATCCCATTCCGCCTGCGCCGTCATCAACCACTACGACTAGCGTGCGGCATGGGCAGGGCGGCAAGACAGAGACTCGGAAGCCATCGCCAGAGACAACTACCGGCATAACAGCAGATACGGTAGATATCAGTCAATCTCCCCGGGACCACCTGTCGGGTCCCGGGCCCCCTTGTAAGCCACCCGAGTCTTGGACTATAAAAGGCTCGGGTAGGCGACGATAGCAAGGGTTCGCACTCTGCAACTCATACGCTAGCCATACACTCCCAAGCTGTAACTCACCCCCAAGCTCAGGACTCCGGCCCTGAGCAGCAAGCAATACAGCAAGCTCCATAGCTCGCCGTGGACGTAGGGTTTTACGCTCCGGCGGCCTGAACCGCGTAAAACTCACCATGTCAAGCTCTCACTAACTCGTCCATCCGCGCAAGCTCTCCGCAAGGGACTAGCCCCACCGAAAAAAGAACCTCCGTGGGCTGCCCGGTGCAGGCCCGGGGTAAGTGTCGATTGAACACTTCGATATTTGGCGCGCCAGGAAGGGGGCTTTTCCCCTTGCGCGATGAGTTTCCGCCGACGAAGATGACCAAGCTCCCTTCAGCGGCAAACTCTCCCCCTCCGCGTTCACGGTGAACCGTGACCAGTGGGGAGTACATGTCGACGCACTCAGGACGGAGTGTGTCGGCACAAGCTGGAAGCCAGCAGCCGACTCCAGCTACGCCGACTCTGGCGATGCAGGCTCCGACCAGTGTGAGGTCTTCTGCAGCGCTGAGCGTACACCACGGGGGTGCGCTAGCTTCAGCAAGAGCACTGCTGCGCAACCCGCCTGCTGGGGATGCGCCCTATTCTGCGACCCAACAATGGGTCCGCGAGGTGGACCGCCTCGTCGTCGCCGCCGCGAACCCTCGGTTTCGGCGAGGGTGACGCCCCGGTCAACCGGCTGTGTCGCTGACGCGCACGCCAACGGTTGACGGGCAAACGGCGGATTCCAGCTCCTCCAGGCTCCAGTCGACGGACCTGAGAAGGGGGCTGGAACGGTGCCACTTGGGCCAGGATGCCCGAGTGTACCTCGAGCGACGCCGAGAAAGGCGCCGCAACCATGAGGCTGGCGACAGCATGACGTCGGCCTCAACACAGCCTGGAGGGCAGATCTTCGCCACGCGAGCCCTGCCTCAGGCGTACGCCGCGCAGCATATGCCACAACCATATGCGCCGCAAGCAGCGCCCCCGGTCTATGGTGCAGCCTTGCCCATGCTGGGATACACGGTGCCAAGTGCGGACCAAGCGTTCGCACTGCCAATACCTGCGGCAGCAGGAGCAGGATGTGCAGCTCTTGCACCTCACCTTCGCTTCGCGAGGTGGCCACGCAAGTTTCGGCCGCACCTGCCCGAGAAGTACGACGGAAGCGTCAACCCGGCGGAGTTCCTCCAGATCTACTCCACCGCCGTACTTGCCGCAGGAGGCGATGAGGCTGTCATGGCCAACTACTTCCCCGTCGCCTTGACCGGCCCAGCTCGGTCTTGGCTCATGAATCTCCCCCAGGGGTCCATAACCTCCTGGGGGGAGCTCTGCCGGCAGTTCGTCGCCAACTTCGGCAGCTCCTACACCCGTCCCGGCACGGAGCTTGACCTCCACGCCGTCAAGCAACAGCCTGGGGAGTCGCTGCGCTCTTTCATCCAGCGGTTCTCCCAGGTACGCAACACCATCCCGCATATTCAAAGTGCTTCTGTGGTGGTGGCATTCCATCAGGGTGTCCGGGACGACAAAATGCTTGAGAAGCTCGCGACCAGAGAGGTCCGCGACGTCTCTGAGCTCTTCAGCCTGGCGGACAAATGCGCCAGAGCAGCTGAAGAGCGGAACTGGCACTATCTGCCGACCTCCGAGTCAGGAGGACAGCCCGGGTCCGGCGCTGCTGCCTATGGGGGTGGCAAGAAGGCCAAGAACCGGGGGAGTGGCAAGATGAAGTCATCATTCACGGCTCCCGTCGCCACAGCTGCGACGACTAGTGGAGCTCGGGGGCCACGCCCCGACAAAATGCAGCGGCAGTCACCGGCCCCAGACAGTGACCAGGGCGGGCTATGCCCCGTGCATGGCGCCGGCAACCATACTGCTGCCGAGTGCTGGGATATCCAGAGGCTCGCAGAGCGCTTCCGCAAAGGAAGACAGCAGAGAGCTGAAGCACCGTCCTACCCTCAGAGGGATGGCAAACAGAAGGTCGATGCCCCAGTCACCGCCGCCCATCAGGTGGGGTTCTAGGAGCCTCAGCGTGTCATAAAGACAGTGCATAACGGTGAGGACTCCAGTTCCAACGGTGACGAGCCTGGGCGGTAGCCAACTGCGGCACGCCTCAATGCCTCGGACATACCTCCCGGGAGCCGCCCAAGGTCTGTCAACCCCTTGAAGGCCTTGCCAGAAGGGGAAGACGCCTTAGGTCATCCAAGACGAGCCCGGGTCCACCTACCCCTTGAAGGCCTTAGCCAGAAGGGGAGAACTCCCCGGGGGCCCCCAGGAGAAGCCGCGCAGGATCTGATCCAGCGCGAAGATGGCAACCTCGTCGACGAGACTCGGCTGCAGGTAACACCCCACAACGCGCGGTCTCGGCTGATGCTCTAAGCACTACCGCCAAAGAACCGAACGCATCGGGGACCTGCAGGAGGGCAACCTGGTGTCGCGGCATGCTCTATTCCAAGAAGGACCCATAAGCTCTCCCCCAGCAGGGAAGGTCCCTTCCGAATCATGAAA
Organism: Neostapfia colusana; assembly: GCA_030760725.1. NCBI lineage: Eukaryota > Viridiplantae > Streptophyta > Magnoliopsida > Poales > Poaceae > Neostapfia > Neostapfia colusana. The sequence goes on from JASWHV010000016.1 coordinate 9,844,503, forward strand.
GCTGCCGCCCCAGGTACACATGCCTTTCAACCGAGTGTGGGATCCGTTCCCAAAAATCCTTGCCTTGAAGCAACACTGTAACTCCTACTTCCCGAGCATCAGTAGAACAGGGTTATTCCCTTCTGTAATGGATACCATAGAATTTAGGAACAGAGCTTGGGGCAGCTAAGTCTCAAGGGACGGTACAGGACTACGTCCAGTTTAGCCTGGTTCTGACCCTAAGAGCGTAGAGTCTTGCTTCCCTTGCAGACGAGGCGGAATATTGCCTCCATGTACAGCCAGAATTCCACCTATGGGCATGAATACAGAAACCTGTTCTACTTAGCTCTCTCTCATGTGCTCATTTAAATTATGCATTAATTTTTATGATCGCACTACCTATGTATGTTCATCGTACATCTAGCTCCCCCTCTCCCGCGCTCATCCATAGTCGGCATTCGCTATCCTACCGAAGGCGGCCGCGCTTGAGGCACCTGCCGATGGCCGAGTGAGTCTCTCGGGCCTCCCCCAGTCAGGTGTTGCGGTGTCAGTTGGTCACCTCCAGGAAAGGCCTGCGTTGTGCATGGGGGGTCCAGGGTGCGTATCCAGCTTAGCAGGACATGAGCCCAAAGCATGCGCATCCTGCCCACCGGAGGTACAGGGGAGTACAACCGCTTTGCCTGGTCATGAACCCAAAGCACGTGCACCCTGCTTCCCCAGCGCATGGCCCGGTACTAGGGATCGGACGACCGTACCCGGACCTCGGAGGGAGCCGGAGCTCCGGCGCCTCGAGCATAGAATTGCCCAAGCCCCATATAACGGATCAGGATCGTAAGACGAATAAGACTAGGAGACGGGAGGGGAGGACCCCCCGAGGAGAATTACGTTTCCTCTACCTGTGTGCAGGACCTCCAGGTTATGGCAACGGGGACTGCATGAAGCAGGGGGAAAGGAGCTTTCAACTACTCCGGCCTAGGACTGGAAGGACCGGGTCCCGCCCCTTCAGCAGGGGCGAGGCCCGAAGGCCCCACATGTCCAGCGTGCCCGGAGCTCCCGCCTCCCTTGAGGGGGGCTCCGGACTCGCCACGTGGCAGGCGGAAACCGGACCTCCCCCCCGGTGGGAGGGCTCCGAAAGCCCTACGTGTCCAGCATGTCCGGAACTCCCGCCTCTTAAGGAGGGGCTCCGGACCCGCCACTTGGCAGGCAGATTTGGAGCTCCCCATAGGGCGAGATCCGGAGACCCCCGGGGGCCCCTAACACGGTTAGGACCCGGGAAGGTGTCTGTGCAGAGCTCCGAGATTGGGGAAGGCCTCTGAGTACCTTGCGGAGCTAAGGACTCAGTCAGGCAAAGCCAAGAAGGAGGGAAAGGACATCACAGACACAAAAATATAAAAGAGTATGTCGAAGTGTGCGGTCGACACTTCCCCGGGGCCTGCACTGGGCAGCCCGCGGAGGTTCTTTTTTCGGAGGGGCTAGTCCCTAGCGGAGAGCTTGCGCAGATGGACGAGTTAGTGAGAGCTTGACACGGTGAGTTTTACGTGGTTCAGGCCGCCGGAGTGTAAAACCCTACGTCCACGGCGAGCTATGGAGCTCGCTGTATTGCTTGCTGCTCAGGGCCGGAGGCCTGAGCTTGGGGGTGAGTTACAGCTTGAGAGTGTATGGCTAGCGTATGAGTTGCAAAGTGCGAACCCCTGCTATCGACGCCTACCCGAGCCTTTTATAGTCCAAGACTCGGGCGGCTTACAAGGGAAGCCGGAACCCGACAGGTGGTCCCGGGAAGATTGTCTATTATCTACCGTATTTGCAGTTATGCCGGTAGTTGTCTCTGGTCGAAGGCTTCTGAGTCTTCATCTTGCTGCCCTGCCCATGCCGCACGCTAGTCGTAGTGGTTGATGACGGCGCAGGCGGCATGGGATATCTTGTCGCGGTGTTTATTGGCTGACAGGTTCTGACACCGCGTGCTAGTCTATGATGCGACTGGGCGCAACGGCACCTGACAGAAGCGTGCTCCGCATCTCCGCGTCTTGGGAAGACGCGGGCCTTGAATACCTTGTACGAGCAAGGTATGGGGTGTATTTACGCCCGCTGCCTATCGCTCGGGGCAGGCAGCGTCGCTCTGCTGCCACGTGGCGGGCCCGGAGCCCTTCTCAGAGAAGAGGAGGGTCAGCCCCGCGCGGCACGTGGAGCCTCCGGACCTCTCCCCGCGGTGGGGGAGGCCCGGCTTCTGTTGGCCACGTGGCGGGCCCGGAGCTCTCCTCTGAAGAGAGAGAGGTCCTGCCCCGCTGGACACGCGGCGCCTTCGGGCCTCTCTCCCGTGGAGGGGGAGGTCCGGCTTCTGTATGCCACGTGGCGGGCCCGGAGCTCTCCTCTGAGGAGAGGGAGGTCCGGCCCCGCCAGACGCGTGGCGCCTTCGGAGCTCTCCCTGCGGAGAAGGGCGAGTTCCTTAGGCATTTTACCCTGTGCGCGGGGGTACCCCATATCTCAGGTACCGACAGTGGCCCCCGGGCCCATCTCGGGGGAGATAGCGAGCCCGAGGTGGGACCTCTGTCTCTTCTGATCCGCGCACTTCCTCTAAGTCCCGAATTGACCGCTGCCGGAGCACGAACGGCCACGGGATCATGGGAGCATGCGCTCACTTGATGGTTGCTTTTACTGCGGCGGTTCCCAAGACTGCCACTTCTGCACGTTGCGGCGCTTTCTTCGGGAACCGCCGAAGTGCCTTGCCGGCTCATCTTCTCAGGAGACTGACTCCTTGCCTCATCGCTTTAGTTAGGCGGCTTGGGTCCACCCGTCATCGGCACTTGGTGTAGGAACCGAAGCGGTTGCCGGTGCGGGGCATTCGAAGAGTTCCGAATCACTTGGAATTGTACCCCGGGAAGTTTTTTAGAGGGGGTCTTACCCACATTGCAGCTTCCCTTCGCACTTCTCTGCGTTTCTCCTCGGACTCTTGTGCTTTTTCTCTCTTGCCTTTGAGTTCTCCCATGCCATGGCATCCAACCCGCCGCCAGAGTAGAAGCGCGCTCGATCTCCTCTAGCAGCGGCGTCTGTGCCAAGTCGGGACTCAGGGAGCTTGCCTGACACTCCCTCCAGTGGCGACTCGAAGAGGCCCCGGGTTGATGCGCTGGGGGAAGCCTCTGGGGCGCCCCCTGTTCCGCCAGTCCAAGCGACTGCGGAGCGGCCGTTGGTGACGGTAGCGGGCTCTGGAAGTCCTACCCCGGCTCGGAAGTCGGGGTTCAGAGCCCGCTGGAGTGTCCGCGCTTCCCGGCCTTCCCCGACTTGCGGGGAATCTGTGCCGCTGCGCTCGGAGCCAGGGGCAACTGCCGCGGCCCCCAGGCCAGCGCGAACTTCTCCAGTTCCGGTGTGCCCGGACTCCGCGGTGGCGTCGTCTCTTCCTGCCGAGACGGCCACCGCGGCCCCCAAGCCAGCGCAGGTTGACCCTGCACTAGACGGCCCGACCTCTTCTTCGGCACCGCCTTCCCCGGCTCGCCCCTCTCGTCAGGTCAAGGAGCCAGAAGCTGAAGAGAGCCCGGCTGGCCTGGCTGCCAGAGCCTCGGAGCCAGCTTCTCCTTATCGGCATCTCGTCTCGGTTGTTGGTGCATCGGCTCTTCCTGAGGACGAGGTAATGGAGGAGGTCGGGGGGACTGCCCCGGCCTCTGTTGCTCCATTGCCTCTGGCGGACGCCTTCGCGCTTGCCGAGTCGAGCATCCGGCAGGTCTTGGCTGCACTAGGGCGCGAGCGGGAGGAGTATACTGTTGAACGGGACCACCTCCTCATCTGGGGGACCTTTTGCGGGAGAGGACCGTGAAGGTTAAGAGTGAGCTCGACTCCAGGCGGGAGTTGCTCGACTTCAGGGAAGCGCTCCTCGACCGGATGAAGCGGACTGTCGACCGCATGGACACTGAATCGTGGCGGATCAACCGGGAGACCCTGGAGGCACACGCCCGGGCCGAGGAGAGCCTCTCTGCTGCTTTGGAGATACGGCAGCGGTTGTAGCTCCGTGAACTCGCCGTTGAGGAACGGGAGCGTTGCATGGCAGCTGAGGCGGAGAGGGTCGCCGCGCAGCTGGCTGTGGGCGAGGATGACCTTCGAGCTCGGATGGAGGAGCAGGAGATCATGAAGGCATACCTCGACTTGAGGGAGGAACAGGTCTCCCGTGATCGCCGGGCGGTCTTGGACCGGGAGTTGACGGCCGGCTTCAAGGCCGCTGAGTTGGAGCGGCTCGCCAAAGCTCTCCACCTTCGGGAGAGCTCCCTGGCGGCCAAGGAGAAGGAATTCTCCGAGAGGAACCTGGAGGCTCTGCAGGCGGCCCGCCGCGAGGTGGAGGAGCTTTCGGCCTTGCGGTCCTCCGAGGTTCTTGCAGTTTCGAGCTTCATGGATCGAGCGGGGTCTGCCCTGATCCCTCTTGGCTTCAGTCCGGTGAGGGCCGCGGCCCCCGCGTTGGAGGTGATCCCCGCGCTGGAGTCGATCGGCGCCAAGCTGGACAGGCTAGACTCGGTGGTCACCAGCGAGCTTGAGGCCGAGGGGCGCGGCCTAGGCTTAGAGGTTGCCTCACATGTGCTGGCATGCTTTAAGAGCCACGACCCCTCTTTTTCGCTAGAACCAGCGAGAGAGGGCCCAGCCGCAGAGCGGGAGCAAGCTGCCAGGGCAGAAGTCGAGGATGTGGCCGCCCTTATAGCCGCAAGGTTCCGGCGGGAGCCAGGAGGTCCTTAGGACTTGTTTCTCCCTTTTTATCGAGTCTGTAGTCCAGCTCATGGAGCCTCGCTTAATTTGACTCTTTTGGATACTTGTGTCTGTGATGCTTTTTCTCTCCTTCTTGGCTTTGCCTGGCTGAGTCCTTAGCTCCGCAAGGTACTCAGAGGCCATTTCCAATCTCGGAGCTTTGCACAGACACCCTCCCCAGGTCCTAACCGTGTTAGGGGCCCCCGGAGGTCTCCGGATTTCGCCCTATGGGGAGCTCCAGATCTGCCTGCCATGTGGCGGGTTCGGAGCTCCTTTCTAAGAGGCGGGAGCTCCGGCCATGTTGGACACGTAGGGCTTTCGGAGCCCTCCCACCGAGGGGGAGGTCCGGCTTCCGCCCACCACGTGGCGAGCCCGGAGCCCTCCTTAAGGGAGGAGAGAGTTCCGGGCCCGCTGGACACGTGGGGCCCCCGGGTCCCACCCCTGCTGGAGGGGCAGGTCCCGGTACTTCCAGTCCCAGGCCGGAGTAGCTGGTAGCTCCTTTCCCCCCGCTTCATGCAGTCCCTGTTGCTGTAACCTGGAGGTCCTGCACACAGGCAGAGGAAACGTAATTCTCCTCGGGGGGTCCTCCCCTCCCGTCTCCTAGTCTTATCCGTCTTACGACCCTGATCCGCTATACGGGGCTTGGGCAATTCTGTGCACGAGGCGCCGGAGCTCCGGCTCCCTCCGAGGTCCGGGTACGGCCGCCCGATCCCTAGTACCGGGCCATGCGCTGGGGAAGCAGAGTGCACGCGCTTTGGGTTCATGACCAGGCAAAGCGGTCGTACTCCCCTGGACCTCCGGACGGCAGGATGCGCATGCTTTGGGCTCTGGGCCGGCTAAGCTGGATACGCACCCTGGATCCCCCATGCACAACGTAGGCCTTTCCTGGAGGTAACCAACTGGCACCGCAACACCTGACTGGGGGAGGCCCGAGAGACCCACTCGGCCATCGGCAGGTGCCTCAAGCGCAGCCGCCTTCGGTAGGATAGCGAATGCCGACTATGGATGAGCGCAGGAGAGGGGGAGCTAGATGTACGATGAACATACAGAGATAGTGCGATCATAGAAATTAATGCATAATTTAAATGAGCGCATGAGAGAGAGCTAAGTAGAACGGGGCTTTGTATTCGTACCCATAGATGGAATTCTGGCTGTACAGGGAGGCAATGCTCCGCCTTGTCTTCAAGGGAAGCAAGACTCTACGCGCTTAGGGTCGGAACCAGGCTAAACTGGACGTAGTCCTGTACCATCCCTTGAGACTTAGCTGCCCCAAGCGCTGTTCCTAAATTATATGGGATCTATTACAGAAGGGAATAACCCTGTTCTACTGATGCTCAGGAAGTAGGACTTACAGTGTTGCTCCATGGCAAGGATTTTTGGGAACGGATCCCACTCTCGGTTGGAAGGCATGTGTACTTGGGGCGGCAGCTTTCATGATTCGGAAGGGACCTTCCCTGCTGGGGGAGAGCTTATGGGTCCTTCTTGGAATAGAGCGTGCCGCTTCACCAAGTTGCCCTCCTGCAGGCCCCCGACGCGTTTGGTTCTTTGGCAGTAGTGCTTAGAGCATTAGCCGAGACCGTGCGTTGCGGGGTGTTTCCTGCAGCGGAGTCTTGTCGACGAGGTTGTTATCTTCGCGCTGGATCAGGTCCTGCGCGGCTTCTCCTGGGGGCCCCCGGGGAGTTCTCCCCTTCTGGCTAAGGCCTTCAAGGGGTAGGTAGACCCTGGCTCGTCTTGGATGACCTAAGGCGTCTTCCCCTTCTGGCGAGGCCTTCAAGGGGTTGACAGACCTTAGGCGGCCCCCGAGAGGTATGTTCGAGGCACGGAGGCGCACCGCAGTTGGCTAACGCCCTGGCCTGTCACCGTCGGAACTGGAGTCCTCACCGTCATGCACTGTCTTTATGACACGCTGAGGCTCCTGGAACCCCACCTGGTGGGCAGCAGTGACTGGGGCATCGACCTTCTGTTTGCCATCCCTCTGAGGGTAGGGCGGCGCTTCAGCCCTCTGCTGTCTTCCTTTGTGGAAGCGCTCTGCGAGCCTCTGGATCTCCCAGCACTCGGCAGCAGTATGGTTGCAGGTGCCATGCACGGGACATAGCCCGCCTTGGTCACTGTCTGGGGCCGGTGATTGCCGCTGCCTTTTGTCGGGGCGTGGCCCCCGAGCTCCACTGGTCGTCGCAGCTGCGGCGACGGGGGCCGTGAATGGTGACTTCATCTTGCCAGCCCCCCCCCCGGTTCTTGGTCTTCTTGCCACCCCCATAGGCAGCAGCACCGGAGCCGGGCTGTCCTCCTGACTCGGAGGTCGGCAGAGCGTGCCTGTTCCGCCCTTCAGCTGCTCTGGCGCACTTGTCCGCCAGGCTGAAGAGCTCCGAGATGTCGCGGACCTCTCTGGTCGCGAGCTTCTCAAGCATTTTCTCGTCCCGGACACCCTGTCGGAACGCCATCACCACAGAGGCACTTTGGATATGCGGGATGGTGTTGCGTACCTGAGAGAACCGCTGGATGAAAGAGCGCAGCGACTCCCCAGGTTGTTGCTTGACGGCGTGGAGGTCAAGCTCCGTGCCGGGACGGGTGTAGGAGCTGCCAAAGTTGGTGACGAACTGCCGGCAGAGCTCTCCCCAGGAGGTTATGGACCCCTGAGGTAGATTCATGAGCCAAAACCGAGCTGGGCCGGTCAAGGCGACGGGGAAGTAGTTGGCCATGACAGCCTCGTCCCCTCCTGCGGCAAGTACGGCGGTGGAGTAGATCTGGAGGAACTCCGCTGGGTTGACGCTACCGTCGTACTTCTCGGGCAGATGCGGGCGAAACTTGCGTGGCCACCTTGCGAAGCGAAGGTGGGGTGCAAGGGCCGCACATCCTGCACCTGCTGCTGCAGGTACTGGCGCTGCGAACGCTTGGTTCGCACCTGGCACCGCGTATCCCGGCATGGGCATGGCTGCACCATAGACCGGGGCCGCTACTTGCGGCGCATATAGCTGTGGCATATGCTGCGCAGCATATGCCTGAGGCAGGGCTCGCGTGGTGAAGGCCTGCCCTTCTGGTTGTGTCGAGGCCGACGACATGCTGTCGCCTGCCTCATGGTTGCGACGCCTCTCTCGGCGTCGCTCGAGGTACATCAGGGCGTCCTGGCCCAAGTGGCACCGTTCCAGTTCCCTTCGCAGGTCCGTCGACAGGAGCCTGGAGGAGCTGGAATCCGCCGTTAGCCCGTCAACCGTGGGTGTGCGCGTCAGCGACACAGCCAGTTGTCCTGGGCGCCGTCCTCGCCGAAACCGAGGGTTCGCGGCGGCGACGACGAGGCGGTCCACCTCGCGGACCCATTGCTTTGTCGCTGAATGGGGCGCATCCCCCGCAGGTGGGTTGCGCAGCAGCGCTCTTGCTGCAGCTAGCGCACCTCCATGGTGTACGCTCAGCGCTGCAGAAGATCCCACACTGGTCGGGGCCTGCATAGCCGGAGTCGGCGTTGCCGGAGTCGGCTGCTGGCTACCAGCTTGTGCCGACACACTCCGTCCTGAGTGTGTCGACATGTACTCCCCAGTGGTCACGGTTCGCCGTGAACGCGGAGGGGGAGAGTTTGCCGCTGAAGGAAGCTTGGTCATCTTCGTCGGCGGAAACTCGTCGCGCTAGGAGAAAAGCCCCCTTCCTGGCGCGCCAAATGTCGAAGTGTGCGGTCGACACTTCCCCCGGGCCTGCACTGGGCAGCCCGCGGAGGTTCTTTTTTCGGAGGGGCTAGTCCCTAGCGGAGAGCTTGCGCAGATGGACGAGTTAGTGAGAGCTTTACACGGCGAGTTTTACGTGGTTCAGGCCGCCGGAGCGTAAAACCCTACGTCCACGGCGAGCTATGGAGCTCGCTGTATTGCTTGCTGCTCAGGGCCGGAGGCCTGAGCTTGGGGGTGAGTTACAGCTTGAGAGTGTATGGCTAGCGTATGAGTTGCAAAGTGTGAACCCCTGCTATCGACGCCTACCCAAGCCTTTTATAGTCCAAGACTCGGGCGGCTTACAAGGGAAGCTGGGACCCGACAGGTGGTCCCGGGAAGATTGTCTATTATCTACCGTATCTGCAGTTATGCCGGTAGTTGTCTCTGGTCGAAGGCTTCTGAGTCTTCATCTTGCCGCCCTGCCCATGCCGCACGCTAGTCGTAGTGGTTGATGACGGCGCAGGCGGCATGGGTTGTCTTGTCGCGGTGTTTATTGGCTGACAGGTTCTGACACCGCGTGCCAGTCTGTGATGCGACTGGGTGCAACGGCACCTGACAGAAGCGTGCTCCGCGTCTCCGCGTCTTGGGAAGACGCGGGCCTTGAATACCTTGTACGGGTAAGGTATGGGGCGTATTTACGCCCGCTGCCTATCGCTCGGGGCAGGCAGCGTCGCTCTGCTGCCACGTGGCGGGCCCGGAGCCCTTCTCAGAGAAGAGGAGGGTCAGCCCCGCGGGGCACGTGGAGCCTCCGGACCTCTCCCCGCGGTGGGGGAGGCCCGGCATCTGTTGACCACGTGGCGGGCCCAGAGCTCTCCTCTGAGGAGAGGGAGGTCCGGCCCCGCTGGACACGCGGCGCCTTCGGGCCTCTCTCCCGCGGACGGGGAGGTCCGGCTTCTGTATGCCACATGGCGGGCCCGGAGCTCTCCTCTGAGGAGAGGGAGGTCCGGCGCCGCCGGACGCGTGGCGCCTTCGGAGCTCTCCCTGCGGAGAAGGGCGAGTTCCTTAGGCATTTTACCCTGTGCGCGGGGGTACCCCATATCTCAGGTACCGACAGAGTCAAACTAAGCGAGGCTCCATGAGCTGGACTACAGACTCGATAAAAAGGGAGAAACAAGTCCTAAGGACCTCCCGGCTCCCGTCGGAACCTTGCGGCTACAAGGGCGGCCACATCCTCGACTTCAGCCCTGGCAGCTTCCTCCCGCTCCACGGCTGGGCCCTCTCTCACTGGTTCTAGCGAGAAAGAGGGGTCGCGGCTCTTGAAGCATGCCAGCACATGTGACGCGACCTCTAGGGCTAGGCCGCGACCCTCGGCCTCAAGCTCGCTGGCGACCACCGAGTCTAGCCTGTCCAGCTTGGCGCCGATCGACTCCAGCGCGGGGATCACCTCCGCCACCTTCAACGCAGGAGCCGCGGCCCTAAACGGACTGAAGCCAAGAGGGATCAGGGCGGACCCCACTCGATCCACGAAGCTCGAGACCGCAAGAGCCTTGGAGGACCGCAAGGCCGAAAGCTCCTCCACCTCGCGGCGGGCCGCCTGCAGAGCCTCCAGGTTCCTCTCGGAGAATTCCTTCTCCTTGGCCGCCAGGGAGCTCTCCCGAAGATGGAGAGTCTTGGCGAGCCGCTCCAACTCAGCAGCCTTGAAGTCGGCGGCCAACTCCCGGTCCAAGACCGCCCGGCGTTCACGGGAGACCTGTTCCTCCCTCAAGTCGAGGTCTGCCTTCAGAATCTCCAGCTCCTCGATCCGAGCTTGAAGGTCATCCTCGCCCGCCGCCAGCTGCGCGACCACCCTCTCCGCCTCAGCTGCCGTGGAACGCTACCGTTCCTCAACGGCGAGTTTACGGCGCTCCAACTGCTGCCGTATATCCACAGCGGAAGAGAGGCTCTCCTCGGCCCGGGCGTGTGCCTCCAGGGCCTCCCTGTTGATCCGCCGTGATTCGGCGTCCATGCGGTCGACAGCCCGCTTCATCCGGTCGAGGAACACTTCCCTGAAGTCGAGCAACTCCCACCTGGAGTCGAGCTCGCTCTTAACCTTCGTGTTCCTCTCCCGCAAAAGGTTCCCCCAGGTGAGGAGGCGATCCCGTTCAACCGTATACTCCTCCTGCTCGCGACCCAGTGCAGCCAAGACCTGCCGAACGCTCGTCTCGGCAAGCGCGAAGGCATCTGCCAGGGGCAATGGAGCAACAGAGGCTGGGGCAGTCCCCCCGACCTCCTCCATTACCTCGTCCTCAAGAGGAGTCGACGCACCAGAAACGAGACGAGACGCCGGTCAGGAGAAGCTGGCTCCAAGGCTCTGGCAGCCGGACCTGCCAGGCTCTCTCCAGCTTCTGGCTCCTTGACCTGTGGAGAGGGGAGAGCCGGGGAAGGCGGCGCTGGAGTGAAGGCCGGGCCGCCTGGTGCAGGGTCGACCTGCGCTGGCTTGGGGGCCGCGGTGGCCGTCTCGGCAGGAAGAGAAGACGCTGCCGCGGAGTTCGAGTACACCGGAACAGGAGAAGTTCGCGCTGGCCTGGGGGCCGCGGCAGTTGCCCCTGGCTCCGAGCGCAACGGCACAGACTCCCCGCAAGTTGGGGATGGCCAGGAAGCGCGGACACTCCAGCGGGCTCTGAACCCCGACTTCCGAGCCGGGGTAGGACTTCCAGAGCCCGCTGCCGTCACTGACGGCCGCTCTGCAGTCGCCTGAACTGGCGGAGCAGGGGACGCCCTAGAAGCTCCCCTCAACGCATCTGCCCGGGGCCTCTTCGAGTCGCCACCGGAGGGAGTGCCAGGCACCCCAGATTCCCGACTTGGCACAGACGCCGCCGCTGGAGGAGATCGAGCGCGCTTCTTCTCTGGTGGCAGGTTGGAGGCCATGGCTAGGGAGGACAAAAGCACAAGAGTCCGAGAAGAAACGCTGGGAGGTGCGAAGGGAAACCGCAATGCGAGTAAGATCCCCTCTAAAAACCTTCCCGGGTATATTCCCAAGCGATTCAAAACTCTTCGAATACACCACATCGGCAACCGCTTCGGCTACTAGACCGAACGCTGATGACAGGTGGACCCAAGCCACCCGACTGGAGCGGTGGGTCAAGGAGTCAGTCTCCTAAGAAGACAAGCCGGCAAGGCACTTCGGCGGTTCCCGAAGAAAGCGCTGCATCATGCAGAAGTGGCAGTCTTGGGAACCGCCGCAGTAAAAGAAACCATCAAGTGGGCGCACGCTCCCACGATCCTGCGACCGTTCGTGCTCCGGCAGCGGTCAATGCGGGACTTAGAGAAAGTGCGCGGATCAGAAGAGACGGAGGTCCCACCTCACGCTCGCTATCTCCCCCGAGATGGGCCCGGGGGCCACTGTCGGTACCTGCGATATGGGGTACCCCCGCGCACAGGGGAAAATGCCTAAGGAACTCGCCCTTCTCCGCAGGGAGAGCTCCGAAGGCACCACGCGTCCGGTGGGGTCGGACCTCCCTCTCCTCAGAGGAGAGCTCCGGACCCGCCACGTGGCATACAGAAGCCGGACCTCCCCCTCCACGGGCGAGGGGTCCGAAGGTGCCACGTATCCGGCAGGGCCGGACCTCCCCCTCCTCAGAGGGGAGCTCCGGGGACGCCACGTGGCCGACAGAAGCCGAACCTCCCCCTCCGCGGGGAGAGGTGTGGAGGCTCCACGTGCCCCGCGGACCGGGCCCTCCTCTCCTCTGAGAAGGGCTCCGGGCCCGCCACGTGGCAGCAGAACAGCGCTGCCTGCCCCCGAGCGATAGGCAGCGGGCACAAAGACGCCCCATACCTTGCCCGTACAAGGTATTCAAGGCCCGCGTCTTCCCAAGACGTGGAGGCGTGGAGCACTCCTCTGTCAGGTGCCGTTGCGTCCAGTCGCATCACAGACTGGCGCGCGGTGTCAGAACCTGCCAGCAAATAAACGCCGCGACAAGACATCCCATTCCGCCTGCGCCGTCATCAACCACTACGACTAGCGTGCGGCATGGGCAGGGCGGCAAGACAGAGACTCGGAAGCCGTCGCCAGAGACAACTACCGGCATAACAGCAGATACGGTAGATATCAGTCAATCTCCCCGGGACCACCTGTCGGGTCCCGGGCCCCCTTGTAAGCCACCCGGGTCTTGCACTATAAAAGGCTCGGGTAGGCGACGATAGCAAGGGTTCGCACTCTGCAACTCATACGCTAGCCATACACTACCAAGCTGTAACTCACCCCCAAGCTCAGGACTCCGGCCCTGAGCAGCAAGCAATACAGCGAGCTCCATAGCTCGCCGTGGATGTAGGGTTTTACGCTCCGGCGGCCTGAACCACGTAAAACTCACCGTGTCAAGCTCTCACTAACTCGTCCATCCGCGCAAGCTCTCCGCAAGGGACTAGCCCCACCGAAAAAAGAACCTCCGCTGGCTGCCCGGTGCAGGCCCGGGGGAAGTGTCGATTGAACACTTCGACAGGCTTGTTTCTTTATTTTTATTGAGTCTGTAGTCCAGATCATGGAGCCATGAATAAATAGACTCTCTTGAATATTTGTGCCTGTGATGCTTTTGTCTTCTTCTTGGTTTTGCCTGGCCGAGCCCTTAGCTCCGCAAGGTACTCAGAGGCCTTCACCAATCTCGAAGCTCTGCACAGACACCTTCCCCGGGTCCTTACTGCATTAAGGGCCCCGGAGGTCTCGGGAGCTCACCCGCAGAGGATGGGGGGGTCCGGATCCGCCGTCCACGTGGCGGGCCCGGAGCTCCCCTCTAAGGAGAGGGAGGTCCGGACGCCGCGGGACACATGGAGCCTTCGGAGCCCCCCCGGAGGGGGAGGTCCTGCTTCTGCCGGCCATGTGGCGGGTCCGGAGCTCCTCCTGAGGAGGCGGGAGCTCCGGCCCCGCTGGACACGTGGGGCCTTCGGGCCCCGTCCCTTTTGAAGGGGCGAAACCCGGACCTTCCGGTCCGGCGCTGGAGTAGTCGATGGCTCCTTGCCCCCTACCTCATGTAGCGCCCGTAGCTATAACCTGGAGGTCCTGCACACAGGTAGAGGAAACGTGATTCTCCTCGGGGGGGGGGGGGTCCTCCCTTTCCCGTCTCTTAGTCTTATTCGACTTATGGTCCTAGTCCGGTATAGGGGACTTCGTCAATTCTGTGCGCGAGGCACCGGGGCTCTGGCTCCCTCCAAGGTCCGGGTACGATCGTCCGACCCCTAGTACCGGACCGTACACCGGGGAAGCAGAGTGCACAGACTTTGGGTACGGAACCAGGCAAAGCGGCTATACTCCCCTGGACCTCCGGATGGTAGGGTGGGCATGCTTTGGGTACAGAGCCGGCTAAGCGGGATACGCACCCTAGACCCCCCATGCACGGCGCCGGCCTTTCATGGAGGTGACCAACTGGCACCGCAACACCTGAATGGGGGAGGCCCGAGAGGCCCCTCTGGCCATCGGCAGGTGCCTCAAGTGCAACCGCCTTCGGTAGGATAGCAAATGCTGACTATGGATGAGCACGGGAAAAGGGGAGCTAAATGTATGGTGATCATACATAGAAAGTGCGGTCATAAAAACTAATACGTAATTTAAATGAGCACATGAGAGAGAGCGAAGTAGAACAGGTTTCTGAGTAAATGCCCATAGGGGGAAGTCAGGCTGTACATGGAGGCAACGACCCGCCTCATTAAGAAGGGAAGCAAGACTCTTCGCGCTTAGGGTCGGAACCAGGCCAAGCTGGACGTAGTCCTGGACCGTCCCCTGAGACTTAGCTGCCCCGAGCGCTGTTCCTAGACTCTATGGGATTTATTATAGAAGGGTATGGCCCTGTTCTACTAATGCTCAGGAGGTAGGACTTACAGTGTTGTTCCATGCCAAGGGTTTGAGAACGGATCCCATCCTTGGTTGAAAGGCATGTGTACCTAGGATGGCAACTTTCGTGACTCGGAAGGGACCTTCCCGGCTGGGGAGAGTTTATAGGTCCTTCGCGAGAAAGTGTGTGCCGCGGCACCAGGTTGCCTTCTTGCAGGTCCCTAACGCGCTTGGTCCTTTGGCGGTAGTGCTAGAGCACCAGCCGAGACCGTGCGTTGTGGGGTGTCACCTGCAGCCGAGCCTCGTCGACGAGGTCATCATCTTCACGCTGGATCAGGTCCTGCGCGGCTTCTCCTGGGAGCCCCAGGGTACCCTTCCCTTCTGGCTAAGGCCTTCAAGGGGTAGGAGGACCCGAACTCTTCTTGGAAGACCCAAGGCGTCTTTCCCCTTTTGGCTAAGGCCTTCAAGAGGTTGACAGACCCTGGGCGGCCCCCAGGAGGTACGGTCGAGGCATGGGGACGTGCACTCGGGTGAGGTCGTTATCTTCGCGCTAGAGCGGGTACTGCGCGGCTTCTCCCGGGAGCCCCGGGGTACCTACCCTCCCCTTCTGTCTAAGGCCTTCAAGAGGTGGGAGGTCCCGGACTCTTCTTGGGAGACCCAAGGCGTCTTTCCCCTTCTTGCTAAGGCCGTCAAGAGGTTGACGGACCGTGGGCGGCCCCCATGAGGTAAAGCCGAGACACAAAGACGTGCATTCGGGTGGAGCTGGCCCGGTTCTGCACCGTCGGGGCTTATGCTTGGGCTGCTGCGACTTCTTGGAGCTTCTTCAAGGTTGACATCGCAGCAGTGCAGTCTCCACTGACTTTCCGGGGTAGCTGCAGTCGGCAACTGCCCCAGCTCGTCATCACCGGAGCTGGAGTTCTCACCGTTGTGCACCGTCTTTATGACGCGCTGAGGCTCCTGAAACCCCACCTGGTGGTCGACGCTGACTGAGGCGTCGACCTTCTGCTTGCCCTCCCTTTGAGGGAGGGGCGGAGCATCAGCTCTCAGCTGCCTCCCTTTGCGGAAGCGCTCTGCAAGCCTCTGGATGTCCCAGCACTCGGCAGCAGTATTATTGCTCGTGCCATGCACAGGGCATAGCTCGCCTTGGTCACTGTCGGTACCTGGGATATGGGGTACCCCCGCGCACAGGGTAAAATGCCTAAGGAACTCGCCCTTCTCCGCAGGGAGAGCTCCAAAGGCGCCACGCGTCTGGCAGGGCCGGACCTCCCTCTCCTCAGAGGAGAGCTCCGGGCCAGCCACGTGGCATACAGAAGCCGGACCTCCCCCTCCGCGGGAGAGAGGTCCGAAGGCGCCGCGTGTCCAGCGGGGCCGGACCTCCCTCTCCTCAGAGGAGAGCTCCGGGCCCGCCATGTGGCCAACAGAAGCCGAGCCTCTCCCTCGGCGGTGAGAGGTCCGGAGGATCCACGTGCCCCGCGGGACTAGCCCTTCTCTTCTCTGAGGGGGGCTCCGGGCCCGCCACATGGCAGCAGAGTGACACAGCCTGCCCCGAGCGATAGGCAGCGGGCGTAAATACGCCCCATACCTTGCCCGTACAAGGTATTCAAGGCCCGCGTCTTCCCAAGACGCGGAGACGCGGAGCACGCTTCTGTCAGGTGCCGTTGCGCCAAGTCGCATCACAGACTGGCGCGCGGTGTCAGAACTTGTCAGCCAATAAACACCGCGACAAGACATCCCATGCCGCCTGCGCCGTCATCAACCACTACGACTAGCATGCGACATGGGCAGGGCGGCAAGATGAAGACTCAGAAGCCTTCGACCAGAGACAACTACCGGCATAACTGCAGATACGGTAGATAATAGTCAATCTTCCCGGGACCACCTGTCGGGTCCCGGCTCCCCTTGTAAGCCGCCCGAGTCTTGGACTATAAAAGGCTCGGGTAGGCGTCGATAGCAAGGGTTCGCACTTTGCAACTCATACGCTAGCCATACACTCTCAAGCTGTAACTCACCCCCGAGCTCAGGCCTCCAGTCCTGAGCAGCAAGCAATACAGCGAGCTCCTTAGCTCGCCGTGGACGTAGGGTTTTACGCTCCGGCGGCCTGAACCACGTAAAAGTCACCGTGTCAAGCTCTTACTAACTCGTCCATCTGCGCAAGCTCTCCGCTAGGGACTAGCCCCACCGAAAAAAGAACCTCCGCGGGCTGCCCAGTGCAGGCCCGGGGGAAGTGTCGACTGAACACTTCGACATTTGGCGCGCCAGGTAGGGGGCTTTTCTCCTAGCGCGACGAGTTTCCGCCAACGAAGATGACCAAGCTTCCTTCAGCGGCAAACTCTCCCCCTCCGCGTTCACGGCGGACCGTGACCACTGGGGAGTACATGTCGACACACTCAGGACGGAGTGTGTCGGCACAAGCTGGTAGCCAGCAGCCGACTCCAGCAACGCCGACTCCAGCTATGCAGGCCCCAACCAGTGTGAGATCTTCTGCAGCGCTGAGCGTACACCATGGAGGTGCGCTAGCTGCAGCAAGAGCACTGCTGCGCAACCCACCTGCGGGGGATGCGCCCCATTCAGTGACCCAGCAATGGGTCCGCGAGGTGGACCGCCTCGTCGTCGCCGCCGCGAACCCTCGGTTCCGGCAAGGACGGCGCCCAGGACAACCGGCTGTGTCGCTGACGCGCACACCCACGGTTGACGGGCTAACGGCGGATTCCAGCTCCTCCAGGCTCCTGTCGACGGATCTGCGAAGGGAACTGGAACGGTGCCACTTGTGCCAGGACGCCCGGGTGTACCTCGAGCGACGTCGAGAAAGGCGTCGCAACCATGAGTCTGGCGACAGCATGTCGTCGGCCTCGACACAACTTGAAGGGCAGGCCTTCGCCACGCGAGCCCTGCCTCAGGCATATGCTGCGCAGCATATGCCACAACTATATGCGCCGCAAGCAGCGGCCCCGGTCCATGGTGCAGCCTTGCCCATGCCGGGATACGCGGTGCCAAGTGCGAACCAAGCGTTCGCAGCGCCAGTGCCTGCTGGGGCAGGTGCAGGATGTGCGGCCCTTGCACCCCACCTTCGCTTCGCAAGGTGGCCACGCAAGTTCCGGCCGCACCTGCCCGAAAAGTACGACGGTAGCGTCAACCCAGTGGAGTTCCTCCAGATCTACTCCACCGCCATACTTGCCGTAGGAGGGGACGAGGCTGTCATGGCCAACTACTTCCCCGTCGCCTTGACCGGCCCAGCTCGGTCTTGGCTCATGAATCTACCTCAGGGGTCCATAACCTCCTGGGGAGAGCTCTGCCGGCAGTTCGTCGCCAACTTCGGCAGCTCCTACACCCGTCCCGGCACGCAGCTTGACCTCCACGCCGTCAAGCAACAACCTGGGGAGTCGCTGCGCTCTTTCATCCAGCGGTTCTCTCAGGTACGCAACACCATCCCGCATATCGAAAGTGCCTCTGTGGTGGTGGCGTTCCGACAGGGTGTCCGCGACGAGAAAATGCTTGAGAAGCTCGCGACCAGAGAGGTCCACGACGTCTCGGAGCTCTTCAGCCTGGCGGACAAGTGCGCCAGAGCAGCTGAAGGGCGGAACTGGCACGCTCTGCCGACCTCCGAGTCAGGAGGACAGCCTGGGTCCGGTGCTGCTGCCTATGGGGGTGGCAAGAATACCAAGAACCGGGGGAGTGGCAAGATGAAGTCACCATTCACGGCCCCCGTCGCCGCAGCTGCGACGACCAGTGGAGCTCGGGGGCCACGCCCCGACAAAAGGCAGCGGCAATCACCGGCCCCAGACAGTGACCAAGGCGGGCTATGCCCCGTGCATGGCACCGCCAACCATACTGCTGCCGAGTGCTGGGAGATCCAGAGGCTCGCAGAGCACTTCCGCAAAGGAAGACAGCAGAGGGCTGAAGCGCCGCCCTACCCTCAGAGGGATGGCAAACAGAAGGTCGATGCCCCAGCCACTGCTGCCCACCAGGTGGGGTTCCAGGAGCCTCAGCGTGTCATAAAGACAGTGCATGACGGTGAGGACTCCAGTTTCCGACGGTGACAGGCCAGGGCGTTAGCCAACTGCGGCGCGCCTCCGTGCCTCAGACATACCTCTCGGGGGCCGCATAAGGTCTGTCAACCCCTTGTAGGCCTTGCCAGAAGGGGAAGACGCCTTAGGTCATCCAAGACGAGCCCGGGCCTACCTACCCCTTGAAGGCCTTAGCCAGAAGGGGAGAACTCCCCGGGGGCCCCCAGGAGAAGCCGCGCAGGACCTGATCCAGCGTGAAGATAACAACCTCGTCGACAAGACTCGGCTGCAGGGAACACCCCACAACACACGGTCCCGGCTAATGCTCTAAGCACTACCGCCAAAGAACCAAACGCGTAGGGGGCCTGCAGGAGGGCAACCTGGTGAAGCGGCACGCTCTATTCCAAGAAGGACCCATAAGCTCTCCCCCAGCAGGGAAGGTCCCTTCCGAATCATGAAAGCTGCCGCCCCAGGTACACATGCCTTTCAAACCGATAGTGGGATCCATTCCCAAAAATCCTTGCCATGAAGCAACACTGTAAGTCCTACTTCCTGAGCATCGGTAGAACAGGGTTACTCCCTTCTGTAATGGATCCCATAGAATTTAGGAACAGAGCTTGGGGCAGCTAAGTCTCAAGGGACGGTACAGGACTACGTCCAGTTTAGCCTGGTTCCGACCCTAAGCGCGTAGAGTCTTGCTTCCCTTGTAGACGAGGCGGAACATTGCCTCCATATACAGCCAGAATTCCATCTATGGGTACGAATACAGAGACATGTTCTACTTAGCTCTCTCGCATGCGCTCATTTAAATTATGCATTAATTTTTATGATCGCACTATCTCTGTATGTTCATCGTACATCTAGCTCCCCCTCTCCTGCGCTCATCCATAGTCGGCATTCGCTATCCTACCGAAGGCGGCTGCGTTTGAGGCACCTGCCGATGGCCGAGTGAGTCTCTCGGGCCTCCCCCAGTCAGGTGTTGCGGTGCCAGTTGGTTACCTCCAGGAAAGGCCTGCGTTGTGCATGGGGTGTCCAGGGTGCGTATCCAGCTTAGCCGGCCCAGAGCCCAAAGCATGCGCATCCTGCCCTCCGGAGGTACAGGGGAGTACGACCGCTTTTCCTGGTCATGAACCCAAAGCGTGTGCACTCTGCTTCCCCAGTGCATGGCCCGGTACTAGGGATCGGACGGCCATACCCAGACCTCGGAGGGAGCCGGAGCTCCGGCGCCTCGTGCACAGAATTGCCCAATCCCAGTATAGCGAATCAGGATCGTAAGACGGATAAGACTAGGAGACGGGAGGGTAGGACCCCCCGAGGAGAATTACGTTTCCTCTGCCTGTGTGCAGGACCTCCAGGTTGCGGCAACAGGGACTGCAAGAAGCAGGGGGGAAAGGAGCTACCAACTACTCCGGCCTAGGACTGGAAAGACCGGGACCTGCCCCTCCATCAGCGGCGGGACCCGGGGGCCCCACGTGTCCAGCGGGCCCGGAACTCTCTCCTCCCTTGAGGAGGGCTCCGGGCTTGCCACGTGGCAGGCGGAAACCATACCTCCCCCCTCGGTGGGAGGGCTCCGAAAGCCCTACGTGTCCAACATGGCCGGAGCTCCCGCCACTTAAGGAGGAGCTCCGGACCGGCCACGTGGCAGGCAGTTTTGGAGCTCCCCATAAGGCAAGATCCGGAGACCTCCGGGGGCCCCTAACACCGTTAGGACCCGGGGAGGGTGTCTGTGCAAAGCTCCGAGATCGGAGATGGCCTCTGAGTACCTTGCGGAGCTAAGGACTCAGTCAGGCAAAGCCAAGAAGGAGAGAAAAAGCATCACAGACACAAGTATCCAAAAGAGTCAAATTAAGCGAGGCTCCATTAGCTGGACTACAGACTCGATAAAAAGGGAGAAACAAGTCCTAAGGAGCTCCCTGCTCCCGCCGGAACCTTGCGGCTATAAGGGCGGCCACATCCTCGACTTCTGCCCTGGCAGCTTGCTCCCGCTCTGCGGCTGGGCCCTCTCTCGCTGGTTCTAGCGAAAAAGAGGGGTCGCGGCTCTTAAAGCATGCCAGCACATGTGAGGCGACCTCTAAGGCTAGGCAGCGCCCCTCGGACTCAAGCTCGCTGGCGACCACCCAGTCTAGCCTGTCCAGCTTGGCGCCGATCGACTCCAGCGCGGGGATCACCTCCAACGCAGGGGCCGCGGTCCTCACCAGACTGAAGCCAAGAGGGATCAGGGCGGACCCCGCCCGATCCACGAAGCTCGAAACCGCAAGAGCCTCAGAGGACCGCAAGGCCGAAAGCTCCTCAACCTCGCGGCGGGCCGCCTGCAGAGCCTCCAGGTTCCTCTCGGAGAATTCCTTCTCCTTGGCCGCCAGGGAGCTCTCCCGAAGATGGAGAGCCTTGGCGAGCCGCTCCAACTCAGCGGCCTTGAAGTCGGCGGTCAACTCCCGGTCCAAGACTGCCCGGCGATCATGGGAGACCTGTTCCTCCGTCAAGTCGAGTTCTGCCTTCAGGATCTCCATCTCCTCCGTCCGAGCTCGGAGGTCATCCTCGCCCGCAGCCAGCTGCGCGGCGACCCTCTCCGCTTCAGCTGCCATGCAACGCTCCCGTTCCTCAACGGCGAGTTCACGGCGCTCCAACCGCTGCCGTATCTCCACAGCAGCAGAGAGGCTCTTCTCGGCCCGGGCGTGTGCCTCCAGGGTCTCCCTGTTGATCCGCCGTGATTGGGTGTCCATGCGGTCGACAGCCCGCTTCATCCGGTCGAGGAGCGCTTCCCTGAAGTCGAGCAACTCCGGCCTGGAGTCGAGCTCACTCTTAACCTTCGCGGTCCTCTCCCGCAAAAGGTTCCCCCAGGTGAGGAGGCGATCCCGTTCAACTGTATACTCCTCCCGCTCGCGCCCTAATGCAGCCAAGACCTGCCGAACACTCGTCTCGGCAAGCGCGAAGGCATCCGCTAGAGGCAATGGAGCAACAGAGGCCGGGGCAGTCCCCGTGACCTCCTCCATTACCTCGTCCTCAGGAAGAGCCGACGCACCAGCAACCGAGACAAGACGCCTATCAGGAGAATCTGGCTCCGAGGCTCTGGCAGCCAGGCCAGCCGGGCTCTCTTCAGCTTCTGGCTCCTTGACCTGAGGAGAGGGGCGAGCCGGGCAAGGCGGTGCTGGAGAAGAGGCCGGGCCGCCTAATGCAGGGTCAACCAGCGCTGGCTTGGGGGCTGCGGTGGCCGTCTCGGCAGGAAGAGACGACGCCACCGCGGAGTCCGGGCACACCGGAACAGGAGAAGTTCGCGCTGGCCTGGGGGCCGCGGCAGTTGCCCCTGGCTCCGAGCGCAGCGGCACAGATTCCCCGCAAGTCGAGGAAGGCCGGGAAGCACGGACACTCCAGCGGGCTCTGAACCCCGACTTCCGAGCCGGGGTAGGACTCCCAGAGCCCGCTACCGTCACTGACGGCCGCTCCGCAGTCGCTTGAACTGGCGGAACAGGGGACGCCCCAGAAGCTTTCCCCAGCGCATCAGCCCGGGGCTTCTTCGAGTCGCCACCGGAGGGAGTGTCAGGCACCCCAGAATCCCGACTTGGCACAGACGCCGCTGCTGGGAGAGATCGAGCGCGCTTCTTCTCTAGCGGCGGGTTGGAAGCCATGGCAAGGGAGAACTAAAAGGCAAGAGAGCAAAAGCACAAGAGTCCGAGAAGAAACGCAGAGAAGTGCGAAGGGAAGCTGCAATGTGGGTAAGACCCCCTCTAAAAAACCTTCCCGGGTGCAATCCCAAGCGATTCGGAACTCTTCGAATACCCCGCACCGGCAACCGCTTTGGTTCCTAGACCCAGTGCCGATGACGGGTGGGCCCAAGCCGCCTAACTGAAGCGGTGGGGTCAAGGAGTCAGTCTCCTGAGAAGATGGGCCGGCAAGGCACTTCGGCGGTTCCCGAAGAAAGCTCCGCAACGTGCAGAAGTGGCAGTCTTGGGAACTGCCGCAGTAAAAGCAACCATCAATTGAGCGCACGCTCCCACGATCCCGTGGCCGTTCGTGCTCTGGCAGCGGTCAATTCGGGACTTAGAGAAAGTGCGCGGATCGAAAGAGACGGAGGTCCCACCTCGGGCTCGCTATCTCCCCCGAGATGGGCCCGGGGGCCACTGTGGGTACCTGGGATATGGTGTACCCCCGCGCACAGGGTAAAATGCCTAAGGAACTCGCCCTTCTCCGCAGGGAGAGCTCCGAAGGCGCCACGCGTCCGGCGGGGCCGGACCTCCCTCTCCTCAGAGGAGAGCTCCGGGCCCGCCACGTGGCATACAGAAGCCGGACCTCCCCCTCCGCGGGAGAGAGGTCCGAAGGCGCCGCGTGTCCAGCGGGGCCGGACCTCCCTCTCCTCAGAGGAGAGCTCCGGGCCCGCCACGTGGCCAACAGAAGCCGAGCCTCTCCCTCCGCGGTGAGAGGTCGGGAGGCTCCACGTGCCCCTCGGGACTGGCCCTTCTCTTCTCTGAGGGGGGCTCCGGGCCCGCCACTTGGCAGCAGAGTGACACAGCCTGCCCCGAGCGATAGTCAGCGGGCGTAAATACGCCCCATACCTTGCCCGTACAAGGTATTCAAGGCCCGCGTCTTCCCAAGACGCGGAGACGCGGAGCACGCTTCTGTCAGGTGCCGTTGCGCCAAGTCACATCACAGACTGGCGCGCGGTGTCAGAACCTATCAACCAATAAACCCCGTGACAAGACATCCCATGCCGCCTGCGCCGTCATCAACCACTACGACTAGCGTGCGGCATGGGCAGGGCGGCAAGATGAAGACTCAGAAGCCTTCGACCAGAGACAACTACCGGCATAACTGCAGATACGGTAGATAATAGACAATCTTCCCGGGACCACCTGTCGGGTCCCGGCTCCCTTGTAAGCCGCCCGAGACTTGGACTATAAAAGGCTCGGGTAGGCGTCGATAGCAAGGGTTGGCACTTTGCAACTCATACGCTAGCCATACACTCTCAAGCTGTAACTCACCCCCAAGCTCAGGCCTCCGGCCCTGAGCAGCAAGCAATACAGCGAGCTCCATAGCTCGCCGTGGACGTAGGGTTTTACGATCCGGCGGCCTGAACCACGTAAAACTCGCCGTGTCAAGCTCTCACTAACTCGTCCATCTGCACAAGCTCTCCGCTAGGGACTAGCCCCTCCGAAAAAAGAACCTCCGCGGGCTCCCAGTGCAGGCCCGGGGGAAGTGTCGACCGCACACTTCGACATTTCGCGCGCCAGGTAGGGGGCTTTTCTCCTAGCGCGACGAGTTTCCGCCGACGAAGATGACCAAGCTTCCTTCAGCGGCAAACTCTCCCCCTCCGCGTTCACGGCGAACCGTGACCACTGGGGAGTACATGTCGACACACTGAGGATGGAGTGTGTCGGCACAAGCTGGAAGCCAGCAGCCGACTCCGGCAACGCCGACTCCGGCTATGCAGGCCCCGACCAGTGTGAGATCTTCTGCAGCGCTGAGCGTACACCATGGAGGTGCGCTGGCTGCAGCAAGAGCGCTGCTGCGCAACCCACCTGCGGGGGATGCGCCCCATTCAGCGACCCAGCAATGGGTCCGCGAGGTGGACCGCCTCGTCGTCGCCGCCGCGAACCCTCGGTTTCGGCGAGGACGGCGCCCAGGACAACCGGCTGTGTCGCTGACGCGCACACCCACGGTTGACGGGCTAACGGCGGATTCCAGCTCCACCAGGCTCCAGTCGACGGATCTGAGGACGGAGCTGGAACGGTGTCACTTGGGCCAGGATGCCCGGGTGTACCTCGAGCGACGTCGAGAAAGGCGTCGCACTCAAGAGGCTGGCGACAACATGACGTCGGCCTCGACCCAGCCTGGAGGGCATACCTTCGCTACGCAAGCTCTGCCCCAGGCGTACGCCGCGCAGCATAAGCCACAACCATGTGCTCTGCAAGCGGCGTCCCCGGCCTATGGTGCAACCTTGCCCATACCGGGGTACACTGTGCCAGGCGCAACCAAGCGTTCGCGGCACCAGTACCTGCACTGGGAGCCAGCAACTGGCTCTAGCAGAGCTGACCCCGGCAATGCAGGCTCCAACCAGCGTCAGGTCTTCAGTAGCGCTCGGCGTACCCGGCGGGGGTGCGCTAGCCGCAACAAGAGCGCTACTGCACAATCCGCCTGCTGGGGACGCGCCTCAGGCAGTGACCCAGCAGTGGATTCACGAGGTAGACCGTCTCGTCGTCGCCGCCGCAACCCCTCGACTTCAGCGGGGACGACGCTCCGGCCAACCGTCTGTGTCGCTGATGCGCACACCAATGGTTGACGAGCAGACGGCAGATTCCAGCTCCACCAGGCTCCAGTCGACGGATCTGAGAACAGAGCTGGAACGGTGTCACTTGGGCCAGGATGCCCGGGTGTACCTCGAGCGACGTCGAGAAAGGCGTCGCACTCAAGAGGCTGGCGACAACATGACGTCGGCCTCAACCCCGCCTGAAGGGCGGACCATCGCCACGCGAGCTCTGCCCCAGGCGTACGCCGCGCAGCATAAGCCACAACCATGTGCTCTGCAAGCGGCGTCCCCGGCCTATGGTGCATCCTTGCCCATACCGGGGTACACTGTGTCAGGCGCAACCAAGCGTTCTGTAAAAGCCCAAGAAAAGGGACTTGCAAAAACTTTTCTTCACCTCACAACACCACAGTTTTTATTGTGGACACCATAGGAAATGTTGTGAATAGCAAGTAACCTCCATAAAAAGAGTGATTAGAAGGGAAAGCCTTCATTTGCACAAAGTGGGATTTGGACACATGAACATGAGAGGTTGAGCTCACCCCTAGAATTTAAAAAGTCTTGGGAAGGTTCAGTCCAAAGCTCATGCAAATTCAACACTTTTTGAGGCACTTTTGGGTTATTTCAAAAAGAGGCCAATTTTGAATGTAAATTCAAATTGCAGCAACTTTCATCACCCAAATTCAAAAGTTAGCTCCATATCTAAACTCAGCATATTTTCCTGAGTAGTCCCACCAATTTTCAGTCCCATTGGACTTCATCTCGTCGGGAGCCGAATTAGTAACAATTCAAACTGAGTTTGAATTTTCAAATTTAAATATGAAGGGAAGGTGGCCAAACCAGTTTGAGGATTGATGAATTCAAATTCTACCTCTGAGTTGGTTGCTAAATTCCCTTTTCAAGTCTGAGTAGGTGGGATATTTGCACAACAGAGAAGATTAGGGGGGAGAAGAGGGCCCACCAGTCAGCTAGACTTCGGCCCTAAGTCAACACCGAGCGAACTCGGTTTACTGGGCCTCGGCAGAGCTCGACACCGAGCCGACCGAGCAGCCACCTCGCCCCCCCTCCGCACGCTCTGGCGACCAGCTTGCCGGCTCCGCCGCCTTAACCCGATCGTTAACCCGGGAGCAAACAGCAGCACGCTGCCTTCTTCATTGATCGCACGCTCGCTGTTTCCCTCATCCCGCACTAAACCGGAGCTCACCCCGCGCTCTCCTTTCCCGATCGCCGGCAGCAACCGAGTCCCGGTTGCTCATGCCAGCAGCACCAAAAAGCAGCGCCCGTGCCTGCTCTACCACGACAGCCCCGCAAATCCGAGACTCCTAGCCTGTGGCACGTGCAATTCGGCAACGATCGCCGAGGAACAGAGCACCGGCGGAAAGCCGCGAACTGCTCCCCGTGGACAGCACGCCACGGCCAGTTTCACCGCCGGACTCCTACACGAAAAAGGTGCGCTGTGCTCTCTAGATCGTGTAGATTCAAGCCGAATAGTGGTTGAACCACCGGATGAAGAGTATTTCCAGTTCTTCCGAAACGTAGTGCATTCGGGTAGAGCGCGGTCTACCCCAAAATTCCTGCTACTTGTTTAGCTATTGGCCGCGCAGGCTGGCCAACACCTTCCTCACTCCCTAGCGGCCCTCCTCGACCAAGGATCAAGGGAAATGACCCAGAAATGGCCGGGTTTAGGTTGTTTTTCGGGCCACCATAGAATAACAGCTCGGTTCACCGTGGAGCTCTAGGTTGCCGACCTTTTCATGGGGTTTGGCGGCCATTTCCATCACCCTCGAGCTCCCGTGGTGCTCTCCGACCCTTTGCCAATCATTTTGATGCGTTGTAACGCATTCCTGACCACGCCGGAACCCTAACCGCCGCTGTCACCGTCGGGAGCCCTGTTCCGGTGAGCTACGGCCGCCGACGACGCCACCGACGAGTTCAGCGACGTGAGTTGGGGCGGGGCGGCATGTTTGGGGCCGGCAGATGGCCGGAAGAGCAGTTCCAGCGACGCTCGCCGGAGTGCGCCGCCGCAGGCCCCTGTTTGGCGCGAGGAACGGGAAGACTAAAGGGTGGGACCCACTGGCAGACATTTAAACATTTTGAAATGTCCAGTTTGTAGTTCAAATTTTGGAGGACCACAACTTGGGTTAGGAGAATCCAAAAATTATGAAACAAATTTT
This sequence comes from Neostapfia colusana, assembly GCA_030760725.1. Classification (NCBI taxonomy): domain Eukaryota; kingdom Viridiplantae; phylum Streptophyta; class Magnoliopsida; order Poales; family Poaceae; genus Neostapfia; species Neostapfia colusana. The sequence continues at coordinate 9,871,046 of JASWHV010000016.1, forward strand.
TTTGGATTCCTATAACAGAGTACAATCCAAATATGAAACCCAATTTTTATAAAACCCATTAATTAATTCTGGAAAATTCTTTAAAGCTTTTCAGCAAAAGAATTTTAGAGGGAGTTTGGTTCATCCAAAAATCCCCAAATTTTGCCAGAATGTTCTTTAGGACATTAGTAAACCCCTGTAAATGTTTCAGACCATTTGGGGTTAATTTTGTCAGAGCAATTCAAATTGGAAGGTGCTGTGTTCATTTGAATACAGAAACATTTTCAGAGAATTTCCAAAACTTGGAAATTCAGTTCTGGGCAATTCTTAACTCCAAAAATGCTAGGAAAATTCATGCAAACTCTATGAGCTATGATTGAAATTGTAGTTCACTATGTTGGGCATGAACAGGGGTGTTACCTCAGAATAAATTCTTACTTGCTGATTTGCCAAGAGAATTATTCTGAGCAAACCACTCCATGAAAAGTGCTAATGTTTGGTCCAGAGAGTTTTCTTGTGACAAGGAACTCACACAAAAATTCCCAGCTCCATTGGAGCTCTAGATCACCCCTGTCCCGTTTAACCACTTAAGGGATTAATATGGAAAAGGGGGAAAACCACTTAGCATTTAACCATGTGAGTAAGTCCAAGCCAAACCACCAACCCCAGTTCATATTTAAATTCTTAAACAAAGTTCCAGGTATTAGAGGCTGGTTATTAGAACTAATAGTAGAAGTCTTACTCTAAAACTCACATTTGCATCTAAATTAACATGTAGTATTTCATTAACGTGTAGCCGTTGAAGAAGAGACTCCGGAGGTGCTGGACTTCCTCCTTCCGGACGAAGACTTAACTCCTGACCAGCAGCAACAAGGCAAGCCCCGGTTTGCATTAACCTTTTTATAAGTTTTCTTTTGTTTACATGAGTCATGTGAAGTATGATTGTGCCTTAGGTGTAGGATGAATGGAACCCCACTTGCATAACCAAAGGTTCCTAAAAGAGTGAGGGTAGTGTCTAAGACCTCGAGTCGACCGGCTATGCTTAATGAGTCATAGGACTTCGGTACAAGTCGAGTAGTTGGAATCTACTCGCGAGATAGGCTTGGGACACACGGGTTCGGTTGAGTGATGTGAGATCATTTTAGTAATGAAAATGAGACTAGGCAGGGGCTAGGGCGCAGCAAGAGGGAGTCTTGTGTGCGCAGCCCTGTCCGTGTCGATTGAGGACCGATCCGTGTGCGGCCCTGCTGAACAAGTGTTGAACGTACCGAAGGCATATCGGATATATGGGCCCCGATAAACCGATGTAGCCTAAACCTCCGGGCGTCGAGGCATAGCACACCGATTTATAGGTGTAGGTTGAGGGCAGCAAGGTGGAAATCTGCCAACGGGCATAGAGAGATGTTCCGTGTGGGGAACCTCCAGCTCGTTTCGGTGCGACCGGTTCGACGTTTGGGCTGTTGGGTGAAAGGTTGTCCCGTACGACATCGAGTGAGCGTGCTGTGCAGCTCCACAGGTGGGCGTACGTGACGTGCTCTTTGGGTTTTCCCTGCAGGTGTATATCGAGTCGATTCGCCGTCCCTCGCGGTGATGAGTACCGCTTGTTCACTGCGTCGTAACGTAGACAAATGGATGAAATATGTTGAGTCAATGCTGCTGATTTATATAATTGTATTGCTACATGTGTGCCACCAAATACTGCTTACTAAATTTCAGATTTCATGAACTGTTAACTTGTTGCTAAAAGATGAACTAAGGATGAACTTGTAGGCGTGTCGTTTTGGCTGAAATGTTACTAACCTATGTCTTGGTATACCTCATGTAGAGTTTCATGCTTAGGTGAGTCGGTTAAGCCTTGATGAGCCTTCGTGCTCATGGTTGCTGCTTAAGTGTTTTTCAGGTGAGGAGCCACCCACGGACTCGGAGTACAAGTCCACCGGTGAGGGTTACCCTCCGTCGGGGACCACGGCTGAGTGGGAGCCGTACACGCCGCGCTGAGCTGAGGAGTGCAGCTAGTGTGGGTTGCCCTAGGGCTGGGCAACCAACTTTTGCTAAATAGGCGGGCGTGAGTTGTATAGTGTAGACTTTCGCTGTGTAATATAAAAAATAGTTGTAACTGAAGTTTGTACCTGTTTGTACAGTTTCAGTTGTTTTTCCCATGTAATATATTATGTTCTTATGACGTGTGCTGTCGGGTGTCGCATCGCGTGGCACCACCCTCTGCAATCCTGGATGAGCGGATTCCGGTCCGCCACAGCCTGGTATCAGAGCTGCATTGGGGATAGCACAGTACTTAAGGACTGCATTAGGGGAAAAACTTAGGTATACGGTGAGGATTCGGTAGTTGCCCAAGTAAGGACTATATTAGCATAGTTACTTAAAGTGGCAAATACTAACCTATGTGTTATAATTCTGAATTTCAATTATGTAACGACGCACCTACGCTCTGGTAAGTACGGTAAGGAACGCCACTGAAAGCGGTTCAATTTCGGTTAGCTCCCCCTGACGAGGAACGTGGCTCAGGGATAGAGTCTCACAGCTTGGTGTGAGATGTCAATATGAACCTCTTGGACTCTTCATGTCCCTGAGTTCATATGAAACGCTGATCCCTAGCGTGCATTAGGCAAGTAAGTGGAGACCCCATCGCGTGGTCAGTAACGCGAGAGTGTGTTCGTCTGGAAATAGCCCAGGAGGACATACGCAGCGCTTGCCATCGGCGTGCCCTGCAGGGCAGTAGGTGGTATCTGTTGGGTTGATAACATTCCCAACCATGACGACCCGTTCATGACATACTCGGGTTCCCTGTCGTGTGGTGTTGAAACACGATCACGTGCCTTGAGACGTGACTTAGCTCAAGGACGGCCGTATGGAAATGATACGGGCGTTTGTATTTACTTTCAAATATGGAACTGCCTGAAATGAATAACCATTGAGTGAACCATTATTGTGTGGTCTTCTGCAGGTACTAACCACGTATGTATCCGTGTAGAAAACGTGTGCGAGAGACCGTTTAGTGCCACACTTGAGACGTATATGCCGGTATGATCCGGTTAGGATTTTCTTTTGTGAGGAACGTAGTACCAAAATATTGTAGGCATATGCATGAAAATAATGATAACAAGGAATTAAAATCTATAGGTTCCACATTTAGGACCCTGGTTGGGTATAAGAATGGGATAGTGATGAGTGTAGTTCCAAAAAGACTGAAAAACAGAGTGCTCGGTTTTGGGACAGCAAGTTTGCTGATCCTCAACAGGGCATAACTCACAGGTCTTTTAGCCGAGAGAGGTGTGCTATATAGTTCTGGAAAGGTATTGAAGTACCCTACAACTTTGTTGTGGACTTCCAGAGCTGAAACTCACCGTAAGATGGCGTAAATCCCAGAGGAATGTAAACTGTCCAGAACCAGGACAGAGTTAAACATTCTCTGGACTGTTCTGTTTTTCAAACATAACTCCCAGTAGAAAAATCTAAAATTGTCATATAATACATCCTTAGAAAGAGTAGAAGATGTGTGACATCTTTGCAATTCAAAGTTTCTGAAATTTCAGCACGGATTTTAGTGGAAATCAGGGTTGAAAACAGCCACTTCCAAGGGAGGTGCTGCTAAAATTCTTCCAGAAATTCTGCTGAATTTGAATTAGCATAACTTTTTAACCAAAGCTGATCTGGGGGCAAATGAGTACTCGTTGGAAGGATACTGAAGTTAACTTTAACTTTGGTATTCAACTTGAGTCATGAAAATGCACAGAACCAGATCAAAACTTGGAATAGGTAGAAACTGGTCATTCTGACAGAAGAATGACAGTTGAACTCATTGAAAAGGGTGTTGTACCCTAAGGGTGTTATACGTGATGACAACGCAATAATAATGTCTCGTAGAGACCAAACCCAGTTATGGTGAGCTTCCAAAGAGGGGGTTCATCAAGTTGGATTAAACTAACTTGTGTTTGGTCTGGTAATGGTGTAGCTTGTGCAAAGTTATTACATTATCTACTTACGAGATATTTCGCATGTTTGGTTGTCATAATGTTTTTACGCCCAGTTCTATTGGACTGCATGCAAAATGTTGCGGGACTGATGTTTAATGTCGTATGGTTGCAGATGGTTCGTACTAGGACCACGCACGAGGTTGGTGGCTCTAGCAAAGGTGGAGGCGATGACTCCCAGCCACCGGCCTACGACAGCACCCCGCAGCAACAGCCACCACCGCCGCCTCCGCTTACTCTAGCGGATGTGATAGCGGCATTGGTGGGAGGTCGTGAGGAGCAGACCGACCTGCTCCGCACGATCGTGCAGAATACGTCCCAGGCGGGAGGACGTCAAGAGCGAGGGCCTCGTGAGCCCCGCGAAGTGTCGTACTCGGATTTCATGAGTACGCACCCTCCGGTGTTCACCGAAGCTGAAGAACCACTGGAGGCTGACAACTGGCTGCGGACCATCGAGTCCAAGTTCGGGCTGCTCCAGTGTACGGAGCGGCAGAAGACACTGTTCGCAGCACAGCAGCTCCACGGTGCCGCTGGTGCGTGGTGGGCGAATTATGTCGCCTCACGTCCGGCTGGCCATGCCGTGGAATGGCAAGAGTTCCGGGAGGCGTTCCGCGCCTATCACATCCCTCCCGGAATAATGAAGAGGAAGTTCCAAGAATTTTTGGAACTGAAGCAGGGCGGGAGGAGTGCCCACGACTACTCCCGTGCCTTCAACCATCTGGCGCAGTATGCGTCAGACTACATCTCCACGGAGGAGAAGAAGAGGGAGCACTTCTATCTGGGGTTACACCCCGAAATGAAGACCCACCTCGTACAGTGGAACCGCGGCACATTCAACGACTTAGTCAATGCCGCGATCATGCAAGAGGATGCTCAGCGGGAGTTGGCAGCTGAGCAGCGGAAGCGCAGCGCTCCACCCAGCGGTGGGAGTGGCGCTCCCCAGAAGTACCGTATGGTGTATCGGACACCATCAGGGCAGCAGTGGCGTCCACCGGCGCGACCTCAGCAGTTCGGGGGACGTTCGTTCCAAGCACCCCCGTCCCGTCCGCCGATGCCACCACCAAGACAGCAGCAGCAGCAGACGGTACACCGGGCGTTTCAACCGCCGCAACGCGCCCCAGGTTTCCGTCCAACGATCAGCGGGGGACCGCCCCGTTTCACCTGCTTCACGTGTGGCCAGGCGGGCCACTTTGTGAAGGACTGTCCCCAGGGGCAGCAGAGCAGCGGGCAAGCCCAGCTCCAGGGCGGTGCTCGAGGCCGACCTCCGGTGAAGAAGGTTGGTCAGCGGACTGGAGGCGTCCGCAACCTCGACAATGAGGATGCCCCAGAGGGAGACAACGTGCTGGCGGGTACGTTTACTCTCAACAATCAAGCCATCGTCATATTATTTGATTCTGGTGCAACCCACAGCTTTATAAGTGCATCCTATGTGGCTAAACATCAATTGCAAGTCTTCCCAACCGACTGCACTTATATGATCTGCTCACCGGGAGGGAAGATTTCAGCTAATATGATGATTCCAAAGGCACCTCTGTGCTTAGGTGGGAAACTATATCCCACCACCTTGATAATCCTTATGGGACAAAAGATTGATGCAATCTTAGGGATGTCATGGCTACAATACCATGGCGCTGTCCTAGAGACTCGGACACGGACGGTTCACTTAAATTCTCCATTCCACCGTCCACATTCCATGGTATTAGACACGCCAGTCCGGGAAGTTTTAGCAATTAATAATGCTGAAGCTCTCAAGTTAGAAGACATCCCCGTAGTCCGGGAGTATCCTGATGTGTTCCCGGATGATCTTCCGGGCATGCCACCTGAGCAGGATGTCGAGTTCAAGATTGAACTTGCACCCGGGACTACACCCATAGCACGGAGACCATACAAAATGGCTCCAAATGAGCTGGCGGAACTGAAAGAACAGCTCAATGATCTGTTGAGCAAGGGTTTCATTAGGCCGAGTTCCTCGCCTTGGGGATGCTCGGCGCTATTCGTGAAGAAGAAGGATGAGACCCTGAGGCTGTGTGTGGATTACCGGCCGCTCAACGCCGTCACCATCAAGAATAAGTACCCACTGCCCCGCATCGACATATTGTTTGATCAACTTGTGGGTGCCAGTGTGTTCTCCAAGATGGACCTTCGCTCTGGATATCACCAGATAAAAATCCGGGCGGAGGATATTCCGAAGACGGCATTCTCGACGAGATATGGACTATATGAATATCTCGTCATGTCATTTGGTCTCACAAATGCTCCAGCCCATTTCATGTATCTCATGAACTCGGTGTTCATGCCGGAGCTGGACAAGTTCGTGGTAGTGTTCATTGACGATATCTTGGTTTACTCCAAGACAGAAGCCAAACATGCCGAACACTTGCGGATCGTTCTTCAACGATTGCGAGACCATAAACTCTACGCCAAGTTCAGTAAATGTGAATTTTGGATCAGCCAAGTGCCATTCTTGGGACATATCATCTCAGCTGAAGGCATTGCGGTTGACCCAAGTAAAATAGAGCAAGTGCTGAAATGGAAAGCTCCCACTTCAGTCCATGAAGTCAGAAGCTTCCTCGGGTTAGCGGGATACTATCGGAGATTCATTCCAAGTTTCTCCAAGCTCGCTAAGCCGATGACAGAATTGCTGAAGAAGGGGACGAAGTATGTTTGGAACACGGCGTGTGAAGGAGCCTTCCAAGCATTGGTGAAGCATCTCACAACAGCCCCGGTCTTAGCTCAGCCGGATACAACAAAGCCCTTCGACGTTTATTGTGACGCGTCCGGTATTGGGCTTGGCTGCGTGTTGATGCAGGCAGGACGTGTGGTCGCTTATGGCTCACGCCAACTTCGGAACCATGAGCAGCACTACCCGACTCACGATCTTGATCTTGCTGCCGTGGTGTTGGCGCTGAAAATGTGGAGGCACTATCTCCTGGGGAACTTGGTGCATCTCTACACCGACCACAAGAGCTTGAAATACATTTTCACCCAGAAGGAGCTGAACATGAGGCAGAGGAGGTGGTTAGAACTGATCAAAGATTATGAATTGAGATCCATTACCACCCCGGCAAGGCGAATGTGGTTGCCGACGCGCTGAGTCGGAAATCGCATGTCCATCACCTCACCATTACACCGGTGGAGGAGGAAGAGCCAAGTTTATACTTGGTTCCTTATGGATCGCTGTACAACCTTGCCCTCATCCCTACTATTAGGGAGGACATCATTGCAGCTCAGAAAACGGATAAAGGCATGGCACATCTCCAGAGACGGATAGACAATGGAGAAATTAAATGTTTCCGGAAAGATGGTGAGGGGACGCTGTGGTTCAATGACCGCATAGTCGTACCCCGAGATATGGAGTTGAGGAAAAAGATCCTCGATGAAGCTCACTTGTCTAAATACTCCATTCATCCGGGCAGCAACAAAATGTACCAAGATTTGAAAAAGAAATTTTGGTGGACACGGATGAAGCGGGAGGTAGCTAAGTACGTATCCGAGTGCGATACGTGTAGACGAGTGAAAGCTGATCACATGAAGAAATCAGGGCTGTTGCAACCCCTGAAGATCCCGGCATGGAAATGGGAAGATGTGAGCATGGATTTCATTGTGGGATTACCCCTAACAGCCAACAAGCATGATTCCATATGGGTAATCGTTGATCGGTTAACCAAGACGGCTCACTTCATTCCGGTGAATACACGTTACAATACCGGCAAATATGCGGAGCTATACATAGCGAAGATTCTATGCCTATACGGGGTACCCAAGACCATTGTCTCAGATCGAGGTGCATTATTTGTATCTCGCTTTTGGGAGCAGCTACACGCTGCATTGGGTACTAAGTTGATCAGGAGCTCTGCCTATCACCCTCAGACAGATGGCCAGACAGAGAGGGTGAATCAAGTCCTGGAAGACATGTTGAGAGCATGTGCCATCCACCATGGTAGGAACTGGGATGATCACCTACCATTGGCGGAATTCTCGTACAACAACGGCTATCAGGCGAGTATCAAAATGGCACCTTACGAAGCTCTCTACGGTCGTAAATGCCGCACCCCATTAAATTGGTGCGAGTCCGGTGAAAGGGTCACATTCGGGGTTGATGTGGTGAACGACGCCGAAGAGCGTGTTCGGACAATTCAAGCCAATTTGAAGGCTGCTCAATCCTGACAAAAGAGCTACGCTGATAAGAGGCGTAGACCGTTGCACTTTGACGTTGGGGAACACGTGTACCTCCGCGTGTCTCCAATGAAGGGTGTGCACCGGTTCGGTGTGAAGGGGAAGCTCGCTCCCTGTTTTATTGGACCCTACGCTATCACCGAGAAGTGTGGACCAGCGGCGTATCGATTGGAACTACCGGCATCTCTGGCTGGTGTCCACGATGTTTTCCATGTTTCGCAACTGCGAAAATGCTTGAAGCATACAGCTGCTGTTCCTACCAAAGACATCAGCGAGTTGAAACCGGATTTAACATATGATGAGTATCCGGTGGCCATTCTTGATGAGAAAGCCCGAACCACGCGTAGCAGAACGTTGTGGTTCTACAAAATACTCTGGAGTAACCACACCGCCGAAGAAGCGACGTGGGAGAGCGAGGAGTTCCTTCGCTCAAATTACCCTGAGTTCATGGCTTCTCAACACGGGTAAGTCCCTATTACATCGCTATCTCTTCTTTTATAATCTCGGGACAAGATTCTTTTAAGGGGGGAGGGATGTAAAAGCCCAAGAAAAGGGACTTGCAAAAACTTTTCTTCACCTCACAACACCACAGTTTTTATTGTGGACACCATAGGAAATGTTGTGAATAGCAAGTAACCTCCATCAAAAGAGTGATTAGAGGGGAAAGCCTTCATTTGCACAAAGTGGGATTTGGACACATGAACATGAGAGGTTGAGCTCACCCCTAGAATTTAAAAAGTCTTGGGAAGGTTCAGTCCAAAGCTCATGCAAATTCAACACTTGTTGAGGCACTTTTGGGTTATTTCAAAAAGAGGCCAATTTTGAATGTAAATTCAAATTGCAGCAACTTTCATCACCCAAATTCAAAAGTTAGCTCCATATCTACACTCAGCATATTTTCCTGAGTAGTCCCACCAATTTTCAGTCCCATTGGACTTCATGTCGTCGGGAGCCGAATTAGTAACAATTCAAACTGAGTTTGAATTTTCAAATTTAAATATGAAGGGAAGGTGGCCAAACCAGTTTGAGGATTGATGAATTCAAATTCTACCTCTGAGTTGGTTGCTAAATTCCCTTTTCAAGTCTGAGTAGGTGGGATATTTGCACAACAGAGAAGATTAGGGGGAGAAGAGGGCCCACCAGTCAGCTAGACTTCGGCCCTAAGTCAACACCGAGCGAACTCGGTTTACCGGGCCTCGGCAGAGCTCGACACCGAGCCGACCGAGCAGCCACCTCGACCCCCCTCCGCACACGCTGGCGACCAGCTTGCCGGCTCCGCCACCTCAACCCGATCATTAACCCGGGAGCAAACAGCAGCACGCTGCCTTCTTCATTGATCGCACGCTCGCTGTTTCCCTCACCCCGCACTAAACCGGAGCTCACCCCGCGCTCTCCTTTCCCGATCGCCGGCAGCAACCGAGCCCCGGATGCTCGTGCCAGCAGCACCAAAAAGCAGCGCCCGTGCGTTCTCTACCACGACAGCCCCACAAATCCGAGACTCCTAGCCTGTGGCGCGTGCAATTCGGCAACGATCGCCGAGGAACAGAGCACCGGCGGAAAGCTGCCAACTGCTCCCCGTGGACAGCACGCCACGGCCAGTTTCACCGCGGGACTCCTACACGAAAAAGGTGCGCTGTGCTCTCTAGATCGTGTAGATTCAAGCCGAATAGCGGTTGAACCACCGGATGAAGAGTATTTCCAGTTCTTCCGAAACATAGTGCATTCGGGTAGAGCGCGGTCTACCCCAAAATTCCTGCTACTTGTTTAGCTATTGGCCGCGCAGGCTGGCCAACACCTTCCTCACTCCTTAGCAGCCCTCCTCGACCAAGGATCAAGGGAAATGACCCAGAAATGGCCGGGTTTAGGTTGTTTTTCGGGCCGCCATAGAATAACAGCTCGGTTCACCGTGGAGCTCTAGGTTGCCGACCTTTTCATGGGGTTTGGCGGCCATTTCCATCACCCTCGAGCTCCCGTGGTGCTCTCCGACCCTTTGCCAATCATTTTGATGCGTTGTAACGCATTCCTGACCACGCCGGAACCCTAACCGCCGCTGTCACCGTCGGGAGCCCTGTTCCGGTGAGCTACGGCCGCCGACGACGCCACCGACGAGTTCAGCGACGTGAGTTGGGGCGGGGCGGCAAGTTTGGGGCCGGGAGACGGCCGGGAGAGCAGTTCCGGCGATGCTCGCCGGAGTGCCCCGCCGCAGGCCCCTGTTTGGCGCGAGGAAGGGGAAGACTGCCAGGTGGGACCCACAGGCAGACATTTAAACATTTTGAAATGTCCAGTTTGTAGTTCAAACTTTGGAGGACCACAACTTGGGTTAGGAGAATCCAAAAATTATGAAACAAATTTTGTTGGATTCCTCTAACAGAGTACAATCCAAATCTGAAACCCAATTTTTATAAAACCCATTAATTAGTTCTGAAAAATTCTTTAAAGCTTTTCAGCAAAAGAATTTTAGAGGGAGTTTGGTTCATCCAAAAATCCCCAAATTTTGCCAGAATGTTCTTTAGGACATTAGTAAACCCCTGTAAAAGTTTCAGACCATTTGGGGTTAATTTGGTCAGAGCAATTCAAATTGGAAGGTGCTGTGTTCATTTGAATACAGAAACATTTTCAGAGAATTTCCAAAACTTGGAAATTCAGTTCTGGGCAATTCTTAACTCCAAAAATGCTAGGAAAATTCATGCAAACTCTATGAGCTATGATTGAAATTGAAGTTCACTATATTGGGCATGAACAGGGGTGTTACCTCAGAATAAATTCTTACTTGCCGATTTGCCAAGAGAATTATTCTGAGCAAACCACTCCATGAAAAGTGCTAATGTTTGGTCCAGAGAGTTTTCTTGTGACAAGGAACTCACACAAAAATTCTCAGATCCATTGGAGCTCTAGATCACCCCTGTCCTGTTTAACCACTTAAGAGATTAATATGGAAAAGGGGGAAAACCACTTAGCATTTAACCATGTGAGTAAGTCCAAGCCAAACCACCAACCCCAGTTCATATTTAAATTCTTAAACAAAGTTCCAGGTATTAGAGGCTGGTTATTAGAACTAATAGTAGAAGTCTTACTCTAAAACTCACATTTGCATCTAAATTAACATGTAGTATTTCATTAACGTGTAGCCGTTGAAGAAGAGACTCCGGAGGTGCTGGACTTCCTCCTTCCGGACGAAGACTTAACTCCTGACCAGCAGCAACAAGGCAAGCCCGGTTTGCATTAACCTTTTTATAAGTTTTCTTTTGTTTACATGAGTCATGTGAAGTATGATTGTGCCTTAGGTGTAGGATGAATGGAACCCCACTTACATAACCAAAGGTTCCTAAAAGAGTGAGGGTAGTGTCTAAGACCTCGAGTCGACCGGCTATGCTTAATGAGTCATAGGACTTCGGTACAAGTCGAGTAGTTGGAATCTACTCGCGAGATAGGCTTGGGACACTCGGGTTCGGTTGAGTGATGTGAGATCATTTTAGTAATGAAAATGAGACTAGGCAGGGGCTAGGGCGCAGCAAGAGGGAGTCTTGTGTGCGCAGCCCTGTCCGTGTCGATTGAGGACCGATCCGTGTGCGGCCCTGCTGAACAAGTGTTGAACGTACCGAAGGCATATCGGATATATGGGCCCCGATAAACCGATGTAGCCTAAACCTCCGGGCGTCGAGGCATAGCACACCGATTTATAGGTGTAGATTGAGGGCAGCAAGGTGGAAATCTGCCAACGGGCATAGAGAGATGTTCCGTGTGGGGAACCTCCTGCTCGTTTCGGTGCGACCGGTTCGACGTTTGGGCTGTTGGGTGAAAGGTTGTCCCGTATGACATCGAGTGAGCGTGTTGTGCAGCTCCACAGGTGGGCGTACGTGACGTGCTCTTTGGGTTTTCCCTGCAGGTGTATATCGAGTCGATTCGCCGTCCCTCGCGGTGATGAGTACCGCTTGTTCACTGCGTCGTAACATAGACAAATGGATGAAATATGTTGAGTCAATGCTGCTGATTGATATAATTGTATTGCTACATGTGTGCCACCAAATACTGCTTACTAAATTTCAGATTTCATGAACTGTTAACTTTTTGCTAAAAGATGAACTAAGGATGAACTTGTAGGCGTGTCGTTTTGGCTGAAATGTTACTAACCTATGTCTTGGTATACCTCATGTAGAGTTTCATGCTTAGATGAGTCGGTTAAGCCTTGCTGAGCCTTCATGCTCATGGTTGCTGCTTAAGTGTTTTTCAGGTGAGGAGCCACCCACGGACTCGGAGTACGAGTCCACCGGCGAGGGTTACCCTCCGTCGGGGACCACGGCTGAGTGGGAGCCGTACACGCCGCGCTGAGCTGAGGAGTGCAGCTATTGTGGGTTGCCCTAGGGCTGGGCAACCAACTTTTGCTAAATAGGCGGGCGTGAGTTGTATAGTGTAGACTTCCGCTGTGTAATATAAAAAATAGTTGTAACTGAAGTTTGTACCTGTTTGTACAGTTTCAGTTGTTTTTCCCATGTAATATATTATGTTCTTATGACGTGTGCTGTCGGGTGTCGAATCGCATGGCACCACCCTCTGCGATCCTGGATGAGCGGATTCCGGTCCGCCACACATCCGCGCCGCCAGTACCTGCACTGGGAGCCAGCAACCGGCTCTGGCAGCGCCGACCCCGGCAATGCAGGCTCCAACCAGCGTCAGGTCTTCAGTAGCGCTGGGCGTACCCGGCGGGGGTGCGCCAGCCGCAGCAAGAGCGCTACCTCACAATCCGCCTGTTGGGGACGCGCCTCAGGCAGCGACCCAGCAGGGATTCGCGAGATAGACCGTCTCGTCGTCGCCTCCGCAAACCCTCGACTTCAGCGGGGACGACGCTCCGGCCAACCGGCTGTGTCGCTGATGCGCACGTCAATGGTTGACGGACAGACGGCGGATTCCAGCTCCACCAGGCTTCCGTCGACGGACCTGAGGACTGAGCTGGAACGATGCCACCTGGGCCAAGATGCCCAAATATTCCTCGAGCGGCGACGAGAAAGGCGTCGCAGCCAAGAGGCCGGCGTCAGCATGATGACTGCCTCAACCCTGCCTGAGGCGCAGACTTTCGCCACGCGAACTCCGCCCCAGACATACGCCACGCAGCATATGCCACAGCCATATGTCCTGCAAACGCGCCCCCGGTCTATGGCGCAGCCTTGCCCATACCGGGGTACACTGTGCCAGCGGCGAACCAAGCGTTCGCGGCACCAACACCTGCAGCAACAGGGGCAGGATGTACGGCCCTGGAGCCCCACCTCCGCTTCACGAGGTGGCCGCACAAGTTTCGGCCGCACCTGACCGAGAAGTACGACGGCAGCGTCAACCCGGCGGGGTCCCTCCAGATCTACTCCACCGCCGTACTTGCCGCAGGAGGGGATGAGGCCGTCATGGCCAAGCTACTTCCCCTTCGCCTTGACCGGCTCAGCCCGGTCTTGGCTAATGAACCTCCCTCAGGGTTCCATAACTTCCTGGGGAGAGCCTTACCGGCAGTTCATCGCCAACTTCGGCAGCTCCTACACCCGTCCCGGCACGGAGCTTGACCTCCAAGCCATCAAGCAACAACCTGGGGAGTCGCTGCGCTCCTTTATCCAGCGGTTCTCCCAGGTACGCAACACCATTCCGCATATCCAAAGTGCTTCTGTGGTGGCGGCACTTCGACAGTGTCCAGGACAAGAAGATGCTTGGGAGGCTTGCAACCAGAGAGGTCTGCGATGCCTCCGAGCCCTTCAGCCTGGCGGACAAGTGCGCCAGAGCAGCCGGAGGGCGGAGCTGGCACTCACTGCCAGCTTCCGAAGCCGGAAGACAGCCCGAAGACGGCGGAGTTCAAGCTGAGCTCCCGACCACGTCAGACAGCCGAGAGCCAAGCACTGGCTGGCTTCGTGGCTGAGTGGACGCCAACGAAGGCTGACCCAGGGGGCCGCGAAGACGGTGAACCAAAGTACCGAGCTCCGGTCTTCAACGGGCCTCACTGGACGCTCTTCTTCGACGGCTCCTCGCGAAAGTAGGGGGCCGGTGCCGGCGTACTGCTTCTCATGCCATCGGGGGAGCAGTCTGGGTACATGGTGCGTCTCAATTCCAAGGCAACCAACAACTTGGCAGAGTATGAAGCACTCATCTTTGGCCTAAAAGACAGTCCTGTCTCTGGGCGCTCGCCAGTTGTTGGCGCAGGGCGACTCCCAGCTAGTTATCAAGCAAGTTAAGGGTGAATGCCCCTGCAATGACCCACAGCTAGCTGCTTATCTGCTTCACGTGCGGATGTTGGAGAAAGAATTCCTCGCCTTGGACCTGCGCCATTTACCGCGCGCTTGCACGGCCGCAGCTGACGACCTCTCAACGAAAGCCTCCATCGGAGCCCCTGCGCATGAAGGAGTCTTCGAGAGGACGTTGCTGCGGTCCACAGACCGGCCCACCGAGCCGGGCGAAGGGGGCTGAACCAGTGCCTCGAAGCTAGGCAGTCCCGGCGGCCCTGGATGCCGCCAAAGGATCGTAAGAGTCACTGGGGACTCCGTGCAACCCAGCGCTCAAGATCCAGAAGCTCAAGTAGTCCCGATGCATGGACCACGGAGGTCCGGGACTCCTTGAAGGACATCCTTCCTGATGAACGTGCATCCGCTGAACGGGTGGTGCGGATGGCTAAGTGCTACGCGCTGGTATCTTTACTGGCGTGGCGCCACGACATCCTATTGCGGTGCATAACCCAGGAGGAAGGCTGCGATTAGCTCGCAGTTGTCCAAGGAGGCGAGTGCTGGGAACGCTCATCGTCCCGCACGTTGGTCGGTTAAGCCACCCGCCATGGCTCCTACTGACCGAGATCCACCTGGACGCCGTCAAACCGGTTAGGGATGCAATGCGTGCCAGGTCCACGCCAAGCAGACCCACACAACCGGTGCAGACGCACACCCAGAGCCGTCGGGGGATATCGGCTCCTCCATGTCGAGGGCCAGCCGGACTTCCCAGGGCCGGGTCACGGGAACTACCCTTCCACATGGTATGCGGGGCCGAAGCCATGCTTCCTCTTGATATAGCCATGGGGGTCCCCCCGTGTCCGGCGTACGACGAAGCCACGCATGACCCGCTCTGCGTGAAGACAGGTGCTCCGACGCTACCCAGTAAGTTCACCATGCTTACTTAGGTGTTTATTTAAATTACGCATTAATTTATATGAACACCTCCCCACGCTCTAGACAGTGTGCGTCCATTGTACACTCGGCTCCTCTTTCCGGCTCTCATGCATAGTTGATATTTGCCATCCTGCCGAAGGCGGTAGTGCTTGGGGTACCTGCCAGAGGCCCGGTGGCCTTTTGGATCTCCCCCTATAAGGGTACTTCACCGCCAGTTGGTCTCCTCTGAGAAAAGACCTACGCTAGAACGGGGGGTCAGGAGCCTTGCTTTGCCCGGTCTTGCACCCAAAGCATGCGCACTCTGCCTCCCGGCGCTACGGTCTGAGTACCAGGGGGCCGGGTGGTTACACCCTCACTGGGGCTGGGGCCAGACCTCCGGGACCAAGTGCACTGGATTACCCAAGCCCCGAATTCCGGCCTGGGACAGTAAGCCAAATGAGACTAAGGGATAGGAAAGGGGGGACCACTGAGCAGTTCCGGACCTCCGCCCCCACAGCTGGGCCGAGCTCCGAGGCCAGCCCTCGCCCTCCTTTCAGAGGCGAGCGCTGATGCCGGACCTCACGCCCTTCGCTAGCCTGAGCTCCGATGACTTCCGGACTCCGCCCCCATAGCTGGGCCGAGCTCCGAGTCCAGCCCTTGCCCTCCTTTCAGAGGCGAACGCTGATGCCAGACCTCACACCCTTCGCTGGCCTGAGCTCCGATGACTTCCGGACTCCGCCCCCACAGCTGGGCCGAGCTCCGAGGCCAGCCCTCACCCTCCTTTCAGAGGTGAGCGCTGATGCTGGACCTCACGACCTTCGTTGGCCTGAGCTCCGATGACTTCCGGACCTCCGCCCCCACAGCCGGGCCGAGCTCCGATGCCAGGCTTCACCCTCTCCTGAGAGGCTGAACACCGAAGCCGTTAAGACCCTGCCAGCACAGGGAGTACTCAAGACAAGAAAGTGCGCGGATCAGAAGAGACGAAGGTCCCACCTCGGGCTCGCTAGCTCCCCCGAGATGGGCCCGGGGGCCACTGTCTGTACCCTCGATATAGGGTACCCCCGCGCACAGGGGAAAATGCCTAAGGATCTCGCCCTTCTCCGCAGGGAGAGCTCCGAAGGCGCCATGCGTCCAGCGGGGCCGGACCTCCCTCTCCTCAGAGGAGAGCTCCAGGCCCACCACGTGGCGTACAGAAGCCGGACCTCCCCCTCCACGGGAGAGAGGTCGAAAGGTGCCGCGTGTCCAGAGAGGCCGGACCTCCCCCTCCTCAGAGAGGAGCTCCGGGCTCGCCACGTTGCCAACAGAAGCCGAACCTGCCCCTCCGCGGGGAGAGGTCCGAAGGCTCCACGTGTCCTGCGGGGCCGCCCCCCCTCTCGTCTGAGGAGGGCTCCGGACCCGCCACGTGGCCAGCAGAACGGCGCTGCCTGCCCCCGAGCGATAGCCAGTGGGCTTAAAGACGCCCCATACCTTGCCCGTACAAGGTATTCAAGGCCCGCGCCTTCCCAAGACGCGGAGCACGCCTCTGTCAGGTGCCGTTGCGCCCAGTCGCATCACAGACTGGCGCGCAGTGTCAGAACCTGCCAGCCAATAAACACAGCGACAAGACATCCCATGCCGCCCCGCCGTCATCATCTACTACGACTAGCATGCGGCATGGGCAGAGCTACAAGACGAAGACTCAGAAGCCTTCGGCAGAGACAACTACCGGAATAACTGCAGATACGGTAGATATTAGTCAATCTCCCTGGGACCACCTGTCGGGTCCCGGCCCCGCCTTGTAAGCCACCCGAGTCTTGGACTATAAAAGGCTCGGGTAGGCGACGTTAGCAGAGGTTCGCACTTTAGCCATTTGCACCATAGGTTCGCACTTTGCAACTCATACGCTAGCCATACACTCTCAAGCTGTAACTCACCCACGAGCTCAGGCCTCCGGTCCTGAGCAGCAAGCAATAAAGCGAGTTCCATAGCTCGCCGTGGACGTAGGGTTTTACGCTCCGGCGGCCTGAACCACGTAAAACTCGCCGTGTCAAGCTCTTACTAACTCGTCCAACTGCGCAAGCTCTCCGCTAGGGACTAGACCCACCGAAAAAAGAACCTCCGCGTGCTGCCCAGTGCAGGCCCGGGGGAAGTGTCGACCGAACACTTCGACAGCCGCGAACGCGCGGGAGGAGAGTTTGCCGCTGAAGGAAGCTTGGTCATCTTCGTCGGCGGAAACTCGTCGCGCAGAAGGCCAGAGGTTCTTCCCCTACCTGGCACGCCAAATGTCAAAGTGTTCGTTCGACACTTCCCCCAGGCCTGCGCTGGGCAGCCCGCGGAGGTTCTTTTTTTTCGGTGGGGCTAGTCCCTTGCGGAGAGCTTGCCCATATGGACGAGTTAGTAAGAGCTAGACACGGCGAGTTTTGCGTGGTTCAGGCCGCCGGAGCGTAAAACCCTACGTCCACAGCGAGCTATGGAGCTCGCTGTATTGCTTGGTGCTCAGAACCGGAGTCCTGAGCTTGAGGATGAGTTACAGCTTGGGGGTGAATGGCTAGCGTATGAGTTGCGGGAGTGCGAACCCAGGGTGCGAATGGCTAGAGTGCAAACCCAGGGTGCGAATGGCTAGAGTGCGAGCCCTTGCTAACGTTGCCTACCCGAGCCTTTTATAGTCCAAGACTCGGGCGGCTTACAAGGGGGGCCCGGGACCCAACAGGTGGTCCCGGGGAGATTGACTGTTATCTACCGTATCTGCAGTTATGCCGGTAGTTGTCTCTAGCGAAGGCTTCTGAGTCTTCGTCTTGCAGCCCTGCCCATGCCGCATGCTAGTCGTAGTGGTTGATGACGGCGGGGGCGGCATGGGATGTCTTGTCGCTGCGTTTATTGGCTGGCAGGCTCTGACACTGCACGCCAGTCTGTGATGCGACTGGGCGCAACGGCACCTGACAGAGGTGTGCTCCGCGTCTCCGCATCTTGGGAAGATGCGGGCCTTGAATACCTTGTACGGGCAAGGTATGGTGCGTCTTTACGCCCGCTGCCTACCGCTCGGGGGCAGGCAGCGCCGTTCTGCTGGCCATGTGGCGGGCCCGGAGCCCTCCTCAGAGGAGAGGGGGGTCCGGCCCCGCAGGACACGTGGAGCCTTCGGACCTCTCCCCGCGGAGGGGGAGGTCCGGCTTCTGTCGGCCACGTGACGAACCCGGAGCTCCTCTCTGAGGAGAGGGAGGTCCGGCCCCGCTGGACACGTGGCACCTTCGAACTTCTCTCCCACGGAGGGGAGGTCCGGCTTCTGCAGGCCACGTGGCGAGCCCGGAGCTCTCCTCTGAGGAGAGGGAGGTCCGGCACCGCCGGACGCGTGGCGCCTTTGGAGCTCTCCCTGCAGAGAAGGGCGACATCCTTAGGCATTTTCCCCTGTGCGCGGGGTACCCCATATCGCGGGTACCGACAACTACCAACATAACTGCGGATACAGTAGTCGGCAGGTAATCTCCCCGGGACCACCTGTCGGGTCCCGGGCCCCCCTTGTAAGCCACGTGAGCCTTGGACTATAAAAGGCTCGGGTAGGCGACGTTAGCAAGGGTTCGCACTCTAGCCATTTTCACCCTGAGTTTGCACTCCAGCAACTCATACCCTAGGCATAACTCATCCTCAAGCTCAGGACTCCGGTTCTGAGCAACAAGCAATACAGCGAGCACCTCAGCTCACCGTGGACGTAGGGTTTTACGCTCCAGCGGCCCGAACCACGTAAAACTCGCCGTGTCAAGCTCCTCCCTAACTCGTCCCTACGCTCAAGCTCTCCCCAAGTGACTAGCCCCTCCAAAAAAAGAACCTCCGTGGGCTGCCCAGTGCAGATCTGGGGAAGTGTCGACCACACACTTCGACAACCACCAAGAATCCCAGGGGGGCCCTGAAGATGGAGAACCAGAACCCCGAGCATCGGTCTTCACCGAGCCCCACTGGACGTTCTACCTCGACAGTGTGCTGCTCCTCATGCCAACGGAGGAGCGGTTTGGGTACCTTGGACCTGTGCCATGTACCGCGCGCCGACGACACCGTCGCCAACAACCTGACAGCGAAGGTCTCCACCGGATCCCGGGAGCTCCAAGGAGCCTTCGAAGGGACGTTGCTGCGACTCACAGCCCGCAGTGCCGACCGGGCAAAGGGGGCGAGACCAGCACCTCGAAGCTGGCGGTCCCGGCGGCCATGCAGCCATGGTGCCAGCCAAAGGATCGTATGTGACTTGAGGACTCCGTACTACCCAGCGCCCAAGATCCAGAAGCTCAAGTAGTCCCGATGCATGGACCACGGAGGTCCGGGACTCCTTGAAAGACATCCTTCCTGATGAGCGTGCATTCGCTGAATGGATTGTGCGGATGGCTAAGTGCTACGCGCTGGTATCTTTACTGGCGTGGCGCCACGGCATCCTATTGCGGTACATAACCCAGGAGGAAGGCTGCGACCAGCTCGCAGTAATCCACGGAGGCGAGTGCTGGGAACGCTCATCGTCCCGCACGCTGGTCAGTTAAGCCATCCGGCATGGCTCCTACTGACCGAGAGCCACCTGGACGCCATCAAACCGGTTAGGAGATGCAATGCGTGCCAGGTCCACGCCGAGCAGACCCACACAACCGGTGCAGACGCCGCACCCAGAGCCGTCGGGGGATACTGGCTCCTCTATGTCGAGGGCCAGACGGACATCCCATGGCTGGGTCACGGGAATTACCCTTCTACATGGTATGCGAGGCCGAAGCCATGCTTCCCCCTGAGATCGCCATGGGGGTCCCCCCGTGTCCGAGCGTACGACGAAGCCACGCATGACCTGCTCTGCGTGAGGACATCTACCTCGTCGTTGAGGCAAGATGGAAATCCACGCTCCGGATCGCACGGAACTGGAGGGCCCCAGCGCTACCACTGCCGTTCCATGCATGGGAGCCCAGGACAGGCGCTCCGACGCTACCCCAGTAAGTTCACCATGCTTACTAAGGTGTTTATTTAAATTACGCATTAATTTATATGATCACCTCCCCGCGCTCTAGACAGTGTACATCCATTGTACACTCGGTTCCTCTTTCCTGCTCTCATGCATAGTCGATATTTGCCATCCTGCTGAATGCGGTAGTGCTTGGGGTACCTGCCAGAGGCCCGGGGGCCTTTGGACCTCCCCTTGTAAGGGTACTGTAACGTCAGTTGGTCTCCTCTAGAAAAAGACCTACGCCAGACCGGGGGGGGGGGGGGGGTCAGGAGCCTTGCTTTGCCCGGTCCTGTACCCAAAGCATGCGCACTCTGCCCCCAGCTCTACGGTCTGAGTACTAGGGGGCCGGACATTAACACCCTGACTAGGGCTGGGGGCCAAACCTCCGGGACCAAGTGCACTGGATTACCCAAGCCCCGTATTCCGGCCCGGGACAGTAAGCCAAATGAGACTAAGGGACAGGAAAGGGAGGGCCCCTGAGCAGCGCCGGACCGTGTGCCCTACACTGGGCTAAGGTCCGATGCCGGATGACACACCAATCGCAGGTGCGATCTCCGAGGCCGGTCGCCACCCCCAGGGGTGAACACCGAAGTCGGACCTCATGCCCTCCGTGGGCCTAAGCTCCGATGACTTCCGGATCTCCGCCCCCACAGCTGGGCCGAGCTCCGATGCCAGCCCTCGCCCTCCTTTCAGAGGTGAGCCCAGATGCCGGACCTCACGCCCTCCGTGGGCCTGAGCTCCGATGACTTCCGGACCTCCGCCCCCACAGTTGGGCCGAGCTCCGAGGCCAGCCCTCGCCCTCCTTTCAGAGGCGAGCCCTGATGCCGGACCTCACGCCCTCTGTGGGCCTGAGCTCCGATGACTTCTGGACCCCCACCCCCACAGCCAGGCCGAGCTCCGATGCCAGCCCTCGCCCTCCTCTTAGATGCGAGCCCTGATGCCGGACCTCACGCCCTCCGTGGGCCTGAGCTCCGATGACTTCCGGACCTCCGCCCCCACAGCCGGGCCGAGCTCCGTTGCCAGCCCTCGCCCTCCTTATAGAGGCGAGCCCTGATGCCGGACCTCACGCCCTCCGTGGGCCTGAGCTCCGATGACTTCCAGACCTCCGCCCCACAGCTGGGCCGAGCTCCGATGCCAGCCCTCGCCCTACTTTCAGAGGTGAGCCCTGATGCCGGACCTCACGCCCTCCATGGGCCTGAGCTCCGATGACTTCCAGACCTCCGCCACCACAGCTGGGTCGAGCTACGATGCCAGCCCTCGCCCTCCTTTCAGAGGCGAGCCCTGATGCCGGACCTCACGCCCTCCGTGGGCCTGAGCTCCGATGACTTCCGGACCTCCGCCCACACAGCAGGTGTGAGCTCCGATGCTAGGGTTCACCCTCTTCTCAGAAGCTGAACTCCGAAGCCGTGAAAACCCTATCAGCACAGGGAATACTCAAGACAAGGAAGTGCGCGGAAAGAAGAAGGCCCCACCCCGGGATCGTTACCTCCCCCGAGGTGGGCCCGGTGCCACTATCGGTACCCTCAATACCAGGTACCCCCACGCACAGGGTGAAACCGCCTAAGGACCTCGCCCCCTCTGCGGGAGCGAGCTCCGAAGGCGCCACGTGTCCGGTAGGGCCGGAGCTCTCCTCTCCTCTGAGGATAGCTCCGGGCCTGCCACGTGGCCTAGAAGGACACACCTCGCCCCCTCCGCGGGGGTGAGCTCCGAAGGCTCCACGTGTCCAGCAGGGCCAGAGCTCCTCCTCTCCTCAGAGGGGAGCTCCGGCCCCGACACGTAGCCAGCAGAGCAGCGCTGTCCGCCCAGTGTGGTAGGCAGCAGGAGTAAAGGCGCGCCATGCCTTCACCGTACAAGGCATTCAAGACCCGTGCCTTCCCAAGACGCGGAGACGGGGCACACGCCAGACAGGCGCCATTGTGACCAGTCACAGTGAAGACAGGCACACAGTGTCAGAAGCTGCAGTCCATTAAAGGCAGCGACAAGACACGGACAAGACATGCCCTACCGTCCCTGCCATCACCAACGGTTGCACGCTACACCTGGCCTGCAGCATGGGCAGGGTGGCAGGATGAGGACCTCGACGCCAGCGCCAAGACATAGAAGCTGGTAGGAAATCACCCCGGGGCGACCTGTCGGGTCCCCGGGACCCACCTTGTAAGCCGCCCAAGCCTTGGACTATAAAAGGCTCAGGTAGGCGATGTTAGCAAGGGTTCGAACTCTGTGAACTCGCACTCTAGACATCACTCACCCTCAAGCTCCGAACTCCGGTTCTGAGCAGCAAGCAATACAGCGAGCATCACTGCTCACCGTGGACGTAGGGTTTTACGCTCCGGCGGCCTGAACCACGTAAAACTCGCCGTGTCAAGCTTCTCCCTCACTCGTCCCTAACGCTGAAGCTCTCCCCAAGTGTCTAGCCCCTCCGAAAAAGAACCTCCGCGGGCTGCCCAGAGCAGGTCCGGGGGAAGTGTCGATCACACACTTCGACAAGGAACAGCGCTCGGAGCAACTAAGTCCCAGGGGACGGTCCAGGACTACATCCAGCTAGGCCTGGTTCCGACCCTAAGCGTGTAGGATCTTTCTTCCCTTCTTAATGGGGCGGGTCATTGCCTCATGTTTAGCCTGTCTTCCTCCTATGGGCATTTATATAGAATGAATCCTGTTCTACCGTGCTCTTACTTAAGTGATCATTTAAACACGCATTAATTTTTATGATCACTTTCACATCAACCAACTGTATGCTCATCGTACACTCAGCTCTCTCTTCCCACTCTCATCCATAGTCGGCATTTGCTATCCTACCGAAGACGGTGGTGCTTGCGGTACCTGCCGATGGCCAGGGGGCCTCTCGGGCCTCCCCCCAGTCAGGTGCTGTGATGCCAGTTGTTCACCTCCAGGAAAAACCTGCGCTATGCATGGGGGTCCAGAGTGCGTAGCCTTCTTTGCCTGGTTCTGACCCAAAGCATGCCCACCCTGTCCTTTGGAGGTCCAGGGAAGTACAGCCTGCTTTGCCTGGTTCCGTACCGAATGCCTGTGCAATCTGGCTCCCCAGCGTTACGGTCCAGTACAAGGGGCTGGACAGTCGTACCCTGACCTCGGAGGGAGCCGGACCCCCAGCGCCGGGCGCACTGAATTTCCCAAGCCCCGTATACCAGACCAGGACCATAAGCCAAATAAGACTAAGAGACAGGGAATGGAGAGCCCCCGAGAAGAATTACGTTTCCTCTACTTGGGTGCAGGACCTTCTGGCCTTTGATCCCCGCAGGAGTATGGTAGGTGTGCCCAAACCATTGGCCACACCTACCAGGGGGCCTGTCGGTACCCTCGATATGGGGTACCCCCGCTGTCGGTACCTGAGATATGGGGTACCCCCGCGCACATGGTAAAATTCCTAAGGAACTCGCCCTTCTCCGCAGGGAGAGCTCCAAAGGCGCCACGTGTCCGGCGGGGCCGGACATCCCTCTCCTCAGAGGAGAGCTCCGGGCCCGTCACGTGGCATACAGGAGCCGGACCTCCCCCTCCGCGGGAGAGAGGTCCGAAGGCGCCACGCTTCCAGCGGGGCCGGACCTCCCTCTCCTTAGAGGAGAGCTCCGGGCCCGCCACGTGGCCAACAGAAGCCGAGCCTCCCCCTCCGCGGGGAGAGGTCCGGAGGCTCCACGTGCCCCGCGGATCTGACCCTCCTCTCCTCTAAGAAGGGCTCCAGGCCCGCCACGTGGCCAGAAGAACGGTGCTGCCTGCCCCCGAGAGAAAGAAAGCAGGCGTAAAGACGCCCATACCTTGCCCGTACAAGGTATTCAAGGCCCGCGTCTTCCCAAGACGCGGAGACGCGGAGCACGCCTCTGTCAGGTGCCGTTGCGCCCAGTCGCATCACAGACTGGCGCGTGGTGTCAGAACCTGCCAGCTAATAAACACCACGACAAGACATCCCATGCCGCCTGCGCCGTCATCAACCACTACGACTAGCATGCGGCATGGGCAGGGCGGCAAGATAAAGATTCAGAAGCCTTCAACCAGAGACAACTACCGGCATAACTGCAGATACGGTAGATAATAGACAATCTTCCCGGGACCACCTGTCGGGTCCCGGCTCCCCTTGTAAGCCGCCCGAGTTTTGGACTATAAAAGGCTCGGGTAGGCGTCGATAGCAAGGGTTTGCACTTTGCAACTCATACGCTAGCCATACACTCTCAAGCTGTAACTCACCCCCAAGCTCAGGACTCAGGTCCTGAGCAGCAAGCAATACAGCGAGCTCCATAGCTCGCCGTGGACGTAGGGTTTTACGCTTCGGCGGCCTGAACCACGTAAAACTCACCATGTCAAGCTCTTACTAACTCGTCCATCTGCGCAAGCTCTCCGCTAGAGACTAGCCCCACCGAAAAAAGAACCTCCGTGGGCTGCCCTGTGCAGGCCCGGGGAAAGTGTCGACTGAACACTTCGACATTTGGCGCGCCAGGTAGGGGGCTTTTCTCCTAGCGCGACGAGTTTCCGCCGACGAAGATGACCAAGCTTCCTTCAGCGGAAAACTCTCCCCCTCCGCGTTCACGGCGAACCGTGACCACTGGGGAGTACATGTCGACACACTCAGGACGGAGTGTGTCGAAGTGTGCGGTCGACACTTCCCCCGGGCCTGCACTGGGCAGCCCGCGGAGGTTCTTTTTTCGGAGGGGCTAGTCCCTAGCCGAGAGCTTGCGCAGATGGACGAGTTAGTGAGAACTTGACACGGCGAGTTTTACGTGGTTCAGGCCGCCGGAGCGTAAAACCCTACGTCCATGGCGAGCTATGGAGCTCGCTGTATTGCTTGCTGCTCAGGGCCGGAGGCCTGAGCTTGGGGGTGAGTTACAGCTTGAGAGTGTATGGCTAGCGTATGAGTTGCAATGTGCGAACCCTTGCTATCGACGCCTACCCGAGCCTTTTATAGTCCATGACTCGGGCGGCTTACAAGGGAAGCCGGGACCCGACAGGTGGTCCCAGGAAGATTGTCTATTATCTACTGTATCTGCAGTTATGCCGGTAGTTGTCTCTGGTCGAAGGCTTCTGAGTCTTCATCTTGCCGCCCTGCCCATGCTGCACGCTAGTCGTAGTGGTTGATGACGGCGCAGGCGGCATGGGATGTCTTGTCGCGGTGTTTATTGGCTGACAGGTTCTGACACCGCGCGCCAGTCTGTGATGCGACTGGGCGCAACGACACCTGACAGAAGCGTGCTCCGCGTCTCCGCGTCTTGGGAAGACGCGGGCCTTGAATACCTTGTACGGGCAAGGTATGGGGCGTATTTACGCCCGCTGCCTATCGCTCAGGGCAGGCAGCGTCGCTCTGCTGCCACGTGGCGGGCCCGGAGCCCTTCTCAGAGAAGAGGAGGGTCAGCCCCGCGGGGCATGTGGAGCCTCCGGACCTCTCCCCTCGGTGGGGGAGGCCCGGCTTCTGTCGGCCACGTGGCGGGCCCGGAGCTCTCCTCTGAGGAGAGGGAGGTTCGGCCCCACTGGACACGCGGCGCCTTCGGGCCTCTCTCCCGCGGAGGGGGAGGTCCGGCTTCTGTATGCCACGTGGCGGGCCCGGAGCTCTCCTCTGAGGAGAGGGAGGTCCGGCCCCGCCGGACGCGTGGCGCCTTCGGAGCTCTCCCTGCGGAGAAGGGCGAGTTCCTTAGGCATTTTACCCAGTGCGCGGGGGTACCCCATATCTCAGGTACCGACAGTGGCCCCCGGGCCCATCTCGGGGGAGATAGCGAGCCCGAGGTGGGACCTTCGTCTCTTCTGATCCGCGCACTTCCTCTAAGTCCCGAATTGACCGCTGCCGGAGCACGAACGGCCACGGGATCGTGGGAGCGTGCGCTCACTTGATGGTTGCTTTTACTGCGGCAGTTCCCAAGACTGCCACTTCTGCACGTTGCGGCGCTTTCTTCGGGAACCGCCGAAGTGCCTTGCCGGCTCATCTTCTGAGGAGACTGACTCCTTGCCCCACCACTTTATTTAGGCGGCTTGGGCCCACCCGTCATCGGCACTCGGTGTAGGAACCGAAGCGGTTGCCGGTGCGGGGCATTCGAAGAGTTCCGAATCGCTTCGAATTCTACCCGGGAAGTTTTTTAGAGGGGGTCTTACCCACATTGCAGCTTCCCTTCGCACTTCTCTGCGTTTCTCCTCGGACTCTTGTGCTTTTTCTCTCTTGCCTTTGAGTTCTCCCTTGCCATGGCATCTGACCCGCCGCCAGAGAAGAAGCACGCTCGATCTCCTCTAGCAGCGGCGTCTGTGCCAAGTCGGGACTCAGGGAGCTTGCCCAACACTCCCTCCGGTGGCGACTCGAAGAGGCCCCGGGTTGATGCGCTGGGGGAAGCCTCTGGGGCGCCCCCTGTTCCGCCAGTCCAAGCGACTGCGGAGCGGCCGTCGGTGACGGTAGCGGGCTCTGGAAGTCCTACCCCGGCTCGGAAGTCGGGGTTCAGAGCCCGCTGGAGTGTCCGCGCTTCCCGGCCTTCCCCGACTTGCGGGGAATCTGTGCCGCTGCGCTCGGAGCCAGGGGCAACTGCCGCGGCCCCCAGGCCAGCGCGAACTTCTCCAGTTCCGGTGTGCCCGGACTCCGCGGCGGCGTCGTCTCTTCCTGCCGAGACGGCCACCGTGGCCCCCAAGCCAGCGCAGGTTGACCCTGCACTAGACGGCCCAGCCTCTTCTTCGGCACCACTTTCCCCGGCTCGCCCCTCTCCTCAGGTCAAGGAGCCAGAAGCTGAAGAGAGCCCGGCTGGCCTGGCTGCCAGAGCCTCGGAGCCAGCTTCTCCTGATCGGCGTCTCGTCTCGGTTGCTGGTGCGTCGGCTCTTCCTGAGGACGAGGTAATGGAGGAGGTCGGGGGGACTGCCCTGGCCTCTGTTGCTCCATTGCCTCTGGCGGACTTCTTTGCGCTTGCCGAGTCGAGCGTCCGGCAGGTCTTGGCTGCACTAGGGCGCGAGCGGGAGGAGTATATGGTTGAACGGGACCGCCTCCTCATCTGGGGGGACTTTTTGCGGGAGAGGACCGCGAAGGTTAAGAGTGAGCTCGACTCCAGGCGGGAGTTGCTCGACTTCAGGGAAGCGCTCCTCGACCGGATGAAGCGGGCTGTCGACCGCATGGACACCGAATCACGGCAGATCAACCAGGAGACCCTGGAGGCACACGCCCGGGCCGAGGAGAGCCTCTCTGCTGCTGTGGAGATATGGCAGCGGTTGGAGCGCCGTGAACTCGCCGTTGAGGAACGGGAGCGTTGCATGGCAGCTGAGGCGGAGAGGGTCGCCGCGCAGCTGGCTGTGGGCGAGGATGACCTTCGAGCTCGGATGGAGGAGCTGGAGATCATGAAGGCAGACCTCGACTTGAGGGAGGAACAGGTCTCCCGTGATCGCCGGGCGGTCTTGGACCGGGAGTTGACCGCCGGCTTCAAGGCTGCTGAGTTGGAGCGGCTCGCCAAGGCTCTCCACCTTCGGGAGAGTTCCCTGGCGGCCAAGGAGAAGGAACTCTCCGAGAGGAACCTGGAGGCTCTGCAGGCGGCCCGCCGCGAGGTGGAGGAGCTTTCGGCATTGCGGTCCTCCGAGGTTCTTGCAGTTTCGAGCTTCGTGGATCGAGCGGGGTCCGCCCTGATCCCTCTTGGCTTCAGTCCGGTGAGGGCCGCGGACCCCGCGTTGGAGGTGATCCCTGCGCTGGAGTCGATCGGCGCCAAGCTGGACAGGCTAGACTCGGTGGTCGCCAGCGAGCTTGAGGCCGAGGGGCGCGGCCTAGCCTTAGAGGTCGCCTCACATGTGCTGGCATGCTTTAAGAGCCACGACCCCTCTTTTTTGCTAGAACCAGCGAGAGAGGGCCCAGCCGCAGAGCGGGAGCAAGCTGCCAGGGCAGAAGTCGAGTATGTGGCCGCCCTTATAGCCGCAAGGTTCCGGCGGGAGCCGGGAGGTCCTTAGGACTTGTTTTTCCCTTTTTATCGAGTCTGTAGTCCAGCTCATGGAGCCTCGCTTAATCTGACTCTTTTGGATACTTGTGTCTGTGATGCTTTTTCTCTCCTTCTTGGCTTTGCCTGGCTGAGTCCTTAGCTCCGCAAGGTACTCAGAGGCCATTTCCAATCTCGGAGCTTTTCACAGTCACCCTCCCCGGGTCCTAACTGTGTTAGGGGCCCCCGGAGGTCTCCGGATCTCGCCCTATGAGGAGCTCCAGATCTGCCTGCCACGTGGCGGGTCCGGAGCTCCTTTCTAAGAGGCGGGAGCTCCGGCCATGTTGGACACGTAGGGCTTTCGGAGCCCTCCCACCGAGGGGGAGGTCCGGCTTCCGCCCACCACGTGGCGAGCCCGGAGCCCTCCTCAAGGGAGGAGAGAGTTCCGGGCCCGCTGGACACGTGGGGCCCCGGGTCCCGCCCCTGCTGGAGGGGCAGGTCCCGGTACTTCCAGTCCCAGGCTGGAGTAGCTGGTAGCTCCTTTCCCCCCGCTTCATGCAGTCCCTGTTGCTGTAACCTGGAGGTCCTGCACACAGGCAGAGGAAACGTAATTCTCCTCGGGGGGTCCTCCCCTCCCGTCTCCTAGTCTTATCCGTCTTACGACCCTGATCCGCTATACGGGGCTTGGGCAATTCTGTGCACGAAGCGCCAGAGCTCCGGCTCCCTCCGAGGTCCGGGTACGGCCGTCCGATCCCTAGTACCGGGCCATGCGCTGGGGAAGCAGAGTGCACGCGCTTTGGGTTCATGACCAGGCAAAGCGGTCGTACTCCCCTGGACCTCCGGAGGGCAGGATGCGCATGCTTTGGGCTCTGGGCCGGCTAAGCTGGATACGCACCCTGGACCCCCCATGCACAACGCAGGCCTTTCCTGGAGGTAACCAACTGGCACCGCAACACCTGACTGGGGGAGGCCCGAGAGACCCACTCGGCCATCGGCAGGTGCCTCAAGCGCAGCCGCCTTCGGTAGGATAGCGAATGCCGACTATGGATGAGCGCAGGAGAGGGGGAGCTAGATGTACGATGAACATACAGAGATAGTGCGATCATAGAAATTAATGCATAATTTAAATGAGCGCATGAGAGAGAGCTAAGTAGAACGGGGCTCTGTATTCGTACCCATAGGTGGAATTCTGGCTGTACAGGGAGGCAATGCTCCGCCTTGTCTTCAAGGGAAGCAAGACTCTACGCGCTTAGGGTCGGAACCAGGCTAAACTGGACGTAGTCCTGTACCGTCCCTTGAGACTTAGCTGTCCTAAGCGCTGTTCCTAAATTCTATGGGATCTATTACAGAAGGGAATAACCCTGTTCTACTGATGCTCAGGAAGTAGGACTTACAGTGTTGCTCCATGGCAAGGATTTTTGGGAACGGATCCCACTCTCGGTTGGAAGGCATGTGTACTTGGGGCCGCAGCTTTCATGATTCGGAAGGGACCTTCCCTGCTGGGGGAGAGCTTATGGGTCCTTCTTGGAATAGAGCATGCCGCTTCACCAAGTTTCCCTCCTGCAGGCCCCCGACGCATTTGGTTCTTTGGCGGTAGTGCTTAGAGCACTAGCCGAGACTGTGCA
The DNA here is from genome assembly GCA_030760725.1 of Neostapfia colusana. Classification (NCBI taxonomy): domain Eukaryota; kingdom Viridiplantae; phylum Streptophyta; class Magnoliopsida; order Poales; family Poaceae; genus Neostapfia; species Neostapfia colusana. Next base: position 9,900,731 of record JASWHV010000016.1, read on the forward strand.
TTGCGGGGTGTTTCCTGCAGCTGAGTCTTGTCGACGAGGTTGTTATCTTCGCGCTGGATCAGGTCCTGCGCGGCTTCTCCTGGGGGCCCCCGGGGAGTTCTCCCCTTCTGGCTAAGGCCTTCAAGGGGTAGGTAGACCTGGGCTCGTCTTGGATGACCTAAGGCGTCTTTCCCTTCTGGCGAGGCCTTCAAGGGGTTGACAGACCTTAGGCGGCCCCCGAGAGGTATGTTCGAGGCACGGAGGCGCACCGCAGTTGGCTAACGCCCTGGCCTGTCACCGTCGGAACTGGAGTCCTCACCGTCATGCACTGTCTTTATGACACGCTGAGGCTCCTGGAACCCCACCTGGTGGGCAGCAGTGACTGGGGCATCGACCTTCTGTATGCCATCTCTCTGAGGGTAGGGCGGCGCTTCAGCCCTCTGCTGTCTTCCTTTGCGGAAGCGCTCTGCGAGCCTCTGGATCTCCCAGCACTCGGCAGCAGTATGGTTGCAGGTGCCATGCACGGGACATAGCCCGCCTTGGTCACTGTCTGGGGCCGGTGATTGCCGCTGCCTTTTGTCGGGGCATGGCCCCCAAGCTCCACTGGTCGTCGCAGCTGCGGCGACGGGGGCCGTGAATGGTGACTTCATCTTGCCACCCCCCCGGTTCTTGGTCTTCTTGCCACCCCCATAGGCAGCAGCACCGGACCCGGGCTGTCCTCCTGACTCGGAGGTCGGCAGAGCGTGCCAGTTCCGCCCTTCAGCTGCTCTGGCGCACTTGTCCGCCAGGCTGAAGAGCTCCGAGACGTCGCGGACCTCTCTGGTCGCGAGCTTCTCAAGCATTTTCTCATCCCGGACACCCTGTCGGAACGCCACCACCACAGAGGCACTTTGGATATGCGGGATGGTGTTGCGTACCTGAGAGAACCGCTGGATGAAAGAGTGCAGCGACTCCCCAGGTTGTTGCTTGACGGCGTGGAGGTCAAGCTCCATGCCGGGACGGGTGTAGGAGCTGCCGAAGTTGGCGACGAGCTGCCGAAGTTGGCGACGAACTGCCGGCAGAGCTCTCCCCAGGAGGTTATGGACCCCTGAGGTAGATTCATGAGCCAAGACCGAGCTGGGCCGGTCAAGGCGACGGGGAAGTAGTTGGCCATGACAGCCTCGTTGTAAGGGCCTCAGTTTTTGACACTCATTTGCAGTGTTCATCACCACACCACACACCTCATTTGAGGAAGAATGATGAACACAAATAAAGAGCAAGTAACAATTATCAACATGCTCATTAGGGAACAAACTCACACATTGCAAAAGTGGTACTTCCCACATGTGATATAGATGGGCTGGACATATGAAAACTCCTACACTTTGCTAAGGATGTCCATGCCAAGTTTCACCCAAATTCAAAACATTTTTGAGGTCATCTTGGGTGTAGATAGGAAAGGGGCAGTTTGAAAACATATTCAAATTCAAACTGTTTTCACCCACTGAATTTAAAAGTGGAAGGCATATTCTTGCTCAGCACATTTTTGTGAGCTCACACACCAATTTTCACTCCATTTGGAGTTGATCTTGACATGAGCTAAGGGGGAGAAATTCAAACTTTATTTGAATTTCAAACTGCACTTGTGCTGAAATTCATTCAAACCAAACATCATTTGAACTTTGATCAATTCAAATGGCTCTTGGGTGAATAATTTGAGTTGCCAAGGGTAGAATAGGGTTCACTGTTTACCACAGCTGTTAGGAATAAATTTCAGAGGTTAAAAGAGGAGTGGGACCCACATGTCAGCCTCAGCCTCAAAGCAAACCGACTGAAACACAGTTCAGTCGGTTCCCGGCTGTTGTGCGCGCGCGCCACCGAAGGGGCCGGCCGGCGCCAGCTCCTGCTGCGTGCCCCAAGCCGGAGACCAGCCGGCCGGGCTATTTATTCCCTCCCCGGCGTGCTTCAGTCACCATTTCCTCGAGCTGCCGACGCACACGACTTGTTTTTCCACTGCCATCGCCGCCGCTCGAGTTCCTGCTTGATCAAGCCGATCGCAGCCCCTTCTTTCCATTCCAAGGTCCCAGCAAGGTACTAGCAACCATCCTCCATCCTTCCCATTGATAGAAATCGATTGAAACCGAGTGATATCGGCTGTGCCGAAAGATCAAACTCGGAACTGGAAACCGCCGCACCTCGGGCTCTCGTGGACAGCCCAACCTGGGCGTTGTCACGCCCGAGCCAAGGCACCCTTGGACGCGCAAGTGATCGGTGCTGCTCATCCCCGAGCCACAGCTCGAGTGGTTGCTCACCGGCGGCGAATTTCCACTTTTCCCCTTTCTGTGTGCAGAACGACCCTCGGGTACGATTCTGTTTAATTCGTGCTCTAGAAAGGATTAGAGGGCCTCAGGCCACTCCCACACGAACTAGACACGGTGACGCACAAGTTGCCTTCACAACTCTGGGCCGGAGAACTTCTGTGCCCGGCGTAATTCAAGGTCTACTAATGGCGGAACGCACGGGGGGTATCGGGCGCACGGTGAGGACCTATTTCGGGCCTTCCCCGAGCTGCCCCGAGTTCATGTCGACCTTCTCTGAGGTCCACTGATGCTCCCCGACCGATTTCCCAAGTAGCTGAGGCACTAGGAGCGTCAGCCGACATGGCCGAAGTCGTTCCGATATGGCGGCTCGTCGCCGACCATGCTCCGGCCGTTGTCATGAGCAGCTGACCCTCGGATCATGTTCCCCAAGTAAAAGTAGGCAGGGGCGGCCAGAATCAAGAAGTTTGAAGCGGTACAGCAGCCAGCGGCGAGCTCTCCGGCGAGGTCCCTCGGCGGCGGAGCGCGGGTGTCGCGAGGTTGAAGAAGGGGGTGGACCCCAGCTGTCAGCGGCCGATATTTTGAATCGGGATCCGGCTGCGGCCGGGATCGGGTGTGCTGGCGCGCAAAAGCCTTGTGGGCCGCGGTGTGCTGTCGCTTCGGCGTGCGACGCGTGTCCCCTGGGCCCACGCGCGAGTTTAAACTTTTCCCCGATTTTCAGATTTCCTTCAAACTTCAAATCCTTATAACTTTGGCTTGAAAGCTCCAAATTGAGTGAACCAAATTTTGCTGGATTCAGCTCTTTGAGTACTTTCCAGAAAATCAAGTGTCACTTCATGAAATTCCCTAATTCTCCAGAATTAATTCCTTAATGTTTAAACTGTTAGGAATTTTAACTGGAGAATCCTTTGGCGGAAAATCCTGAAATTTTGATGAGATGTTCACCAAAATATCATTGAGCTACCATAAAAATTTCAGATCCATTTGAGCTCATTTAGTCCACCTAATGGTGTGATTAGTAAAACTGTTCCAGAGAAAATAGAAAATGTTCAGAAACATTTTCAGGATTTTCTCTGAAATTGTTTAGCTCATATCTTTAGTTAGAGACTTCCAAATTAAGTAAGACCAATTCCATTAGAACCCTCTGAAAATCTAGTTTTCAGAAAGTCATAGTTTGTTTCATGAAACTACCTAGAACACCCTAAAAGCCTTTAATTAAGGTCAAGGACATAATTATTTGTGGAGGGCTCAAATGAGCTTTGCTGCAACTAAAACTTGACCAAGTCTCTGTTTAGGTTGTAACCAAGCCACAGTAAAAGTTTCACAGTCATTAGGTCTATCTAGTAAAGGTTATAGACTTCACAACTTCAAAGTTAATACAAATGCATTTAATTAATACATACATTGTTCTTATCATGTAGTCGCTAAGGTCGAGGAGGAACCCGAAGTCCTAGACTTCGTTACTCCGGAGGAACAGCTAGCCTACGACCAAGAGCAGCAAGGCAAGCCCCGGTTTGCATTAACCTTTTTACAAATTTTTATTGTTTTGAGCACATACTTGTTTTCTTTGTTCTTTGCATTAGAGTCTTGATTGGAAACCCAACTGCACAGCCAAGAAAACCATGGGTTGGGTTTAGGATTGCAAACCTCGTTAGCCACTGCATTGCTAGGATAGAGTAGGATTCGGTACAAGTCGAGTAGTTGGAACTACTCGCGAGAATAGGCTAGAGGCACATTGCTCGGGTAGAGGTAGCACATGAAACACATGGCAAGAAAAATGAGACCGAGCGGAGAGTAAGGGCAGCAGGACTTTGGGGCCTGTGTGCTGTAGCTCCGTTTGTGTCGATTGAGGACCGAGCCGTGTGCGGGCCTGTTGAACAAGCTAGAACAGTACCGAAGACCTACCGGCTATATGGGAACCGGGAAACTGATGTAACTCGGGTAGCTGGGTATTGAGGCATTGCCCGTCGTTCAGAGGGTAGGTTGAGAGCTCGAGGTGTAAATCAGCTGGCGGCACAGAGATGCGCGTGCAGGGACCTCTTGCTCGGGACGATGGGACCGGTTCAATATTTGGCTAACGGGTGAAAGGTAGTCGCGTACGGCGTCCGTGATGGTTGTTGTAGGCAACATCGAGTACGGGCGTACGTGACGGGTTGTTCGGGTAACCCTGCAGGTGTAAATCGATTATAATCGCCGTCCCTCGCGGTCAGTGAGTACCACTTGTTCACTGTACCGTGACGTAGAAAGAACAGGCTAGTTACATGTTAAAATGTTGCTGATTGAAAGCTGGACATTGATTGTTAATGATATGTTGTAGCTTAGTGCTAACTAAAGTTCTTTTCAACTTTGGGCAAAGTACATGAGAGAAATGCGTTTCTTGTTTGATTGCGGCTCTCTCATGTGCCTTCGCGTAAAGTTCTCCACAACCTGCTGCTAAAACTTGAAAGTAAGGTTCTACTAATTAGGCGAGTCCTTGCAAATGATTTTTACCTCATGCAACCCATCACCCTCATGTAGAAGTTTCATGTTTAGGTGAGACGGGTCAGACTTGCTGAGCCTTCGTGCTCACTGCTTGTGTTTGAAGCTTTTGCAGGGTTCTATGAGGAAGGGACTCCCGAAGAGGAGACGGAACCCCAGGAGGGGAACCCCGTCGAGTGGGAGTCGTGCACGCCGCAGAGTTAGTGTGCGTGTGTGCTAGCAAGGACACATTCGAGGGCTGAACGTGCACTTGATGCTTAGTCTACGCCCGCGAGTGTGGACTAAACTTATTTTGATGTAAACATGTTGATAAACTTGTTTATGTAATAAAGCTTCCGCTTCCGCTTTGTACCTTTGACGTGTGTTATACGGTGCTGTGCAACGCAGTACCCCTCAGCGTGATCCTGGCTCGACAGGACCCAGTGGGGTCGTGTCAGCGTGGTATCAGAGCTCGCTTGAGGTTTAACACAGTACAAAGGTCTTCTTTTTCAAAAATCCAGTGAGGAACGAGTTAGTAGCCCGTATAAGGATGTTATTAGTATATAGAAAGTGGCTTAGTAACCTATTTGTTATGTCGGAAAATCGTGCATCTCGGGACGTTCATGTCTTGGGGGGTGCACGTAAGCGCTGTCCACCAGTGCGCACAAGCTGAAGGGTGGAGCCCCACGGGTGGCAGGTAACCCGACCCGCTTTGATATCCTCTACGACTCTTCATGTCGTTTGGGGTATTCGAGCAACGTCTGTCCCTGGCGTGCGTGGTGCAACATGGGAGACCCCGTCACGTGGTCTGAAACGTGAACACGTAACTCAAGGCGTGTTTGGCTTGAGAACATCCGGGCGAGTGATGACGGCCGGATGTACCAACTGTATGGATTCCGGGCTCGGTGTGCAGCCGAGTCTGATGATTGGTTGAATTTCTGCAGGTAGCCTTACCACGAAACGGTAGACGTGTAGTATCCGTGTGCGAGTGACGAGTAGTGCCACTGAACTAACGACGCCGGCTAAGTCCGGTATAGGTTTTTCCTTTGTGAGGACGTAGTACCGACATAATCTGGTGACGCCTCGACGTCACACCCAACAAAATGAACAACTTCATTTAAAAACTTGAAGGATTTGATCCAAAGTAGTAAAACTTGATGTAACCCCTTCCCTTGAACAGGATATTCAAAGTTAATAAGTTTTCAACTTATAGGATGTTAAGGACAGAGCACTCTGTTTTCAGCTAAATCAAGGCTGAAGTTAATCAGAGGTTAGAGGTTGAGTTCTTTCGAGGTTGGGGTCGTATGATACATTTCTGGAAAGCTTTGGAGGAGCTTTACAACTTTTCTGTTGAGTTCCAGAGGTGTTTCATCCCTTAACCACTCGAAAAATGCAGTAGAGTTGAAACTGTCCAGAAAACAGGACGGAGCAAAGACTCTCTGTAGACTCTCTGTGAATTAAGCATAACTTCCTGCATAAAAATCCAAAAATAGAAAATGAGGTGGTTCTGGGAAGCTTATGAGATGGGTTACAACTTTGTAACAGAAAGTTTTGTCAGATTAGGAACAGAATTAACTGGAATTCTTGGATCAAATCAGTACCTAAGGCAGGGAGGTGCTGTCCAATTATTTCCAGAAATTCTGTTAACTTTGACATCTCATAACTTTTGAACCAGAGCAGATCTTAGGCCAACCAAATACTTTCTGGAAAGCTATTGAAGTTAACTTTAACTTTGATGTTGAGCTCCAGGACTGGTTTTGCTTTTAACCTGGCCTAAATCAGATTGTTATGGAAACTGGTCAGGGCTGTCATGGGAACAGCAGATCAGCAGTCAAATTTGTTTAAAAATTTGAACTATGTTTCCAAGTGTTAAGGGTTCAATGACATATCTTATGTTATAACTCAATGGTTTACTGTTTAAATAAATATTTGACATTTCTCAAATATATTTTTACAGATGGCAGCAGATAAACGGTTGGAGAACGGGTGGGTAGTTTCCCACTGCTCTGACCGTAGCGGCTACCCGGAAGCATTGTGGCAAATGCTCCAATATTTCGGGTATAACCAGATGCCGCAATACTTCGCCAAGGAAGAAGGCGAAGAGGGGAACAAGACGTGGACGATCCATGTCGAGGTTCCTGCAGGACCTACGCCACCCGGCTGGGTGCCCTTCACCGTCACGGTGAGAGGAAGACAACCAGAAGGGATGTGGCAAGTGGCAGCCCGTGACACTATGTCACGTTTCTGTCAACTACACGTGCAGGCTATGGAGGGAACTCCATACGCACTCGTTCCGGTGGAGGGACGAGCTCAGCATGTGTGGGAAGAAAGGTACCTGGAGGCAACAGACCCGACTTGCCCGAGGTACAACCCCGCGGAGGCAAACCTCAGCCTCCACATGAGGGCGGGAAACGCTGTGATGGACAGCCAAGCTGTTCATGCGGAGCATCTCGCCACCAAGCTCAAGGAGAGCACAAGCCGTGGAGATTATTTTGAGAGTGCTCACAGTGCACTCCGCAATGTGCTCCTTCCGACGATCAAGCGACTGAATGAACAACACAATCAGTTGCGTCGTCTGAAGAAGGCAAAGAAGAAGAGCCGTGTTGACATTGCGGCGTTGCAAGAGCTGGTGCAGACCCTAACCCAGCAGAATGAGGACCTTGCTCAAGAGCGGGACGACGCTATTGAGGAAGGACAAGGCTGGGAAGAGGACTACAACCAGGCTATGGACGAGGTGCATGCATTGCAGGACCTCGTGCCCCCGGTATTGGGCGTACCGGTAGTCTTGGGTCTTCCAGCCATGGGAGAACCTGGAATGGGAGAAGAGGTGGTAGACCCCGAGCCAACAGCAGAGGTACCGGAGGAGGACGACCCACAGGAGGTCGAGTTCTACTCCGAGTAGAGGGTTACGGTTGCCAAGTAGGGCAGCTAGGGTAGCGTAACCCAACTTTTGTAATCGGTGACATGTCGTGTAGACAGTAGCGTATGTATAGGTAGTGACGGCATGAGCACGACTTCTCGGAGGTCCGAGAATAATGTATCTTGTATAAAGTTTATGCTTTATCAATATATGTGAATGTTGTGCAAGTTAGTCATGCGTCGCTTCAATACTTACTGCTGTTTATGGAATTTTGAGTAAGACATGTGCTAATTGCTGCTGTGTTGAATTTCAGAATGACGCGTACTCGTGCCAACCCTGATGTTGGAGGTACTAGCCAAGGGGGAGAGACCTCCCAACCGCCTCCCGAGGACTCCTCGGGACAGCAGCAGCAACAGCAACAGCAAACACCGCCACCGCCACTGCCAACGGTTACATTGGCCGACATTGTCGCGGCAATGGCGGGTTCACATCAGCAGCATACAGAGCTGCTGCAAACGTTAATTGCGAATACGTCTCGCCCAGAGAGACGTCAAGATCGTGAGGAGCGCCAACAGAGCTCCTACTCCGACTTCCTGGCGACTCATCCCCCTGTATTCTCAAGGGCGGATGAACCACTTGACGCGGACAACTGGCTCCGCGCCATAGAGATGAAGTTCGGGCTGCTCCAAATCAGCGAGCAGCGCAAGACTCAGTTCGCGGTCCAGCAGCTCCAAGGATCCGCGAGCGCGTGGTGGGCCAACTTTTGTGCTTCACAACCCACCGACCGAGTGATGACCTGGGCGGAGTTCCGGACGGCCTTCCGGGCCTATCATATACCGCCCGGTTTGATGAAGAGGAAGACGCAGGAGTTCCTACACCTGCAACAAGGGAGCCGGAACGCGCTGGAGTACTCCAGGGCGTTCAACGATCTCGCACTCTACGCGTCGTATCACGCAGATACGGACGAGAAGCGGCGGGACCACTTTTACCAGGGGCTTAACCCGCTCCTGAAGGACAAGCTGGCGATGTTCAATCGCGGCAGCCTCAACGACATAATTGATGCTGCGATTGTTCAGGAAGACTCCGGCAAGGAGTTGGCGGCGGCAGAGCGAAAGCGAAGCGCGCCGCAGAGCAGCGGAGAAGGAGGCGGTCCTTCTCAGAAGTTTCGGATGGTGAATCGCCCACCATCAGGTCCGCGCTGGCAGCCACCACAGCGGTCGATGCCGTTCCGCGGTCGGCCGTATTCTTCACCGGCATTCCGGCCGGCACTGCCAGCACCACCGCAACAACAGCAGCAGCAGCGGGCGATGCCGCGTGCCTTTGCACCTCCGCAACGCATGCCGGGCTTTCGTCCCCCGAGTACTCCACCAGCAGCGGCCACATGTTACAAGTGTGGTCGTCCAGGACACTTCGCGAGCAGTTGCCCGGAGAGGCAAGGCGGCGGAGTGGCACCACAGTTTCCGGGGAGGAATCAACCCCGGAACCCTACTAATGCGCGGCGGGCAAACCCTAGGCCCGGTACTGTCCACCAGCTTGCCATTGAGGACGTGCCGGAGGGCGAGCCAATCCTTGCGGGTATGTTCCAACTCCACCAGCATCCCGCTATAGTACTATTTGATTCAGGCGCCACGCATAATTTTATTAGCCAAGCTTTCATTGCTAAACACAGCTTGCCAATACTACCCACCGATAGTCCATATTTAATTTGTTCACCGGGTGGGAAGATTTCAGCAAGCGTAATGGTCTCCAAAGCACCATTATGCTTAGCGGGTAGAGTGTACCCCACGTCTCTCATTATCTTAGAGGGACAGAAGGTCGATGTCATCCTAGGGATGTCGTGGTTAACCCGCCACGGCGCTGTTTTAGACACCGTCCTTCGAGTCGTGCACTTAAACTCAGAAGTGCACGGTTCTCACTCATTATTTCTGGACAGTCCAGAAATAAAACTTCCAAGTGTCTATCAAGCCACAACCATCAGATTGGAAGACATTCCAGTGGTCCGAGAATTCCCTGATGTATTCCCGGATGATTTGCCGGGGATGCCACCCGATAGAGAGGTGGAGTTCAAGATTGAACTTGCACCGGGAACCATGCCAATATCCCGAAGGCCGTACAAGATGGCGCCCAAGGAGTTGGCTGAACTGAAGACTCAGCTCACGGACCTTCTGGAGAAGGGTTTTATTAGGCCGAGCTCCTCGCCATGGGGCTGTTCGGCATTATTTGTCAAAAAGAAGGATGAAACGTTGCGGCTTTGCGTGGACTACCGTCCATTAAATGCCGTAACCATCAAGAACAAGTACCCGTTGCCACGGATCGACATGTTGTTTGATCAGTTGGTCGAAGCAAAGGTCTTTTCCAAGATGGATTTAAGATCCGGGTACCATCAGATTAAGATCAGGGCTGAGGACATTCCAAAGACAGCTTTTTCGACAAGGTACGGACTTTATGAGTACCTGGTCATGTCCTTCGGCCTCACCAATGCTCCAGCTCACTTCATGTACTTAATGAACTCGGTGTTCATGCCGGAGCTGGACAAGTTTGTCGTGGTCTTCATCGACGACATCCTGGTATATTCCAAGTCGGAGGAAGATCACAAGAAACATCTGCGTATAGTCTTGCAACGGCTGCGGGATCACAAGTTATACGCAAAGTTCAGCAAATGCGAATTTTGGATATCGCAAGTGCCTTTCCTCGGGCATATCATCTCGGCGGAGGGTATCGCTGTGGACCCGAGCAAAATCACGCAAGTGCTGAATTGGAAATCCCCGAGAACTGTTCATGAGGTACGGAGTTTCCTCGGACTCGCGGGATATTATCGGAGGTTCATTCCGAACTTCTCGAAGATTGCCAAGCCAATGACAGAGCTGCTAAAGAAGGCTACCAAATATGTTTGGAGTCCAGCATGTGAAGCAGCATTCAAGACTTTAGTCAAGCACCTAACATCAGCACCGGTTTTGGCGCAGCCAGACACAACAAAACCGTTCGATGTGTACTGCGATGCATCCGGCATTGGGCTCGGATGTGTGCTGATGCAAGACCGAAGAGTGGTCGCGTATGGATCACGACAGCTTAGGAACCATGAGCAAAATTATCCAACTCACGATTTGGAGCTCGCTGCCGTGGTACTTGCACTGAAAATGTGGAGGCACTACCTACTCGGTAACCTCGTACATTTATATACCGACCACAAAAGCCTCAAGTACATCTTCACTCAGAAGGAGCTGAACATGAGGCAACGAAGATGGTTGGAACTGATAAAGGATTACGAGATAGAGATCCATTATCATCCGGGCAAGGCAAACGTTGTGGCAGACGCGCTAAGCCGCAAGTCACACGTCAATAATCTGACCATCACACCGTTGGAAGAGAGCGAACCACCACTACATGTGATTCCACATGGAGCTCTCTACAACCTAGCTTTGATCCCCACCATCCGTGAAGAGATAGCGGCAGCCCAGAAGAATGACAAGGGCATGTCACATTTGCGGAGACGTGTAGACAGTGGGGAGTTGAACTGTTTCCGGAAGGACGGAGACGGCGTCCTATGGTTCAAGGACCGGATCGTCGTACCCCGAAACCCGGAGTTACGGAAGAAAATCTTTGATGAGGCTCACTTATCAAAGTTTTCTATTCACCCCGGCAGCAACAAGATGTATCAAGAACTCAGAAGCAAGTTTTGGTGGACACGGATGAAGCGAGAGACTGCAAAATACGTGTCCGAGTGTGATACATGTCGACGGGTGAAGGCAGACCACATGCGGAAACCGGGACTGCTGCAACCACTGGGCATTCCTGCCTGGAAGTGGGAGGACGTGAGCATGGATTTCGTCGTCGGTTTACCCACCACCTTACAGAAACATGATTCTGTGTGGGTGATCGTCGATCGGCTCACCAAAGTTGCCCATTTCATCCCGGTCAACACCAACTACAACGCCAAGAAGTACGCTGAACTGTACATCTCACGGATCCTATGCTTATATGGCGTACCCCGTACCATCGTATCGGACCGGGGCACTTTATTTGTGTCCCGTTTTTGGGAGCAGCTACACGCTGCCTTGGGGACGAAGCTGATCCGTAGTTCAGCCTACCACCCGCAGACGGATGGGCAAACGGAGCGGGTAAATCAAATCCTAGAAGACATGCTACGAGCTTGCGCTATCGACCACGGCAAGAATTGGGATGATCACTTGCCATTAGCCGAGTTCTCGTACAACAATGGGTACCAAGCCAGCATCAAGATGGCGCCCTACGAGGCGCTATACGGCAGGAGATGCCGCACACCACTGAACTGGTGTGAATCTGGCGAGAGGGTTACCTTCGGGATTGATCTTGTCAACAACGCGGAAGAAAAGGTTCGATTAATTCAAGCGAACCTAAAAGCCGCTCAATCCCGACAGAAACAGTATGCGGACCGGAGGAGGCGCCCATTACAATTCGAAGTTGGAGATCACGTATACCTACGAGTGTCTCCAATGAAGGGCGTAAACAGATTTGGGGTGAGAAGAAAGTTAGCACCCCGATTCATCGGTCCATTCCAGATTACCGAAAGATGTGGATCGGTGGCATACCGGCTGAAATTACCAGAAGCACTTTCCGGTGTGCACGACGTCTTTCACATTTCCCAGCTGAGGAAGTGTCTCAAGCTATCAACTACCGTTCAGCTGGAAGACATTGAAGAACTGCAACCGGATCTCACCTATCGGGAGGAACCGGTGCAGATTATTGATGAAAAGGCCCGAACCACACGCAACCGTACGTTGTGGTTCTACAAGGTTCTATGGAGTAATCACTCCATGGACGAAGCGACATGGGAGAGCGAAGAATTCCTTCGCACTAACTACCCCGACTTTTTCACGTCGCATATCCGGTAATTTTCCACCGTCCTCTCTCTCATTTTCACCTTATAATCTCGGGACGAGATTCTTTTAAGGGGGGAGGAATGTAAGGGCCTCAGTTTTTGACACTCATTTGCAGTGTTCATCACCACACCACACACCTCATTTGAGGAAGAATGATGAACACAAATAAAGAGCAAGTAACAATTATCAACATGCTCATTAGGGAACAAACTCACACATTGCAAAAGTGGTACTTCCCACATGTGATATAGATGGGCTGGACATATGAAAACTCCTACACTTTGCTAAGGATGTCCATGCCAAGTTTCACCCAAATTCAAAACATTTTTGAGGTCATCTTGGGTGTAGATAGGAAAGGGGCAGTTTGAAAACATATTCAAATTCAAACTGTTTTCACCCACTGAATTTAAAAGTGGAAGGCATATTCTTGCTCAGCACATTTTTGTGAGCTCACACACCAATTTTCACTCCATTTGGAGTTGATCTTGACATGAGCTAAGGGGGAGAAATTCAAACTTTATTTGAATTTCAAACTGCACTTGTGCTGAAATTCATTCAAACCAAACATCATTTGAACTTTGATCAATTCAAATGGCTCTTGGGTGAATAATTTGAGTTGCCAAGGGTAGAATAGGGTTCACTGTTTACCACAGCTGTTAGGAATAAATTTCAGAGGTTAAAAGAGGAGTGGGACCCACATGTCAGCCTCAGCCTCAAAGCAAACCGACTGAAACACAGTTCAGTCGGTTCCCGGCTGTTGTGCGCGCGCGCCACCGAAGGGGCCGGCCGGCGCCAGCTCCTGCTGCGTGCCCCAAGCCGGAGACCAGCCGGCCGGGCTATTTATTCCCTCCCCGGCGTGCTTCAGTCACCATTTCCTCGAGCTGCCGACGCACACGACTTGTTTTTCCACTGCCATCGCCGCCGCTCGAGTTCCTGCTTGATCAAGCCGATCGCAGCCCCTTCTTTCCATTCCAAGGTCCCAGCAAGGTACTAGCAACCATCCTCCATCCTTCCCATTGATAGAAATCGATTGAAACCGAGTGATATCGGCTGTGCCGAAAGATCAAACTCGGAACTGGAAACCGCCGCACCTCGGGCTCTCGTGGACAGCCCAACCTGGGCGTTGTCACGCCCGAGCCAAGGCACCCTTGGACGCGCAAGTGATCGGTGCTGCTCATCCCCGAGCCACAGCTCGAGTGGTTGCTCACCGGCGGCGAATTTCCACTTTTCCCCTTTCTGTGTGCAGAACGACCCTCGGGTACGATTCTGTTTAATTCGTGCTCTAGAAAGGATTAGAGGGCCTCAGGCCACTCCCACACGAACTAGACACGGTGACGCACAAGTTGCCTTCACAACTCTGGGCCGGAGAACTTCTGTGCCCGGCGTAATTCAAGGTCTACTAATGGCGGAACGCACGGGGGGTATCGGGCGCACGGTGAGGACCTATTTCGGGCCTTCCCCGAGCTGCCCCGAGTTCATGTCGACCTTCTCTGAGGTCCACTGATGCTCCCCGACCGATTTCCCAAGTAGCTGAGGCACTAGGAGCGTCAGCCGACATGGCCGAAGTCGTTCCGATATGGCGGCTCGTCGCCGACCATGCTCCGGCCGTTGTCATGAGCAGCTGACCCTCGGATCATGTTCCCCAAGTAAAAGTAGGCAGGGGCGGCCAGAATCAAGAAGTTTGAAGCGGTACAGCAGCCAGCGGCGAGCTCTCCGGCGAGGTCCCTCGGCGGCGGAGCGCGGGTGTCGCGAGGTTGAAGAAGGGGGTGGACCCCAGCTGTCAGCGGCCGAAATTTTGAATCGGGATCCGGCTGCGGCCGGGATCGGGTGTGCTGGCGCGCAAAAGCCTTGTGGGCCGCGGTGTGCTGTCGCTTCGGCGTGCGACGCGTGTCCCCTGGGCCCACGCGCGAGTTTAAACTTTTCCCCGATTTTCAGATTTCCTTCAAACTTCAAATCCTTATAACTTTGGCTTGAAAGCTCCAAATTGAGTGAACCAAATTTTGCTGGATTCAGCTCTTTGAGTACTTTCCAGAAAATCAAGTGTCACTTCATGAAATTCCCTAATTCTCCAGAATTAATTCCTTAATGTTTAAACTGTTAGGAATTTTAACTGGAGAATCCTTTGGCGGAAAATCCTGAAATTTTGATGAGATGTTCACCAAAATATCATTGAGCTACCATAAAAATTTCAGATCCATTTGAGCTCATTTAGTCCACCTAATGGTGTGATTAGTAAAACTGTTCCAGAGAAAATAGAAAATGTTCAGAAACATTTTCAGGATTTTCTCTGAAATTGTTTAGCTCATATCTTTAGTTAGAGACTTCCAAATTAAGTAAGACCAATTCCATTAGAACCCTCTGAAAATCTAGTTTTCAGAAAGTCATAGTTTGTTTCATGAAACTACCTAGAACACCCTAAAAGCCTTTAATTAAGGTCAAGGACATAATTATTTGTGGAGGGCTCAAATGAGCTTTGCTGCAACTAAAACTTGACCAAGTCTCTGTTTAGGTTGTAACCAAGCCACAGTAAAAGTTTCACAGTCATTAGGTCTATCTAGTAAAGGTTATAGACTTCACAACTTCAAAGTTAATACAAATGCATTTAATTAATACATACATTGTTCTTATCATGTAGTCGCTAAGGTCGAGGAGGAACCCGAAGTCCTAGACTTCGTTACTCCGGAGGAACAGCTAGCCTACGACCAAGAGCAGCAAGGCAAGCCCCGGTTTGCATTAACCTTTTTACAAATTTTTATTGTTTTGAGCACATACTTGTTTTCTTTGTTCTTTGCATTAGAGTCTTGATTGGAAACCCAACTGCACAGCCAAGAAAACCATGGGTTGGGTTTAGGATTGCAAACCTCGTTAGCCACTGCATTGCTAGGATAGAGTAGGATTCGGTACAAGTCGAGTAGTTGGAACTACTCGCGAGAATAGGCTAGAGGCACATTGCTCGGGTAGAGGTAGCACATGAAACACATGGCAAGAAAAATGAGACCGAGCGGAGAGTAAGGGCAGCAGGACTTTGGGGCCTGTGTGCTGTAGCTCCGTTTGTGTCGATTGAGGACCGAGCCGTGTGCGGGCCTGTTGAACAAGCTAGAACAGTACCGAAGACCTACCGGCTATATGGGAACCGGGAAACTGATGTAACTCGGGTAGCTGGGTATTGAGGCATTGCCCGTCGTTCAGAGGGTAGGTTGAGAGCTCGAGGTGTAAATCAGCTGGCGGCACAGAGATGCGCGTGCAGGGACCTCTTGCTCGGGACGATGGGACCGGTTCAATATTTGGCTAACGGGTGAAAGGTAGTCGCGTACGGCGTCCGTGATGGTTGTTGTAGGCAACATCGAGTACGGGCGTACGTGACGGGTTGTTCGGGTAACCCTGCAGGTGTAAATCGATTATAATCGCCGTCCCTCGCGGTCAGTGAGTACCACTTGTTCACTGTACCGTGACGTAGAAAGAACAGGCTAGTTACATGTTAAAATGTTGCTGATTGAAAGCTGGACATTGATTGTTAATGATATGTTGTAGCTTAGTGCTAACTAAAGTTCTTTTCAACTTTGGGCAAAGTACATGAGAGAAATGCGTTTCTTGTTTGATTGCGGCTCTCTCATGTGCCTTCGCGTAAAGTTCTCCACAACCTGCTGCTAAAACTTGAAAGTAAGGTTCTACTAATTAGGCGAGTCCTTGCAAATGATTTTTACCTCATGCAACCCATCACCCTCATGTAGAAGTTTCATGTTTAGGTGAGACGGGTCAGACTTGCTGAGCCTTCGTGCTCACTGCTTGTGTTTGAAGCTTTTGCAGGGTTCTATGAGGAAGGGACTCCCGAAGAGGAGACGGAACCCCAGGAGGGGAACCCCGTCGAGTGGGAGTCGTGCACGCCGCAGAGTTAGTGTGCGTGTGTGCTAGCAAGGACACGTTCGAGGGCTGAACGTGCCCTTGATGCTTAGTCTACGCCCGCGAGTGTGGACTAAACTTATTTTGATGTAAACATGTTGATAAACTTGTTTATGTAATAAAGCTTCCGCTTCCGCTTTGTACCTTTGACGTGTGTTATACGGTGCTGTGCAACGCAGTACCCCTCAGCGTGATCCTGGCTCGACAGGACCCAGTGGGGTCGTGTCACTCGTCCCCTCCTGCGGCAAGTACGGCGGTGGAGTAGATCTGGAGGAACTCCGCTGGGTTGACGCTACCGTCGTACTTCTCGGGCAGATGCGGGCGAAACTTGCGTGGCCACCTTGCGAAGCGAAGGTGGGATGCAAGGGCCGCACATCCTGCACCTGCTGCTGCAGGTACTGGCACTGCGAACGCTTGGTTCGCACCTGGCACCGCGTATCCCGGCATGGGCATGGCTGCACCATAGACCGGGGCCGCTACTTGCGGCGCATATAGCTGTGGCATATGCTGCGCAGCATATGCCTGAGGCAGGGCTCGCGTGGCGAAGGCCTGCCCTTCTGGTTGTGTCGAGGCCGACGACATGCTGTCGCCTGCCTCATGGTTGCGACGCCTCTCTCGGCGTCGCTCGAGGTACACCCGGGCGTCCTGGCCCAAGTGGCACCGTTCCAGTTCCCTTCGCAGGTCCGTCGACAGGAGTCTGGAGGAGCTGGAATCCGCCGTTTGCCCGTCAACCGTGGGTGTGCGCGTCAGCGACACAGCCGGTTGTCCTGGGCGCCGTCCTCGCCGAAACCGAGGGTTCGCGGTGGCGACGACGAGGCGGTCCACCTCGCGGACCCATTGCTGGGTCGCTGAATGGGGCGCATCCCCAGCAGGAGGGTTGCGCAGCAGCGCTCTTGCTGCAGCTAGCGCACCTCCATGGTGTACGCTCAGCGCTGCAGAAGATCTCACACTGGTCGGGGCCTGCATAGACGGAGTCGGCGTTGCCGGAGTCGGCTGCTGGCTACCAGCTTGTGCCGACACACTCCGTCCTGAGTGTGTCGACATGTACTCCCCAGTGGTCACGGTTCGCCGTGAACGCGGAGGGGGAGAGTTTGCCGCTGAAGGAAGCTTGGTCATCTTCGTCGGCGGAAACTCGTCGCGCTAGGAGAAAAGCCCCCTACCTAGCGCGCCAAATGTCGAAGTGTGCGGTTGACACTTCCCCCGGGCCTGCACTGGGCAGCCCGCGAAGGTTCTTTTTTCGGAGGGGCTAGTCCCTAGCGGAGAGCTTGCGCAGATGGACGAGTTAGTGAGAGCTTGACACGGTGAGTTTTACGTGGTTCAGGCCGCCGGAGCGTAAAACCCTACGTCCACGGCGAGCTATGGAGCTCGCTGTATTGCTTGCTGCTCAGGGCCGGAGGCCTGAGCTTGGGAGTGAGTTACAGCTTGAGAGTGTATGGGTAGCGTATGAGTTGCAAAGTGCGAACCCCTGCTATCGACGCCTACCCGAGCCTTTTATAGTCCAACACTCGGGCGGCTTACAAGGGAAGCCGGGACCCGACAGGTGGTCCCGGGAAGATTGTCTATTATCTACCGTATCTGCAGTTATGCCGGTAGTTGTCTCTGGTCGAAGGCTTCTGAGTCTTCATCTTACCGCCCTGTCCATGCCACACGCTAGTCGTAGTGGTTGATGACGGCGCAGGCGGCATGGGATGTCTTGTCGCGGTGTTTATTGGCTGACAGGTTCTGACACTGCGCGCCAGTCTGTGATGCGACTGGGCGCAACGGCACCTGACAGAAGCGTGCTCCCCGTCTCCGCGTCTTGGGAAGACGCGGGCCTTGAATACCTTGTACGGGCAAGGTATGGGGCGTATTTACGCCCGCTGCCTATGGCTCGGGGCAGGCAGCGTCGCTCTGCTGCCACGTGGCGGGCCTGGAGCCCTTCTCAGAGAAGAGGAGGGTCAGCCCCGCCGGGCACGTGGAGCCTCCGGACCTCTCCCCGCGGTGGGGGAGGCCCGGCTTCTGTTGGCCACGTGGCGGGCCCGGAGCTCTACTCTGAGGAGAGGGAGGTTCGGCCCCGCTGGACACGCGGCGCCTTCGGGCCTCTCTCCCGCGGAGGGGGAGGTCCGGCTTCTGTATGCCACGTGGCGGGCCCGGAGCTCTCCTCTGAGGAGAGGGAGGTCCGGCCCCGCCGGACGCGTGGCGCCTTCGGAGCTCTCCCTGCGGAGAAGGGCGAGTTCCTTAGGCATTTTACCCTGTGCGCGGGGGTACCCCATATCTCAGGTACCGACAGTGTCCAGCATGGCCGGAGCCCCAGCCTCTTGAGGAGGGGCTCCGGACCCGCCACGTGGCAGGCAGATTTGGAGCTCCCTATGGGGAGAGATCCGGAGACCCCCGGGGGCCCCTAACACGGTTAGGACCCGGGGAAGGTGTCTATGCGGAGCTCCGAGATTGGAGATGGCCTCTGAGTACCTTGTGGAGCTAAGGACTCAGTCAGGCAAAGCCAAGAAGGAGAGAAAAGGCATCACAGACACAGGTATCTAAAAGAGTCGGACTAAGCGAGGCTCCATGAGCTGGACTACAGACTCGATAAAAAGGGAGAAACAAGTCCTATGGACCTCCCTGCTCTCGCCGGAACCTTGCGGCTACAAGAGCGGCCACATCCTCGACTTCTGCCCTGGCAGCTTGCTCCCGCTCTGCGGCTGGGCCCTCTCTCGCTGGTTCTAGCAAGAAAGAGGGGTCACGGCTCTTAAAGCATGCCAGCACATGTGAGGCAACCTCTAAGGCTAGGCCGCGTCCCTCGGCCTCAAGCTCGCTGGCGACCACCGAGTCTAGCCTGTCCAGCTTGGCGCCGATCGACTCCAGCGCAGGGATCACCTCCAACGCAGGGGTCGCGGCCCTCACCGGACTGAAGCCAAGAGGGATCAGGGCGGACCCCGCTTGATCCACGAAGCTCAAGACCGCAAGAGCCTCGGAGGACCGCAAGGCCGAAAGCTCCTCCACCTCGCGGCGGGCCGCCTGCAGAGCCTCCAGGTTCCTCTCGGAGAATTCCTTCTCATTGGCCGCCAGGGAGCTCTCCCGAAGATGGAGAGTCTAGGCGAGCCGCTCCAACTCAGTGGCCTTGAAGTCGGCGGTCAACTCCTGGTCCAAGACCGCCCGGCGAACACGGGAGACCTGTTCCTCCCTCAAGTCGAGGTCTGCCTTCAGAATCTCCAGCTCCTCGATCCGAGCTCGAAGGTCATCCTCGCCCGCCGCCAGCTGCGCGGCGACCCTCTCCGCCTCAGCTGCCATGGAACGCTCCCGTTCCTCAACGGCGAGTTCACGGCGCTCCAACCGCTGCCGTATCTCCACAGCAGCAGAGAGGCTCTCTTCGGCCCGGGCTTGTGCCTCCAGAGCCTCCCTGTTGATCCGCCGCGATTGGGTGTCCATGCCGTCAACAGCCCGCTTCATCCGGTCGAGGAGCACTTCCCTGAAGTCGAGCAACTCCCGCCTGGAGTCAAGCTCGCTCTTAACCTTCGCGGTCCTCTCCCGCAAAAGGTTCCCCCAGGTGAGGAGGCGATCCCGTTCAACCGTATACTCCTCCCGCTCGCGACCTAGTGCAGCCAAGACCTGCCGAATGCTCGTCTCGGCAAGCGCGAAGGCATCCGCCAGGGGCAATGGAGCAAAAGAGGCCGGGGCAGTCCCCCCGACCTCCTCCATTACTTCATCCTCAAGAGGAGTCGACGCACCAACAACCGAGACGAGACGCCGATAAGGAGAAGCTGGCTCCGAGGCTCTGGCGGCCGAACCTGCCGGGCTCTCTTCAGTTTTGGCTCCTTTACCTGTGGATAGGGGCGAGCTGGGGAAGGCGGTGCTGGAGTAAAGGCCGGGTCGCCTGGTGCAGGGTCGACCTGCGCTGGCTTGGGGGCCGCGGTGGCCGTCTCGGCAGGAAGAGACGACGCCGCCGCGGAATCCGAGCACACCGGAACAGGAGAGGTTCGCGCTGGCCAGGGGGCCGCGGCAGTTGCCCCTGGCTCCGAGCGCATCGGCACAGACCCCCCGCAAGTCGGGGATGGCCGGGAAGCGCGGACACTCCAGCGGGCTCTGAACCCCGACTTCCGGGCCGGGGTAGGACTCTCAGAGCCCGCTACCGTCGCTGACGGCCGCTCCGCAGCCGCCTGAACTGGCAGAACAGAGGACGCCCCAGAAGCTTCTCTCAACACATCAGCCCGGGGCCTCTTCGAGTCGCCACCGGAGGGAGTGCCAGGCACCCCAGATTCCTGACTTGGCGCCGACGCCGTCGCTGGAGGAGATCGAGCGCGCTTCTTCTCTGGTGGCGGGTTGGAGGCCATGGCTAGGGAGGACAAAAGCACAAGAGTCCGAGAAGAAACGCTGGGAGGTGCGAAGGGAAACAACAATGTGAGTAAGATCCCCTCTAAAGACCTTCCCGGGTGCAATCCCAAGAGATTCGGAACTCTTCGAATACACCGCGTCGGCAACCGCTTCGGCTCCTAGACCGAGCGCCAATGACAGGTGGGCCCAATCCGCCCGACCGGAGCGGTGGGCCAAGGAGTCAGTCTCCTAAGAAGACAAGCCGGCAAGGCTCTTCGGCGGTTCCCGAAGAAAGCGCCGCATCACGCAGAAGCGGAAGTCTTGGGAACCGCCGCAGTAAAAGCAACCATCAAGTGGGCGCACGCTCCCACGATCCCGCGGTCGTTCGTGCTACGGCAGCGGTCAATTCGGGACTTAGAGAAAGTGCGCGGATCGAAGGAGACGGAGGTCCCACCTCGGGCTCGCTACCTCCCCCGAGATGGGCCCGGGGGCCACTGTCGGTACCTGAGATATGGGGTACCCCCGCGCACAGGGTAAAATGCCTAAGGAACTCGCCCTTCTCCGCAGGGAGAGCTCCGAAGGCGCCACGCGTCCGGCGGGGCCGGACCTCCTTCTCCTCAGAGGAAAGCTCCGGGCCTGCCACGTGGCATACAGAAGCCGGACCTCCCCCTCCGCGGGAGAGAGGTCCGAAGGCGCCACGCGTCCAGCGGGGCCGGACCTCCCTCTCCTCAGAGGAGAGCTCCGGGCCCGCCACATGGCCAACAGAAGCCGAGCCTCTCCCTCCGCGGGGAGAGGTCCGGAGGCTCCACGTGCCCTGCGGAACGGGCCCTCCTCTCCTCTGAGAAGGGCTCTGAGCCCGCCACGTTGCAGCAGAACGGCGCTGCCTGCCCTCGAGTGATAGGCAGCGGGCGTAAAGACGCCCCATACCTTGCCCGTACAAGGTATTCAAGGCCCGCGTCTTCCCAAGACGCGGAGATGCGGAGCACGCCTCTGTCAGGTGCCGTTGCGCCCAGTCGAATCACAGACTGGCGCGAGGTGTCAGAACCAGCCAGCCAATAAACACCGCGACAAGACATCCCATGCCGCCTGCGCCGTCATCAACCACTACGACTAGCATGCGGCATGGGCAGGGCGGCAAGATGAATACTCAGAAGCCTTCGACCAGAGGCAACTACCGGCATAACTGCAGATACGTTAGATGTTAGACAATCTTCCTGGGACCACTTGTCGTGTCCCGGCCCCCCTTGTAAGCTGCCCGAGCCTTGGACTATAAAAGGCTCGATAGGCGTCGATAGCAAGGGTTCGCACTTTGCAACTCATACGCTAGCCATACACTCTAGCTCGCCGTGGACGTAGGGTTTTACGCTCCGGCGGCCTGAACCACGTAAAACTCGCCGTGTCAAGCTCTTACTAACTCGTCCATCTGCGCAAGCTCTCCGATAGAGACTAGCCCCACCGAAAAAAGAACCTCCGCGGGCTGCCCAGTGCAGGCCCGGGGGAAGTGTCGACTGAACACTTCGACACTGATGAACATGCAACCGCTGAACGGATCGTGCGTATGGCTAAGAGATACGCGCTGGTAGAGGGGGATCTCTACCGGCGCGGCGCCAACCACATCCTATTGCGGTGCATAACCCAGGGGGAAGGCTGCGACTTGCTCGCTGAGATCCATGGAGGCGAATGTGAAAGTCACTCTTCCTCACGCACGCTTGTCGGTAAAGCCTTCCGGCATGGCTTCTACTGGCCGACAGCACTCCAGGATGCCGTCAAGCTGGTCGAGAGCTGCAAGGCATGCCAGTTCCACGCCAAGCAGATCCATACACCGGCTCAGGCGGTACAGATGATCCCACCCTCATGGTCGTTTGCCGTATGGGGGCTGGACATCTTGGGACCATTTCCCAGAACCGTCGGGGGATTACAGTACCTCTATGTTGCCATCGACAAGTTCACCAAGTGGCCGGAAGCCACACCAGTTGTCACCATCAACAAGCAATCTGCAGTAAAGTTCATCAAGTCTCTTGTCTGCCGGTTCGGGGTCCCGAACAGAATCATCACCGACAACGGGACCCAGTTCACCAGCGCAGCCTTCCAAGACTACTGCGAAGACCTCGGCATTCAGGTGTGCTATGCCTCTGTTGCCCATCCAAAGAGCAATGGGCAAGTCGAGAGGGCCAACGCGGAGATTCTCCGGGGTCTTATGACCCGCACCTACGCCAGTCTGAAGAAACATGGTGCCAATTGGGTGGATGAGCTTCCGAGCACACTATGGGCTAACCGGACATCCCAGAGCCGGGCCACCGGAGAGACACCCTTCTTCATGGTGTATGGGGCCGAAGCTGTACGTCCCCCAGAGATCACCATGAAGTCTCACCGTGTCCGGGCTTACGACGAAGCCGCGCAGGACAACCTCCGGCGTGGAGAAATCGACCTCGTCGACGAGGTCCGATTGCATGCAGCACTCCGTAACGCACGGTACAGACAAGCGCTTCATCGCTACCACCAGAGATCTGTGCGTCCCCGGGAGCTGCAGGAAGGTGACCTGGTGCTGCGGCGCATACTTTCTCGCGAAGGGACCCACAAACTCTCCCCTAGTTGGGATGGTACCTTCCGAGTCGCAAAAGTGTGCCGCCCCGGGTGCGTACGCCTTTCCACCGAGGATGTGGACCTGCTCCCAAACCCTTGGAACATAGAACACCTCCGTAAGTTCTACCCCTAGAGCAAAGACAGGACAGTTTCTTCTTTTCGTAATAAATTCCATAGAGTCCAGGAACAGCGCTCGTAGCAACTAAGCGCCAGGGGATGGTACAGGACTACGTTCAGCTTTGCCTGGTTCCGACTCCAAGCGCGTAGAGTCTTGCTTCCCTTCTTAATGGGGCGGGTCGTGGCCTCCATGTTTAGCCTGCCTTCCTCCTGTGGAAAATTATACGAAAAGAAACCTGTTCTACTTTGCTCTTTCCTCGTACTCATTTAAATTATGTACTAAGTTTTTTATGACTACTCTTGCGGTGCATGGCCGCCATGCGCTCAGCTCCCTCTTCTCATTCTCACCTCTAGTCGGCATTTGCTGCCCTAACAGAGGCGGTTGCGTCGGAGGTACCTGCCGATAGTCGAAGGGGCCCTGAGCCCCCGGCACTTTGCGCACTACAGTCCCCAAGCACCGTGCATATGGTTAGGGACCGTGAGCCAAATAAGACTATGAGATAAAGGAGGGGGAGCCCCCAAGGAGAATTACGTTTCCCTTACTTGTGTGCAGGACCTCTCTGCCTCAAATCCCTACAGGAGTGTGGTAGGAGCACCTGACCAATGGGACGCCCCTACCAGGGGGCCACTACGGGATCACGCAAGACCGGAACTCCAAGGCAAGACCGAAGGATCCACGGGTCCAGTGGGACCGGATCTCCCCCCCCCCCCCCTCCTGAGGGGAGGGGTCTGAAAACCCCACGTGTCCCGCGGGGCCAAGGAGAGCTCCGGATCCACCACGTGGCCGGCTGATCCGGGCCTCCCCATCCTCATGAGGCGGGCCCCGAAGACCTCCGGGGCCCTTAATACAGTAAGGACCCGGGGAAGGTGCCGGAGCAGAACGTCGAGATTGGTGAAGGCCTCTGAGCACCTTGCGGAGCTAAGGGCTCGGCCAGGCAAAACCAAGAAGAAGACAGAAAACATCGCAGGCACGAAGGGTCGTAAGAGTTAATGTATTCATGGCTCCATGAGCTGGACTACAAACTCGATAAAAAAGAAAGAAACAAGCCCCAGGGTTCCCCTGGCACGACCAGAGCCTAGAAGTTGCAAGAACGGCCACGTCATCAGTCTTCAGCCCTGGCGGCGTTCTCCCGCTCCGTGACCCGAGCGCAGGAATCACCTCGGCCATCACCAGCGCAAGGGCCGGTATCATCAAGGATGCTCCTGAAGCCACCTCCGCTGCTTCAGTGGTTTCCTTGGAGACTTCCCTCATCACCAGCGCAAAGGCCGGTGTCATCAAGGGTGCTCCTGAAGCCCCCTCCGCAGCTTCAGCGGTTTTCTTGGAGACTCTTCCGCCTGGAGTCCTCCTTGGTGCTTCAGCAGTTTCCTTGGAGACTCCTCTGCCTGAAGCCGCCTCGGCAAATCAGCAGTTTCTTTGAAGACTCCACCATCTGAGAAGGGACGCAACGCCAGGGAACTTTCAGCCTGCCGTCGCCTAGGAAGAGTCCCGTCGGGAGGACAAACCTGAGACCTCTTGGAGGCGCCACCTCCAGAGGCAAGGCATGCAGGCTCCCTGGGTCCCAGACTTGGTGCAGACGCCGTCGCCGGAGGAAATCGAGAGCGATCCCCCCCCCCCCAAAGGCGGGTTAGAAGCCAAGGAAGAAGACAAGGCCGCAGAGACTCGAGGAAGGTGCAAGGGATGGAAGCCTTATAAGGGGAGCATGCCCACGTTGCGGTTTCTTTTCACACCTTCCAGGTACGATTCAAAGAGATTCGAAACTCTTCGAATACGCCGCTTCGGCTCCGAGACAGAGTGTCAATGGCAAGTGGACCCAAGCCGCCCAGCTGAAGCGGTGGGTCAAGGAGTCAGCCTCCCAAGAAGACGAGCCGGCAAGGCGCTCCGGCGGTTCCCGAAGAAAGAGCCGCAACATGCAGAAGTGGCGGCCTAGGGAACCGCCGCAGTAAAAGCAACCATCAAGTGGGCGCACGCTCCCACGACCCCGCGACTGTTCGTGCTCCGGCAGCGGTCAATGCGGGGCTTAGAGAAAGTGCGCGGATCAGAAGATACGGAGGTCCCACCTCGGGCTCGTTATCTCCCCCGAGATGGGCCCGGGGGCCACTGTCGGTACCCGTAATATGGGGTACCCCCACGCACAGGGGAAAATGCCTAAGGATCTCGCCCTTCTCCGCAGGGAGAGCTCCGAAGGCGCCACGCGTCCGGCGGGGCCGGACCACCCTCTCCTCAGAGGAGAGCTCCGGGCTCGCCACGTGGCCTGTAGAAACCGGATCTCCCCGTCCGCGGGAGAGAGGTCCGAAGGTGCCACGTGTCCAGCGGGGCCGGACCTCCCTCTCCTCAGAGAGGATCTCTGGGCTTGCCACGTGGCCGACAGAAGCCGTATCTCCCCCTCCGCGGGGAGAGGTCCGAAGGCTCCACGTGTCCTGCGGGGCCGGACCCCCCCTCTCCTCTGAGGAGGGCTCCGGGCCCGCCATGTGGCCAGCAGAACGGCGCTGCCTGCCCCCGAGCGGTAGGCAGCGGGCGTAAAGACGCCCCATACCTTGCCCGTACAATGTATTCAAGGCCCGCGTCTTCCCAAGACGCGGAGACGCGGAGCACGCCTCTGTCAGGTGCCGTTGCGCCCAGTCGCATCACAGACTGGCGCGCAGTGTCAGAGCGTGCCAGCCAATAAACGCAGCGACAAGACATCCCATGCCGCCCTGCCGTCATCAACCACCACGGCTAGCATACGGCATGGGCAGGGCGGCAAGACGAAGACTCAGAAGCCTTCGCCAGAGACAACTACCGGCATAACTGCAGATACGGTAGATGACAGACAATCTCCCCAGAACCACCTGTCGGGTCCCGGGCCCCCCTTGTAAGCCACCCGAGTCTTGGACTATAAAAGGCTCGAGTAGGCGACGTTAGCAACGGTTTGCACTCCCGCAACTCATACGCTAGACATCAGTCATCCCCAAGCTCAGGAATCTGGTTCTGAGCAGCAAGCAATACAGCGAGCACCATAGCTCGCTGTGGACGTAGGGTTTTACGCTCCGGCGGCCTGAACCACGTAAAACTCGCCGTGTCAAGCTCTTCCTAACTTGTCCATACGCTCAAGCTCTCCGCAAGTGACTAGCCCCACCGAAAAAAGAACCTCCATGGGCTGCCCAGTGCAGGCCCGGGGGAAGTGTCGACCGAACACTTCGACAACCGGCGTCCCCCCTCTGAGCTCCTCCGCCTGAAGAAGGAGGACAGGACGCCCGGGGCTCCTCGGATCGCCGCTGTCCGAGAGGGGTCCCGTCGGAACGGAAGACCCGAGGCCTCTTGGGGTCACCTCCCGACGAACCGGCGCCTCCCGAAGATGGGCGCAAGGGTACCCCGATCCCCTGGCTCAGCACAAACGGCGCCCTCGGAGGGGACCGGGCACGCTTCTTCTCCGGCTGCCCGGAGGCCGGCTCCTTCCCTTTCCCCATGTCGACGGTCCGAGCTCCGTCGACCCTCAGCACGGGTTGGGCATCAGCCGATTCCACGCGCTCCGCTCCGGAGTGCTCGACCCCGGGGATCGAGATCCCCCGGAAGGCATCCCCAACCTGACGCACGGTGATCGCGATGTCGTCCAGGTTCGGCATCTTCCACAGCAACTCCACCCTCCACTGCGGCTCCAAGAAGAGAGGAGTACAGGAGGCCGGGAAAGTGAGGTCACCGCCGTTGATGAAGTCGCCGCTCACCCTTGCCACCATCTCGTACAGCATCTCCTCAGATTGGTCGGAGCTGAGACCCGTCTCCAACCTGGTGCAGTCGTGCTCGCTGGTGTAGTATCACGCCGGATGGCTGCGCTGTTGCAAGGGCGCAATGCGGCGTGACAGGAAGTCTGTCAGCACCATCAGGGACGTCAGCCCCTCGTTGGCCAGAAACCGGATCCACTCCAAGACCGGCGCGTACTCCGGCTCCAGCTCCGGGATCTCCTTCTAGAAGCGACACTCGGTGGTCGGGCCGGCAGTCGACAGCTGAAGGCGATCATGCTCGTTGGTCTTCACGATCACCCAGTTCTCCCTCCAGGCTTCCCACCTCGCCGTGCCGAAAGGAAGAAGGTATCCAGAGACCTTCGGATCCTTGCAGCGATGCTGGAAGTAGTACGCCCCCAGCTGATTCTTCGGGCCACGCCCAGTCGTCCGCAGCACGAAGAAGTAGCGGAAGAGTGTCACCAAAGCGCGCACTCCCACGAACATCTTGCAGAAGTGCACGAAGACGGCGGCTGTCGAAGTGTTCAATCGACACTTCCCCCAGGCCTGCACCGGGCAGCCCGCGGAGGTTCTTTTTTTGGTGGGGCTAGTCCCTTGCGGAGAGCTTGCGCGGATGGACGAGTTAGTGAGAGCTTGACACGGTGAGTTTTACGTGGTTCAGGCCGCCGTAGCGTAAAACCCTACGTCCACGGCGAGCTATGGAGCTCGCTGTATTGCTTGCTGCTCAAGGCCGGAGTCCTCAGCTTGGGGGTGAGTTACAGCTTGGGAGTGTATGGCTAGCGTATGAGTTGCAGAGTGCGAACCCTTGCTACCGTTGCCTACCCGAGCCTCTTATAGTCCAAGACTCGAGTGGCTTACAAGGGGGGCCCGGGACCCAACAAGTGGTCCCGGGGAGATTGACTGATATCTACCGTATTTACAGTTATGCCGGTAGTTGTCTCTGGCGAAGGCTTCCGAGTCTCCGTCTTGCCGCCCTGCCCATGCCGCACGCTAGTCGTAGTGGTTGATGACGGCGCAGGCGGCATGGGATGTCTTGTCGCGGCGTTTATTGGCTGGCAGGTTCTGACACCGCGCGCCAGTCTGTGATGCGACTGGGCGCAACGGCACCTGACAGAGGCGTGCTCCACGTCTCCGCGTCTCGGGAAGACGCGGGCCTTGAATACCTTGTACGAGCAAGGTATGGGGCGTCTTTACGCCCGCTGCCCATCACTCAGGGGCAGGCAGCACCGTTCTTCTGGCCATGTGGCGGGCCCGGAGCCCTTTTCAGGGAAGAGGAGGGTCCGGCTCGTGGGGCACGTGGAGCCTCCGGACCTCTCCCCGCGGAGGGGGAGGTTCGGCTTCTGTCGGCCACGTGGCGGCCCTGGAGCTCCCCTCTGAGGAGAGGGAGGTCCGGCCCTGCCGGATACGTGGCACCTTCGGACCCCTCACCCACGGAGGGGGAGGTCCGGCTTCTGTATGCCACATGGCGGGTCCGGAGCTCTCCTCTGAGGAGAGGGAGGTCCGGCCCCGCCGGACGCGTGGCGCCTTCGGAGTTCTCCCTGCGGAGAAGGGCGAGTTCCTTAGGCATTTTCCCCTGTGCGTGGAGGTACCCCATATCTCAGGTACCGACAGCGGCCATCGCAAAGGAGCTGGGGGGGAGATGATGAAGCTGGAGACTGTACGTCTCCAGCAGCGTCATGAAAAAGGAAGAAATTAGCGGGACGAACCCCGCCAAGGCGTAGGCGGTGAAGTAAACAATCCCCCCTATCCAAACACAAGGGGAGAGATCCCCGCCGGAGCCAGTGCTTCTGCTCCTCCACATGCCAGCCCAGCAGCTTGCGTACCGCCCCAAGCTCGGCCGACAGGACGGGACTCGGCGGAGAGAGATTGGAAGCCATGGCCGACGGAAGCTCAAGAACTCAGAGGCTGAGAACTCTTGAGCACTCAGAGGACTCTGGAGGGTTCAGGCGTAGGGAAGTGCGAAGGGAAGCCCATGATGCGGGTAATATCCCCTTTTAAACTTCCCGAACGTGATTCAAAGCGATTCGAAACTCTTCGAATACGCTGCTTGGGATAACCGCTTTAGCTCCAAGACCAGGCGTCGATGACAAGTGGACCCGAGCCGTCCAGTAGAAGCGGTGGGCCAAGAAGTCAGTCTCCTAGGAAGTTGATCTGACGGGACAGTTCAGTGGTCCCTGAAAAGGCGCTGCGACGTGCAGAAGTGGCAGCCATGGGAACCGCCACAGTAAAAGCAGCCATCAAGCAGGGTGAACGCTCCCACAACTGTTCATGCTCCAGCGACGGTCAAAGTGGGTCTTCGAGAAGGTGCGCGAAGTACAAGAGCCGGGGGCCCCACCTCGGGCTCGTTATCTCCTCCGAGATGGTCCCGGGGGCCACTGTCGGTACCCTAAATATGGGGTACCCCCGCGCACAGGGGAAATCGCCTAAGGACTTTGCCCCTTCCGCAGGGGCAAGCTCCGAAAGCCCCACGTGTCCTGCGGAGCCGGACCTCCCTCTCCTCAGAGGAGGGCTCCGGGCCCGCCACGTGGCCGGCAGAGCCGGACCTCTCTTCTCCGCAGGGAGAGCTCCGAAGGCTCCACGTGTCTAGCTGGGCTGGACCACCATCTCCTCAGAGGAGAGCTCCGGCCCCGCCACGTGGCAAGCAGAACTGTACCTCCCGCCCCCCCCCTCCGCGGGGAGAGCTCCGAGGGCTCCACGTGTCCAGCGGGGCCGGACCTCCCTCCCTCAGAGGAGAGCTCCGGGCCCGCCACGTGGCCAGCAGAGCCGGACCTCCCCCTACCGCGGGGCGAGCTCCGGAGGCTCCACGTGTCCAGTGGGGCCGGACCTCCCTCTCCTCAGAGGAGAGCTTTGGGCCCACCACGTGGCCAGCAGAACAGCGCTACCTGCCCCCGCGCGGTACGCAGCAAGAGTAAAGACACGCCATGCCTTGTCCATACAAGGTATTTGTCGAAGTGTTCGGTCGACACTTCCCCTAGGCCTACACTTGGCAGCCCGCGGAGGTTCTTTGTTCGGTGGGGCTAGTCACTTGCGGAGAGCTTGAGCGTATGGACGAGTTAGTAAGAGCTTGACACGGCGAGTTTTACGTGGTTCAGGCCGCCGGAGCGTAAAACCCTACGTCCACGGCGAGCTAGGGAGCTCGCTGTATTGCTTGTTGCTCAGAACCGGAGTACTGAGCTTGGGGATGACTGATGTCTAGTGTATGAGTTGCGAGAGTGCGAACCCAGGGTGCGAATGGCTGGAGTGCGAACCCAGGATGCGAATTGCTGGAGTGCGAACCCCTGCTAACGTCGACTACCCGAGCCTTTTATAGTCCAAGACTTGGGTGGCTTACAAGGGGGGCCCTGGACACGACAAGTGGTCCCGGGGAGATTGTCTATTATCTACTGTATCTGCAGTTACGCGGGTAGTTGTCTCTGGCTAAGGCTTCTGAGTCTTCGTCTTGCAGCCCTGCCCATGCCGCATGCTAGTCGTAGTGGTCGATGACGGTGGGGGCAGCATGGGATGTCTTGTCGCTGCGTTTATTGGCTGGCAGGCTCTGACAGCGCGCGCCATTCTGTGATGCGACTGGGCGCAGCGGCACCTGACAGAGGCGTGCTCTGTGTCTCCGCATCTTGGGAAGACGCGGGCCTTGAATAACTTGTACGGGCAAGGTATGGGGTGTCATTACGCCCACTGCCTACCGCTTGGGGGCAGGCAGCGTTCTTCTGCTAGGCACGTGGCGGGCCCGGAGCCCTCCTCAGAGGAGAGGGGGGTCCGGCCCCGCAGGACACGTGGAGCCTTCGGACCTCTCCCCGCGGAGGGGGAGGTCCGGCTTCTGTTTGACCACGTGGCGAGCCCGGAGCTCCTCTCTGAGGAGAGGTAGGTCCGGCCCCGCTGGACACGTGGCTCCTTCGGACCTCTCTCTCACGGAGGGGGAGGTCCGGCTTCTGCAGGCCACGTGGCGAGCCCGGAGCTCTCCTCTGAGGAGAGGGAGGTCCGGCCCCGCAGGACGCGTGGCGCCTTCGGAGCTCTCCCTGCGGAGAAGGGCGAGTTCCTTAGGCATTTTCCCCTGTGCGCGGGGGTACCCCATATCGAGGGTACCGACAGTATTAAAGACCCGCGCCTTCCCAAGACGCGGAGCACGCCGCTGTCAGGTGCCGTTGCGCCCAGTCGCATCGCAGTGAAGACTGGCACGCCGCGTCAGAAGCTGTACGCCAATAAACACAGCGAACAGACATCCCCTGCAGCCCCTGCCGTCATCAACCACTACGACTAGCTTGCAGCGTGGGCAGGGCAGCAAGACGAAGATTCAGAAGCCCTCGCCAGATACAACTGCCGACGTAACTGCAGGATACGGTAGATGGCAGGCAATCTCCCCGGGACCACCTGTCGGGTCCCGAGCCCACCTTGTAAGCTGCCCGAGCCTTGGACTATAAAAGGCTCGGGTAGGCAACCTTAAAAAGGGTTTGCTATTTAGTGGTTTGAAATCGACTCATACGCTCAACACTCAAGCAATACAATGAGCACCTCTGCTCACCGTGGACGTAGGGTTTTACGCTCCGGCGGCCTGAACCACGTAAAAAATCTCTGTGTCAATCTTCTCCTTCCTTCGTACCTAACGCTCAAGCTCTCCATGAGGGACTAGCCCCTCCGAAAAAGAACCTCCGTGGGCTGCCCAGTGCGGGACCGGGGTAAGTGTCGACAGCTACACTTCGACAGCCTCCAACTTGCCTCCGCCGCGCCTTGCCCGGACGAAAGACCTCGGACTGGTGCGTAAGCTGCTAGGCTGCACACGGAGGAGCAGAAGCGCTGGCTCCAGCGGGGATCTCTCCACTTGTGTTTGGAGAGGGGGAGATCATTTTCTTCACCGCTTACGCGTTGGCGGGGTTCGTCCCGCCGATCTCCTCATTCTTTGTGACGCTGCTGGATACGTACGGTCTCCAGCTTCATCACCTCTCCCCCAACTCCTTTGTGATGGCCGCCGTCTTCATGCACTTCTGTGAAATGTTCGTGGGATTGCGCGCTTTGGTGATGCTCTTCCGCTACTTCTTCGTGCTGCGGACGACCGGGTGCGGCTCGAAGAACCAACTGGGGGCATACTACTTCCAGCATCGCTGCAAGGACCCGAAGGTCTCTGGGTACCTTCTACCCTTCAGCACGGTGAGGTGGGAAGGCTGTCGGGACCACTGAGTGATAGTGGGGACCGATGAGCACGATCGCCTTCAGTTGCCATCTGATGGTCCAACCACAGAGCGCCGCTTCTGGGAGGAGGTCTCAGAGCTGGAGCCAGAGTACGCGCTAGTCTTGGAGCGGATCCAGTCCTTGGTGGATCAGGGACTAACGTCCCTCATGGTGCTGACAGACTTCCTGACACGCCGTATTGCGCCTCTTCAGCAGCGCAGTCGTCCGGCGTGGTACTACACCGGTGAGCACGACTGCACCAGGTTGGAGACGGGTCTCGGCTCTGACCCATCCGAGGAGGTGCTGTACGAGATGGTGGCAAGGGTGACCGGCAACTTCATCGATGGCGGCGTCCTCACCATCCCAGCCTCCTGCATCCCTTTCTTCTTGGAGCAAAGGTGGATGGCGGAGCTGTTGCGGAAGCTGCCGAATCTGGATGACATCAGGATCGCCGTGCATCAGGTTGGAGACACCTTCCGGGGAATCTCAATCCCCGGGGTCGAGCGCTCTTGTCGAAGTGTTCGATCGACACTTCCCCCGGGCCTGCACTGGGCAGCCCGCGGAGGTTCTTTTTTCGGAGGGGCTAGTTCCTAGCGGAGAGCTTGCGCGGATGGACGAGTTAGTGAGAGCTTGACACGGGAAGTTTTATGTGGTTCAGGCCGCCGGAGCGTAAAACCCTACGTCCACGGTGAGCTATGGAGCTCGCTGTATTGCTTGCTGCTCAGGGCCGGGGGCCTGAGCTTGGGGGTGAGTTACAGCTTGAGAGTGTATGGCTAGCGTATGAGTTGTAGAATGCGAACCCTTGCTATCGACGCCTACCCGAGCCTTTTATAGTCCAAGGCTCGGGCGGCTTACAAGGGAAGCCGGGACCCGACAGGTGGTCCCGGGAAGATTGTCTATTATCTACCGTATCTGTAGTTATGCCGGTGGTTGCCTCCGGTCGAAGGCTTCTGAGTCTTCCTTTTGCCGCCCTGCCCATGCCGTGCGCTAGTCGTAGTGGTTGATGACGGCGCAGGCGGCATGGGATGTCTTGTCGCGGCATTTATTACCTGTCAGGTTCTGACACCACGCGCCAGTCTGTGATGCGACTGGACGCAACGGCACCTGACAGGCGCGTGCTCCGCGTTTCCGCGTCTTGGGAAGACGCGGGCCTTGAATTCCTTGTACGGGCAAGGTGAGGGGTGCCTTTACGCCCGCTGCCTAACGCCAGGGGGCAGGCAGCACCGTTCCTCCAGCCACGTGGCAGGTCCGGAGCTCTTCTCTGAGGAGAGGGAGGTCCGGCCTCGCTGGACGTGTGGCGTCTTCGGACCTCTCTCCCGCGGAGGGGGAGGTCCGGTTTCTGTATGCCACGTGGCGGGCCCGGAGCTCTCCTCTGAGGAGAGGGAGGTCCGGCCCCGCCAGACGCGTGGCGCCTTCGGAGCTCTCCCTGCGGAGAAGGGCGAGCACCTTAGGCATTTTACCCTGTGCGCGGGGGTACCCCATATCTCAGGTACCGACAGTGGCCCCCGGGCCCATCTCGGGGGAGATAGCGAGCCCGAGGTGGGACCTCCGTCTCTTCCGATCCGCGCACTTTATCTAAGTCCTGACATGACCGCTGCCGGAGCACGAACGGCTGTGGGGTCGTGAGAGCGTGCGCCCACTTGATGATTGCTCTTACTGCGGGGACGGGAGCCACGGCCATGTTGAGCACGCAGAGCTTTCGGAGCTCTTCCACCGCGGGGGGAGGTCCGGCTTCCGTCTGCCACGTGGCGAGCCCGGATCCCCTCTCAAGGAAGGGGAGAGTTCCGGGCCTGCTGGACTCGTGGGACCCCTGGGTCCCGCCCACTCTAGCCCTGGGTCGAAGTAGTTGGTAGCTCCTTTCCCCCTACTTCACGCAGTCCCCGTTGCCGCAACCTGGAAGTCCTGCACACAGGTAGAGGAAATGTAATTCTCCTTGGGGGCTCCCCCTCCCTTGTTTTACAGTCTTATTTGACTTACAGCCCCCAACCATACGCTTGATGCTTGGGGTTTTGTAGAGAGGGGGAGCTGAGCACACGGCAGCCATGTACTGCAAGGGTGATAAAAAAAATAACTCAATTCACAATTCAAATGAGTACAAGGAAAGAGCAAAGTAGGGCAGACTTCTTTTCGCACAACCTTCCATAGGAGGAAGGCAGGCTAAACATGGAGGCCACGACCCACCCCATTAAGAGGGGAAGCAAGACTCTACGCGCTTGGAGTCGGAACCAGGCAAAGCTGAACGTAGTCCTGGACCGTCCCCTGGGGTTTAGCTGCTCCGAGCGCTGCTCCTGGACTCTATGGGGTTCATTACGAAAAGAAAGTACTGACCTATTTTTGCTCTTAGGGGTAGAACTTACGGAGGTGTTCTATGTTCCAAGGATTCGGGAGCAGGTCCCCATCCTCGGTGGAAAGGCGCACACACCCGGGGCGGCATACTTTCGTGACTCGGAAGGGGCATTCCCAACTAGGGGAGAGTTTGTGGGCCCCTTCGCGAGAAAGTATGCGCCGCAACACCAGGTCACCTTCCTGCAGCTCCCGGGCACGCACAGACCTCTGGTGGTAGCGCCGAAGCGCCTGTCTGTACCGCGCGTTACGGAGTGCCGCATGTTATCGGACCTCGTCGACGAGGTCGATTTCTCCACGCCGGAGGTTGTCCTGCGCGGCTTCGTCGTAAGCCCAGACACGGTGAGACTTCATGGTGATTTCTGGAGGAAGTACAGCTTCGGCCCCGTACACCATGAAGAAGGGTGTCTCCCGGTAGCCCGGCTCTGGGATGTCCGGTTAGCCCATAGCGTGCTCGGAAGTTCATCTACCCAATTGGCACCATGTTTCTTCAGGCTGGCAAAGGTACGAGTCTTGAGGCCCCGGAGAATCTCCGCATTGGCCCTCTCGACTTGCCCATTGCTCTTCGGGTGAGCGACCGAGGCATAGCATACCTGAATGCCAAGGTCCTCGCAGTAGTCTTGAAATGCTGCGCTGGTGAACTGGGTCCCATTGTCAGTGATGATCCTGTTTGGGACCCCGAACCGGCAGACAATGGATCTGATGAATTTTACTGCTGATTGTTTATTAATGGTGACAACTGGTGTAGCTTCCGGCCACTTGGTGAACTTGTCGATGGCGACATAAAGGTACCGGAACCCCCCGACGGTTCTGGGGAATGGCCCCAGGATGTCCAGCCCCCACACGGCAAACGGCCACGAGGGCGGGATCATCTGTACCGCCTGAGCCGGTGTATGGATCTGCTTGGCATGGAACTGGCACGCCTTGCAGCTCTCGACCAGCTTGACGGCATCCTGGAGTGCTGTCGGCCAGTAGAAGCCATGCCGGAAGGCTTTACCGACAAGCGTGCGTGAGGAAGAATGACTTCCACATTCGCCTCCATGGATCTCAGCGAGCAAGTCGCAGCCTTCCCCCTGGGTTATACACCGCAATAGGATGTGGTTGGCGCCACGCCGGTAGAGATCCCCCTCTACCAGCGCGTACCTCTTAGCCATACGCACAATCCGTTCAGCGGTTGCATGTTCATCAGGGAGGATATTGTCCTACAAGTAGTCCCGGATCTCCGTGATCCATGCATCGGGTCTGACTTGAGCTTCTGGATCTTGAGCGATGGGTTGCACGGAGTCCCCAGTGACGCTTACAATCCTTGGCGGCGCCCATGGTTGTAGGGCCACCGGGACCGCCAGCTTCGAGGTGCTGGTCAAGCCCCCTTCGCCCGGCTCGGCGGGCCGGGCTGTGGGCCGCAGCAACGTCCTCTCAAAGACTCCTTCGGGCGCAGGGGCTCCGGTGGAAGCCTTCGTTGAAAGGTCGTCGGCTGCGGTATTACCGGTGCGCGGTACGTGGTGCAGGTCCATGGCGAGGAATTCTTTCTCCAACATCTGCACGTGAAGCAGATATGCAGCTAGCTGGGGGTCATTGCAGGAGCATTCGCCCTTGACTTGCTTGATGACCAGCTGGGAGTCGCCCTGTGCCAACAACTGGCGAGCGCCTAAAGACAGGGCTGTCTGCAGGCCAAAGATGAGTGCTTCATACTCCGCCATGTTGTTGGTTGCCTTGAAATTGAGACGCACCATATACCCAAACTGTTCCCCCGATGGCATGAGGAGCAGTACGCCGGCACCGGCCCCCTGCTTTCGCGAGGAGCCGTCGAAGAAGAGTGTCCAGTGGGGTTCGGTGAAGACCGGAGCTTGGTGCTCCGGTTCTCTGCCCCCATGGCCCCCTGGGTCAGCCTCCGTTGGTGTCCACTCCCCCACAAAGTCAGCCAGTGCTTGGCTCTTGATTGCATGGCGTGGGAGGAAGTCCAGCTCAAACTCCGCTAGCTCCGCCGCCCATTTCGCAACGTTGCCCGTCGCATGGGGGCTGTGAAGAATTGTCTTCAGTGGATACGAGGTGACTACCGAGACCCGGTGGGCCTGGAAGTAATGGCGGAGCTTCCTGGAGGCAACGAGCACCGCATACAGCAGCTTGTGGACTTCCAGGTACCTTGTCTTGGCATCATGAAGTACTTCGCTGATGTAGTAGACAGGCCTCTGTACGGTGCGAACCCTCTTTCTCAGGTCTGGGAGGTCCTCGTCCATTGGCCCTCTGGAGGTGGGCGGACCCACGGGGGCCTCCGGGAGCTGGGACCCGGAGGCCC
This sequence comes from Neostapfia colusana, assembly GCA_030760725.1. Lineage (NCBI taxonomy): Eukaryota > Viridiplantae > Streptophyta > Magnoliopsida > Poales > Poaceae > Neostapfia > Neostapfia colusana. Next base: position 9,937,586 of record JASWHV010000016.1, read on the forward strand.
TTAAGCTATCTTGATTGTTCGGGAGCTCCGGGGGGTCTTGGTGGACCTCTGGGAGGTCCCATTTGGCCCCCGGGGGGGTCCCGCGGGGCCCCCGGGGGTTTATCTTGGAGGTCCGGGAGACTGCCCAGGACCTCCGGGAGGCCGACCTGGATCTCCAGGAGGTTGCCTTGGAGGCCCGGGACACCGTCTTGGTCCTGCGGGGCCTCCTGGCGTCTGTCTTCTGCTACCGGAGCAGGTTGTGAAGGTGAGGGGTCCGGCCGCTCTGCGACGAGGACCATACTAACTACTTCAGTTGTCGCCGCGATGTAGAGCAACAGGTGCTCTCCGGGCTCAGGGGCTACCATGACTGGTAGGGTCGTCAGGAGTCGCTTCAACTCCTGGAAAGCCTCTTCCGCTTCGTCAGTCCAGGCAAAGGGGCCCGACTTGCGCAGGAGTTTAAAGAAAGGGAGTGCCCGCTCTGCTAGCCTCGGTATAAACCGACTCAGCGCGGCTAGACATCCTGTGAGTTTCTGGACATCTTTGACGCGGGCAGGGGGCTGCATCAAGTCGATGGCCTTGATCCTCTCTGGGTTGGCCTCAATCCCCCGGTGCGAGGCCAGGAACCCTAAGAGCTTCCCAGAGGACACGCCGAACACACATTTATCTGGGTTCAGCTTGGTGCGTGTAGAGCGCAACTTGTCAAAGACTAGGGCTAGGTTATCTAGCAGGGACGGACCCTGCTTGACCTTGACCACTATGTCATCGACATACACCTCAACCAGGTCTCTTATTAACTCCCCAAAGGTTTTGTGCATTGCCCGCACAAAGGTGGGGAGTGCATTCTTTAGGCCGTAAGGCATAGACACATAGCAATAAAGACCGTCCACTGTGATGAAGGAGGTGTGCTCCTCGTCCTCCCTAGACATGGGGATCTGATGGAAACCCGAATAGGCGTCTAGGAAGCACAGCATATCACAGCCTGACGTTGAGTCTACTATTTGGTCTATTCTAGGGAGAGGGAATGGATCTTTAGGACATGCCTTATTGAGACTGGTGTAGTCGATGCACATCCGGAGCTTCCCGCCGGCCTTCGGGACAACGACGGGGTTCGCCAACCATCGTGGGTGGTGGACCTCCCGTATGAAGCCAGCGTCCAGCAGCTTCTTGACTTCCTCACGGATGAAGTTCTTCCGCTCAATGGACTGCTTGCGGGGCTTCTGTTGAACCGGCCGGGCGTCGGGGAAGACTTTCAAGTGGTGCTCGATCACCTTCCTGGGGATCCGTGGCATCTGTGACGGCTGCCATGCAAACACGTCGACGTTGTGCCGGAGGAAGGTGACGAGCGCGCCTTCCTATTTACTATCCAGGCCCCCAGCTACCCGGGTGGTCAGAGTAGCTTCGGCGCTGACTTGGACGACCTTTAAGGGGACGCCGCCCTCGTCGAGAGGTTGCACCCGGGGTGCTGTGGTGGAAGCACGGTGACGTGCACACGGGTGGAGCTGGTCCGATTCCGTATTGCCGGGGGCTGAGGCCCCAGCTGTCGCGAGTGCTTGGAGCTTCTCCAGGGCCGACACTGCAGCAGTGCGGTCCCCACGAATCCTGAGAACACCTGTCGGCGTTGGCATCTTCAGGACAAGGTAGCCGTAATGGGCTACAGCCATGAACCGGTACAGGGCTGGCCTGCCGATTATGGCGTTGAAGGGGAGGTCTATCTCCGCTACGTCGAACCGGATGTACTCTGTTCGATAGCTGTCCGGAGCCCCAAAGGTCACCGGGAGACTAATGCTGCCGTAGGGGATAACCTGTCCCGGCCCTACCCCTGAGAACGGACTTGACGGGGTGAGCTTGGCCATCGGGATCTGCAGCTTCTGGAAAGTTGCACGGCTGATGAGGTTCAGCCCAGCCCCTCCATCCACCAAAACGTGGTACATTCTCTCGTTGGCGATGGTAGGGGCCACCAGGAGCGGCAGCTGGCCGGCCCCAGTCATGTTCCTGGGGCAGTCGGTGGCATCAAAGCTGATGGGGGTCCCCATCCACTTTAGGTGCGGTGCAGCACTTGGGAGTGGCGCCACCGACGCTACCGCTCGGTGCAGAGTCTTGACTGCACTTCGGGACGAGGGGTCGGCGGACCCGCCGTATATGACATAGAGCTTCTTCCGACGCTCATCGCCGCTGGAGTCGGAATCCTCGTGATTGCGTGCCGCCTTCACGACACGCGGAGGCTCCCGGATCTTCTCTGGGTGGTCGATGTTATCTGGAACATCCACCCTCTGCTCACCTTCCTTTGGACGGAAGGGCAGGTTATCAGCCCGCTGCCGCTTCTCCTTGCGGAAACGCTCTGCGAGCCTTCGGATCTCCCGGCACTCGGCAGCAGTGTGGCGACAGCTGCCGTGCACGGGGCACATACTGTCTTTATCACCTTCTGGGATTGGTGATCTTCGCTGCTTCTTGTCGGGGCGCGGCCCCCGAGCCCCACCGAGCGTCGCTGCAGTGACGACTGGGACTGCAGTCGGTGACTCTATCTTGCTTCTGCCTCGGCCCTTGGCCTTCCTGCTGCTTCCACAGGGAGTAGGACTGGATCCGGGCAGTCCCCCTGACTCGGAGGATGGCAGCGAGTGCCAGTTCCGTCCTTCGGCAGCTCTGGCGCATTTGTCCGCCAAGCTGAAGAGCTCTGAGACGTCGCGGACCTCCCTGGTCGTGAGCTTCTCGAGCATCTTCTTGTCCCGGACGCCTTGCTGGAACGCCACCACCACAGAAGCATTTTGAATGTGTGGGATGGTGTTCCGCACCTGGGAGAACCGCTGGATGAAAGAGCGCAGCGACTCCCCAGGCTGCTGCTGGACGGCGTGGAGGTCGAGCTCCGTGCCAGGCCGGGTGTAGGAGCTGCCGAAGTTGGCTACAAACTGTCGGCAAAGCTCTCCCCAGGAGGTGACGGAACCTTGGGGGAGGTTCATGAGCCAAGACCGGGCTGGACCGGTCAAGGTGACAGGGAAGTAATTGGCCATGACGGCTTCATTCCCTCCTGCGGCAAGTACGGCGGTGGAGTAGATCTGGAGAAACTCCGCCAGGTTGACGCTGCCATCGTACTTCTCGGGCAGGTCTGGCCGAAACTTGCGCGGCCACTTCGCAAAGCGAAGATGGGGCGCGAGGGCTGCACATCCTGCTTCCGTCACCGCAGGTTCTGGTGCCGCGAACGCTGAGTTCGCACCAGGCACAGTGTACCCCGGTACGGGCAAAGCTGCACCGTAGGCCGGGGGCGCCATCTGCAGTACATATGACCGTGGCATATTTTGCACAGCGCAGGCCTGGGGCAGAGGTCGCATGGCGAAGGTCTGCTCTTCAGGCTGGGTCGAGGCCGACGTCATGCTGTCGTCAGCTCATTGGTAGCGACGCCTTTCTCGGCGTTGCTCGAGGTATACCCGGGCATCTTGACCCGAGCGACACAGCTCCAGCTCTGTCCTCAGATCCGTCGATTGAGGGCTGGCAGAGCTGGAATCTGCCGTCTGTTCATCAGCCATCGGCGTGCGTATTAGCGACACGGCCGGCTGGTTGGAGTGTCGTATCCGCCGGAGTCGTGGGCTTGCGGCAGCGACGACAAGACGGTCTACCTCGAGAATTCACCGCTGGGTCGCTGCCTGAGGCGCGTCTCCAGCGGGCGGATTGTGCAGTAGCGCTCTTGCTGCAGCTAGCGCGCCCCTTCCGGGTACGCCCGGTGCTACTGGAGATATGACGCTGGTTGGAGCCTGCATTGCCGGGGTCGGCGCTGCCAGAGCCGGTTGCTGGCTCCCAGCTTGTACTGACACACTCCGTCCTGAGTGTGTTGGCTTGTACTCCCCCCTATCCGCGGCTTGCCACGGAGGCGGGGGAGGTGAGCTTGCCGCCGAAGGGAGCTTGGTCATCTTCGTTGGCGGAAACTCGTCGCGCTAGGGGAAAAGCCCCCTACCTGGCGCGCCAAATGTCGAAGTGTGTGATCGACACTTCCCCCGGGCCTGCACTGGGCAGCCCACGGAGGTTCCTTTTTCGGAGGGGCTAGTTGTCTCTGGTCGAAGGCTTCTGAGTCTTCATCTTGCCGCCCTGCCCATGCCGCACGCTAGTCGTAGTGGTTGATGACGGCGCAGGCGGCATGGGATGTCTTGTCGCGGTGTTTATTGGCTGACAGGTTCCGACACCGCGCGCCAGTCTGTGATGCGACTGGGCGCAACGGCACCTGACAGAAGCGTGCTCCGCGTCTCCGCATCTTGGGAAGACGCGGGCCTTGAATACCTTTTATGGGCAGGGTATGGGGCGTATTTACACCCGCTGCCTATCGCTCGGGGCAGGCAGCGTCGCTCTGCTGCCACGTGGCGGGCCTGGAGCCCTTCTCAGAGAAGAGGAGGGTCAGCCCCGCGGGGCACGTGGAGCCTCCGGACCTCTCCCCGCGGTGGGGGAGGCCCGGCTTCTGTTGGCCACGTGGCGGGCCCGGAGCTCTCCTCTTAGGAGAGGGAGGTCCGGCCCCGCTGGACACGCGGCGCCTTCGGGCCTCTCTCCCGCGGAGGGGGAGGTCCGGCTTCTGTATGCCACGTGGCGGGCCCGGAGCTCTCCACTGAGGAGAGGGAGGTCCGGCCCCGCCGGACGCGTGGCGCCTTCGGAGCTCTCCCTGTGGAGAAGGGCGAGTTCCTTAGGCATTTTACCCTGTGCGCGGGGTACCCCATATCTAAGGTACCGACAGTGGCCCCAGGCCCATCTCGGGGGAGATAGCGAGCCCGAGGTGGGACCTCCGTCTCTTCCGATCCGCGCACTTCCTCTAAGTCCTGAATTGACCGCTGCCGGAGCACGAACGGCCACGGGATCGTGGGAGCGTGCGCTCACTTGATGGTTGCTTTTACTGCGGCGGTTCCCAAGACTGCCACTTCTGCATGTTGCGACGCTTTCTTCGGGAACCGCCGAAGTTCCTTGCCGGCTCATCTTCTCAGGAGACTGACTCCTTGCCTCACGGCTTTAGTTAGGCGGCTTGGGCTCACCCGTCATCGGCACTCGGTGTAGGAACCGAAGCGGTTGCCGGTGCGGGGCATTTGAAGAGTTCCGAATCGCTTGGAATTGTACCCGGGAAGTTTTTTAGAGGGGGTCTTACCCACATTGCATCTTCCCTTCGCACTTCTCTGCGTTTCTCCTCGGACTCTTGTGCTGTTGCTCTGTTGCCTTTGAGTTCTCCCTTGCCATGGCATCCAACCCGCCGCCAGAGAAGAAGCGCGCTCGATCTCCTCTAGCAGCGGCGTCTGTGCCAAGTCGGGACTCAGGGAGCTTGCCCGACACTCCCTCCGGTGGCGACTCGAAGAGGCCCCGGGTTGATGCGCTGGGGGAAGCCTCTGGGGCGCCCCCTGTTCCGCCAGTCCAAGCGACTGCGGAGCGGCCGTCGGTGACGGTAGCGGGCTGTGGAAGTCCTACCCCGGCTCGGAAGTCGGGGTTCAGAGCCCGCTGGAGTGTCCGCGCTTCCCGGCCTTCCCCGACTTGCGGGGAATCTGTGCCGCTGCGCTCAGAGCCAGGGGCAACTGCCGCGGCCCCCAGGCCAGCGCGAACTTCTCCAGTTCCGGTGTGCCCGGACTCCGCGGCGGCGTCGTCTCATCCTGCCGAGACGGCCACTGTGGCCCCCAAGCCAGCGCAGGTTGACCCTGCACTAGACGGCCCGGCCTCTTCTTCGGCACCGCCTTCCCCGGCTCGCCCCTCTCCTCAGGTCAAGGAGCCAGAAGCTGAAGAGAGCCCGGCTGGCCTGGCTGCCAGAGCCTCGGAGCCAGCATCTCCTGATCGGCATCTCGTCTCGGTTGCTGGTGCGTCGGCTGTTCCTGAGGACGAGGTAATGGAGGAGGTCGGGGGGACTGCCCCGGCCTCTGTTGCTCCATTGCCTCTGGCGGACACCTTCGCGCTTGCCGAGTCGAGCGTCCGGCAGGTCTTGGCTGCACTAGGGCGCGAGCGGGAGGAGTATACGGTTGAACGGGACCGCCTCCTCATCTGGGGGGACCTTTTGCGGGAGAGGACCGTGAAGGTTAAGAGTGAGCTCGACTCCAGGCGGGAGTTGCTCGACTTCAGGGAAGCGCTCCTCGACCGGATGAAGTGGGCTGTCGACCGCATGGACACCGAATCGTGGCGGATCAACCGGGAGACCCTGGAGGCACACGCCCGGGCCGAGGAGAGCCTCTCTGCTGTTGTGGAGATACGGCAGCGGTTGGAGCGCCGTGAACTCGCCGTTGAGGAATGGGAGCGTTGCATGGCAGCTGAGGCGGAGAGGGTCGCCGCGCAGCTGGCTGCGGGCGAGGATGACCTTCGAGCTCGGATGGAGGAGCTAGAGATCCTGAAGGCAGACCTCGACTTGAGGGAGGAACAGGTCTCCCGTGATCGCCGGGCGGTCTTGGACCGGGAGTTGACCGCCGGCTTCAAGGCCGCTGAGTTGGAGCGGCTCGCCAAGGCTCTCCACCTTCGGGAGAGCTCCCTGGCGGCCAAGGAGAAGGAATTCTCCGAGAGGAACCTGGAGGCTCTGCAGGCGGCCCGCCGCGAGGTGGAGGAGCTTTCGGCCTTGCGGTCCTCTATGGTTCTTGCAGTTTCGAGCTTCATGGATCGAGCGGGGTCCGCCCTGATCCCTCTTGGCTTCAGTCCGGTGAGGGCCGCGGCCCCCCGCGTTGGAGGTGATCCCCGCGCTGGAGTCGATCGGCGCCAAGCTGGACAGGCTAGACTCGGTGATCGCCAGCAAGGTTGAGGCCGAGGGGCGCGGCCTAGCCTTAGAGGTCGCCTCACATGTGCTGGCATGCTTTAAGAGCCACGACCCCTCTTTTTCGCTAGAACCAGCGAGAGAGGGCCCAGCCGCAGAGCGGGAGCAAGCTGCCAGGGCAGAAGTCGAGGATGTGGCCGCCCTTATAGCCGCAAGGTTCCGGAGGGAGCCGGGAGGTCCTTAGGACTTGTTTCTCCCTTTTTATCGAGTCTGTAGTCCAGCTCATGGAGCCTCGCTTAATTTGACTCTTTTGGATACTTGTGTCTGTGATGCTTTTTCTCTCCTTCTTGGCTTTGCCTGGCTGAGTCCTTAGCTCCGCAAGGTACTCAGAGGCCATTTCCAATCTCGGAGCTTTGCACAGACACCCTCCCCGGGTCCTAACCGTGTTAGGGGCCCCCGGAGGTCTCCGGATCTCGCCCTATGGGGAGCTCCAGATCTGCCTGCCACGTGGCGGGTCCGGAGCTCCTTTCTAAGAGGCGGGAGCTCCGGCCATGTTGGACACGTAGGGCTTTCAGAGCCCTCCCACCGAGGGGGAGGTCCGTCTTCCGCCCACCACGTGGCGAGCCCGGAGCCCTCCTCAAGGGAGGAGATAGTTCCGGGCCCGCTGGACACGTGGGGCCCCCGGGTCCCGCCCCTGCTGGAGGGGCAGGTCCCGGTACTTCCAGTCCCAGGCCGGAGTAGCTGGTAGCTCCTTTCCCACCGCTTCATGCAGTCCCTGTTGCTGTAACCTGGAGGTCCTGCACACAGGCAGAGGAAACGTAATTCTCCTCGGGGGGTCCTCCCCTCCCGTCTCCTAGTCTTATCCGTCTTACGACCCTGATCCGCTATACGGGGCTTGGGCAATTCTGTGCACGAGGCGCCGGAGCTCCGGCTCCCTCCGAGGTCCGGGTACGGCCGTCCGATCCCTAGTACCGGGCCATGCGCTTGGGAAGCAGAGTGCACGCGCTTTGGGTTCATGACCAGGCAAAGCGGTCGTACTCCCCTGGACCTCCGGAGGGCAGGATGCGCATGCTTTTGGCTCTGGGCCGGCTAAGCTGGATACGCACCCTGGACCCCCCATGCACAACGCAGGCCTTTCCTGGAGGTAACCAACTGGCACCGCAACACCTGACTGGGGGAGGCCCGAGAGACCCACTCGGCCATCGGCAGGTGCCTCAAGCTCAGCCGCCTTCGGTAGGATAGCGAATGCCGACTATGGATGAGCGCAGGAGAGGGGGAGCTAGATGTACGATGAACATACAGAGATAGTGCGATCATAGAAATTAATGCATAATTTAAATGAGCGCATGAGAGAGAGCTAAGTAGAACGGGGCTCTGTATTCGTACCCATAGATTGAATTCTGGCTGTACAGGGAGGCAATGCTCCGCCTTGTCTTCAAGGGAAGCAAGACTCTACGCGCTTAGGGTCGGAACCAGGCTAAACTGGACGTAGTCCTGTACCGTCCCTTGAGACTTAGCTGCCCCAAGCGCTGTTCCTAAATTCTATGGGATCTATTACAGAAGGGAATAACCCTGTTCTACTGATGCTCAGGAAGTAGGACTTAAAGTGTTGCTCCATGGCAAGGATTTTTGGGAACGGATCCCACTCTCGGTTGGAAGGCATGTGTACTTGGGACGGCAGCTTTCATGATTCGGAAGGGACCTTCCCTGCTGGGGGAGAGCTTATGTGTCCTTCTTGGAATAGAGCGTGCCGCTTCACCAAGTTGCCCTCCTGCAGGCCCCCGACGCGTTTTGTTCTTTGGCGGTAGTGCTTAGAGCATTAGCCGAGACCGTGCGTTGCGGGGTGTTTCCTGCAGCCGAGTCTTGTCGACGAGGTTGTTATCTTCGCGCTGGATCAGGTCCTGCGTGGCTTCTTCTGGGGGCCCCCGAGGAGTTCTCCCCTTCTGGCTAATGCCTTCAAGGGGTAGGTAGACCCGGGCTCGTCTTGGATGACCTAAGGCGTCTTCCCCTTCTGGCGAGGCCTTCAAGGGGTTGACAGACCTTAGGCGGCCCCCGAGAGGTATGTTCGAGGCACGGAGGCGCACCGCAGTTGGCTAACGCCCTGGCCTGTCACCGTCGGAACTGGAGTCCTCACCGTCATGCACTGTCTTTATGACACGCTGAGGCTCCTGGAACCCCACCTGGTGGGCAGCAGTGACTGGGGCATCGACCTTCTGTTTGCCATCCCTCTGAGGGTAGGGCGGCGCTTCAGCCCTCTGCTGTCTTCCTTTGCGGAAGCGCTCTGCGAGCCTCTGGATCTCCCAGCACTCGGCAGCAGTATGGTTGCAGGTGCCATGCACGGGACATAGCCCGCCTTGGTCACTGTCTGGGGCCGGTGCTTGCCGCTGCCTTTTGTCGGGGCGTGGCCCCCGAGCTCCACTGGTCGTCGCAGCTGCGGCGACGGGGGCCGTGAATGGTGACTTCATCTTGCCACCCCCCGGTTCTTGGTCTTCTTGCCACCCCCATAGGCAGCAGCACCGGACCCGGGCTGTCCTCCTGACTCGGAGGTCGGCAGAGCGTGCCAGTTCCGCCCTTCAGCTGCTCTGGCGCACTTGTCCGCCAGGCTGAAGAGCTCCGAGACGTCGCGGACCTCTCTGGTCGCGAGCTTCTCAAGCATTTTCTCGTCCCGGACACCCTGTCGGAACGCCACCACCACAGAGGCACTTTGGATATGCGGGATGGTGTTGCGTACCTGAGAGAACCGCTGGATGAAAGAGCGCAGCGACTCCCCAGGTTGTTGCTTGACGGCGTGGAGGTCAAGCTCCGTGCCGGTATGGGTGTAGGAGCTGCCGAAGTTGGCAACGAACTGCCGGCAGAGCTCTCCCCAGGAGGTTATGGACCCCTGAGGTAGATTCATGAGCCAAGACCGAGCTGGGCCGGTCAAGGCGACGGGGAAGTAGTTGGCCATGACAGCCTCGTCCCCTCCTGCGGCAAGTACGGCGGTGGAGTAGATCTGGAGGAACTCCGCTGGGTTGACGCTACCATCGTACTTCTCGGGCAGATGCGGGCGAAACTTGCGTGGCCACCTTGTGAAGCGAAGGTGGGGTGCAAGGGCCGCACATCCTGCACCTGCTGCTGCAGGTACTGGCGCTGCGAACGCTTGGTTCGCACCTGGCACCGCTTATCCCGGCATGGGCATGGCTGCACCATAGACCGGGGCCGCTACTTGCAGCGCATATAGCTGTGGCATATGCTGCGCAGCATATGCCTGAGGGAGGGCTCGCGTGGCGAAGGCCTGCCCTTCTGGTTGTGTCGAGGCCGACGACATGCTGTCGCCTGCCTCATGGTTGCGACGCCTCTCTCGGCGTCGCTCGAGGTACATCCGGGCATCCTGGCCCAAGTGGCATCGTTCCAGTTCCCTTCGCAGGTCCGTCGACAGGAGCCTGGAGGAGCTGGAATCTGCCGTTAGCCCGTCAACCGTGGGTGTGCGCATCAGCGGCACAGCCGGTTGTCCTGGGCGCCGTCCTCGCCGAAACCGAGGGATCGCGGCGGCGACGACGAGGCGGTCCACCTCGCGGACCCATTGCTGGGTCGCTGAATGGGGCGCATCCCGCGCAGGTGGGTTGTGCAGCAGCGCTCTTGCTGCAGCTAGCGCACCTCCATGGTGTACGCTCAGCGCTGCAGAAGATCTCACACTGGTCGGGGCCTGCATAGCCGGAGTCGGCGTTGCCGGAGTCGGCTGCTGGCTACCAGCTTGTGCCGACACAGTCCGTCCTGAGTGTGTCGACATGTACTCCCCAGTGGTCACGGTTCGCCGTGAACGCGGAGGGGGAGAGTTTGCCGCTGAAGGAAGCTTGGTCATCTTCGTCGGCGGAAACTCGTCGCGCTAGGAGAAAAGCCCCCTTCTTGGCGCACCAAATGTCGAAGTGTGTGGTCGACACTTCCCCCGGGCCTGCACTGGGCAGCCCGCGGAGGTTCTTTTTTCAGAGGGGCTAGTCCCTAGCGGAGAGCTTGCGCAGATGGACGAGTTAGTGAGAACTTGACACGGCGAGTTTTACGTGGTTCAGGCCGCCGGAGAGTAAAACCCTACGTCCACGGCGAGCTATGGAGCTCGCTGTATTGCTTGCTGCTCAGGGCCGGAGGCCTGAGCTTGGGGGTGAGTTACAGCTTGAGAGTGTATGGCTAGCGTATGAGTAGCAAAGTGCGAAACCCTTGCTATCGACGCCTACCTGAGCCTTTTATAGTCCAAGACTCGGGCGGCTTACAAGGGAAGCCGGGACCCGACAGGTGGTCCCGGGTAGATTGTCTATTATCTACCGTATCTGCAGTTATGCCGGTAGTTGTCTCTGGTCAAAGGCTTCTGAGTCTTCATCTTGCCGCCCTGCCCATGCCGCACGCTAGTCGTAGTGGTTGATGACGGTGCAGGCGGCATGGGATGTCTTGTCGCGGTGTTTATTGGCTGACAGGTTCTGACACCGCGCGCCAGTCTGTGATGCGACTGGGCGCAACGGCACCTGACAGAAGCGTGCTCCGCGTCTCCGCGTCTTGGGAAGACGCGGGCCTTGAATACCTTGTACGGGCAAGGTATGGGGCGTATTTACGCCCGCTGCCTATCGCTCGGGGCAGGCAGTGTCGCTCTGCTGCCACGTGGCGGGCCCGGAGCCCTTCTCAGAGAAGAGGAGGGTCAGCCCCGCGGGGCACGTGGAGCCTCCGGACCTCTCCCCGCGGTGGGGGAGGCCCGGCTTCTGTCGGCCACGTGGCGGGCCCGGAGCTCTCATCTGAGGAGAGGGAGGTTCGGCCCCGCTGGACACGAGGCGCCTTCGGGCCTCTCTCCCGCGGAGGGGGAGGTCCGGCTTCTGTATGCCATGTGGCGGGCCCGGAGCTCTCCTCTGAGGAGAGGGAGGTCCGGCCCCGCCGGACGCGTGGCGCCTTCGGAGCTCTCCCTGCGGAGAAGGGCGAGTTCCTTAGGCATTTTACCCTGTGCGCGGGGGTACCCCATATCTCAGGTACCGACAGACACGTAGGGCTTTCGGAGCCCTCCCACCGGGGGGGGGAGGTCCGGTTTCCGCCCGCCACGTGGCGAGCCCGGAGCCCTCCTCAGGGGAGGCGAGAGCTCCGGGCCCGCTGGACACGTGGGGCCCTCGGGCCCCGCCCCTGCTGGAGGGGCAGGTCCCGGTCCTTCCAGTCCTAGGCCGGAGTAGTTGGTAGCTCCTTTCCCCCTGCTTCATGCAGTCCCTATTGCCGTAACCTGGAGGTCCTGCACACAGGCAGAGGAAACGTAATTCTCCTCGGTGGTCCTCCCCTCCCGTCTCCTAGTCTTATCCGTCTTACGATCCTGATCCGCTATACGGGGCTTGGGCAATTCTGTGCACGGGGCGCCGGAGCTCCGGCTCCCTCCGAGGTCCGGGTACGGCCGTCCAATCCCTAGTACCGGGCCATGCGCTGGGGAAGCAGAGTGCACGTGCTTTGGGTTCATGACCAGGCAAAGCGGTTGTACTCCCCTGTACCTCCGGAGGGCAGGATGCGCATGCTTTGGGCTCATGGCCTGCTAAGCTGGATACGCACCCTGGACCCCCCATGCACAACGCAGGCCTTTCCTGGAGGTAACCAACTGGCACCGCAACACCTGACTGGGGGAGGCCCGAGACTCACTTGGCCATTGGCAGGTGCCTCAAGCGCAGCCGCCTTCAGTAGGATAGCGAATGCCGACTATGGATGAGCGCAGGAGGGGGGGAGCTAGATGTACGATGAACATACAAAGATAGTGCGATCATAAAAATTAATGCGTAATTTAAATGAGCGCATGGGAGAGAGCTAAGTAGAACAGGTCTCTGTATTCGTGCCCATAGATGGAATTCTGGCTGTACATGGAGGCAATATTCTGCCTCGTCTAGAAGGGAAGCAAGACTCTACGCACTTAGGGTCGGAACCAGGCTAAACTTGACATAGTCCTGTACCGTCCCTTGAGACTTAGCTGCCCCAAGATCTGTTCCTAAATCCTATGGGATCCATTACAGAAGGGAATAACCCTGTTCTACTGATGCTCGGGAAGTAGGACTTACAGTGTTGCTTCATGGCAAGGATTTTTGGGAACGGATCCCACTCTCGGTTGAAAGGCATGTGTACCTGGGGCGGCAGCTTTCATGATTCGGAAGAGACCTTCCCTGCTGGGGGAGAGCTTATGGGTCCTTCTTGGAATAGAGCGTGCCGCTTCACCAGGTTGCTCTCCTGCAGGCCCCCGACGCGTTCGGTTCTTTGGCGGTAGTGCTTAGAGCATTAGCCGAGACCGCGCGTTGTGGGGTGTTCCCAGCAGCCGAGTCTTGTCGACGAGGTTGTTATCTTCGCGCTGGATCAGGTCCTGCGCGGCTTCTCCTGGGGGCCCCCGGGGAGTTCTCCCCTTCTGGCTAAGGCCTTCAAGGGGTAGGTGGGCCCGGGCTCGTCTTGGATGACCTATGGCGTCTTCCCCTTCTGGCAAGGCCTTCAAGGGGTTGACAGACCTTAGGCGGCTCCCGAGAGGTATTTTCGAGGCACGGAGGCGCGCCGCTGTTGGCTAACGCCCTGGCCCGTCACCGTCAGAACTGGAGTCCTCACCGTTATGTACTGTCTTTATGACACGCTGAGACTCCTGGAACCCCACCTGATGGGCAGCGGTGACTGGGGCATCGACCTTCTGTTTGCCATCCCTCTGAGGGTAGAACGGTGCTTCAGCCCTCTGCTGTCTTCCTTTGCGGAAGCGCTCTGCGAGTCTCTGGACATCCCAGCACTCGGCAGCAGTATGGTTGCCGGTGCCATGCACGGGGCATAGCCCGCCCTGGTCACTGTCTGGGTCCGGTGATTGCTGCTGCCTTTTGTCGGGGCGTGGCCCCCGAGCTCCACTAGTCGTCGCAGCTGCGGCGACGGGGGCCGTGAACGGTGACTTCATCTTTCCACTCCCCCGGTTCTTGGCCTTCTTGCCACCCCCATAGGCAGCAGCACCGGACCCGGGCTGTCCTCCTGACTCGGAGGTCGGCAGAGCGTGCCAGTTCCGCCCTTCAGCTACTCTGGCGCATTTGTCCGCCAGGCTGAAGAGCTCCGAGATGTCGCGGACCTCTCTGGTCGCGAGCTTCTCAAGCATTTTCTCGTCCCGGACACCCTGTCGGAACGCCACCACCACAGAGGCACTTTGGATATGTGGGATGGTGTTGCGTACCTGGGAGAACCGCTTGATGAAAGAGCGCAGCGACTCCCCAGGTTGTTGCTTGACGGCGTGGAGGTCAAGCTCCGTGCCGGGACGAGTGTAGGAGCTGCCGAAGTTGGCGACAGAGGCCCGGTGGCCTTTTGGATCTCCCCCTATAAGGGTACTTCACCGCCAGTTGGTCTCCTCCGAGAAAAGACCTACGCTAGAACGGGGGGTCAGGAGCCTTGCTTTGCCCGGTCTTGCACCCAAAGCATGCGCACTCTGCCTCCCGGCGCTACGGTCTGAGTACCAGGGGGCCGGGCGGTTACACCCTGACTGGGGCTGGGGCCAGATCTCCGGGACCAAGTGCACTGGATTACCCAAGCCCCGTATTCCGGCCTGGGACAGTAAGCCAAATGAGACTAAGGGATAGGAAAGGGGGGACCACTGAGCAGTTCAGGACCTCCGCCCCCACAGCTGGGCCGAGCTCCGAGGCCATCCCTCGCCCTCCTTTCAGAGGCGAGCGCTGATGCCGGACCTCATGCCCTTCGCTGGCCTGAGCTCCGATGACTTCCGGACCCCGCCCCCATAGCTGGGCCGAGCTCCGAGGCCAGCCCTCGCCCTCCTTTCAGAGGCGAGCGCTGATGCCGGACCTCACGCCCTTCGCTGGCCTGAGCTCCAATGACTTCCGGACTCCGCCTCCACAGCCAGACCGAGCTCCGAGGCCAGCCCTCGCCCTCCTTTCAGAGGCGAGCGCTGATGCTGGACCTCACGCCCTTCGCTGGCCTGAGCTCCGATGATTTCCGGACCTCCGCCCCCACAGCCGGGCCGAGCTCCGATGCCAGGCTTCACACTCTCCTAAGAGGCTGGACACCGAAGCCGTCAAGACCCTGCCAGCACAGGGAGTACTCAAGACAAGAAAGTGCGCGGATCAGAAGAGACGAAGGTCCCACCTCGGGCTCGCTATCTCCCCCGAGATGGGCCCGGGGGCCACTGTCGGTACCCTTGATATGGGGTACCCCCGCGCACAGGGGAAAATGCCTAAGGATCTCGCCCTTCTCCGCAGGGAGAGCTCCGAAGGTGCCACGCGTCCGGCGGGGCCGGACCTCCCTCTCCTCAGAGGAGAGCTCCGGGCCCGCCACGTGGCATACAGAAGCCGGACCTCCCCCTCCGCGGGAGAGAGGTCCGAAGGCGCCACGCGTCCAGCGGGGCCGGACCTCCCTCTCCTCAGAGGAGAGCTCCGGGCCCGCCACGTGGCCGACAGAAGCCAAGCCTCCCCCTCTGCGGGGAGAGGTCCGGAGGCTCCACGTGCCCCGCGGAACGGGCCCTCCTCTCCTCTGAGAAGGGCTCCGGGCCTGCCACGTGGCAGCAGAACGGCGCTGCCTGCCCCCGAGCGATAGGCAGCGGGCGTAAAGACGCCCCATACCTTGCCCTACAAGGTATTCAAGGCCCGCATCTTCCCGAGACGCGGAGACGCGGAGCACGCTTCTGTCAGGTGCCGTTGCGCCCAGTCGCATCACAGACTGGCGCGCGGTGTCAGTACCTGCCAGCCAATAAACACCGCGAGAAGACATCCCATGCCGCCTGCGCCATCATCAACCACTACGACTAGCATGCGGCATGGGCAGGGCGGCAAGATGGAGGCTCAGAAGCCTTCGACCAGAGGCAACTACCGGCATAACTGCAGATACGGTAGATAATAGACAATCTTCCCGGGACCACCTGTCGGGTCCCGGCCCCCCTTGTAAGCTGCCCGAGTCTTGGACTATAAAAGGCTCGGGTAGGCGACGATAGCAAGGGTTCGCACTTTGCAACTCATACGCTAGCCATACACTCTCAAGCTGTAACTCACCCCCAAGCTCAGGCCTCCGGCCCTGAGCAGCAAGCAATACAGCGAGCTCCATAGCTCGCCGTGGACGTAGGGTTTTACGCTCCGGCGGCCTGAACCACGTAAAACTCGCCGTGTCAAGCTCTTCCTAACTCGTCCATCTGCGCAAGCTCTCCGCTAGGGACTAGCCCCTCCGAAAAAAGAACCTCCGCGGGCTGCCCAGTGCAGGCCCGGGGGAAGTGTCGACCGCACACTTCGACACGGCGCATATGGTTGTGGCATATGCTGCGGGGCATATGCCTGAGGCAGGGCTCGCGTGGCGAAGACCTGCCCTTCAGGTTGTGTCGAGGCCGACGACATGCTGTCGCCAGCCTCATGGTTGCGACGCCTTTCTCGGCGTCGCTCGAGGTACACCCGGGCGTCCTGGCCCAAGTGGCACAGTTCCAGCTCCCTTCTCAGATCCGTCGACGGGAGCCTGGAGGAGCTGGAATCCGCTGTTTGTCCGTCAACCGTTGGCGTGCGCGCCAGCGACACAGCCGGTTGACCGGGGCGTCGCCCTCGCCGAAACCGAGGGTTCACGGCGGCGACGACGAGGCGGTCCACTTCGCGGACCCACTGTTGGGTCGCTGAATGGGGCGCATCTCCAGCAGGTGGGTTGCGCAGCAGTGCTCTTGCTGCAGCTAGCGCACCCCCATGGTGTACGCTCAGCGCTGCAGAAGATCTCACACTGGTCTGAGCCTGCTTCGCCGGAGTCGGCGTTGGCGGAGTCGTCTGCTGGCTACCAGCTTGTGTCGACACACTCCGTCCTGAGTGTGTCGACATGTACTCCCCACTGGTCACGGTTCGCCGTGAACCAGGGGGGTGGGGGAGAGTTTGCCGCTGAAGGAAGCTTGGTCATATTCGTCGGCGGAAACTCGTCGCGCTAGGAGAAAAGCCCCCTTCCTGGCGTGCCAAATGTCGAAGTGTTCAGTCGACACTTCCCCCGGGCCTGCACTGGGCAGCCCACGGAGGTTCTTTTTTCGGTGGGGCTAGTCTCTAGCGGAGAGCTTGCGCAGATGGATGAGTTAGTAAGAGCTTGACACGGCGAGTTTTACGTGGTTCAGGCCGCCGGAGCGTAAAACCCTACGTCCACGGCGAGCTATGGAGCTCGCTGTATTGCTTGCTGCTCAGGGCCGGAGGCCTGAGCTCAGGGGTGAGTTACAGCTTGAGTGTGTATGGCTAGCGTATGAGTTGCAAAGTGCGAACCCTTGCTATCGACGCCTACCCGAGCCTTTTATAGTCCAAGGCTCGGGCAGCTTACAAGGGGGGCCGGGACCCGACAGGTGGTCCCGGGAAGATTGTCTAACATCTACCGTATCTGCAGTTACGCCGGTAGTTGCCTCTGGTCGAAGGCTTCTGAGTCTTCATCTTGCCGCCCTGCCCATGCCACATGCTAGTCGTAGTGGTTGATGACGGCGCAGGCGGCATGGGATGTCTTGTCGCGGTGTTTATTGGCTGGCAGGTTCTGACACCTCGCGCCAGTCTGTGATGCGATTGGGCGCAACGGCACCTGACAGAGGCGTGCTCCGCGTCTCCGCGTCTTGGGAAGACGCGGGCCTTGAATACCTTGTACGGGAAAGGTATGGGGCGTCTTTACGCCCGCTGCCTATCACTCGGGGGCAGGCAGCGCCGTTCTGCTGCCACGTGGCGGGCCCAGAGCCCTTCTCAGAGGAGAGGAGTGCCCGTTCCGCAGGGCACGTGGAGCCTCCGGACCTCTCCCCGCGGAGGGAGAGGCTCGGCTTCTGTTGGCCACGTGGCGGGCCCGGAGCTCTCCTCTGAGGAGAGGGAGGTCCGGCCCCGCTAGACGCATGGCACCTTCGGACCTCTCTCCCGCGGAGGGGGAGGTCCGGCTTCAGTATGCCACGTGGCGGGCCCGGAGCTTTCCTCTGAGGAGAGGGAGGTCCGGCCCTGCCGGACGCGTGGCGCCTTCGGAGCTCTCCCTGCGGAGAAGGGCGAGTTCCTTAGGCATTTTACCCTGTGCGCGGGGGTACCCCATATCTCAGGTACCGACAATCAGGGGGGATGTTGTCTTTCAAGTAGTCCCAGATCTCCGTGATCCATGCATCGGGTCTGACTTGAGCTTCTGGATCTTGAGCGCTGGGTTGCACGGAGTCCCCAGTGACGCTTACAATCCTTGGCGGCATCCATGGCTGCAGGGCCGCCGGGACCGCCAGCTTCGAGGTGCTGGTCAAGCCCCCTTCGCCCGGCTCGGTGGGCCGGGCTGTGGGCCGCAGCAACGTCCTCTCGAAAACTCCTTCAGGCACGGGAGCTCCGGTGGAATCCTTCGTTGAAAGGTCGTCAGCTGCGGCATTGCCAGCACGCGGTACATGGCGCAGGTCCAAGGCAAGGAAGTCTTTCTCCAACATCTGCACGTGAAGCAGATAAGTAGCTAGCTGTGGGTCATTGCAGGAGCATTCGCCCTTGACTTGCTTGATGACCAGCTGGGAGTCGCCCTGTGCCAACAACTGGCGAGCGCCTAAAGACAGGGCTGTCTGCAGGCCAAAGATGAGTGCTTCATACTCTGCCATGTTGTTGGTTGCCTTGAAATTGAGACGCACCATGTACCCAAACTGTTCCCCCGATGGCATGAGGAGCAGTACGCCGGCACCGGCCCCCTGCTTTCGCGAGGAGCCATCGAAGAAAAGCATCCAGTGGGGCTCGGTGAAGACCAGAGCTTGGTGCTCTGGTTCACCGTCTTCGTGGCCCCCTGGGTCAGTCTTCGTTGGTGTCCACTCTGCCACAAAGTCGGCCAGTGCTTGGCTTTTGAGTGCATGGCGTGGAAGGAAGTCCAGCTCGAACTTCGCCAGCTCCGCCGCCCATTTAGCAACGTTGCCAGTCGCATGGGGGCTGTGAAGAATCATCTTTGTCGGTACCTGCGATATGGGGTACCCCCGCACAGAGGGGAAAATGCCTAAGGAACTCGCCCTTCTCCGCAGGGAGAGCTCCGAAGGCGCCACGCGTCCGGCGGGGCCGGACCTCCCTCTTCTCAGAGGAGAGCTCCGGACCCGCCACATGGCATACAGAAGCCGGACCTCCCCCTCCGCGGGCGAGGGGTCCGAAGGTGCCACGTATCCGGCAGGGCCGGACCTCCCCCTCCTCAGAGGGGAGCTCCAGGGCCTCCACGTGGCCGACAGAAGCCGAACCTCCCCCTCCGCGGGGAGAGGTCCGGAGGATCCACGTGCCCTGTGGACCGGGCCCTCCTCTCCTCTGAGAAGGGCTCTGGGCTCGCCACGTGGCAGCAGAACAGCGCTGCCTGCCCCCGAGCGATAGGCAGCGGGCGTAAAGACGCCCCATACCTTGCCCGTACAAGGTATTCAAGGCCCGCGTCTTCCCAAGACGCGGAGGCGAGGAGCACGCCTCTGTCAGGTGCCGTTGCGCCCAGTCACATCACAGACTGGCGCGCAGTGTCAGAACCTGCCAGCGAATAAACGCCGCGACAAGACATCCCATGTCGCCTGCGCCGTCATCAACCACTATGACTAGCGTGCGGCATGGGCAGGGCGGCAAGACAGAGACTCGGAAGCCTTCGCCAGAGACAACTACCGGCATAACAGCAGATACGGTAGATATCAGTCAATCTCCCCGGGACCACCTGTCGGGTCCCGGGCCCCCTTGTAAGCCACCCGAGTCTTGGACTATAAAAGGCTCGGGTAGGCGACGATAGCAGGGGTTCGCACTCTGCAACTCATACGCTAGCCATACACTCCCAAGCTGTAACTCACCCCCAAGCTCAGGACTCCGGCCCTGAGCAGCAAGCAATACAGAGAGCTCCATAGCTCGCCGTGGACGTAGGGTTTTACGCTCCGGCGGCCTGAACCACGTAAAACTCACCGTGTCAAGCTCTCACTAACTCGTCCATCCGCGCAAGCTCTCCGCAAGGGACTAGCCCCACCGAAAAAAGAACCTCCGCGGGCTGCCCGGTGCAGGTCCGGGGGAAGTGTCGATTGAACACTTCGACATTTGGCGCGCCAGGTAGGGGGCTTTTCCCCTCGCGCGATGAGTTTCCGCCGACGAAGATGACCAAGCTCCCTTCAGCGGCAAACTCTCCCCCTCCGCGTTCACGGCGAACCGTGACCAGTGGGGAGTACATGTCGACGCACTCAGGACGGAGTGTGTTGGCACAAGCTGGAAGCCAGCAGCCGACTCCGGCTACGCCGACTCCGGCGATGCAGGCTCCGACCAGTGTGAGGTCTTCTGCAGCGCTGAGCGTACACCACGGGGGTGCGCTAGCTGCAGCAAGAGCACTGCTGCGCAACCTGCCTGCTGGGGGTGCGCCCTATTCTTCGACCCAACAATGGGTCCGCAAGTTGGACCGCCTCGTCGTTGCCGCCGCGAACCCTCGGGTTCGGCGAGGGTGATGCCCCGGTCAACCGGCTGTGTTGCTGATGCGCACGCCAACGGTTGACGGGCAAACGGCGGATTCCAGCTCCTCCAGGCTCCAGTCGACGGACCTGAGAAGGGAGCTGGAACGGTGCCACTTGGGCCAGGATGCCCGAGTGTACCTCGAGCGACGCCAAGAAAGGCGCCGCAACCATGAGGCTGGCGACAGCATGACATCGGCCTCAACACAGCCTGGAGGGCAGATCTTCGCCACGCGAGCCCTGCCTCAGGCATACGCCGCGCAGCATATGCCACAACCATATGCGCCGCAAGCAGCGCCCCCGGTCTATGGTGCAGCCTTGCCCATGCCGGGATACACGGTGCCAAGTGCGGACCAAGCGTTTGCACTGCCAGAGGGAGCAGCGCCAGGACTCAACCGGGGACGCGGGTGACCCGGGCTTCAGGGACTGGATCGGCGAGCTGCACCAGAGGCGCTGCCGGTGGGAGTCCTACTGCTCCGCCTCCTATGGGGGCTCCGAGTGCATCTCCTGCTCCACCGGTCCGGGTACCTGCGGCGCAGGCGCAGGCGTCGGCGGCAGGCTCAGGTGGTTCTGTCCCGGCTTGGAAGCCGGGGCTCAATGCCCGTTGGAGCGTTCGCGTTCCTTGGTAAGTGTTGTTCTTTCCGGATTTTAGAACTAGTGTTCCTTTCTCCTTTTCTTAGCCTGAGAGCTTCCCATTTTGGCAGGGACTCATCAGCTGCCGGGGGTGAGTTTGTTCCCTGGCCATCTCCAGCTAGCGGAGGATCTGCGCCGCAGCGTCCGGAAGCTGTGGTGGCTCCGACGGCCCCCAAGTCGGTGCAGGCTTCTTCTGCGCCGCTGGGATCAACCCCTGCGGTGGCGGAGGCAGCACCCGCTCGTCCCCCTTCACCAGCTCGGAAGCCGGTGGTTGTCGAGGGCTCGGCGGAGCCTGCTGGCGGTGCCCGACCCTCCGGTGCTGAGGCGGGAGGAGCAGCTGCAGGCCCTCAGTCTTCCCCAGATCGGCGCCTCATCTCGGTTGCCGAGATGCCGGCATCTCCACCGGACGACAACATGATGGAGGAGGTCGGGGGCGCGGCTTCGGGCTCTGCCGCCCCGCTGCCCCTGGTGGACGCCTTGGAGCTTGCCCAGGCAATCGTCCGGCAGGTCCAGGCCGCCCTGGAGCGAGAGCGGGAGGTGCTGCACTACAGGAATCGGGACTATAGACGACGGCCGGAAACCGTCGTCAATAAGGACACTACCGTCGTCAATAAGTTATTGACGACGGTAAAACTTTATAGACGATGGTTTTCGGCTGTCGTCAATTATTAGTCGTCAATAAATTTCTTATTGACAACAGCTAAATCTAGCTGTCGTCAATAAACTTATTGACGACAGCTAAATCAGGCTGTCGTCAATAAGCTTATTGACGACGGCCAGGAAACCGTCGTCAGTAACCATGGCTTATTGACGACGGTTTACACTAGGCCGTCGTCAATAACAATTGCTTATTGACGACGGTTTCTGGTACCTGGCCGTCGTCAATACTAATGGCTTATTGACAATGGCCAAGTACCAGAAACCGTCGTCAATAAGCTTTCCAATTTTTTTTAAAAAAACAGAAAATCCTGCCCTGGCTTCGAGGCCAGCCCTGGCTCGATGGCCAGATCACAGGCAATCAAAATATACATCACAGAATTGCATAAAAACACTATACGCATGCCACACTACCCTACGCTACCCCGACCGCTGCCACCGGAGTCTAGGAAGTCGTCGTGCGCTCGTCCAAACGCTGGTTGCTGAGGGGATGAAGTTTCCTGAGCCCGCGTCGCCGATCCCTATGATGTACATGTATAGTTAGACAAATTAGAAGTTCACAAATGTGTATATGATTAAATAAACTCATTACAAGTTAAAATTGAGCAAGTTAGCTAGATTTGGCTATGTTTGAGTAAGTTTGCTCATATTTTACTAAGTTTGGGAAGTATGGACTAGTAGTGTTTGTGTTTGAGCTAGTTCAAAAAGTTTTGGCTATGTTTGAGTAAGTTTGGTCATATTTGACTATAGTTGAGTAAGTTGTACCATATTTTACTCAGTTTGAGGAAGTTTAACTAGTTTTCTCTAAGTTTAAGTAAGTTTGATCAAATTCAACTAAATTTGAGCAAATTTAACTAGTTGCAGCTATTATGAGAAATTTTGTACCTGTGCTCCTGACGTCGGCCCCTGTGGTAGCTGTATCGGTGGCGCCGCCCACTGAGGAAAGACAACGGGTTGTCCTGTGGCCATAGCCTGCAAATATGAAGTAAATTATTATACATGTCATTTATATATTAGAAACGTTGAGTACAATGATCTGAACTTACCTGCATGGCAGCTTGCAGCTGTAGCATGTACGAGTGTTGATACTCGTCGCTAGCCCGGAGCTCGGCTGCCTGCCTCTCGTTCGCGAGCCTCAGCGCTTCCTGCGTCCTCTGGAGCTCCTCCTGGACACTCTGGAGCTCCAGACCACAGCTGCCACGCTTGCTGGATCCACCCTGCGATGAAGAGGCCCTCGAGTAAGACCGCGCCTCCCTCGAGTCTACTACTCCATCGAAGATGGCCAACCTACACAACAAAGTAAGAGTATCTCAAAGTTAATGAAAGTAAATGAAAACAACAGAACTCACCGGCCGTGAGGTTTACCGCCAACGCTTGCATAGGCGGCTTCAGGTACGATCGGCGAGTTCTCCCAATCGTAATCGTCGCCTCGAAGCCTCCGCACCTCCTCCCCATACTTTTCCTGAAAATACAGAAAATTAAAGTCATCAGAAGTTTTAAAGATAATACAATTAAGTCAACTAAAGAACTCACCAACGTCTCTGTCGCTGTCTGAGAAGACAGCTGATCAGGCTGCGAGGGGTCACTTCCCATGTCACCCCTCCTACACACCTGGATAGCGGTCGGCTCCTGACCGATCTCGCACTCCTATCGGTACGTGTTAGCACAATGATAGCGATAGAAATTAACTAGAATATAATTCAAGTATCACTTACCATCCGTTTAGCAAGGCGTACGTAGCCGTCCCCGCCAACATGGTGTTTCCCGTCTGTCCCTCGACTCTGTCGGCGGGTCATCGACACGCCTTGGAAGCCCTGGCTCGCCCAACGAGCACACAGGGAACTGTAGGCGTCCGGACAGGACTCAAGCCACGGTACGCTGACCTGCACACATTTGTTGTTGGATGAAAACATTGATGAAAATTGGATAATGAAGCAAAGTAAAATAAAGAATTTACCTCTGCGTACTGTGCCTCCGTCAAATACTTGTCCGCCACATCCCTAAACTGCCCCGGCTCACCCTCGTTCGGGTGCAACTTATAGTACGCCTTTGTAGCCTGAATGTGAGCCGTTGAAATCGACTGCATCAGGAGCTTCCTAGCGTTGTTGTTGAAGACCAGGCGAGCGTGATCCAGCTGGGCCTCGTCCTCCAAACGGTAATATTTCTACAAGTAGAAATATACAAGTTAATGTATTTAACATATAATAGTTTCGCATTTAACGAATAGACGATTTACTTACCATGAATTCATGCCACACATGCTCCTGGTGGTTGCCGTAGGTAATGTCCTTGGCCGTATCGTAATCGTCCCAAGACGTAGCAGCCCGTCCGTTCACTAGACCGGGGTAGTGACAACGGATGAGCTGGCCCAGGACAGCGTTGACCTGGCGGTGGCGTCCTTGACCCGTGAACGAGTCATCGGCCCAAGACCTAATACACGATTCTCAATTAGTACATATATAAGTGTTAAAATATCTAAATTGATTTGTTATAGATTTACTTACCTATCGCTAACCGGACGAATAACGACCCAATCTTCTGGCCGTGCAGGAACCGGAGGAGGAGCCACGTAGTGGCTCCTCCTGTAACGCCGCTGTGGAGCCGGCTCCACATCAGGCTCTGTGGAAGGCTCTGAAGCAGGGTCTGAATCCTGCGGTGCCGAAACCTGAAGAGGATCCGAAGCAGGATCTGTAACAGGCTCTGAAACCTGTGGTGTCTGAAACGGGTGACGCATGTTGTATAGGTTTACGTCAATCTTTCGTTTTTGAGTCATTTAGAAGAGAGAGAGGAAAGAACGAGAGAGAAGGAAAGAACGAGAGACAAAGAAGTGGGTCAGCCGTCCTAAGTTATGTCCTGTTGGGGCCTGCCATTATCTTACGACGCCTTTAGGGTTAGCCGTCGTACGTTATGCCCCGTCGTAAGTGGGTCAAAGATGAAACCGCACCGTCGGGGCCCGCCATCCACGCGCGGGAGCTTGCCGTCCTCCGTGCCTGTCTCCGTCGTCAATAACTCCTCGGGTAGGCCCGAATTAAGTTAAAGACGATGGGCACCGTCGTCAATTATTTATTGACGACGATACTCGTTCAGCTGTCGTCAATAACTGTGTTATTGACGACGGCTTTGTCTAGCCGTCATCAATAAAATTAAACACGACGGCCCCGTCGACAATAAATTTGGCCGTCGTCAATGATCGTTTTTCCTGTAGTGCTGTCCGGGGAGAGGGAACGCCTCCTCAGCTGGGGGCATCTCCTGAAGCAGCTGACTCAGGAGGTTAGGGCGGAGCTCGACTCCAGGCGGTCTAGGCTCGATGCCATGGAGGCGCTTCTCGATGCTCAGAAGAGGGTCGTTGACCACCTGGACTCCGAGACCCGGCGGCTCCACTACGAGACCCCCGAGGCTCAAGCCGGGGCCGAGGCACGCTCCACTGCGATGGAGGAGCTGCGGCTGCAGCTGGCGCGCCGCGAGTGCGCCGTCACGGATCAGGAGCGCGTTGTGGTGGCCGAGGAGAAGAAGGTCACCGCACGGCTGGAGGCCAGCGAGGGCGAGCTGAAGACCCGGGCTGAGGAGCTGAAGTTTCGGGAGGCAGCTCTTTCCGTGAAGGAGGAGCAGGCCTCCCGGGAGCACCAGGTGGCGCAGGGTCGTGAGCTGGCGGCTGACTTCCGTGCATCAGAGTTGGAGCGGCTCACCCAGGATCTCCAGCTTCGAGAGAGCTCTCTGGCAGCCAAGGAGAAGAGATTCTCTAAGAAGGGACTCGACGCCCTGCTGGCAGGCAGCCAAGAGGTGGAGAAGCTCCAGTCTTCGCGATCCGTCGAGGCCTGAGCAGTCTGGAGCTTCGTCGGCCAGGCGGGGTCCGCCCTGGTACCCCTCGGCTTCACCCCCGTGAGGACGGGGGCTCCGGCACAGGAGGTGGCCGAGGTGATCCCGGCGCTCGATTCCATCGTTGCCAAGCTGGACAGGCTCGAAGCCGTGATTGCCAACGAGCTTGAGGCGGAGGGACGGGGCCTGGCGAAGGAGATCTCCACGCACGTGCTGGCGTGCTTCTGGAGCCAAGACCCTTCCTTCTCTCTGGAGCCGGTGAGACTGGGCCCCGTCGTCGAGCGGGAGGAAGCTGACAGGACCGAAGTCGGGGACATGGCCGCCCTCGTAGCCTCTAGGTTTTAGCGGGAGTTCGAGGACTCCTAGGCAGTCGCCTCTGTGGCCAGAAGGCCATGTGTCGAAGTGTTCGATCGACACTTCCCCCGGGCCTGCACTGGGCAGCCCGCGGAGGTTCTTTTTTCGGTGGGGCTAGTCCCTTGCGGAGAGCTTGAGCGTATGGACGAGTTAGTAAGAGCTTGACACGGCGAGTTTTACGTGGTTCAGGCCGCCGGAGCGTAAAACCCTATGTCCACGGCGAGCTATGGAACTCGCTGTGTTGCTTGCTGCTCAGAACCGGAGTCCTGAGCTTGAGGGTGAGTTACAGCTTGGGGGTGAATGGCTAGAGTGTGAACCCTTGCTATCGTCGCCTACCCGAGTCTTTTATAGTCCAAGACTCGAGTGGCTTACAAGGGGGGCCCAGGACCCGATAGGTGGTCCCGGGGAGATTGTCTGTCATCTACCGTATCTGCAGTTATGCCGGTAGTTGTCTCTGGCAAAGGCTTCTGAGTCTCCGTCTTGCAGCCCTGCCCATGCCGCATGCTAGTCGTAGTGGTTGATGACGGCGCAGGCGGCATGGGATATCTTGTCGCTGCGTTTATTGGCTGGCAGGCTCTGACACCGCGCGCCAGTCTGTGATGCGACTAGGTGCAACGGCACATGACATAGGCGTGCTCCGCGTCTCCGCGTCTTGGGAAGACGCGGGCCTTGAATACCTTGTACGGGCAAGGTATGGGGCGTCTTTACGCCCGCTGCCTATCGCTCGGGGGCAGGCAGCGCCATTCTGTTGGCCACGTGGTGGGCCGGGAGCCCTCCTCAGAGGAGAGGAGGGTCCGGCCCGGTGGGACACGTGGAGCCTTTGGACCTCTCCCCGTGGAGGGGGAGGTTCGGCTTCTGTCGGCCACGTGGAGGGCCGGAGCTCCTATCTGAGGAGAGGGAGGTCCGGCCCCGCCGGATACGTGGCACCTTCGGACCTCTCTCCCGCGGAGGGGGAGGTCCGGCCTCTGTATGCCACATGGCAGGCCCGGAGCTCTCCTCTGAGGAGAGGGAGGTCCGGCCCCTCCAGATGCGTGGCACCTTCGGAGCTCTCCCTGCGGAGAAGGGCGAGTTCCTTAGGTATTTTGTCCTGTGCGCGGAGGTACCCCATATCGCGGGTACCGACACCATGTATCTTTTCTTTTTTGCTTTTGTTGAGTCTGTAGTCCAGCTCATGGAGCCTTGAATGAATGAATAGACTCTTGATTATTGGGTCTGTTCCTTATCTTCTTCTTGGCTTGGCCTGCCCGAGTCCTTAGCTCCGCAAGGAACTCGGAGGTCTTCACCAATCTTGAAGTCTTGCACAGACACCTTCCTCGGTTCCTTGTTGTGTTAAGGGCCCAAGGGGTCTTCAGAGCTGGCCCCGTGAGGATGGGGGGAGGTCCGACTCTGCTGACACGTGGCAGGCCCGGAGCTCCTCTGAGGAGAGGGAGGTCCGGCCCTACTGGACACGTGGAGCCTTCGGAGCTCTCCCCACGGAGGGGGGAGGTCCGGCTCTGCTGGCCACATGGCGGGCCCGGAGCCCTACTCTGAGAAGAGGGAGGTCAAGCCCCGCTGGACACGTGGATCCTTCGGGGCTTGCCCCCGCAGAGGGGGCAAGGTCCGGCTCTGCCGGCCACGTGGCGGGCCCGGAGCTATCCTCTGAGGAGAGGGAGGTGTCGAACTGTGTAGGCGACACTTCCCCCGGGCCTGCTCTGGGCAGCCCGCGGAGGTTCTTTTTCGGAGGGGCTAGTCACTCACGGAGAGCTTTAGCGTTAGGGACGATTGAGGGAGAAGCTTGACACGGGGATTTTTACGTGGTTCAGGCCGCCAGAGCGTAAAACCCTACGTCCACGGTGAGCAGAGTTGCACGTTTTATTGCTTGCTGCTCAGAATCGGAGTCCTGAGCTTGAGGGTGTATGTCGAAGTGTTGGATCGACACTTCCCCCGGGCCTGCACTGGCAGCCCGCAGAGGTTCTTTTTTCGGTGGGGCTAGTCCCTTGCGGAGAGCTTGTGCGGATGGACGAGTTAGTAAGAGCTTGACACAGAGAGTTTTACGTGGTTCAGGCCGCCGGAGCGTAAAACCCTACGTCCACGGCGAGCTATGGAGCTCGCTGTATTGCTTGCTGCTCAGGGCCGGAGTCCTGAGCTTGGGGGTGAGTTACAGCTTGGGAGTGTATGGCTAGCGTATGAGTTGCAGAGTGCGAACCCTTGCTATCGTCGCCTACCCGAGCCTTTTATAGTCCAAGACTCGGGTGGCTTACAAGGGGGCCCGGGACCCGACAGGTGGTCCCGGGGAGATTGACTGATATCTACCGTATCTGCAGTTATGCCGGTAGTTGTCTCTGGTGAAGGCTTCCGAGTCTCCGTCTTGCCGCCCTGCCCATGCCGCACGCTAGTCGTAATAGTTGATGACGGCGCAGGCGGCATGGGGTGTCTTGTCGCGGTGTTTATTGGCTGGCAGGTTCTGACTCCTCGCGCCAGTCTGTGATGCGACTGGGCGCAACGGCACCTGACAGAGGCGTGCTCCGCGTCTCCGCATCTCGGGAAGACGTGGGCCTAGAATACCTTGTACGGGCAAGGTATGGCGCGTCTTTACGCCCGCTGCCTATCACTCGGGGGCAGGCAGCACCGTTCTTCTGGCCACGTGGCGGGCCCGGAGCCCTTCTCAGAGAAGAGGAGGGTCCGGCCCGCGGGGCACGTGGAGTTCTCCGGACCTCTCCCTACGGAGGGGGAGGTTCGGCTTCTGTCGGCCACGTGGCGGCCCCGGAGCTCCCCTCTTACGAGAGGGAGGTCCGGCCCTGCCGGATACGTGGCACCTTCGGACCCCTCGCCCGCGGAGGGGGAGGTCCGGCTTCTGTATGCCACGTGGCGGGTCCGGAGTTCTCCTCTGAGAAGAGGGAGGTCCGGCCCCGCCGGACGCGTGGTGCCTTCGGAGCTCTCCCTGCGGAGAAGGGCGAGTTCCTTAGGCATTTTCCCCTGTGCGGGGGTACCCCATATCGCAGGTACCGACAATGTAATATGTCGAATGGATAAAGTGTGAACCCTGCGTGAGAGTGTGTAAGAGGTGAACCCTTGCTAACGTTGCCTACCCAAGCATTTTATAGTCCAAGGCTCGAGCGTCTTACATGGTGGGCCCGGGACCCGACAAGTGGTTCCGGGGAGATTGCCTGCTGTAGGTGCATGTAGGATATCTCTTGTGGGTTTTGGCTAATTGATGACGAACATATGAGATCCTAATGAAACTATTAAGATGATTGCAGGATAAACAAAGTGAACTGGCTCGGCACACACACAAAAAGGTGAAAAATAAGTGGTGCCCGAAAAAGAAGAAGTTAGTGGAATTTAGAGAAGCAAAGTAGATAAAAATGTGTAGGTTGTGTGTGAGAGAGACACATCCCAAGAGCTCATGACTTTGCGTAAGGGTAAGGGGTTTAAAAATCAACTAAAATCCACTGAAAACCAGACAAGTCTGTTCATGGATCGGACTAGTCCGTTTAACTTTCTGAAAGACGCAAACATAGTGCACCGGACTAGTCCGCCTTGTGAAATGGACTAGTCCGGTCAGCTCACTGGAATGCAACCGGACAAGTCCGGTTTTAGACCGGACTAGTCCGGTCATGTCTCTGTTGTCCTCTTTAGAGGACTACGGACTAGTCCATCCAAGCAACAGGACTAGTCCGCTAAAGTTTCTGAAAACCCATCTCACATAGCACCGGACAAGTCCGGTTTGTGGACCGGACTAGTCCGGTTAACCCACTGGAAGTAGGCCGGACAAGTCCGATCTTATACCGGACAGGTCCGGTAGTAGGTTTAACAACGGTAACTTTTTGGGAAAGCCTATAAAAAGAGGTCCTTCGTCTTTTCCCTAAGAAGACACGACTCATACTGTCAAAAACTGAAACCCTAGCGCCGCCACCTGTCCCAAGAGCCCAAAAACACGTCTCCCCACACATCTAAGGTGCAAAAAGGTGAAGATCAATAAAATACTTGGATTTGGGATTGGGAGATCGTCGTTCCTTCGTTGTGAGCTCTTGGGGTTTGATATCTCTACACTCATATTCTGCATTGTAATCTTTTTGAGTGTATTTGATCAACTTCTCATTGTAATTCTTGTGGGAGCCCTCAACGTGTGAGGTTGCCCCATAAAAACGGTGATTACACCTGATAGTGAAGTCAAGTCGGCCTGTGTGGTGACTTGAAGAGGGAAAGGGTTGGGAACCCGGCTCTGTGTGAGCTTCCTCAACGAGGACGTATATCTCTTGGTGAGATCGAACCTCGATAAAAATTCGTGTCTTTTGTCTCTCATTTGTTTTACATCTTGACATATTAGATCACTAGTTTGCTAGTCATCGTTTGAATTCCTTACAAGTTTGCATGTGCATACACACAATAAATTTAAGTTATAAAAACTGTTGTTCTTATTCCGCTGCTATAAGATAAAATTTGTGAGACACACTTAATCAACTCAAATAATTCAGCACACCGGACTAGTCCGCCCACACAACCGGACTAGTCTGGTCAGTCAAGTTTCTGACAACTTTATTAAGTGTGCAGGAATTCTTTAAAGGCCTATTCACCCCCCCTCTGGGCCACATTCAATTGGTATCAGAGCCAAGTTCTCCATCAACGAGACTCACATCTCGGAGAGATCAATGGCCTCTGAGAAGAACAACGATATCCCGAAGACGAGCAACAACGATGAGGAGCATGAAGCCAAAGCCTTCGATGTGCTGAAAGAAAGCCCACATGACGATGAAGAAGTGAGGCAGCTAAAAGCACTCCTGAGAAAGAAACTGCTGGCACAAAAAGGAAAAGAGGAAGAAAAGACGATGGGGAGTGGTCATCACGACTACTCCCGGTATCCTTACAACTACAACCGACTCAATTCAAATAATCATTATCTCTCTATTCCTATGGGAAGGCCTCCACAGTTTGATGGAAGTGACTACACCATGTGGAAGTACAACATGAAGATGCATCTGATATCCTTGAACCCTAGTCTGTGGCACATTGTTTGCACAGGCATCGATATTCCGGACACGGATGATGAACTCACCCCAGAACAAGAACAGGAGATTCACAAAAACGCACAAGCCGTCGCCGTGATCACATCATCACTAAGCAGAGAGGAATTCACCAAGATCGATGGGTTAGAAAGTGCAAAAGAAATCTGGGATACCCTCAAGACAGCTCACGAAGGAAATAGGTCAGTTCGTGAAGCCAAAATCGAAATGCTTGAAGGAGAGTTGGGAAGATTTGCTATTGAAGAAGGCGAATCACCTCAAGACATGTACAACCGGATGAAAGCACTCATCAACAGAATTCGTGCTTATGGAAGTAAGAAATGGACAGATCACGAAGTGGTCAAAAGAATGATTAGATCACGAAGTGCTTATGCCAAGAAACGTCACACTTTGCTCAATGATTAGAGAAAGCCCCGGGTTTCACAAAATGACTCCCGATGAGTTATTGGGAAAGATCATAAATCATGAAATGATGGAGAAAGAGGCTCAATACGTCAAAGACTTAGCCGAGCTCACCTCTTCTAAAAAGAAAGAAGTTGCCCTCAAAGCAACGTGCAGACCCAAACTCAAAGAAACTCGTGAAGACCAAGACGATGGAGATACAAGCGACGAAAGCACCGATCTTGATGACGAAGAAATGGTACTCTTCATCAAAAAGTTCAAACACATGATGAAGAGAAGACACGGCAACAATTCACATGAAGGCAAAAGCAAGGATAAAGGAAAATCCAAGGCTCAACGCACTTGCTACAACTGCGGAGAGTATGGTCACTTCATGGTGGACTGTACTTATGAGGAAAACAAAAAAAAGAAGGAAACAAGATCTCAAGAAAAGAAAAATTTTAGAAAAAGAAGACAAGCCCATCAAGCTCACATTGGGAAGGAGTGGGACTCAAACGACGAGTCCTCCTCCGATGAAGAAGAAGAGATGGCCACTATCGCAGTCAAGAAACCAACTATGAGAGCCACACTCTTTCCGAACATGGGAGGACGGGACATGAACATCCACACTTGTCTTATGGCTAAGGAAGGCAAGAAAAAGGTTAGACTTACACCTCCTATACTAAATTCCTCCATTGATGACTTTGATAGCTCTAGTGATAATGAAGAATTATTTAGAGGGCTAAGTAAAATTGCTTTAAAGAAAATGGAAAAGTTGTCGAACGAAATCTTTGAAAAGGAAGAACTTGTCAACCGACAAGAAGATATGCTCATCCGTGAGAGGAAGAGATATCAAGAAGTTGAAAAGCTTCTTGAGTGTAAGGGCCTCAGTTTTTGACACACATTTGCAGTATTCATCACCACACCACACACCTCATTTGAGGAAGAATGATGAACACAAATGAAGAGCAAGTAACAATTATCAACATGCTCATTAGGGAACAAACTTACACATTGCAAAAGTGGTATTTCCCACATGTGATATAGATGGGCTGGACATATGAAAACTCCTACACTTTACTAAGGATGTCCATGCCAAGTTTCACCCAAATTCAAAACCTTTTTGAGGTCAGTTTGGGTATAGTTAGGAAGAGGGCAGTTTGAAACCATATTCAAATTCAAACTGTTTTTATCCAATGAATTTAAAAGTGGGGGGCATATTCTTATTCAGCACATTTTTGTGAGCTCACACACCAAATTTCACTCCATTTGGAGTTGATCTTGACATGAGCTAAGTGGGAGAAATTCAAACTGTATTTGAATTTCAAACTGAACTTGTGCTGAAATTCATTCAACCAAACCTCATTTGAACTTTGATCAATTCAAATGGCTCATGGGTGAATAATTTGAATTGCCAAGGGTAGTATGGGGTTCACTGTTTACAACAGTGATTAGGAGTAAATTTCAGAGGTTAAAACTGGAGGTGGGACCCACATGTCAGCCACTGCTCAGATCAAACCGACTGAGACTTTTTCACTCGGGTCGCTGAGCCGCAGCGGTGATCGCCACCGAGGCCAGCCGCCGCGCCATCAGCTACTTGCCCACGCGCGGGCATGAGGCGGTGCAGAGCCTTCTTAAGGCGCCTGCCCCCTCCTCGGCCGAGGCACCGTCGTTCTTCCCCGCAAGAACTCAGCGCCGGCCGAAAACTTCCGCAGCTCGGACTTGATCGGAGAACGCCGATCGCAGCTCCCTCCTTCCACTCCAGAGCCCCAGCAAGGTACTAGGGACCTTCCTCCATCCTCCCCGTTGCTTGAATTCGGTTGAAAACGAGTGATATCGGCTGTGCCGAAAGATCAAAATCGGAACTTGGAACCGCCGCACCTCGGGCTCTCGTGGACAGCCCAACCAGGGCGTTGTCACGCCCGAGCCAAGGCACCCTTGGACGCGCAGGTGACCGGTGCTGCTCATCCCCGAGCCACAGCTCGAGTGGTTGCTCACCGGCGGCGAATTTCCACTTTTCCCCTTTCTGTGTGCAGAATGACCTTCGGGTACGATTCTGTTTAATTCGTGCTCTAGAAAGGATTAGAGGGCCTCAGGCCGCTCTCACACGAGCTAGACACGGTAACACACAAGTTGTCTTCACAACTCTGGGCCGGAGAACCTCTGTGCCCGGCGTAATTTAAGGTCTATTAATGGTAGAACGAACGGGCGGCATCGGGCGCAGGGTGAGGACCTATTTCGGGCCTTCCCCGAGCTGCCTCGAGCTCATGTCGACCTTCTCTGAGGTCCACTGATGCTCCCCGACCGATTTCCCAAGTAGCTGAGGTGCTAGAGAAGTCAGCCGACATGGCCGAAGTCATTCTGAGGTGGCGGCTCGTCGCCGACCATGCTCCGGCCGTTGTCATGAGCAGCTGACCCTCGGATCCTGTTCCCCGAGTAAAAGTAGGCAGGGGCGGCTAGGATCGAGAAGTTTGGAGCTGTACAGCGGCCGGCGGCGAGCTCTCCGGCGAGATCCCTCGGCGGCGGGGCGCGGGTGTCGCGAGGTTGAAGAAGGGGGTGGACCCCAGCTGTCAGCGGGAGATATTTTGAATCGGGATCCGGCTGCGGCCGGGATCGGGTGTGCTGGCGCGTAAAATCATTGTGGGCCGCGGTGTGCTGTCGCCTCGCCGTGCGACGCGTGTCCCCTGGGCCCACGCGCGAGTTTAAACTTTTCCCCGATTTTCAGATTTCCTTCAAACTTCAAATCCTCATAACTTTGGCTAGAAAGCTCCAAATTGAGTGAACCAAATTTTGCTGGATTCAGCTCTCTGAGTACTTTCCAGAAAATCAAGTTTCACTTCATGAAATTCCTTATTTCTCTAGAATTAATTCCTCAAAGTTTAAACTGTTAGGAATTTTAACTGGAGAATCCTTGGGAGGAAAATCCTGAAATTTTGCTTAGATGTTCACCAAAATATCCTTGAACTACCATAAAAATTTCAGATCCATTTGAGCTCATTTAATCCACCTAATGGTGTGATTAGTGAAACTGTTCCAGAGAAAATAGAAAATGTTCAGAACCATTTTCAGAATTTTCTCTGAAATTGTTTAGCTCATATCTTTAGTTAGAGACTTCCAAAGTAAGTGAGACCAACTCCACTAGAACCCTCTGAAAATCTAGTTTTCAGAAAGTCATAGTTTGTCTCATGAAAATTCCTAGAACACCCTAAGAGTTCCAATTAAGGTCAAGGACATAATTATTTGTGGAGGGCTCAAATGAGCTTTGCTGCAACTAAAACTTGACCAGGTCTCTGTTTAGGTTGTAACCAAGCCACAGTAAAAGTTTCACAGTCATTAGGTCTGTCTAGCAAGGGTTATAGACTTCACAACTTCAAAGTTAGTACAAATGCATTTAAATTGATACATATGTTTCTTATATCATGTAGTCGCTAAGGACGAGGAGGAACCCGAAGTCCTAGACTTCATTACTCTGGAGGAACAGCTAGCCTACGACCAAGAGCAGCAAGGCAAGCCCCGGTTTGCATTAACCATTTTTATAAATTTTTATTGTTTTGAGCACATACTTGTTTCCTTTATTCTGTGCATTAGAGTCTTGTTTGAAAACCCCACTGCATAGCCAAGAAAACCATGGGTTGGGGTTTAGGATTGCAAACCCCGTTAGCCACTGCATTGCTAGGATAGAGTAGGATTCGGTACAAGTCGAGTAGTTGGAACTACTCGCAAGAATAGGCTAGAGGCACATTGCTCGGGTAGAGATAGCACATGATACATATGGCAAGAAAATGAGACCGAGCGGAGAGTAAGGGCAGCAGGACTTTGGTGTCTGTGTGCTGTAGCTCCGCTTGTATCGATTGAGGACCGAGCCGTGTGCGGGCCTGTTGAACAAGCTAGAACAGTACCGAAGACCTACCGGCTATATGGGAACCGGGAAACTGATGTAACCCGGGTAGCTTGGTATTGAGGCATTGCCCGTCGTTCAGAGGGTAGGTTGAGAGCTCGAGGTGTAAATCGGCTGGCGGCACGGAGATGCGCGTGCAGAGACCTCTTGCTCGGGACGATGGGACCGGTTCAATATTTGGCTAACGGGTAAAAGGTAGTCGCGTACGGCGTCCGTGATGGTTGTTGTAGGCAACATCGAGTACGGGCGTACGTGACGGGTTGTTCGGGTAACCCTGCAGGTGTAAATCGATTATAATCGCCGTCCCTCGCGGTCAGTGAGTACCACTTGTTCACTGTACCATGACGTAGAAAGAACAGGCTAGTTACATGTTAAAATGTTGCTGATTGAAAGCTGGACGTTGATTGTTAATGATATGCTGTAGCTTAGAGCTAATTAAAGTTCTTTTCAACTTTGGGCAAAGTACATGAGAGAAATGCGTTTCTTGTTTGATTGCGGCTCTCTCATGTGCCTTAGCGTAAGGTTCTCCACAACCTGCTGCTAAAACTTGAAAGTAAGGTTCTACTAATTTGGCGAGTCCTTGCAAATGATTTTTACCTCATGCAACCCATTACCCTCATGTAGAAGTTCCATGTTTAGGTGAGACGGGTCAGACTTGCTGAGCCTTCGTGCTCACTGCTTGTGTTTGAAGCTTTTGCAGGGTTCTATGAGGAAGGGACTCCCGAAGAGGAGACGGAACCCCAGGAGGGGAACCCCATCGAGTGGGAGTCGTGCATGCCGCAGAGTGAGTGTGCGTGTGTGCTAGCAAGGACACGTTCGAGGGCTGAACGTGCACTTGATGCTTAGTCTACGCCCGCGAGTGTAGACTGAACTTATTTTGATGTAAACATGTTCATAAACTTGTTTATGTAATAAAACTTCCGCTTCCGCTTTGTACCTTTGACGTGTGTTATACGGTGCTGTGCAACGCAGCACCCCTCAGCGTGATCCTGGCTCGACAGGACCAATGGGGTCGTGTCAGCGTGGTATCAGAGCCCGCTTGAGGTTTAACACAGTACAAAGGTCTTCATTTTCAAAAATCCAGTGAGGAACGAGTTAGTAGCCCGTATAAGGATGTTATTAGCATATAGAAAGTGGCATATTAACCTATTTGTTATGTCGGAAAATCGTGCATCTCGGGACGTTCATGTCTTGGGGGGTGCACGTAAGCGCTGTCCACCAGTGCGCACAAGCTGAAGGGTGGAGCCCCACGGGTGGCAGGTAACCCGGCCCGCTTTAGTATCCTCTACGACTCTTCATGTCATTTTGGGTAGTCGAGCAACGTCTGTCCCTGGCGTGCGTGGTGCAACATGGGAGACCCCGTCACGTGGTCTGAAACGTGAACACGTAACTCAAGGCGTGTTTGGCTTGAGAACATCCGGGCGAGTGATGACGGCCGGGTGTACGAACTGTATGGATTCCGGGCTCGGTGTGCAGCCTAGTCTGACGATTGATTGAGTTTCTGCAGGTAGCCTGACCACGAAACGGTAGACGTGTAGCATCCGTGTGCGAGTGACGAGTAGTGCCACTGAACTAACGAAGCCGGCTAAGTCCGGTATAGGTTTTTCCTTTGTGAGGACGTAGTACCGACATAATCTGGTGACGCATCGACGTCACACCCCATTAAATGAACAACTTCATTTAAAAGCTTGAAGGTTTTGATCCAAAGTAGTAAAACTTGATGTAACCCCTTCCCTTGTACAGGATATTCAATGTTAACAAGTTTTCAACTTATAGGATGTTAAGGACAGAGCACTCTGGTTTCAGCTGAATCAAGGCTGGAGTTAATCAGAGGATAGAGGTTGAGTTCTTTCGAGGTGTGGGTCGTATGATACATTTCTGGAAAGCTTTGGAAGAGCTTTACAACTTTTCTGTTGAGTTCCAGAGGTGTCTCATCCCTTAACCACTCGAGAAATGCAGTAGAGTTGAAACTGTCCAGAAAACAGGACAGACTAAAGACTCTCTGTAAAATTAAGCATAACTTCCTGCTTAAAAATCCAAAAATAGGAAATGAGGTAGTTCTGGAAAGCTTATGAGATGGGTTACAACTTTGTAACAGAAAGTTTTGTCAGATTAGGAACAGAATTAACTGGTATTCTTGGATCAAATCAGTACCTAAGGCAGGGAGGTGCTGTCCAATTGTTTCCAGAAATTCTTTTAACTTTGACATCTCATAACTTTTGAACCAGGACAGATCTTAGGCCAACCAAATACTGGCTGGAAAGCTATTGAAGTTAGCTTCAACTTTGATGTTGAGCTCCAGGACTGGTTTTGCTTTTAACCTGGCCTAAATCAGGTTGAAATTGAAACTGGTCAAGGCTGTCATGGGAACAGCAGATCAGCAGTCAAATTTGTTTAAAAATTTGAACTATGTTTCCATGTGTTATGGGTTCAATGACATATTTTATGTTATAACTCAATGGTTTACTGTTGAAATAAATATTTGACAATTCTCAAATATATTTTTACATATGGCAGCAGATAAACGGTTGGAGAACGGGTGGGTAGCTTCCCACTGTTCTGACCGTAGCGGCTACCCGGAAGCATTGTGGCAAATGCTCCAATATTTCGGGTACAACCAGATGCCGCAATACTTTGCCAAGGAAGAAGGCGAAAAGGGGAACAAGACGTGGACGATCTATGTCGAGGTTCCCGGAGGACCTACGCCACCCGGTTGGGTGCCATTCACCGTCACGGTGAGAGGAAGACAACCGGAAGGGATGTGGCAAGTGGCAGCCCATGACACTATGTCACGTTTCTGCCAACTACACGTGCAGGCTATGGAGGGTACTCCATACGCACTCGTTCCGGTGGAGGGACGAGCTCAGCATGTGTGGGAAGAGATACCTGGAGGCAACAGACCCGAATTGCCCAAGGTACAACCCCGCGGAGGCAAACCTCAGCCTCCAAATGAGGGCGGGAAACGCTGTGATGGACAGCCAAGCTGTTCATACGGAGCATCTCGCCACCAAGCTCAAGGAGAGCACAAGCCGTGGAGATCATTTTGAGAGTGCTCACAGCGCACTCCGCAATGTGCTCCTTCCGACGATCAAGCGACTGAATGAACAACACAATCAGTTGCATCGTCTGAAGAAGGCAAAGAAGAAGAGCCGTGTTGACATCGCGGCGTTGCAAGAGCTGGTGCAGACCCTAACCCAGCAGAATGAGGACCTTGCTCAAGAGCGGGACGACGCTATTGAGGAAGGACAAGGCTGGGAAGAGGACTACAACCAGGCTATGGACGAGGTGCATGCATGGCAGGACCTCGTGCCCCCGGTATTGGGCGTACCGGTAGTATTGGGTCTTCCAGCCATGGGAGAACCCGGAATGGGAGAAGAGGTGGTAGACCCCGAGCCACCAGCAGAGGTACCGGAGGAGGACGACCCACAGGAGGTTGAGTTCTACTCCGACTAGGGGGTTACGGTTGCCAAGTAGGGCAGCTAGGGTAGCGTAACCCAACTTTTGTAATCGGTGACATGTCGTGTAGACAGTAGCGTATGTATAGGTAGTGACAACATGAGCATGACTTCTCGGAGATCCGAGAATAATGTATCTTGTATAAAGTTTATGCTTTATCAATATATGTGAATTTTGTGCAAGTTAATCATGCGTCGCTTCAATACCTACTGCTGTTTATGGAATTTTGAGTAAGACATGTGCTAATTGCTGCTGTGTTGAATTTCAGAATGACGCGTACTCGTGCCAACCCTGATATTGGAGGTACTAGCCAAGGGGGCGAGACCTCCCAACCACCTCCCGAGGACTCCTCGGGACAGCAGCAGCAACAGCAACAGCAAACACCGCCACCGCCACTGCCAACGGTTACATTGGCCGACATTGTCGCGGCAATGGCGGGCTCGCATCAGCAGCACACAGAGTTGCTGCAGACTCTCATCGCCAATACGTCTCGCCCAGAGAGACGTCAAGAGCGTGAGGAGCGCCAACAGAGCTCCTACTCCGACTTCCTGGCGACTCATCCCCCTGTATTCTCAAGGGCGGATGAACCACTTGACGCGGACAACTGGCTCCGCGCCATAGAGATGAAGTTCGGGCTGCTCCAAATCAGCGAGCAGCGCAAGACTCAGTTCGCGGTCCAGCAGCTCCAAGGATCCGCGAGCGCGTGGTGGGCCAACTTCTGTGCTTCCCAGCCCACCGACCGAGTGATGACCTGGGCGGAGTTCCGGACGGCCTTCAGGGCCTATCATATACCGCCCGGTTTGATGAAGAGGAAGACGCAGGAGTTCCTACACCTGCAACAAGGGAGCCGGAACGCCCTGGAATACGCAGGAGTTCCTACACCTGCAACAAGGGAGCCGGAACGCGCTGGAATACTCCAGGGCGTTCAACGATCTCGCGCTCTACGCGTCGTAAAACGCGGATACAGACGAGAAGCGGCGAGACCATTTTTACCAGGGGCTTAACCCGCTCCTGAAGGACAAGTTGGCGATGTTCAATCGCGGCAGCCTCAACGACATCATTGATGCTGCGATTGTTCAGGAGGACTCCGGTAAGGAGTTGGCGGCGGCAGAGCGAAAGCGAAGCGCGCCACAGAGCAGCGGAGAAGGAGGCGGTCCTTCTCAGATGTTTTGGATGGTGAATCGCCCACCATCAGGCCCACGCTGGCAACCACCACAGCGGTCGATGCCGTTCCGCAGTCGGCCGTACTCTTCACCGGCATTCCGGCCGGCACTGCAAGCACCACCGCAACAACAACAGCAGCAGCGGGCGATGCCGCGTGCGTTTGCACCTCCGCAACGCATGCCGGGCTTTCGTCCACCAAGTACTCCACCAGCAGCGGCCACATGTTACAAGTGTGGTCGTCCAGGACACTTCGCGAGCAGTTGCCCGGAGAGGCAAGGCGGCGGAGTGGCACCACAGTTTCCGGGGCAGAATCAACCCCGGAACCCTACTAATGCGCGGCGGGCAAACCCTAGGCCCGGCACTGTCCACCAACTTGCCATTGAGGACGTGCCGGAGGGCGAGCCAATCCTTGCGGGTATGTTCCAACTCCACCAGCATCCCGCTATAGTACTGTTTGATTCAGGCGCCACGCATAATTTTATTAGCCAAGCTTTCATTGCTAAACACAGTTTGCCAATACTACCCACCGATAGTCCATATTTAATTTGTTCACCGGGTGGGAAGATTTCATCCAGCGTAATGGTCTCCAAAGCACCATTATGCTTAGCGGGTAGAGTGTACCCCACGTCTCTCATTATCTTAGAGGGATAGAAGGTCGATGTCATCCTAGAGATGTCGTGGTTAACCCGCCACGGCGCTGTTTTAGACACCGTCCTTCGAGTCGTGCACTTAAACTCAGAGGTGCACTGTTCTCACTCATTATTTCTGGACAGTCCAGAAATAAAACTTCCAAGTGTCTATCAAGCCAGGACCATCAGATTGGAAGATATTCCGGTGGTCCGAGAGTTCCCTGATGTATTCCCGGACGATTTGCCGGGGATGCCACCCGATAGAGAGGTGGAGTTCAAGATTGAACATGCACCGGGAACCATGCCAATATCCCGAAGGCCGTACAAGATGGCGCCCAAGGAGTTGGCTGAACTGAAGACTCAGCTCACGGACCTTCTGGAGAAGGGTTTTATTAGGCCGAGCTCCTGCCCATGGGGCTGTTCGGCATTATTTGTCAAAAAGAAGGATGAGACGTTGCGGCTTTGCGTGGACTACCGTCCATTAAATGCCGTAACCATCAAGACCAAGTACCCGTTGCCACGGATCGACATGTTGTTTGATCAGTTGGTCGAAGCAAAGATCTTTTCCAAGATGGATTTAAGATCCGGGTACCATCAGATTAAGATAAGGGCGGAGGACATTCCAAAGACAGCTTTCTCAACAAGGTACGGACTTTATGAGTACCTGGTCATGTCCTTCGGCCTCACCAATGCTCCAGCTCACTTCATGTATTTAATGAACTCGGTGTTCATGCCGGAGCTGGACAAGTTTGTCGTGGTTTTCATCGACGACATCCTGGTATATTCCAAGTCGGAGGAAGATCACAAGAAACATCTGCGTATAGTCTTGCAACGGCTGCGGGATCACAAGTTATACGCAAAATTCAGCAAATGCGAGTTTTGGATATCGCAAGTGCCTTTCCTCAGGCATATCATCTCAGCAGAGGGTATCGCTGTGGACCCGAGCAAGATCACGCAAGTTCTGAATTGGAAATCCCCGAGAACTGTTCATGAGGTACGGAGTTTCCTCGGACTCGTGGGATATTATCGGAGGTTCATTCCGAACTTCTCGAAGATTGCCAAGC
Organism: Neostapfia colusana; assembly: GCA_030760725.1. Lineage (NCBI taxonomy): Eukaryota > Viridiplantae > Streptophyta > Magnoliopsida > Poales > Poaceae > Neostapfia > Neostapfia colusana. Next base: position 9,978,662 of record JASWHV010000016.1, read on the forward strand.
CAATGACAGAGCTGCTGAAGAAGGCTACCAAATATGTTTGGAGTCCAGCATGTGAAGCAGCATTCAAGGCTTTAGTCAAGCACGTGACATCAGCACCGGTTTTGGCGCAGCCAGACACAACAAAACCGTTCGATGTGTACTACGATGCATCCGGCATTGGGCTCGGATGTGTGCTGATGCAAGACCGAAGAGTGGTCGCGTATGGATCACGGCAGCTTAGGAACCATGAGCAAAATTATCCAACTCACGACTTGGAGCTCGCTGCCGTGGTACTTGCACTGAAGATGTGGAGGCACTACCTACTCGGTAACCTCGTACATTTATATACCGACCACAAAAGCCTCAAGTACATATTCACTCAGAAGGAGTTGAATATGAGGCAACGAAGATGGTTAGAACTGATAAAGGATTACGAGATAGAGATCCATTATCATCCGGGCAAGGCAAACGTAGTGGCAGATGCGCTGAGCCGCAAGTCACACGTCAATACTCTGACCATCACACCGTTGGAAGAGAGCGAACCACCACTCCATGTGATTCCACACGGAGCTCTCTACAACCTAGCTTTGATCCCCACCATCCGTGAAGAGATAGCGGCAGCCCAGAAGAATGACAAGGGCATGTCACATTTGCGGAGACGTATAGACAGTGGGGAGTTGAAATGTTTCCGGAAGGACGGAGACGGCGTCCTATGGTTAAAGGACCGGATTGTTGTACCCCGAAATCCGGAGTTACGGAAGAAAATCTTTGATGAGGCTCACTTATCAAAATTTTCTATTCACCCCGGCAGCAACAAAATGTATCAGGAACTCAGAAGAAAGTTTTGGTGGACACGGATGAAGCGAGAGACTGCAAAATACGTGTCCGAGTGTGATACATGTCGAAGGGTGAAGGCAGACCACATGCGGAAACCGGGACTGCTGCAACCACTGGGCATTCCTGCCTGGAAGTGGGAGGACGTGAGCATGGATTTCGTCGTCGGTTTACCCACCACCTTACAGAAACATGATTCGGTGTGGGTGATCGTCGATCGGCTCACCAAAGTTGCCCATTTCATCCCGGTCAACACCAACTACAACGCCAAGAAGTACGCTGAACTGTACATCTCACGGATCCTATGCTTATACGGCGTACCCCGTACCATCATATCGGACCGGGGCACTTTATTTGTGTCCCGTTTTTGGGAGCAGCTACACGCTGCCTTGGGGACGAAGCTGATCCGTAGTTCAGCCTACCACCCGCAGACGGATGGGCAAACGGAGCGGGTAAATCAGATTCTAGAAGACATGCTACGAGCTTGCGCTATCGACCACGGCAAGAATTGGGATGATCACTTGCCGTTAGCCGAGTTCTCGTACAACAATGGGTACCAAGCCAGCATCAAGATGGCGCCCTACGAGGCGCTATACGGAAGAAAATGCCGCACACCATTGAACTGGTGTGAGTTTGGCGAAAGGGTTACCTTCGGGATTGACCTTGTCAACAACGCGGAAGAAAAGGTTCGACTAATTCAAGCGAACCTAAAAGCCGCTCAATCCCGTCAGAAACAGTATGCGGACCGGAGAAGGCGCCCATTACAATTCAAAGTTGGAGATCACGTATATCTACGGGTGTCTCCAATGAAGGGTGTAAACAGATTTGGGGTGAGGGGAATGTTAGCACCCGCTTCATCGGTCCATTTCAGATTACAGAAAGATGTGGATCGGTGGCATACCGGCTGAAATTACCAGAAGCACTTTCCGGTGTGCACGACGTCTTTCACATTTCCCAGCTGAGGAAGTGTCTCAAGCTATCAACTACCGTTCAGCTGGAAGACATTGAAGAACTGCAACCGGATCTCACCTATCGGGAGGAACCGGTGCAGATTATTGATGAAAAGGCCCGAACCACACGCGACCGTACGTTGTGGTTCTACAAGGTTCTATGGAGTAATCACTCCATGGACGAAGCGACATGGGAGAGCGAAGAATTCCTTCGCACTAACTACCCCGACTTTTTCACGTCGCATATCCGGTAATTTTCCACCGTCCTCCCTCTCATTTTCACCTTATAATCTCGGGACGAGATTCTTTTAAGGGGGGAGGAATGTAAGGGCCTCAGTTTTTGACACACATTTGCAGTATTCATCACCACACCACACACCTCATTTGAGGAAGAATGATGAACACAAATGAAGAGCAAGTAACAATTATCAACATGCTCATTAGGGAACAAACTTACACATTGCAAAAGTGGTATTTCCCACATGTGATATAGATGGGCTGGACATATGAAAACTCCTACACTTTACTAAGGATGTCCATGCCAAGTTTCACCCAAATTCAAAACCTTTTTGAGGTCAGTTTGGGTATAGTTAGGAAGAGGGCAGTTTGAAACCATATTCAAATTCAAACTGTTTTTATCCAATGAATTTAAAAGTGGGGGGCATATTCTTACTCAGCACATTTTTGTGAGCTCACACACCAAATTTCACTCCATTTGGAGTTGATCTTGACATGAGCTAAGTGGGAGAAATTCAAACTGTATTTGAATTTCAAACTGAACTTGTGCTGAAATTCATTCAACCAAACATCATTTGAACTTTGATCAATTCAAATGGCTCATGGGTGAATAATTTGAATTGCCAAGGGTAGTATGGGGTTCACTGTTTACAACAGTGATTAGAAGTAAATTTCAGAGGTTAAAACTGGAGGTGGGACCCACATGTCAGCCACTGCTCAGATCAAACCGACTGAGACTTTTTCACTCGGGTCGCCGAGCCGCAGCGGTGATCGCCACCGAGGCCAGCCGCCGCGCCACCAGCTGCTTGCCCACGCGCGGGCATGAGGCGGTGCAGAGCCTTCTTAAGGCGCCTGCCCCCTCCTCGGCCGAGGCACCATCGTTCTTCCCCGCAAGAACTCAGCGCCGGCCGAAAACTTCCGCAGCTCAGACTTGATCGGAGAATGCCGATCGCAGCTCCCTCCTTCCACTCCAGAGCCCCAGCAAGGTACTAGGGACCTTCCTCCATCCTCCCCGTTGCTAGAATTCGGTTGAAACCGAGTGATATCGGCTGTGCCGAAAGATCAAAATCGGAACTTGGAACCGCCGCACCTCGGGCTCTCGTGGACAGCCCAACCAGGGCGTTGTCACGCCCGAGCCAAGGCACCCTTGGACGCGCAGGTGACCGGTGCTGCTCATCCCCGAGCCACAGCTCGAGTGGTTGCTCACCGGCGGCGAATTTCCACTTTTCCCCTTTCTGTGTGCAGAACGACCTTCGGGTACGATTGTGTTTAATTCGTGCTCTAGAAATGATTAGAGGGCCTCAGGCCGCTCTCACACGAGCTAGACACGGTAACGCACAAGTTGTCTTCACAACTCTGGGCCGGAGAACCTCTGTGCCCGGCGTAATTTAAGGTCTACTAATGGCGGAACGAACGGGCGGCATCGGGCGTACGTTGAGGACCTATTTCGGGCCTTCCCCGAGCTGCCTCGAGCTCATGTCGACATTCTCTGAGGTCCACTGATGCTCCCCGACCGATTTCCCAAGTAGCTGAGGTGCTAGAGAAGTCAGCCGACATGGCCGAAGTCATTCTGAGGTGGCGGCTCGTCGCCGACCATGCTCCGGCCGTTGTCATGAGCAGCTGATCCTCGGATCCTGTTCCCCGAGTAAAAGTAGGCAGGGGTGGCCAGGATCGAGAAGTTTGGAGCTGTACAGCGGCCGGCGGCGAGCTCTCCGGCGAGATCCCTCGGCGGCGGGGCGCGGGTGTCGCGAGGTTGAAGAAGGGGGTGGACCCCAGCTGTCAGCGGGAGATATTTTGAATCGGGATCCGGCTGCGGCCGGGATTGGGTGTGCTGGCGCGTAAAATCATTGTGGGCCGCGGTGTGCTGTCGCCTCGGCGTGCGACGCGTGTCCCCTGGGCCCACGCGCGAGTTTAAACTTTTCCCCGATTTTCAGATTTCCTTCAAACTTCAAATCCTCATAACTTTGGCTAGAAAGCTCCAAATTGAGTGAACCAAATTTTTCTGGATTCAGCTCTCTGAGTACTTTCCAGAAAATCAAGTTTCACTTCATTAAATTCCTTATTTCTCCAGAATTAATTCCTCAAAATTTAAACTGTTAGGAATTTTAACTGGAGAATCCTTGGGAGGAAAATCCTGAAATTTTGCTGAGATGTTCACCAAAATATCCTTGAACTACCATAAAAATTTCAGATCCATTTGAGCTCATTTAATCCACCTAATGGTGTGATTAGTGAAACTGTTCCAGAGAAAATAGAAAATGTTCAGAACCATTTTCAGAATTTTCTCTGAAATTGTTTAGCTCATATCTTTAGTTAGAGACTTCCAAATTAAGTGAGACCAAATCCATTAGAACCCTCTGAAAATCTAGTTTTCAGAAAGTCATAGTTTGTCTCATGAAAATTCCTAGAACACCCTAAGAGTTCCAATTAAGGTAAAGGACATAATTATTTGTGGAGGGCTCAAATGAGCTTTGCTGCAACTAAAACTTGACCAGGTCTCTGTTTAGGTTGTAACCAAGCCACAGTAAAAGTTTCACAGTCATTAGGTCTGTCTAGCAAGGGTTATAGACTTCACAACTTCAAAGTTAATACAAATGCATTTAAAATGATACATATGTTTATTATATCATGTAGTCGCTAAGGTCGAGGAGAAACCCGAAGTCCTAGACATCGTTACTCCGGAGGAACAGCTAGCCTACGACCAAGAGCAGCAAGGCAAGCCCCGGTTTGCATTAACCATTTTTACAAATTTTTATTGTTTTGAGCACATACTTGTTTCCTTTATTCTGTCCATTAGAGTCTTGTTTGAAAACCCCACTGCATAGCCAAGAAAACCATGGGTTGGGGTTTAGGATTGCAAACCCCGTTAGCCACTGCATTTCTAGGATAGAGTAGGATTCGGTACAAGTCGAGTAGTTGGAACTACTCGCGAGAATAGGCTAGAGGCACATTGCTCGGGTAGAGATAGCACATGATACACATGGCAAGAAAATGAGACCGAGCGGAGAGTAAGGGCAGCAGGACTTTGGGGCCTGTGTGCTGTAGCTCCGCTTGTGTCGATTGAGGACCGAGCCGTGTGCGGGCCTGTTGAACAAGCTAGAACAGTACCGAAGACCTACCGGCTATATGGGAACCGGGAAACTGATGTAACCCGGGTAGCTGGGTATTGAGGCATTGCCCGTCGTTCAGAGGGTAGGTTGAGAGCTCGAGGTGTAAATCGGCTGGCGGCACGGAGATGCGCGTGCAGAGACCTCTTGCTCGGGATGATGGGACCGGTTCAATATTTGGCTAACGGGTAAAAGGTAGTCGCGTACGGCGTCCGTGATGGTTGTTGTAGGCAACATCGAGTACGGGCGTACGTGACGGGTTGTTCGGGTAACCCTGCAGGTGTAAATCGATTATAATCGCCGTCCCTCGCGGTCAGTGAGTACCACTTGTTCACTGTACCGTGACGTAGAAAGAACAGGCTAGTTACATGTTAAAATGTTGCTGATTGAAAGCTGGACGTTGATTGTTAATGATATGCTGTAGCTTAGAGCTAATTAAAGTTCTTTTCAACTTTGGGCAAAGTACATGAGAGAAATGCGTTTCTTGTTTGATTGCGTCTCTCTCATGTGCCTTAGCGTAAGGTTCTCCACAACCTGCTGCTAAAACTTGAAAGTAAGGTTCTACTAATGAGGCGAGTCCTTGCAAATGATTTTTACCTCATGCAACCCATTACCCTCATGTAGAAGTTCCATGTTTAGGTGAGACGGGTCAGACTTGCTGAGCCTTCGTGCTCACTGCTTGTGTTTGAAGCTTTTGCAGGGTTCTATGAGGAAGGGACTCCCGAAGAGGAGACAGAACCCCAGGAGGGGAACCCCGTCGAGTGGGAGTCGTGCACGCCGCAGAGTGAGTGTGCGTGTGTGCTAGCAAGGACACGTTCGAGGGCTGAACGTGCACTTGATGCTTAGTCTACGCCCGCGAGTGTGGACTGAACTTATTTTGATGTAAACATGTTCATAAACTTGTTTATGTAATAAAACTTCCGCTTCCGCTTTGCACCTTTGACGTGTGTTATACGGTGCTGTGCAACGCAGCACCCCTCAGCGTGATCCTGGCTCGACAGGACCAATGGGGTCGTGTCATTGAGCTTGAAAGAGAGAAGAATTAGTCACTTGAGTTAGAGCTAACCTTGAGTAAGGAAACTTACTCAAAGTTAGAGGACTCGCACATTGCAATCAAGGAAGAACTTGCTAACTTGTCAAAAGTTAACAAAATCCTCGAGGTGCAAGTTGAGTCGCTCAAACAAAGTGACTCCTCTTCCTCCAAGAGCTCTTCCTCCAAAGATATGTGCTCGACAACAGTAAAAACCTGCACTTGCTCTAGTAAGGAGAATGTAATTTCTAATGCTTTAACCCCACATGACATGCATTCTTCTCAAAACGGCATCTTTGATAAGGAGAAGATCAAATATGCAAGAAGTGCATATATGATCACTAGACCTTCCAATGTCAAAGATGGACTTGGCTTCAACAGGAATAAACACATGTCTACTTCTAATCATGCTAAGAATAGAATCATTTTTGTTAAAGAAAAATCCCATGAATCTGAGCTACAAACACTATTCCATACATTTGATGCTTCTTATGTTCTCATGAAAAACAAGTATGGAAAAGTCATTGCTAAATATACAGGGCCACGCCACAAGAACTTAAAAACTTGTGTGTGGGTGCCCAAGACTCTTGTGACTAACCTGAGAGGACCCAAGCAAGCTTGGGTACCTAAAACCCAGAAATAATTCTATTTTGCAGGCTTACACCTCCGGTGGATCTAAGTGGGTGCCAGATAGCGGATGCACAAATCATATGACCGGAGAGAGAAGTATGTTTGTGGAATACGAGTGCAACAAGGATCCAAGTGAAGGTATATACTTTGGAGATAACAGCCAAGGAAAGGTCCTTGGTAGTGGTAACATTGAAATATCCTCTCAACACACCCTATCTAATGTTTTACATGTAGACTCTCTAGATTATAATCTTTTATCAATATCTCAACTATGCGACAAAGGTTACAACTGTTTATTCACTAATGAGGGTGTGACCGTCTTTAGAAGAAGCGATGGCTCGATTGCATTCAAGGGATTGTTGAAGGGAAAGCTTTATCTTGTTGACTTCAACAAAGATAAAGCCGAACTCAACACTTGCTTGGTTGCTAAGACCAACATGGGATGGCTGTGGCATAGACGGCTAGCCCATGTTGGAATGAGAAATCTGCAGAAACTTCTAAAAGGTGGTCACATCCGTGGTCTTAAGGATGTGGTTTTTGAAAAAGACAGGCCATGCAGCGCATGTCAAGCAGGAAAACAGGTTGGAGCACCACACCCCGCCAAGAATGTGATGACCACCGCTAAACTGCTGGAACTTCTCCACATGGATCTCTTTGGTCCAATTGCGTACATCAGCATCGGCGGTAACAAATACGGTTTAGTAATTGTTGATGATTTTTCAAGATTTACCTGGGTATTTTTCTTGTATGATAAATCAGAAACTCAAGGAATCCTCAAGAATTTCTTGAAAAGAGCTCAAAATGAATTCTCATCAACCGTAAAGAATATCAGAAGTGACAATGGGACAGAATTCAAGAACACCCAAGTTGAAGAATATCTCAATGAAGAAGGTATAAAGCATGAATTCCTGGCACCCTATTCTCCTCAACAGAACGGGGTGGCCGAAAGGAAGAACAGAACATTGATCGAAATGGCGAGAACAATGTTGGATGAATACAAGACGTCAGACCGGTTTTGGGCAGAAGCGGTGAACACCGCTTGTCATGCCACAAATCGGTTGTACCTTCATTGACTTCTGAAGAAAACTCCATATGAGCTTCTCACGGGTAAAAAGCCTAACATTTCCTATTTCAAAGTTTTTGGTTGCAAATGTTTTATTCTAAACAAGAAACCAAGGGCCTCGAAGTTTGCTTCGAAGTCCGATGAAGGATTCTTGCTCGGATATGAATCGAACGCCTACGCCTATCGTGTCTTCAACAAGGTGTCCGGCCTTGTTGAAGTAGCGCGTGACGTAGTGTTGGATGAAACTAACGGCTCACAAGTGGAGCAAGTCGATAAGTCTATGCTAGATAAGGAGGAAGCTCCATGTGAAGCGCTGAAGAAAATGGCACTTGGTGATATCCTACCACGAGAGGAGACACAAGATGAATTTCATCAAGGAAGCAATGATCAAGGGGGAGCTCCTACACAAGATCAAGTTGAGGAAGATCAAGAAAATCAAGATGATCATGGAAGCAATGATCTAGGGGGAGACATGACACATGAAGACAATGAAGAACAAACAACTATACAAATTCCACACCCTAGAGTACATCAGTGTGTGCAAAGGGACCATCCTGTCAACAATATCATTGGAGATATTGCTAAGGGAGTAACTACTAGATCTCAAATTGCAAATTTTTTGTGAACATTATTCTTTTGTGTCTTTTCTGGAGCCATATAGGGTAGAAGAAGCCTTAAGGGATCCAGACTAGGTGATTGCGATGCAAGAGGAGCTGAACAACTTCAAAAGAAATGAAGTGTGGGAGCTGGTGGAAAGACCAAGGGCGAACATCGTTGGAACCAAATGGGTCTTTCGGAATAAGCAAGATGAACATGGAGTAGTGACAAGAAATAAAGCAAGAGTGCCTTTCTGAATGGACCGATAAAGGAGGAAGTCTATGTAGAGCAGCCACCGGGGTTCGAAGATCAGAAGTATCCTAACCATGTCTATAAACTGCGTAAGGCTCTCTATGGCCTCAAACAGGCTCCTCGAGCCTGATATGAGTGCCTTAGAGATTTTCGGATTCGAAATGGATTCAAAATTGGTAAAGCAGACTATACACTCTTTACTAAACACTTTGATGATCATTTATTCGTATGTCAAATTTATGTTGATGACATTATCTTTGGATCCACTAACAAGTCCTTCTGTGAAGAGTTTAGCAAAATAATGACAGACAGGTTCGAGATGTCAATGATGGGTGAATTGAAGTTCTTCTTGGGATTTCAAGTGAAGCAACTGAGAAGGTACATTTATAAGCCAAACTAAATATACACAAGACATTCTCAAGAAATTCAATATGGACAAAGCCAAGCCCATCAAGACACCCATGGCCATCAACGGACATCTAGACCTCAATGAAGACGGTCCAAATGTGGACCAAAAGGTATATCGGTCCATGATTGGCTCCTTACTATATTTATGTGCATCTAGGCCAGATATTATGCTTAGTGTTTGCATGTGTGCAAGGTTTCAAGCCGCACCTAAAGAGTGTCACTTAATTGCTGTAAAAAGAATCCTAAGGTATCTTGTGCATACACCCAACTTGGGCCTTTGGTATCCCAAAGGATCCAAGTTTAACTTGATAGGGTACTCCGACGCTGACTATGCAGGATGCAAAGTCGATAGAAAGAGCACGTCAGGGACTTGTCAATTTCTTGGTAGGTCCCTAGTTTCTTGGTCATCTAAAAAGCAAAACTCCATTGCTCTTTCCACAGCGGAAGCAGAGTATGTTGCAGCCGGTAGTTGCTGTGCGCAACTGCTTTGGATGCAACAAACTCTTAGGGACTACGGCTACAATCTAAGTCATATCCCGCTTCTATGCGATAATGAAAGTGCTATAAAGATTGCACACAGCCCGGTAGAGCACTCAAGAACTAAGCACATAGACATCCGTCATCACTTTCTTAGAGATCATTCATTAAAAGGTGACATAGCTATTTCACATGTTAGGACTGAAAAACAACTTGCAGATATTTTTACCAAACCATTAGATGAGAAAAGGTTCTGTGAACTAAGAAATGAGCTAAACATTCTTGACTCCCAAAATGTGGCTAGAAACATTGCATACCTGGTTGCAACTTAAATTGTTCCTCCGTATTGTCAAAAATGCTCCTCTTCTCCTTTGTACTCAGAAAACTATTCTTAATGAATAAATCTTGTGAATTATGACCATTGTTCGATTGTTGATTGCCTACTGGTCGTAATCACCAAGACTACTTGCAAAATTGTTGTCCCTGGATCACTATTAGTTATATATATATATATATATCAAGTCTATTGGAAACGACCAACCGGACTAGTCCGGACAGACAACAATTAGGTTAACTAAGGGGTACCGGACTAGTCCGCTACCATGACCGGACTAGTCCGGTCAGTCGCATATAGAAGCAGTCAGCCGGATCAAACGCCTCCCTCTCCACTCATAAGCATTTTGTCTCACCCTCTCTCCTAAACCCTACCTCTCAAAGTGATTTTCGAGTTGAGCCCTCAAACTCGGAGTTTTCTCCGTGAAAAAGCCTCTTCTCGACGAGGGGATCCTACTTTCCGGACTCATCCGGACTGATTTCCACTCCTTCAACGCGAATCTTCAAATCTTGGTAAATCCCCCCAAAACCAAAATCTCAATTTTTCTAGCTCTAGCTAGTTTCCTTTAACTTCAAAAGGATGTACATTGCATAAATAGATGTATTCCTACCACTTTCCTACCATTGTGTACTTAGATAGGAGATTTGCTTCAAATGAAACACTCAAGTTAGGGTTCTTATGCTAGGCCGGACTAGTCTGGCGTCCAGATGCGGACAAGTCCGGTCCACCGGACTAGTCCGCACTCTGAAACCGGACAAGTCCGGTCTCTGACAGCTGAACTCCTACATTCCCATTTGAAGTCGATAATGTGTCCGTTTGCATCTAATCCTTAAACTCCTTGTCAGGCATCATGTCTTCAGGATCAGATGACAGATCTTTTCACATTGACAAAGAAGTTCAACGTGAAAGAGTGAGGAGAGCTAAGGAGGGAGTGATGAAGACGAGACATGATGTCAATGCTCACTCTCCACCCTCCGACGACAATCTACCTAAGAAGAGAAAAGTCATTACCAAAAGGCCTCAAAGGAAAGATGCTGCTGAGGGCTCATCAGGGCCAAGAAGAGTTCTCAATGAAGGGAAGGGACTTGCTAGTGGCCCCATTGGGCCTCTGAAATTGAAAAATCCCGTTCACTGCAACAGGCAGCCTTCAAGTGAGGATTTCACTGGAAAAGGGAATGAGCTAGCTGATAACTTCAGGAAGATTGAAGTGTATGGCCGACCTAAACAATGTTCTGATCCTAGGTACTGGAGCAACTTCCATGCAGACTACTACGAGCACGTGTACATGAAGATGAAGAATCCCGTAGTAGAAAGTCAATGGCTGAATGTTGACTACCTGAAGTTGAAGAAGTATCCCGCCTTTCGTGAGATGGTGGAGGCCTTAGAGAGGCACGGTCTGACGGACCTGCTATCCTTTGAGTATGACTGGAACAATGAAGTCATTACCCAGTTTTACTCCACTCTCTACTTTGCTCGGGATGATGGAGACAGTCTTACTTGGATGACTCATGGTTCAAGGTATAGTGTCACTTATGATGAATTTGCTAGGATTTTTCACCTCCAAAACACTTTGGATCATGAACTGGTCATTCATAATCTGAAACCCCTGGAGAAGGAGGAACTTGAATTTCTCTATGACACAAGGATGCCATATGTCCCTCCAACCATCAAATATCTAAAGCCCTTCTTTGTGGTTCTAAATAGAGTCTTGAGAAAGACGATAGCTCCGAAGGATGGAGATGCAGGAACTATACAAGGAACCTTGAGGACTCTCATGAAAGTCATTAGTGGGAGGAGACCATTCAATGTCTTTGAGTATATCTACAATGACATTGTGAACATCCCAATTACCCCAAATAGGTCCTGTGGATACGCACCGTATATCATGTGCATGATTGAGAAGGTGACAGGACTCGAGTTTGTCAAGGATGTCAAGCATACGGGGTTGAAGCCGCAAAAACCCACCGAGTACACTCTCCCTCCGGCTCCAACTGCCCCGTCCTCTCCACCAGTGGAGAGGAGATCAAAGCAAGCTCATGATGACACTAGGTCTGCAGCTACTCCTCCTGGTTCTCCACCTGCCCAAGAATCATCTAGCGGCATCCTCAAGATGCTCTCCTCTATCTTTGCCTGCTGCCGTAAGATCGAAGACAGGCAACGCAAAGAAAAGCTTGCAAGGAAGAGACATCAACAGTACGTCAATGCAAATATCAAGTCTATCTGTGCAAAGCTTGAGATTGAGCCTGTTGGATCACCGCCCGCCTCCGAGGACTCAGAGGAAGATCCTGCTCCCGTGGATGCTGAAGATGAAGATCATACTGAGACTGACAGAGGAGGCAGCGATGAGTGATTTCACTCAATTTTTCCCTTTTTGGTGTCTTGATGCCAAAGGGGGAGAGATTGAGATGGAAGATTGAGATTAGACTTGGACTTTTTTCTATCTAGTATTAGTCATTAAGATCTTGTGTGATCAAGGACATGTACCTATTTTTAAAATCTTGTAATGCACTATTTCTTTTCCTATGTGTGATGTACTATGCTCCAATGCCCACTTACTGTTTGTCTTTAATTTATCACATTTTGTTTATCACACACCTGTGAGGCACCCCACCATAAGGTGTGTGCATATGTGAGAAGCGTTTTGTGAATTCTTTATTATTCTCATATGTACACACCTTATGAAAATCAACCTTTTATTCTCAATTGTGATATCTCAAATGGTTGTCATCAATCACCAAAAAGGGGGAGATTGTAGGTGCATCTAGGATATCCCTTGTGGGTTTTGGCTAATTGATGACGAACATATGAGATCCTAATGAAACTATTAAGATGATTGTAGGATAAACAAAGTGAACTGGCTCGGCACACACACAAAAAGGTGAAAAATAGAGTGGTGCCCAAAAAAGAAGAAGTTAGTGGAATTTAGAGAAGCAAAGTAGATAAAAATGTATAGGTTGTTTGTGAGAGAGACACATCCCAAGAGCTCATGACTTTGCGTAAGGATAATGGGTTTAAAAATCAACTAAATCCACTGAAAACCGGACAAGTCCGTTCATGGACCGGACTAGTCCGTTTAACTTTCTGAAAGACGCAAACATAGTGCACTGGACTAGTCCGCCTTGTGAAACGGAATAGTCCGGTCAGCTCACTTGAATGCAACCGGACAAGTCCGGTTTTAGACCGGACTAGTCCGGTCATGTCTCTGTTGTCCTCTTTAGAGGACTACAGACTAGTCCATCCAAGCAACAGGACTAGTCCGCTAAAGTTTCTGAAAACCCATCTCACATAGCACCGGACAAGTCCGGTTTGTGGACCGGACTAGTCCGGTTAACCCACTGGAAGTAGGCCGGACAAGTCCGATCTTATACCGGACTAGTCCGGTAGTAGGTTTAACAACGGTAACTTTTTGGGAAAGCCTATAAAAAGAGGTCCTTCGTCTTTTCCCTAAGAAGACACGACTCATACTGTCAAAAGCTGAAACCCTAGCGCCGCCACCTGTCCCAAGAGCCCAAAAACACGTCTCCCCACACATCTAAGGTGCAAAAAGGTGAAGATCAATAAAATACTTGGATTTGGGATTGGGAGATCGTCGTTCCTTCGTTGTGAGCTCTTGGGGTTTGATCTCTCTACACTCATATTCTGCATTGTAATCTTTTTGAGTGTATTTGATCAACTTCTCATTGTAATTCTTGTGGGAGCCCTCAACGTGTGAGGTTGCCCCATAAAAATGGTGATTACACTTGATAGTGAAGTCAAGTCGGCCTGTGTGGTGACTTGAAGAGGGAAAGGGTTGGGAACCCGGCTCTGTGTGAGCTTCCTCAACGAGGACGTAGATCTCTTGGTGAGGTCGAACCTCGGTAAAAATTCGTGTCTTTTGTCTCTCATTTGTTTTACATCTTGACACATTAGATCACTAGTTTGCTAGTCATCGTTTGAATTCCTTACAAGTTTGCACGTGCATCCATACAATAAATTTAAGTTATAAAAACTGTTGTTCTTATTCCGCTGCTATAAGATAAAATTTGTGAGACACACTTAATCAACTCAAATAATTCAGCACACCGGACTAGTCCGCCCACACAACCGGACTAGTCCGGTCAGTCAAGTTTCTGACAACTTTATTAAGTGTGCAGGAATTCTTTAAAGGCCTATTCACCCCCCCTCTAGGCCACATTCACCTGCCATCTACCGTATCTGCAGTTACGCCGGTAGTTGTCTCTAGCGAGGGCTTCCGAGTCTTTGTTCTGCCGCCCTGCCCATGCCGCAAGCTAGTCGTAGTGGTTAATGATGGCAGGGGCGGCAGGGGATGTCTTGTCGCTGTTGTCGAAGTGTGTGGTCGACACTTCCCCCGGACCTGCACTGGGCAGCCCGCGGAGGTTCTTTTCGGAGGGGCTAGTCACTTGCGGAGAGCTTGAGCGTAGGGACGAGTTAAGGAGGAGCTTGACACGGCGAGTTTTACGTGGTTCAGGCCGCCGGAGCGTAAAACCCTACGTCCACGACGAGCTGAGGAGCTCGCTGTATTGCTTGTTGCTCAGAACCAGTGTCCTGAGCTTGAGGATGAGTTATGCCTAGCGTATGAGTTGAGGGAGTGCGAACCCTTGCTAACGTTGCCTACCCGAGCCTTTTATAGTCCAAGGCTCGGGTGGCTTACAAGGGGGGCCCGGGACCCGACACGTGGTCCCGGGGAGATTGCCTGTAGACTATCGTATCCGCAGTTATGTCGGTAGTTGTCTCTGGCGAAGGCTTCTGAGTCTTCGTCTTGCCGCCCTGCCCATGCCGCATGCTAGCCGTAGTGGTTGATGACGGTGGAGGCGGCAGGGGATGTCTTGTCGCTGTGTTTATTGGCTGGCAGGTTCTGACACCGCGCGCCAGTCTGTGGTGTGACTGGGTGCAACGGCACCTGACAGAGGCGTGCTCCGCATCTCCGCATCTCGGGAAGGTGCGGGCCTCAAATACCTTGTACGGGCAAGGTATGGGGTGTCTTTACGCCCGCTGCCTACCGCTCAGGGGCAGGCAGCACTCTTCTGCCTGACACGTGGCGGGCCCGGAGACCTCCTCAGAGTAGAGGGAGGTCCGGCCCCGCAGGACACGTGGAGCCTTCGGACCTCTCCCCGCGGATGGGGAGGTCCGGCTTCTGTCGGCCACGTGGCGGGCCCGGAGCTCTCCATTGAGGAGAGGGAGGTCCGGCCCTGCTGGACACGTGGCGCCTTCGGACCTCTCTCCCGCGGAGGGGGAGGTCCGGCTTCTGCAAGCCACGTGGCGAACCCGGAGCTCTCCTCTGAGGAGAGGGAGGTCCGGCCCCGCCGTACGCGTGGCGCCTTCGGAGCTCTCCCTGCGGAGAAGGGCGAGATCCTTAGGAATTTTCCCCTGTGCGCGGGGGTACCCCATATCGCGGGTACCGACAGTGGCCCCCGGGCCCATCTCAGGGGTGATAGCGAGCCCGAGGTGGGACCTCCGTCTCTTCTGTTCCGCGCACTTTCTCTAAGTCCCACATTGACCGCTGCCGAAGCACGAACAGTCGCGGGATCGTAGGAGCGTGCGCCCACTTGATGGTTGCCTTTACTACGGCTGTTCCCAAGGCTGCCACTTCTGTACGTCGCGGCACTTTCTTCTGGAACCGCCGAAGCGCCTTGCCGGCTTGTCTTCTTGGGAGACTGACTCCTTGACCCACCGCTTCAGCTGGACGGCTTGGGTCCACCTGTCATCGGCGCTCGGTCTTGGAGCCGAAGCGGTTGCCGATGCGGCGTATTCGAAGAGTTTCGAATCGCTTGGAATTGCACCTGGGAAGTTTTAAGAGGGGATCTTACCCGCATTGCGGCTTCCCTTTGCACTTCCCAGCGCTTTTTCTTGGACTATTGCGCCTTTGTCTTCTTGCCTTTGAGTCCTCCCTCGTCATGGCTTCCAACCCGCCCCCAGAGAAGAAACGCGCTCGATCTCCTCCAGTGGTGTAAGTGCATCTAGGATATCCCTTGTGGGTTTTGGCTAATTGATGACGAACATATGAGATCCTAATGAAACTATTAAGATGATTGCAGGATAAACAAAGTGAACTGGCTCGGCACACACAAAAAGGTGAAAAATAGAGTGGTGCTCGAAAAGGAAGACGTTAGTGGAATTTAGAGGAGCAAAGTAGATATAAATGTATAGGTTGTGTGTGAGAGAGACACATCCCAAGAGCTCATGACTTTGCGTAAGGGTAAGGGGTTTAAAAATCAACTAAAATCCACTGAAAACCGGACTAGTCCGTTCATGGACCGGACTAGTCCGTTTAACTTTCTGAAAGACGCAAACATAGTGCACCGGACTAGTCCGCCTTGTGAACCGGACTAGTCCGGTCAGCTCACTGGAATGCAACCGGACAAGTCCGGTTTTAGACCAGACTAGTCCGGTCATGTCTCTGTTGTCCTCTTTAGAAGACTGCGGACTAGTCCATTCAAGCGACAGGACTAGTCCGCTGAAGTTTCTGAAACCCCATTTCACATAGCACCGGACAAGTCCAATCATATACCGGACTAGTCCGGTAGTAGGTTTAACAACGGTAACTTTTTGGGAAAGCCTATAAAAAGAGGTCCTTCATCTTTTCCCTGGGGAGACACGACTTATACTGTCAAAAACTGAAACCCTAGCGCCGCCACCTGTCCCAAGAGCCCAAAAACACGTCTCCCCACACATCTAAGGTGCAAAAAGGTGAAGATCAATAAAATACTTGGATTTGGGATTGGGAGATCGTCGTTCCTTCATTGTGAGCTCTTGGGGTTTGATCTCACTACACTCATATTCTGCATTGTAATCTTTTTGAGTGTATTTGATCAACTTCTCATTGTAATTCTTGTGGGAGTCCTCAATGTGTGAGGTTGCCCCATAAACACGGTGATTACACTTGATAGTGAAGTCAAGTCGGCCTGTGTGGTGACTTGAAGAGGGAAAGAGTTGGGAACCCGGCTCTGTGTGAGCTTCCTCAACGAGGACGTAGATCTCTTGGTGAGACCGAACCTCGGTAAAAAATTCATGTCTCTTGTCTCTCATTTGTTTTACATTTTGATACATTAGATCACTAGTTTGCTAGTCATCGTTTGAGTTCCTTATAAGTCTCATGCCAAGAAACGTCACACTTTGCTCAATGATTAGAGAAAGCCCCGAGTTTCACAAAATGACTCCCGATGAGTTATTGGGAAAGATCATAAATCATGAAATGATGGAGAAAGAGTCTCAATACGTCAAAGACTTAGCCGAGCTCACCTCTTCTAAAAAGAAAGAAGTTGCTCTCAAAGCAACGTGCAGACCCAAACTCAAAGAAACTCGTGAAGACCAAGACGATGGAGATACAAGCGACGAAAGCACCGATCTTGATGACGAAGAAATGGTACTCTTCATCAAAAAGTTAAAACGCATGATGAAGAGAAGACACGACAACAATTCACATGAAGGCAAAATCAAGAATAAAGGAAAATCCAAGGCTCAATGTACTTGCTACAAATGCGGAGAGTATGGTCACTTCATGGTGGACTGTACTTATGAAGAAAACAAAAAGAAGAAGGAAACAAGATCTCAAGAAAAAGAAGACAAGCCCATCAAGCTCACATTGGGAAGGAATGGGACTCAAACGACGAGTCCTCCTCCGATGAAGAAGAAGAGATGGCCACTATCGCAGTCAAGAAACCAACTATGAGAGCCACACTCTTTCCGAACATGGGAGGACGGGACATGAACAACCACACTTGTCTTATGGCTAAGGAAGGCAAGAAAAAGGTTAGACTTACTCCTCCTATACTAAATTCCTCCATTGATTACTTTGATAGCTCTAGTGATAATGAAGAATTATTTAGAGGGCTAAGTAAAATTGCTTTAAAGAAAATGGAAATGTTGTCGAACGAAATCTTTGAAAAGGAAGAACTTGTCAACCGACAAGAAGATATGCTCATCCGTGAGAGGAAGAGATATCATGAAGTTGAATAGCTTCTTGAGCTTGAAAGAGAGAAGAATGAGTCACTTGAGTTAGAGCTAGCCTTGAGTAAGGAAACTTACTCAAAGTTAGAGGACTCGCACATTGCAATCAAGGAAGAACTTGCTAACTTGTCAAAAGTTAACAAAATCCTTTAGGTGCAAGTTGAGTCGCTCAAACAAAGTGACTCCTCTTCCTCCAAGAGCTCTTCCTCTAAAGATATGAGCTCGACAACAATAAGAACCTGCACTTGCTCTAGCAAGAAGAATGTAATTTCTAATGCTTCAACCTCTCATGACATGCATTCTTCTCAAAACGGCATCTTTGATAAGGAGAAGATCAAATATGCACGAAGTGCATATATGATCACTAGACGTCCCAATGTCAAAGATGGTCTTGGCTTTGACAGGAACAGACACATGTCTACTCCTAATCATGCTAAGAATAGAATCATTTTTGTTAAAGAAAAATCACATGAATCTGAGCTACAAACACTGTTCCATACATTTGATGCTTCTTATGCTCTCATGAAAAACAAGTATGGAAAAGTCATTGCTAAATATACAGGGTCACGCCACAAGAACTTAAAAACTTGTGTGTGGGTGCCCAAAACTCTTGTGACTAACCTGAGAGGACCCAAGCAAGCTTGGGTACCTAAAACCCAGAAATAATTCTATTTTGCAGGCTTACTCCTCCGGTGGATCCAAGTGGGTACTAGATAGCGGATGCACAAATCATATGACCGGAGAGAGATGTATGTTTGTGGAATACGAGTGCAACAAGGATCCAAGTGAAGGTATATACTTTGGAGACAACAGCCAAGGAAAGGTCCTTGGTAGTGGTAACATTGAAATATCCTCTCAACACACCTTATCTAATGTTTTACATGTAGACTCTCTAGATTATAATCTTTTATCAATATCTCAACTATGCGACAAAGGTTACAACTGTTTATTCACTAATGAGGGTGTGACCGTCTTTAGAAGAAGCGATGGCTCGATTGCATTCAAGGGATTGTTGAAGGGAAAGCTTTATCTTGTTGACTTCAACAAAGATAAAGCCGAACTCAACACTTGCTTGGTTGCTAAGACCAACATGGGATGGTTGTGGCATAGACGGCTAGCCCATGTTGGAATGAGAAATCTGCAGAAACTTCTAAAAGGTGGTCACATCCGTGGTCTTAAGGATGTGGTTTTTGAAAAAGACAGGCCATGCAGCGCTTGTCAAGCAGGAAAACAAGTTGGAGCACCACACCCCGCCAAGAATGTGATGACCACCGCTAGACCGCTGGAACTTCTCCACATGGATCTCTTTGGTCCAATTGCGTACATCAGCGTCGGCGGTAAAAAATACAGTTTAGTAATTGTTGATGATTTTTCAAGATTTACCTGGGTATTTTTCTTGTATGATAAATCAGAAACTCAGGGAACCCTCAAGAAGTTCTTGAAAAGAGCTCAAAATGAATTCTCATCAACCGTAAAGAATATCAGAAGTGACAATAGGACAGAATTCAAGAACACCCAAGTGAAGAATATCTCAATGAAGAAGGTATAAAGCATGAATTCTCGGCACCCTATTCTCCTCAACAGAACGGGGTGGCCGAAAGGAAGAACAGAACATTGATCGAAATGGCTAGAACAATGTTAGATGAATACAAGACGTCAGACCGATTTTGGGCAGAAGCAGTGAACACCGCTTGTCATGCCACAAATCGGTTGTACCTTCATCGACTACTGAAGAAAACTCCATATGATCTTCTCACGGGTAAAAAGCCTAACGTGTCCTATTTCAAAGTTTTTGGTTGCAAATGTTTTATTCTGAACAAGAAACCAAGGGCCTTGAAGTTTGCTTCGAAGTCCGATGAAGGATTCTTACTCGGATATGAATCGAATGCCTACGCCTATCGTGCCTTCAACAAGGTGTCCGGCCTTGTTGAAGTAGCGCGTGACGTAGTGTTCGATGAAACTAACGGCTCACAAGTGGAGCAAGTCGATAAGTCTATGCTAGATAAGGAGGATGCTCCATGTGAAGCGCTGAAGAAAATGGCACTTGGTGATATCCTACCACGAGAGGAGACACAAGATGAATTTCAACAAGGAAGCAATGATCAAGGGGGGAGCTCCTACACAAGATCAAGTTGAGGAAGATCAACAAAATCAAGATGATCATGGAAGCAATGATCTAGGGGGAGACATGACACATGAAGACAATGAAGAACAAACAGCTATACAAATTCCACACCCAAGAGTACATCAGTGTGTGCAAAGGGACCATCCTGTCAACAATATCATTGGAGATATTGCTAAGGGAGTAACTACTAGATCTCAAATTGCAAATTTTTGTGAACATTATTCTTTTGTGTCTTTTCTGGAGCCATACAGGGTAGAAGAAGCCTTATGGGATCCAGACTGGGTGATTGCGATGCAAGAGGAGCTGAACAACTTCAAAAGAAATGAAGTGTGGGAGCTGGTGGAAAGACCAAGGGCGAACATCGTTGGAACCAAATGGGTCTTTCGGAACAAGCAAGATGAACATGGAGTAGTGACAAGAAATAAAGCGAGGTTGGTGGCCAAAGGTTATTCTCAAGTGGAAGAGTGCCTTTCTCAATGGTCCGATAAAGGAGGAAGTCTATGTGGAGCAGCCACCGGGGTTCGAAGATCGGAAGTATCCCAACCATGTCTATAAACTGCGTAAGGCTCTCTATGGCCTCAAACAGGCTCCTCGAGCCTGGTATGAGTGCCTTAGAGATTTTCTGATTCAAAATGGATTCAAAATTGGTAAAGCTGACTACACACTCTTTACTAAACATTTTGATGATCATTTATTCGTATGTCAAATTTATGTTGATGACATTATCTTTGGATCCACTAACGAGTCCTTCTGTGAAGAATTTAGCAAAATAATGACAGACAGGTTCGAGATGTCAATGATGGGTGAATTGAAGTTCTTCCTGGGATTTCAAGTAAAGCAACTGAGAGAAGGTACATTTATAAGCCAAACTAAATATACACAAGACATTCTCAAGAAATTCAATATGGACAAAGCCGAGCCCATCAAGACACCCATGGCCATCAACGGACATCTCGACCTCAATGAAGATGGTCCAAATGTGGACCAAAAGGTATATCGGTCCATGATTGGCTCTTTACTATACTTATGTGCATCTAGGCCAGATATTATGCTTAGTGTTTGCATGTGTGCAAGGTTTCAAGCCGCACCTAAAGAGTGTCACTTAATTGCTGTAAAAAGAATCCTAAGGTACCTTGTGCACACACCCAACTTGGGCCTTTGGTATCCCAAAGGATCCA
Source organism: Neostapfia colusana (assembly GCA_030760725.1). Classification (NCBI taxonomy): domain Eukaryota; kingdom Viridiplantae; phylum Streptophyta; class Magnoliopsida; order Poales; family Poaceae; genus Neostapfia; species Neostapfia colusana. The sequence continues at coordinate 9,999,810 of JASWHV010000016.1, forward strand.
AGTTTAACTTGATAGGGTATTCCGACGCCGACTATGCAGGATGCAAAGTCGATAGAAAGAGCACGTCAGGGACCTGTCAATTTCTTGGTAGGTCCCTAGTTTCTTGGTCATCTAAAAAGCAAAACTCCATTGCTCTTTCCACAGCGGAAGCAGAGTATGTTGCAGCCGGTAGTTGCTGTGCGCAACTGCTTTGGATGCAACAAACTCTTAGGGACTACGGCTACAATCTAAGTCATATCCCGCTTCTATGCGATAATGAAAGTGCTATAAAGATTGCACACAACCCGGAAGAGCACTCAAGAACTAAGCACATAGACATCCGTCATCACTTTCTTAGAGATCATTCATTAAAAGGTGACATAGCTATTTCACATGTTAGGACTGAAAAACAACTTGCAGATATTTTTACCAAACCATTAGATGACAAAAGGTTCTGTGAACTAAGAAATGAGCTAAACATTCTTGACTCTCGAAATGTGGCTTGAAACATTGCAGACCTGGTTGCAACTTAAATTGTTCCTTCGTATTGTCAAAAATGCTCCTCCTCTCCTTTCTACTCAGAAAACTATTTTTAATGAATAAATCTTGTGGATTATGACCATTGTTCGATTGCTGATTGCCTACTGGTCGTAATCACCAAGACTACTTGCAAAATTGTTGTCCTTTGATCACTATTAGTTATCTATATATGTATCAAGTCTGTTGGAAACGGACTAGTCCGATTTCCAACCGGACTAGTCCGGACAGACAACAATTAGGTTAACTCAGGGGTACCGGGCTAGTCCGCTACCATGACCGGACTAGTCCGGTCAGTCGCATATAGAAGCAGTTGGCCGGACCAAACGCCTCCCTCTCCACTCATAAGCACTTTGTCTCACCCTCTCTCCAAAACCCTAGCTCCCAAAGTGATTTTCGAGTTGAGCCATCAAACTCAGAATTTTCTCCGTGAAAAGCCTCTTTTCGACGAGGGGATCCTACTTTCTGGACTCATACGGACTGATTGCCACTCCTTCAACGCGAATCTTCAAATCTTGGTAAATCCCCCCAAAACCAAAATCTCAATTATTCTAGCTCTAGCTAGTTTCCTTTGATTTCAAAAGGATGTACATTGCATAAATAGATGTATTCCTACCACTTTCCTACCCTTGTGTCCTTAGATAGGAGAGTTGTTTCAAATGAAACATTCAATTTAGGGTTCTTATGCTAGACCGAACTAGTCCGGCGCTCAGATGCGGACAAGTCCGGTCCACCGGACTAGTCCGCACTCTGAAACCGGACAAGTCCGGTCTCTGACAGTTGAATCCCTACACTTCCATTTGAAGTCGATAATGCGTCCGTTTGCATCTAATCCTTAAACTCCTTATCAGGCATCATGTCTTCAGGATCAGATGACGGCTCTTTTCACATTGACGAAGAAGTTCAACGTGAAAGAGTGAGGAGAGCTAAGGAGGGAGTGATGAAGAAGAGACATGATGTCAATGCTCACTCTCCACCCTCCGACGACAATCTACCTAAAAAGAGGAAAGTCATTATCAAAAGGCCTCAAAGGAAAGATGCTGCTAAGGGCTCGTCAGGGCCAAGAAGAGTTCTCAATAAAGGGAAGGGACTTGCTAGTGGCCCCATTGGGCCTCTGAAAATGAAAAATCCCATTCACCGCAACAGGCAGCCTTCAAGTGAGGATTTCACTGGAAAAGGGAATGAGCTAGCTGATAACTTCAGGACGATTGAAGTGTATGACCGACCTAAACAATGTTCTGATCCAAGGTTCTGGAGCAACTTCCATGCAGACTACTACGAGCATGTGTACATGAAGATGAAGAATCCCGTAGTAGAGAGTCAATGGCTAAATGTCGAATACCTGAAGTCGAAGAGGTATCCTGCCTTTCGTGAGATGGTGGAGGCCTTAGAGAGGCACGGTCTGACGGACCTGCTATCCTTTGAGTATGACTGGAACAATGAAGTCATTACCTAGTTTTACTCCACTCTCTACTTTGCTCGGGATGATGGAGACAGTCTTACTTGGATGACTCATGGTTCAAGGTATACTGTCACGTATGATGAATTTGCTAGGATTCTTCACCTCCAAAACACTTTGGATCATGAACTGGTCATTCATAATCTGAAACCCCTGGAGAAGGAGGAACGTGAATTTCTCTATGACACAAGGATGCCATATGTTCCTCCCACCATCAAATATCTAAAGCCCTTCTTTGTGGTCCTAAATAGAGTCTTGAGAAAGACGATAGCTCCGAAGGATGGAGATGCAGGAACTATACAAGGAACCTTGAGGACTCTCATGAAGGTCATTAGTGGGAGGAGACCATTCAATGTCTTTGAGTATATCTACAACGACATTGTGAACATCTCAATTACCCCCAACAGGTCCTGTGGATATGCACCGTATATCATGTACATGATTGAGAAAGTGACGGGACTCGAGTTTGTCAAGGATGTCAAGCATACGGGGTTGAAGCCGCAAAAACCCACCGAGTACACTCTCCCTCCGGCTCCAACTGCCCCGTCCTCTCCACCAGTGGAGAGGAGATCAAAGCAAGCTCATGATGACACTAGGTCTGCAGCTGCTCCTCCTGGTTCTCCACCTGCCCAAGAATCATCTAGCGGCATCCTCAAGATGCTCTCCTCCATCTTTGCCTACTGCCGTAAGATCGAAGACAGGCAACGCAAAGAAAAGCTTGCAAGGAAGAAACATCAACAGTACGTCAATGCCAATATCAAGTCTATCTGTGCAAAGCTTGAGATTGAGCCCGTTGGATCACCGCCCGCCTCCGAGGACTCAGAGGAAGATCCTGCTCCCGTGGATGCTAAAGATGAAGATCAGACTGAGGCTGACGGAGGAGGCAGCGATGAGTGATTCCCCTCAATTTTTCCCTTTTTGGTGTCTTGATGCCAAAGGGAGAGAGATTGAGATGGAAGATTGAGATTAGACTTGGACTTTTTTCTATCTAGTATTAGTTATTAAGATCTTTTGTGATCAAGGACATGTACCTATTTTTAAAATCTTGTCATGCACTATTTCTTTTCTTATGTGTGATGTACTATGCTCTAATGCCCACTTACATGTTCACTACTGTTTGTCTTTAATTTATCACATGTGGTTTGTCACACACCTGTGAGGCACCCCACCATAAGGTGTGTGCATATGTGAGAAGCTTTTTGTGAATTCTTTATTATTCTCATATGTGCACACCTTATGAAAATCAACCTTTTATTCTCAATTGTGATATCTCAAATGGTTGTCATCAATCACCAAAAAGGGGGAGATTGTAAGTGCATCTAGGATATCCCTTGTGGGTTTTGGCTAATTGATGACGAACATATGAGATCCTAATGAAACTATTAAGATGATTGCAGGATAAACAAAGTGAACTGGCTCGGCACACACAAAAAGGTGAAAAATAGAGTGGTGCCCGAAAAGGAAGACGTTAGTGGAATTTAGAGGAGCAAAGTAGATATAAATGTATAGGTTGTGTGTGAGAGAGACACATCCCAAGAGCACATGACTTTGCGTAAGGGTAAGGGGTTTAAAAATCAACTAAAATCCACTGAAAACCGGACAAGTCCGTTCATGGACCGGACTAGTCCATTTAACTTTCTGAAAGACGCAAACATAGTGCACCGGACTAGTCCGCCTTGTGAACCGGACTAGTCCGGTCAGCTCACTGGAATGCAATCGGACAAGTCCGGTTTTAGACCGGACTAGTCCGGTCATGTATCTGTTGTCCTCTTTAGAGGACTGCGGACTAGTCCATTCAAGCGACAGGACTAGCCCGCTGAAGTTTCTGAAACCCCATTTCACATAGCACCGGACAAGTCCGGTTTGAGGACCGGACTAGTCCGGTTAACCCACTGGAAGTAGACCGGAGAAGTCCGATCATATACCGGACTAGTCCGGTAGTAGGTTTAACAACGCTAACTTTTTGGGAAAGCCTATAAAAAGAGGTCCTTCGTCTTTTCCCTGGGGAGACACGACTTATACTGTCAAAAACTGAAACCCTAGCGCCGCCACCTGTCCCAAGAGCCCAAAAACACGTCTCCCCACACATCTAAGGTGCAAAAAGGTGAAGATCAATAAAATACTTGGATTTGGGATTGGGAGATCGTCGTTCCTTCGTTGTGAGCTCTTGGGGTTTGATCTATCTACACTCATATTCTGCATTGTAATCTTTTTGAGTGTATTTGATCAACTTCTCATTGTAATTCTTGTGGGAGTCCTCAACGTGTGAGGTTGCCCCATAAACACGGTGATTACACTTGATAGCGAAGTCAAGTCGGCCTGTGTGGTGACTTGAAGAGGGAAAGGGTTGGGAACCCGGCTCTGTGTGAGCTTCCTCAACGAGGACATAGATCTCTTGGTGAGATCGAACCTCGGTAAAAAATTCGTGTCTCTTGTCTCTCATTTGTTTTACATTTTGATACATTAGATCACTAGTTTGCTAGTCATCGTTTGAGTTCCTTATAAGTTTGCACGTGCATCCATACAATAAATTTAATTTATAAAAACTGTTGTTCTCATTCCGCTGCTGAGAAATTAAATTTATGAGACACACTTAATTAACTCAAATAATTCAGCACACCGGACTAGTCCGCCCACACAACCGGACTAGTCCGGTCAGTCAAGTTTCTGATAACTTTATTAAGTGTGCAGGAATCTTTAAAGGCCTATTCACCCCCCTCTAGGCCACATTCAAGTGGAGGCATCTGTGCCAAGTCGGGGATCTGGGGTGTCTGCACCTCGTGCTTCTAGAGATGGCACCCCTTCTGGCGGCGACTCAAAGCGGTCCCGAGCTGATGCGTCGGGGGGAGCCTCTGGAGCGTCCCCTGCTCCGCCAGTCCAGGCGACTGCGGAGTGGCTGTCAGTGACGACGGCGGGCTCCGGAAGTCCTACCCCGGCTCGGAAGTTGGGGTTCAGAGCCCGTTGGAGTGTTCGCGCTTCCCGGCCGTCCTCGACTAGCGGGGAGTCTGCGCCGTTGCGCTCGGAAACCGGGACAGCTACCGCGGCCCCCAAGCCAGCGCGAGATTCTCCTGTTCCGGTGCGCCCGGATTCCGCGGCGGCGCCATCTCTTCCTGCCGAGACGGCTGCCACGGCCCCCAGTCCAACGCAGGTCGACCTTGCACCGGGCGGCCCGGCTTCTATTTCAGCGTCGACTTCCCCTGCTCGTCCCTCTCCACAGGCCAAGAAGCCAGAAGTCAGAGAGAGTCCGGCGGGTCCGGCCGCCGGAGCCCCGGCGCCAGCCTCTCCTGACCGGCGTCTCGTCCAGGTCGCTGGTGCATCGCCTTCTCTTGAAGATGATGTGATGGAGGAGGTTGAGGGTGCTGCTCCGGCCTCTGCTGCCCCACTGCCCCTTGCGGATGCCTTCGCGCTCGCCCAAGTGAGAGTCCGGCAGGTCTTGGCCGCTATTGGTCGCGAGCAGGAGGACCATACGGTAGAAAGGGATCGTCTCCTCACCTGGGGGAACCTTTTGCGGGAGCGAACCGCGAAGGTCAAGGGCGAGCTCGACTCCAGGCAGGAGTTGCTTGACTTCAGGGAAGTGCTCCTCGACCGGCTGAAGCGGTTTGTCGACCGCCTGGATGCGGAAACGCGGCGGATCAACAGGGAGGCCCTTGAGGCACACGCCCGGGCCCAGGAGAGCCTCTGTGCCACGGAGGAGATATGGCAGCTGCTGGAGCACCGTAAACTCGCCGTTGAGGACCGAGAGCGTTCCACGGCAGCCGAGGCGGAGAGGGTCTCTGCGCAGCTGGTGCCGGGCGAGGACGACCTGCGAGCTTGGACCAGGGAGCTAGAGGCTCAGAAGGCAGTCCTTGCCATGAGGGAGGAACGGGTCTCCCGCGAACGCCAGGGGATCCTGGATCGGGAGTTGGCTGCCAACTTTAGCGCTTCTGAGTTGGAGCGGCTCGCCAAGACTCTCCGCCTTCGGGAAAGCTCCCTGGCGGCTAAGGAGAAAGAATTCTCCGAGAGAAACCAAGACGCCCTGCAGGCGGCCCGCCGTGAGGTAGAGGAGCTCTCGGCCTTGCGGTCCTCCGAGGCGCATGCGGTCTCAAGCTTCGTCAATCGGGCAGGGTCCGCCCTGATCCCCCTTGGCTTCAGTCCGGTGAGGGCAGCGGCTCCTGCGTCGAAGGTGGCGGAGATGATCCCCGCGCTGGAGTCGATCGGCGCCAAGCTGGACAGGCTAGACTCGGTGGTCGCCAGCGAGCTTGAGTCCGAGGGACGGGGCCTGGCCTTAGAGGTTGCCACACATGTGCTGGCATTCTTCAGGAGCCGGGACCCTTCTTTCTCCCTGGAGCCAGCGAGAGAGGGCCCTGCCGCAGAGCGAGAGGAGACTGCCAGGGCTGAAGTCGGGGACGTGGCCGCCCTTGTAGCCGCTAGGTTCCGGCGTGAACCGGGAGGGCCCTAGGACTTGCTTCTCCCTTTTTATCGAGTCTGTAGTCCAGCTCATGGAGCCTCGGATAAATAGACTCTCTTGAATGTTTGTGCCTGTGATGCCTTTTATCTCCTTCTTGGTTTTGCCTGACCGAGTCCTTAGCTCCGCAAGGTACTCAGAGGCCTTCACTGATCTCGGAGCTCTGCACAGACACCTTCCCCGGGTCCTAACTGTATTAAGGCCCCCTGGGGGTCTCCGGATCCCGACCCATGGGGAGGTCCGGATCTGCCAGCCACGTGGCGGGTCCGGAGCCCCTCCTGAGGAGGCGGGAGCTCCGGTCCCGCTGGACACGTGGGCCCTTCGGAGCCCCCCCCACAGAGAGGGAGGTCTGGTTTCTGCCTGCCACGTGGTGAGCCCGGAGCCCCCCTCTCAGGAGGCAGGAGCTCTGGGCCCGCTGGACACGTGGGGCCTTCGAGTCTCGCCCCTGCTGAAGGGGCGGGACCCGGTCCTTCCAGTCCTATGTCGGAGTAGTTGGTAGCTCCTCCCCCCCCCCCCCCGCTTCGTGCAATCCCCGTTGCTGTAACCTGGAGGTCCTGCACACAGGTAGAGGAAACGTAATTCTCCTCGGGGGGTCCTCCCCTCCCGTCTTCTAGTCTTATTCGGCTTACGATCCTGATCCGTTATACGGGGCTTGGGCAATTCTGTGCGCGAGGCGCCGGGGCTCCGGCTCCCTCCAAGGTCCGGGTACGATCGTCCGATCCCTAGTACCGGACCGTGCGCTGGTGAAGCCGAGTGCACAGGCTTTGGGTTCATGACCAGGCAAAGCGGCTGTACTCCCCTGGACCTCAGGAGGGCAGGATGCGCACGCTTTGGGTACTGAGCCGGCTAAGCGGGATATGCACCCTGGACCCCCCATGCACGGCACAGGCCTTTCCTGGAGGTGACCAACTGGCACCGCAACACCTGACTGGGGGAGGCCCGAGAGACCCACTTGGCCATCGGCAGGTGCCTCAAGCGCAGCCGCCTTCGGTAGGATAGCAAATGCTGACTATGGATGAGCGCGGGAGAGAGGGAGCTAGATGTACGATGAACATACAAAGAGAGTGCAATCATAAAAATTAGTGCGTAATTTAAATGAGCACATGAGAGAGAGCAAAGTAGAACAGGTTTCTGTGTTAATGCCCATAGGTGGAAGTCAGGCTGTACATGGAGGCAATGACCAGCCTCGTCAAGAAGGGAAGCAAGACTCTACGCGCTTAGGGTCGGAACCAGGCTAAGCTGAACGTAGTCCTGTACCGTCCCTTGAGACTTAGCTACCCCAAGCGCTGTTCCTAGACTCTATGGGATTTATTACAGAAGAGTATGACCCTGTTCTACTAATGCTCGGGGGTAGGACTTACAGTGTTGTTCCACGCCAAGGGTTTTGGGAACGGATCCCACACTAGGTTGAAAGGCATGTGTACCTGGGACGGCAACTTCCGTGAACCGGAAGGGACCTTCCCGGCTGGGGGAGAGTTTATAGGTCCTTCTCGGGAAAGTGCGTGCCGCGGCACTAGGTTGCCTTTCTGCAGGTCCCTGATGCGTTTGGTTCTTTGGCGGTAGTGCTAGAGCAGCAGCCGGGACCGTGCGTTGTGGGGTGTCACCTGCAGCCGAGCCTCGTCGACGAGGTTGTCATCTTCATGCTGGATCAGGTCCTGCGCGGCTTCTCCTGGGCACCCCGGGGAGTTCTCCCCTTCTGGCTAAGGCCTTCAAGGGGTAGGAGTACCCGGACTCTTCTTGTGAGACCCAAGGCGCCTTCCCCTTCTGCCAAGGCCTTCAAGGGGTTGACGGACCCTGGGTGGCCCCCAGGAGGTACGACCGAGGCACGGAGGCGTGCACCCGGGTGGAGCTGGCCCGGTTCTGCACCATCGGGATGGTGCTTGGGCTGCTGTGACTACTTGGAATTCCTCCAAGGTTGATGCCGCAGCAGTGCAGCCTCCACTGACTTTTCGGGGTGTCCACAGTTGGCTACCGCCCTGGCCCGTCACCATCGGAGCTGGAGTCCTCACCGGTGTGCACTGTCTTCATGACACGCTGAGGCTCCTGAAACCCCACCTGGTGGCCGGCGCTGACTGAAGCGTCGACTTTCTGCTTGACCTCCCTCTTAGGGAGGGGCGGTGCCTCAGCTCTCTGCTGCCTCCCTTTGTGGAAGCGCTCTGCGAGCCTCTGGATATCCCAGCACTCGGCAGCACTATGATTGCCAGCGCCATGCACTGGGCATAGCCCGCCCTGGTCACCATTCGGGGCTGGCGACTGCCGCTGACTTTTGTCGGGGCGTGGCCCCCGAGCTCCACTGGGTGTCGCTGCTGCGGCGACGGGAGCCGCGGTCGATGACCTCATCTTGCCGCTCCCCCGGTTCTTGGCCTTCTTGCCACCTCCATAGGAAGCAGCGCCGGACCCGGGCTGCCCTCCTGACTCGGAGGCTGGCAGAGAGTGCCAGTTCCGCCCTTCAGCTGCTCTGGCGCACTTGTCCGCCAGGCTGAAGAGCTCGGAGATGTCGCGGACCTCTCTGGTCGCGAGCTTCTCAAGCATTTTCTCGTCCTGGACACCCTGCCGGAACGCCACCACCACAGAAGCACTTTGAATATGCGGAATGGTGTTGCGTACCTGGGAGAACCGCTGGATGAAGGAGCGCAGTGATTCCACAGGTTGTTGTTTGATGGCGTGGAGGTCAAGATCCGTGCCGGGACGGGTGTAGGAGCTGCCGAAGTTGGCGATGAACTGCCGGCAGAGCTCTCCGTAGGAAGTTATGGAACCCTGAGGGAGGTTCATGAGCCAAGACCGGGCTGGGCCGGTCAAGGCGACGGGGAAGTAGTTGGCCATGAAAGCCTCATCCCCTCCTGCGGCAAGTACGGCGGTGGAGTAGATCTGGAGGAACTCCGCCGGGTTGACGCTGCCGTTGTACTTCTCGGGCAGGTGCGGCCGGAACTTGCGCGGCCACCTCGCGAAGCGAAGGTGGGGTGCTAGGGCCGCACATCCTGCCCCTGTTGCCGCAGGTGTCGGTGCCGTGAACGCTTGGTTCGCCGTCGGCACGGTGTATCCCGGTATGGGCAAGGCAGCTCCATAGACCGGGGGCGCCGTTTGCAGGGCATATGGTTGTGGCATATGCTGCACGGCGTATGCCTGTGGCAGAGATCGCGTGGCGAAGATCTGCTCGTCAGGCTGGGTCGAGGCTGACGTCATGCTGTCGCCAGCCTCTTAGTTGCGACGCCTTTCTCGACGTCGCTCGAGGTACACCCGGGCATCCTGGCCCAAGTGGCACCGTTCCAGCTCTGTCCTCAGGTCCGTCGACGGAAGCTTGGTGGAGCTGGAACCCGCCGTCTGCCCGTCAACCGTTGGCCTGCGCGTCAGCGACACTGCCGGTTGACCGGAGTGTCGTCCCCGCCGAAGTCGAGGGTTTGCGGCGGCGACGACGAGGCGGTCTACCTCGTGTATCCACTGCTGGGTCGCTGAAGGATGCGCGTCCCCAGCAGGTGGATTGCGCAGTAGCGCTCTTGCTGCAGCTAGCGCACCGCTGTGGGGTACGCTTAGCGCCGCAGAAGATCTCACACTGGTTGGAGCCTGCATTGCCGGAGTCGGCGTTGCCGGAGTCGGCTGCTGGCTCCCAGCTTGCGCCGACACACTCCGTCCTGAGTGCGTCGACACGTATTCCCTGCTGGTCATGGTTCGCCGTGAACACGGGGGAGGAGAGTTTGCCGCTGAAGGAAGCTTGGTCATCTTCATTGGCAGAAACTCGTCGCGCAAGGGAAAAGCCCCCTACCTGGTGTGCCAAATGTCGAAGTTTGTGGTCGACACTTCCCCCGGACCTGCACTGGGCAGCCCGCGGAGGTTCTTTTTCGGAGGGGCTAGTCACTTGCGGAGAGCTTGAGCGTAGGGACGAGTTAAGGACGAGCTTGACACGGTGAGTTTTACGTGGTTCAGGCTGCCGGAGCGTAAAACCCTACGTCCACGGCGAGCTGAGGAGCTCGCTGTATTGCTTGTTGCTCAGAACCGGAGTCCTGAACTTGAGGATGAGTTATGCCTAGCGTATGAGTTGCGGGAGTGCGAACCCTTGCTAACGTTGCCTACCCGAGCCTTATATTGTCCAAGGCTCGGGTGGCTTACAAGGGGGGCCCCGGACCCGACAGGTGGTCCCGGGGAGATTGCCTGCAGACTATCATATCCGCAGTCATCATGGAGGCGCTCCTTGACCGTCAGAAGAGGGCCGTCGACCGTCTAGACTCCGAGACTCGGCGGCTCCCCCGAGAGGCCCACGAGTCTCACTCTCAGGCCGATGAGTGCCTCTCCGCTTTGGAGGATCTGTGTCTGAAGCTGGAGATCTGTGAGCGCACCGTCGCGGACCAGGAGCGCTCTGCGGCGGCCAAGGCGGAGAAGATCGCCGCACGGCTGGCGGCTGGCGAGGGTGATCTGAGGGCTCATGCCAAGGAGCTGGAGACCCAGAAGGCAGACCTGGTCGCATGGGAGAAGCAGGTCGCCCGGAAGCACCAGGCGTCCCTGGACCGGTAGCTGGCAGCCGACTTCCGGGCTTCGGAGTTGGACCAGCTTGCCCAGCGCCTCCAGCTTCAGGAGAGTTCACTGGCCACCAAGGAGAAGGAATTCTCCGAGGGGAGCCTTTACGCCTTGCTGGCAGCCCGCCGCGAGGTGGAGGAGCTCCTGGCCTCGCGGTCCTCCGAGGCCCAGGTGGTCTCGAACTTCGTCGACCAGGCGGGGTCTGCCCTGGTCCCTCTTGGCTTTAGCCCGGTGAAGGCAGCGGCCCCGGCGCAGAAGGTGGCCGAGGTGATCCCCGCGCTTGAGTCTATCAGCGCCAAGCTGAATAGGCTTGAAGCGGTTGTCGCTGGCAAGCTCGAGGCAAAGGGACGGGGCCTGGCAATGGAGGTTGCTACGCACGTGTTGGCGTGCTTCCGGAGCCGAGATCCCTCCTTCTCACTGGAGCCAGTGAGTTAGGGCTCCGCCGCGGAACGGGAGAAAGCCACCAGGGCTGAAGTCGGGGACGTGGCCGCCCTCGTAGCCTCTAGGTTCCGGTGAGAGCCAGGGGAATCCTAGGGCTTGTATCTTTTCTTTTTCTTTCATTGAGTCTGTAGTCCAGCTCGTGGAGCCTTGAATGAATAGACTCTTGTTATTTTACGTGCCTGTATATTTTTATCTTCTCCTTGGCTTGGCCTGGCCGAGTCCTTAGCTCCGCAAGGTACTAAGAGGTCTTCACCAATCTTGAAGTCTTGTACAGACACCTTCCCCGGGTCCTTATTGGGTTAAGGGCCCCAGAGGTCTCCGGAACTCGCCCCGTGAGAACGGGGAGGTCCGGATCTGCCGACCACGTGGCGGGCCCGGAGCTCTCCTTTGAGAAGATGGAAGTCCGGCCCCGCTGGACACGTGGGGCCTTCGGGGCTCACCCCTGCGGAGGGGGCGAGGCTTGGCTCTGCCGGCCACTTGGCCGGTCCAGAGCTCCTTCTGAGGAGAGGGGAGCTCTGGCCCCGCTGGACACGTAGGGCCTTCGGGGCTCGCCCCTGCGGAAGGGGCGAGACCCGGATCCTCCGGTCTTGCACTGGAGTAGTCGATTGCTCTTTCCCCCCCTTCATGCGGTCCCCGTAGCTAAAACCTGGAGATCCTGCACACAGGTAGAGGAAGCGTAATTCTCCTCGGGAGGTTCTCCCCTCCCCGTCTCTTAGTCTTATTTGGCTTACGGTCCTAGTCCAGTATACGGGGCTTGGGAAATTCTGTGCGCAAGGCGTCGGGGCTCCGGCTCCCTCCAAGGTCAGGGTACGACTGTTCGGCCCCTAGTACCGGACCGTACGCTGGGGAAGCAGAGTGCACAGGCTTTTGGTACGGAACCAGGCAAAGCGGCTGTACTCCCCTGGACCTCCAAAGGGCAGGGCGCGCACGCTTTGGGTCGGAACCGGCAAAGCAGGCTACGCACCCTGGACCCTCATGCACAGCGCAGGCCTTTCCTGGAGGTGGCCAACTGGCGCCGCAACACCTGACTGTGGGAGGCCCAAAAGGCCCCCTGGCTATCGGCAGGTGCCTCAGGCGCAACCGCCTTCGGTAGGATAGCAAATGCCGACTATGGATGAGAGCGGAAAAGGGGAGCTAAATGTACGGCGAGCATACATAGAAAGTGCGGTCATAAAAATTAATGTGTAATTTAAATGAGCACATAAGTAAGAGCGTGGTAGAACAGGTTTCTGTGCAAATGCCCATAGGAGGAAGAAAGGCTGAACATGGAGGCAGCGACCCGCCCCATTAAGAAGGGAAGCAAGACTCTACGCGTTTGGGGTCGGAACCAGGCCAAGCTGGACGTAGTCCTGGACCGTGCCCTGAGGCTTAGCTGCTCCGAGCGCTGTTCCTGGAGCCTATGGGATCTATTACAGAAAGGAAAATGCCTGTTCTACTAATGCTCAGTGGATAGAACTTCCTGTGATGTTCCGTGTTCCAAGGGTTCGGGAGTGGATCCCATCCTTGGTGGAGAGGCGAATGTACCTAGGACGGCAACTTTCGTGACTCGGAAGGGACCTTCCCGGCTGGGGGAGAGTTTATAGGTCCTTCGAGGGAAAGTGCGCACCGCAGCACCAGGTCACCTTCTTGTAGCTCCCAGACGCGCTTGGTCCCTTGGCGGTAGTGCTGGAGCACCAGCCGGGGCCGTGCGTTGTGGGGTGTTGCCTGCAATCGTGCCTCGTTGAAGAGGTCGATATCTTCACGTTGGAGCGGGTCCTGCGCGGCTTCTCCCGGGAGCTCCGGGGTACCTTCCCCAGTTGGCTCAGGCCGACAAGAGGTAGGCGGACCCGGACTCTTCTTGGGGGACCCAGGATGTCTTCTTCCATTGGCTCAGGCCGACAGGAGGTTGACGGATCCTGGGCGGCCCCCGGGAGGTGAGGCCGAGGCACAGAGACGTGCGCTCGGGTGGAGCTGGCCCTATTCTGCACCGCCGGGGGCTCGTGCTTGGGCTGCTGCAACTGCTTGTAGCTTCTCCAAAGCTGATACTGCAGCAGTGCAGTCTCCACAGATATTTTGGGGAACTCGTAGTCGGTTACCGCCCTGACTCGTCGTCACTGGAGCTGGAGTCCTCATAGTTGTTGTCGGTACCCACGATATGGGGTACCCCCGTGCACAGGGGAAAATGCCTAAGGATCTCGCCCTTCTCCGCAGGGAGAGCTCCGAAGGCGCCACGTGTCCAGCGGGGCCGGACCTCCCTCTCCTCAGAGGAGACCTCCGGGCCCGCCACGTGCCCAACAGCAGCCAGACTCCGTGGGGAGGGCTCTGAAGGCGCCGCGTGTCCCGCAGGGCCGGACCTCCCCCTCCTCAGAGGAGAGCTCCGGGCCCGCCACGTGGCCGACAGAAGCCGGACCTCCCCCCTCCGTGGGAAGAGGTCCGAAGGCTCCACGTGTCCTGCGGGGCCAGACCTCTCTCTCCTTAGAGGAGAGCTCCGGGCCTGCCACATGTCCAGCAGAACAGCGCTGCCTGCCCCGGAGCGGTAGGCAGCGGGCGTAAAGACGCACCGTACCTTGCCCGTACAATGTATTCAAGGCCCGCGCCTTCCCAAGATGCGGAGACGCGGAGCACGCCTGTCAGGTACCGTTGCGCCCAGTCGCATCACAGACTGGCGCGTGGTGTCAGAACCTGCCAGCCAATAAACACAGCGACAAGACATCCCCTGCCGCCCCCGCCGTGATCAACCACTACGACTAGCATGCGGCATGGGCAGGGAGGCAAGACGAAGACTCGGAAGCCTTCGCCAGAGACAACTACCGACATAACTGCGGATACGATAGTCGGCAGGCAATCTCCCCGGGACCACCTGTCGGGTCCCGGGCCCCCCTTGTAAGCCACACGAGCCTTGGACTATAAAAGGCTCGGGTAGGCAACGTTAGCAAGGGTTCGCACTCTAGCAACTCACACCCTAGGCATAACTCATCCTCAAGCTCAGGACTCCGGGTCTGAGCAACAAGCAATACAGCGAGCACCTCTGCTCACCGTGGACGTAGGGTTTTTTGCTCCGGTGGCCCGAACGACGTAAAACTTGCCGTGTCAAGCTCCTCCCTTACTCGTCCCTACGCTTAAGCTCTCCGCATGCAACTAGCCCCTCCGAAAAAGAACCTCCTCGGGCTGCCCAGAGCAGGTCCAAAAGAAGTGTCGACCACACACTTCGACATTTGGCGTGCCAGGAAGGGGGTTTTTCCCTTGCGCGACGAGTTTCTACCGACGAAAATGACCAAGCTTCCTTCAGCGGCAAGCTCTCCTCCCCCGCGTTCACGGCGAACCGTGACTAGCGGGGAATACGTGTCGACGCACTCAGGACGGAGTGTGCCGGTACCCTCGATATGAGGTACCCCCACGCACAGGGGAAAATGCCTAACGATCTCGCCCTTCTCCGCAGGGAGAGCTCCGAAGGCGCCACGCGTCCAGCGGGGCCGGACCTCCCTCTCCTCAGAGGAGAGCTCCGGGCCCACCACGTGGCATACAGAAGCCGGACCTCCCCCTCCGCGGGAGAGAGGTCCGAAGGTGCCGCGTGTCCAGAGAGGCCGGACCTCCCCCTCCTCAGAGAGGAGCTCCGGGCTCGCCACGTGGCCAACAGAAGCCGAACCTCCCCCTCCGCGGTGAGAGGTCCGAAGGCTCCACGTGTCCTGCGGGGCCGCCCCCCCTCTCTTCTGAGGAGGGCTCCAGGCCGGCCACGTAGCCAGCAGAACGGCGCTTCCTGCCCCCGAGCGATAGGCAGCGAGCGTTAAGACGCCCCATACCTTGCCCGTACAAGGTATTCAAGGCCCACGCCTTCCCAAGACGCGGAGACGCGGAGCACGCCTCTGTCAGGTGCTGTTGCGCCCAGTCGCATCACGGACTGGCGCACAGTGTCAGAGCCTGCCAGCCAATAAATGCAGCGATAAGACATCCCATGCCGCCCCCGCTGTCATCATCCACTACGAATAGCATGCGGCATGGGCAGAGCTACAAGACGAAGACTCAGAAGCCTTCGGCAGAGACAACTACCGGCATAACTGCAGATACGGTAGATATCAGTCAATCTCCCCGGGACCACATGTCGGGTCCCGGCCCCCCTTATAAGCCACCCGAGTCTTGGACTATAAAAGGCTCGGGTAGGCGACGTTAGCAGGGGTTCGCACTCTAGCCATTCGCACCCTGGGTTCGCACCTCTGCAACTCATATGCTAGCCATTCAGACCCAAGCTGTAACTCACCCGCAAGCTCAGGACTCCGGCCCTGAGCAGCAAGCAATACAGTGAGCTGCATAGCTCGCCGTGAATGTAGGGTTTTACGCTCCGGCGGCCTGAACCACGTAAAACTCACCGTGTCAAGCTCTTACTAACTCGTCCATCCGCGCAAGCTCTCCGCAAGGGACTAGCCCCACCGAAAAAAAGAACCTCCGCGGGCCGCCCAGTGCAGGCCCAGGGGAAGTGTCGACCGAACACTTCGACATTTGGCGCGCCAGGTAGGGGGCTTTTCCCCTTGCGTGACTAGTTTCCGCCGACGAAGATGACCAAGCTTCCCTCAGCGGCAAACTCTCCCCCTCCGCGTTCACGGCGAACCGTGACCAGTGGGGAGTACATGTCGACGCACTCAGGACGGAGTGTGTCGGCACAAGCTGGTAGCCAGCAGCCGACTCCGGCAACGCCGACTCCGGCAATGCAGGCTCCGACCAGTGTGAGATCTTCTGCGGCGCTGAGCGTACACCATGGGGGTGCGCTAGCTGCAGCAAGAGCACTGCTGCGCAACCCACCTGCTGGGGATGCACCCCATTCTGCAACCCAACAATGGGTTCGCGAGGTGGACCGCCTCGTCGTCGCCGCCGTGAACCCTCGGTTTCGGCGAGGGCGACGTCCCGGTCAACCGGCTGTGTCGCTGACGCGCACGCCCATGGTTGATGGGCAAACGGCAGATTCCAGCTCCTCCAAGCTCCCGTCGACGGACCTGAGAAGGGAGCTGGAACGGTGCCACTTGGGCCAGGATGCCCTGGTGTACCTCGAGCGACGTCGAGAAAGGCGTTGCAACCATGAGGCTGGCGATAGCATGATGTCGGCCTCGACACAACCTGGAGGGCAGATCTTCGCCACGCAAGTCCTGCCTCAGGCATATGCCGCGCAGCATATGCCACAACCATATGCGCCGCAAGCGGCGTCCCCGGCCTATGGCGCAACCTTGCCCATACCGGGGTACGCGGTGCCAAGTGCGAACCAAGCGTTCGACGCACCAATACCTGCACTGGGAGCCAGCAACCGGCTCTGGCAGCGCCGACCGCGGCAATGCAGGCTCCAACCAGCGTCAGGTCTTCAGTAGCGCTGGGCGGACCCGGCGGGGGTGCGCCAGCCGCAGCAAGAGCGCTACTGCACAATCCGCCTGCTGGGGGCGCGCCTCAGGCAGCGACCCAGCAGTGGATTCGCGAGATAGACCGTCTCGTCGTCGCCGCTGCAAACCCTCGACTTCAGCAGGGACGACGCTCCGGCCAACCGGCTGTGTCGCTAATGCGTACGCCAATGGTTGGCGAGCAGACGGCGGACTCCAGCTCCACCAGGCTTCCGTCAGCGGACCTGAGGACAGAGCTGGAACGGTGCCACTTGGGCCAAGATGCCCGAGTGTTCCTCGAGCGACGTCGAGAAAGGCGTCGCACTCAAGAGGCTGGCGACAACATGACGTCGGCCTCGACCCAGCCTGGAGGGCAGACCTTCGCTACGCGAGCTCTGCCCCAGGCGTACGCCGCACAGCATAAGCCACAACCATGTGCTCTGCAAGCGGCGTCCCCGGCCTATGGCGCAACCTTGCCCATAACGGGGTACATTGTGCCAGGCGCAACCAAGCGTTCGTGGCACCAGTACCTGCACTGGGAGCCAGCAACCGGCTCTGGCAGCGCCGACCCCGGCAATGCAGGCTCCAACCAGCGTCAGGTCTTCAGTAGCGCTGGGCGTACCCGGCGGTGTTGCGCTAGCCGCAACAAGAGCGCTACTGCACAATCCGCCTGCTGGGGACGCGCCTCAGGCAGCGACCCAGCAGTGGATTCGTGAGGTAGACCGTCTTGTCGCCGCCGCCGCAAACCCTTGACTTCGGCGGGGACGACGCTCCGGCCAACCGGCTGTGTCGCTGACGCGCACGCCAACGGTTGACGGACAGACGGCGGATTCCAGCTCCACCAGGGTTCCATCGACGGACCTGAGGACTGAGCTGGAACGATGCCACCTGGGCCAAGACGCCCGAGTGTTCCTCTAGCGGCGACGAGAAAGGTGTCACAGCCAAGAGGCCGGTGTCAGCATGACGACTGCCTCAACCCTGCCTGAGGCGCAGACTTTCGCCACGCGAACTCTGCCCCAGACATACGCCACACAGCATATGCCACAGCCATATGTCCTGCAAACGGCGCCCCCAGTCTATGGCGCAGCCTTGCCCATACTGGGGTACACTGTGCCAGCGGCGAACCAAGCGTTCGCGGCACCAACATAACTGCGGATACGATAGTCGGCAGGCAATCTCCCCGGGACCACCTGTCGGGTCCCGGGCCCCCCTTGTAAGCCACACGAGCCTTGGACTATAAAAGGCTCGGGTAGGCAACGTTAGCAAGGGTTCGCACTCTAGCAACTCACACCCTAGGCATAACTCATCCTCAAGCTCAGGACTCCGGGTCTGAGCAACAAGCAATACAGCGAGCACCTCTGCTCACCGTGGACGTAGGGTTTTTTGCTCCGGTGGCCCGAACGACGTAAAACTTGCCGTGTCAAGCTCCTCCCTTACTCGTCCCTACGCTTAAGCTCTCCGCATGCAACTAGCCCCTCCGAAAAAGAACCTCCGCGGGCTGCCCAGAGCAGGTCCAAAAGAAGTGTCGACCACACACTTTGACATTTGGCGTGCCAGGAAGGGGGTTTTTCCCTTGCGCGACGAGTTTCTACCGACGAAAATGACCAAGCTTCCTTCAGCGGCAAGCTCTCCTCCCCCGCGTTCACGGCGAACCGTGACTAGCGGGGAATACGTGTCGACGCACTCAGGACGGAGTGTGCCGGTACCCTCGATATGAGGTACCCCCACGCACAGGGGAAAATGCCTAACGATCTCGCCCTTCTCCGCAGGGAGAGCTCCGAAGGCGCCACGCGTCCAGCGGGGCCGGACCTCCCTCTCCTCAGAGGAGAGCTCCGGGCCCACCACGTGGCATACAGAAGCCGGACCTCCCCCTCCGCGGGAGAGAGGTCCGAAGGTGCCGCGTGTCCAGAGAGGCCGGACCTCCCCCTCCTCAGAGAGGAGCTCCGGGCTCGCCACGTGGCCAACAGAAGCCGAACCTCCCCCTCCGCGGGGAGAGGTCCGAAGGCTCCACGTGTCCTGCGGGGCCGCCCCCCCTCTCTTCTGAGGAGGGCTCCAGGCCGGCCACGTAGCCAGCAGAACGGCGCTTCCTGCCCCCGAGCGATAGGCAGCGAGCGTTAAGACGCCCCATACCTTGCCCGTACAAGGTATTCAAGGCCCACGCCTTCCCAAGACGCGGAGACGCGGAGCACGCCTCTGTCAGGTGCTGTTGCGCCCAGTCGCATCACGGACTGGCGCACAGTGTCAGAGCCTGCCAGCCAATAAATGCAGCGATAAGACATCCCATGCCGCCCCCGCTGTCATCATCCACTACGAATAGCATGCGGCATGGGCAGAGCTACAAGACGAAGACTCAGAAGCCTTCGGCAGAGACAACTACCGGCATAACTGCAGATACGGTAGATATCAGTCAATCTCCCCGGGACCACATGTCGGGTCCCGGCCCCCCTTATAAGCCACCCGAGTCTTGGACTATAAAAGGCTCGGGTAGGCGACGTTAGCAGGGGTTCGCACTCTAGCCATTCGCACCCTGGGTTCGCACCTCTGCAACTCATATGCTAGCCATTCAGACCCAAGCTGTAACTCACCCGCAAGCTCAGGACTCCGGCCCTGAGCAGCAAGCAATACAGTGAGCTGCATAGCTCGCCGTGAATGTAGGGTTTTACGCTCCGGCGGCCTGAACCACGTAAAACTCACCGTGTCAAGCTCTTACTAACTCGTCCATCCGCGCAAGCTCTCCGCAAGGGACTAGCCCCACCGAAAAAAAGAACCTCCGCGGGCCGCCCAGTGCAGGCCCAGGGGAAGTGTCGACCGAACACTTCGACATTTGGCGCGCCAGGTAGGGGGCTTTTCCCCTTGCGTGACTAGTTTCCGCCGACGAAGATGACCAAGCTTCCCTCAGCGGCAAACTCTCCCCCTCCGCGTTCACGGCGAACCGTGACCAGTGGGGAGTACATGTCGACGCACTCAGGACGGAGTGTGTCGGCACAAGCTGGTAGCCAGCAGCCGACTCCGGCAACGCCGACTCCGGCAATGCAGGCTCCGACCAGTGTGAGATCTTCTGCGGCGCTGAGCGTACACCATGGGGGTGCGCTAGCTGCAGCAAGAGCACTGCTGCGCAACCCACCTGCTGGGGATGCACCCCATTCTGCAACCCAACAATGGGTTCGCGAGGTGGACCGCCTCGTCGTCGCCGCCGTGAACCCTCGGTTTCGGCGAGGGCGACGTCCCGGTCAACCGGCTGTGTCGCTGACGCGCACGCCCATGGTTGATGGGCAAACGGCAGATTCCAGCTCCTCCAAGCTCCCGTCGACGGACCTGAGAAGGGAGCTGGAACGGTGCCACTTGGGCCAGGATGCCCTGGTGTACCTCGAGCGACGTCGAGAAAGGCGTTGCAACCATGAGGCTGGCGATAGCATGATGTCGGCCTCGACACAACCTGGAGGGCAGATCTTCGCCACGCAAGTCCTGCCTCAGGCATATGCCGCGCAGCATATGCCACAACCATATGCGCCGCAAGCGGCGTCCCCGGCCTATGGCGCAACCTTGCCCATACCGGGGTACACGGTGCCAAGTGCGAACCAAGCGTTCGACGCACCAATACCTGCACTGGGAGCCAGCAACCGGCTCTGGCAGCGCCGACCGCGGCAATGCAGGCTCCAACCAGCGTCAGGTCTTCAGTAGCGCTGGGCGGACCCGGCGGGGGTGCGCCAGCCGCAGCAAGAGCGCTACTGCACAATCCGCCTGCTGGGGGCGCGCCTCAGGCAGCGACCCAGCAGTGGATTCGCGAGATAGACCGTCTCGTCGTCGCCGCTGCAAACCCTCGACTTCAGCAGGGACGACGCTACGGCCAACCGGCTGTGTCGCTAATGCGTACGCCAATGGTTGGCGAGCAGACGGCGGACTCCAGCTCCACCAGGCTTCCGTCAGCGGACCTGAGGACAGAGCTGGAACGGTGCCACTTGGGCCAAGATGCCCGAGTGTTCCTCGAGCGACGTCGAGAAAGGCGTCGCACTCAAGAGGCTGGCGACAACATGACGTCGGCCTCGACCCAGCCTGGAGGGCAGACCTTCGCTACGCGAGCTCTGCCCCAGGCGTACGCCGCACAGCATAAGCCACAACCATGTGCTCTGCAAGCGGCGTCCCCGGCCTATGGCGCAACCTTGCCCATAACGGGGTACACTGTGCCAGGCGCAACCAAGCGTTCGTGGCACCAGTACCTGCACTGGGAGCCAGCAACCGGCTCTGGCAGCGCCGACCCCGGCAATGCAGGCTCCAACCAGCGTCAGGTCTTCAGTAGCGCTGGGCGTACCCGGCGGTGTTGCGCTAGCCGCAACAAGAGCGCTACTGCACAATCCGCCTGCTGGGGACGCGCCTCAGGCAGCGACCCAGCAGTGGATTCGTGAGGTAGACCGTCTTGTCGCTGCCGCCGCAAACCCTTGACTTCGGCGGGGACGATGCTCCGGCCAACCGGCTGTGTCGCTGACGCGCACGCCAACGGTTGACGGACAGACGGCGGATTCCAGCTCCACCAGGGTTCCATCGACGGACCTGGGGACTGAGCTGGAACGATGCCACCTGGGCCAAGACGCCCGAGTGTTCCTCTAGCGGCGACGAGAAAGGTGTCACAGCCAAGAGGCCGGTGTCAGCATGACGACTGCCTCAACCCTGCCTGAGGCGCAGACTTTCGCCACGCGAACTCTGCCCCAGACATACGCCACACAGCATATGCCACAGCCATATGTCCTGCAAACGGCGCCCCCAGTCTATGGCGCAGCCTTGCCCATACTGGGGTACACTGTGCCAGCGGCGAACCAAGCGTTCGCGGCACCAACACCTGCAGCAACAGTGGCAGGATGTACGGCCCTGGAGCCCCACCTCCGCTTCACGAGGTGGACGCGCAAGTTTCGGCCGCACCTGCCCGGGAAGTACGACGGCAGCGTCAACCCGGCGAGGTTCCTCCAGATCCACTCCACCGCCGTACTTGCCGCAGGAGGGGATGAGGCTGTCATGGCCAAACTACTTCCCCGTCGCCTTGACCGGCCCAGCCCGGTCTTGGCTCATGAACCTCCCCCAGGGTTCCATAACTTCCTGGGGAGAGCTCTGCCGGCAGTTCATCGTCAACTTCGGCAGTTCCTACACCCGTCCTGGCAGGGAGCTTGACCTCCACGCCATCAAGAAACAACCTGGGGAATCACTGCGCTCCTTCATCCAGCGGTTCTCCCAGGTACGCAACACCATCCCGCACATTCAAAGTGCTTCTGTGGTGGTGGAGTTCCTGCAGGGTGTCCGGGACGAGAAGATGCTTGAGAAACTCGCGACCAGAGAGGTCCGCGATGTCTCCGAGCTCTTCAGCCTGGTGGACAAGTGCGCTAGAGCAGCCGAAGGGCGGAACTGGCACTCACTGCCAGCCTCCGAGTCAGGAGGACAGCCCGGATCTGTCGCTGCTTCTTATGGAGGCAGCAAGAAGGCCAAGAACCAGGGGAGTGGCAAGATGAAGTCATCGGCCGCGGCTCCTGTTGCTGCAGCAACGGCACCCAGTGGAGCTCGGCTGCCACGCCCCGACAAAAGGCAGCGGCAGTCACCAGCCCCAGATGGTGAGCAAGGCGAGCTATGCCCCGTGCATGGAAACAGCAATCATACTGCTGCCGAGTGCTGGGATATCCAGAGGCTCGCAGAGCGCTTCCGCAAAGGGAGGCAGCAGAGAGCTGATGCCCCGCCCCTCCCTCAGAGGGAGGGCAAGCAGAAGGTCGACGCCTCAGTCAGCGTCGGCCACCAGGTGGGGTTCCAGGAGCCTCAGCGCGTCATAAAGACGGTGCACAACGGTGAGGACTCCAGCTCCGGTGATGACGAGCCGGGGCGGTAGCCGACTGTGGCTACCCCAAAAAGTCAGTGGAGGCTGCACTGCTGCGGCGTCAACCTTGGAGAAGCTCCAAGTAGTCGCAGCAGCCCAAGCACCAGCCCCTACGGTGCAGAACCGGGCCAGCTCCACCCGAGAGCATGCCTCTGTGCCTCGGCTGTACCTCCTGGGGGCCGCCCAGGGTCTGTCAACCTCTTGAAGGCCTTAGCAAGAAGGGGAAAGACGCCTTGGGACTCCCAAGAAGAGTCCGGGTTCTCCTACCCCTTGAAGGCCTTAGCCAGAAGGGGCGAGCTCCCCCGGGGCACCCAGGAGAAGCCGTGCAGGACCTGATGCAGCGTGAATATGATGACCTCGTCGACGAGGCTCGGCTGCAGGTGACACCCCAAAACGCACGGTCTCGGCTGGTGCTCTAGCTCTACCGCCAAAGGACCAAACGCGTCAGGGACCTGCAGGAAGGCAACCTGGTGCCGCGGCACGCACTTTCCCGCGAAGGACCTATAAACTCTCCCCAAGCCGGGAAGGTCCCTTCCGAGTCACAAAAGTTGCCGTCCCAGGTGCACATGCGTTTCAACCGAGTAGGGGATCCGTTCCCAAACCCTTGGCATGGAACAGCACTGTAAGTCCTACCCCCTGAGCGTTAGTAGAACAGGGCCATACCCTTCTGTAGTAAATCTCATAGAGTCTAGGAACAGCACTTGGGGCAGCTAAGTCTCAGGGGACGGTCCAGGAATACGTTCAGCTTGGCCTGGTTCCGACCCTAAGCGCGTAGAGTCTTGCTTCCCTTCTTAATGAGGCGGGTCCTTGCCTCCATGTACAGCCTGACTCCCCCCTATGGGCATTTACACAGAAACCTGTTCTACTTCGCTCTCTCTCATGTGCTCATTTAAAATTACGCATTAGTTTTTATGATCGCACTCTCTATGTATGCTCACCGTACAATTAGCTCCCTCTCTCCCGCGCTCATCCATAGTCAGCATTTGCTATCTGTCGGTACCTGAGATATGAGGTACCCCCGCGCACAGGGTAAAATGCCTAAGGAACTTGCCCTTCTACGCAGGGAGAGCTCCGAAGGCGCCACGCGTCCGGCGGGCTGGACCTCCCTCTCCTCAGAGGAGAGCTCAGGGCCCGCCACGTGGCATACAGAAGCCGGACCTCCCCCTCCACGGGAGAGAGGTCCGAAGGCGCCGCGTGTCCAGCGGGGCCGGACCTCCCTCTCCTCAGAGGAGAGCTCCGGGCCCACCACGTGGCCAACAGAAGCCGAGCCTCTCCCTCCGCGGGGAGAGGTCCGGAGGCTCCACGTGCCCCGCGGGACTGACCCTTCTCTCCTCTGAGAAGGGCTCCGGGCCCGCCACGTGGCAGCAGAACGACACTGCCTGCCCCGAGTGATAGGCAGCGGGCGTAAAGACGCCCCATACCTCGCCCGTACAAGGTATTCAAGGCCCGCGTCTTCCCAAGGCGCGGAGACGCGGAGCACGCTTCTGTCAGGTGCCGTTGCGCCCAGTCGCATCACAGACTGGCGCGCGGTGTCAGAACCTGCCCGCCAATAAACACCGCGACAAGACATCCCATGCCGCCTGCGCCGTCATCAACCACTACGACTAGCATGCGGCATGGGCATGGCGGCGAGATGAAGACTCAGAAGCCTTCGACCAGAGGCAACTACCGGCATAACTGCAGATACGGTAGATGATAGACAATCTTCCTGGGACCACCTGTCGGGTCCCGGCCCCCCTTGTAAGCTGCCCGAGCCTTGGACTATAAAAGGCTCGGGTAGGCGTCGATAGCAAGGGTTCGCACTTTGCAACTCATACGCTAGCCATACACTCTCAAGATGTAACTCACCCCCAAGCTCAGGCCTCCGGCCCCGAGCAGCAAGAAATACAGCGAGCTCCACAGCTCGCCGTGGACGTAGGGTTTTACGCTCCGGCGGCCTGAACCACGTAAAACTCGCCGTGTCAAGCTCTTACTAACTCATCCATCTGCGCAAGCTCTCCGCTAGAGACTAGCCCCACCGAAAAAAGAACCTCCGCGGGCTGCCCAGTGCAGGCCCGGGGGAAGTGTCGACTGAACACTTCGACATTTGGCGCGCCGGGAAGGGGGCTTTTCTCCTAGCGCGACGAGTTTCCGCCGACGAAGATGACCAAGCTTCCTTCAGCGGCGAACTCTCCCCCCTCGCCTCTGCGGCAGACCGCGACCAGGGGGGAATACATGTCGACACACTCGGGACGGAGTGTGTCGGTACGAGCTGGGAGCCAGCAACCGGCTCTGGCAGCGCCGACCACGGCAATGCAGGCTCCAACCAGCTTCAAGTCTTCAGTAGCGCTGGGCGTGCCAAGTGGGGGTGCGTTAGCTGCGGCGAGGGCGCTACTGTACAATCCGCCCGCTGGGGACGCGCCTCAGGCAGCGACCCGGCAGTGGATCCGCGTGGTAGACCGTCTCGTCGTCGCCGCCGCAAACCCTCGACCTCGGCGGGGACGACGCTCTGGCCAACCGGACGTGTCGCTGATGCGCGCACCATTGGATGACGAGCAGGCGGCAGACTCCAGCTCTACCAGCCCCCAATCAACAGATCTGAGGACAGAGCTGGAGCGGTGTCACCTGGGTCAAGATGCCCGGGTATACCTCGAGCGGTGCCGAGAAAGGCGTTGCCACCAAGAGGCTGACGACAGCATGACGTCGGCCTCGACCCAGCCTGAAGAGCAGACCTTCGCCACGCGATCTCTGCCCCAGGCCTGTGCCGTGCAGGATATGCCACAGTCATATGTCCTGCATATGGCGCCCCCGGCCTATGGTGCAGCCTTGCCCATGCCGGGGCACGCGGTGCTCAGTGCGAACCAAGCGTTCGCGGCACCAGAACCTGCGGCGACAGAAGCAGGGTGTGCGGCCCTCGCGCCCCACCTTCGCTTCGCAAAGTGGCCGCGCAAGTTTCGGCCGCACCTGCCCGAGAAGTACGACGGCAGCATCAACCCGGCAGAGTTCCTCCAGATCTACTCCACCGCCGTACTTGCCGCAGGAGGGAATGAAGCCGTCATGGCCAATTACTTCCCTGTCGCCTTGACTGGCCCAGCTCGGTCTTGGCTCATGAACCTCCCCCAGGGTTCCGTAACTTCCTGGGGAGAGCTTTGCCGACAGTTCATAGCCAACTTCGGCAGTTCCTACACCCGGCCTGGCACGGAGCTCGACCTCCACGCCATCCAACAACAACCTGGGGAGTCGCTGCGCTCTTTCATCCAGCGGTTCTCCCAGGTGCGGAACACCATCCCACACATTCAAAATGCTTCTGTGGTGGTGGCGTTCTGGCAAGGCGTCCGAGACAAGAAGATGCTTGAGAAACTCACGACCAGGGAGGTCCGCGATGCCTCAGGGCTCTTCAGCTTGGCGGACAAGTGCGCCAGAGCAGCCGAAGGACGGAACTGGCACTCATAGCCATCCTCCGAGTCAGGAGGGCTGCCCGGATCTGGTCCTACTCCCTATGGAGGCAGCAGGAAGACCAAGAGCCGAGGCAGAAGCAAGATAAGACCGCTGGCCGCGACCCCAGTCGTCACTGCAGCGACGCTCAGTGGGGCTTGGGGGCCGCACCCTGACAAGAGGCAGCGAAAGTCACCGATCCTGGAAGATAGCCAGGACAACATGTGCCCCGTGCACGGCAGCTGTCGCCACACTACTGCCGAGTGCCGGGAGATCAGAAGGCTCGCAGAGCGCTTCCGCAAGGGGAAGCGGCAGTGGGCTGATGCCCTGCCCTTCCGTCCAAAGGAAGACGAGCAGGGGGTGGATGTTCCAGACAACATCGACCACCCAGAGGAGATCCAGGAGTCTCAGCGTGTCGTGAAGGCGGCACACAATCATGAGGACTCCGGCTCCAGTGACGATGAGCGTCGGAAGAAGCTCTACGTCATATACGGCGGGTCCGCCGACCCCTCGTCCCGAAGCGCAGTCAAGACTCTGCGCCGAGCGGTAGCGTCGGTGGCGCCACTCCCAAGTGCTGCACCGCACCTTAAGTGGATGGGGACCCCCATCAGCTTTGACGCCACTGACTGCCCCAGGAACATGGCTGGGGCCGGCCAACTACCGCTCCTGGTGGCCCCTACCATCGCCAACGTGAGAATGTACCACGTTTTGGTAGATGGAGGAGCTGGGCTGAACCTCATCAGCCGTGCAGCTTTCCAGAACCTGCAGGTCCCGATGGCCAAGCTCACCCCGTCGAGCCCGTTCTCAGGGGTAGGGCCGGGACAGGTTATCCCCTACGGCAACATTAGTCTCCCGGTGACCTTCGGGGCTCCGGACAGCTATTGAACAGAGTACATTCTGTTCGACGTAGCGGAGATAGACCTCCCCTTCAACGCCATAATCGGCAGGCCAGCCCTGTACCGGTTCATGGCTGTAGCCCACTACGGCTACCTCGTCCTGAAGATGCCAACACCGACGGGCGTTCTCAGGATTCGTGGGGACCGCACTGCTGCAGTGTTGGCCCTGGAGAAGCTCCAAGCGCTCGCAACAGCTGGGGCATCAGCCCCCGGCAATACGGAGCCGGACCAGCTCCGCCCGAGCGCACGTCACCGTGCTTCCACCACAGCACCCCGGGTGCAACCTCTCGACGAGGGCGGCGTCCCCTTAAAGGTCGTCCAAGTCGGCGCCGAAGCTACCCAGACCACCCGGGTAGCCGGGGGCCTGGATAGCAAATAGGAAGGCGCGCTCGTCACCTTCCTCCGGCACAACGTCGACGTGTTTGCATGGCAGCCGTCACAGATGCCGGGGATCCCCAGGGAGGTGATCGAGCACCACTTGAAAGTCTTCCCCGACGCCCGGCCGGTTCAACAGAAGCCCCGCAAGCAGTCCATCGAGCGGCAAAACTTCATCCGTGAAGAAGTCAAGAAGCTGCTGGACGCTGGCTTCATACGGGAGGTCCACCACCCCCGATGGTTGGCGAACCCCGTCGTTGTCCCGAAGGCCGGCGGGAAGCTCCGGATGTGCATCGACTACACCAGTCTCAATAAGGCATGTCCCAAAGATCCATTCCCTCTCCCTAGAATAGATCAAATAGTAGACTCAACGTCAGGCTGTGATATGCTGTGCTTCCTAGACGCCTACTCGGGTTTCCATCAGATCCCCATGTCTAGGGAGGACGAGGAGCACACCTCCTTCATCACAGTAGACGGCCTTTATTGCTATGTGTCTATGCCTTACGGCCTAAACACTGCACTCCCCACCTTTGTGCGGGCGATGCACAAAACCTTTGGGGAGTTAATAAGAGACCTAGTTGAGGTGTATGTCGATGACATAGTTGTCAAGGTCAAGCAGGGTTCATCCCTACTAGATAACCTAGCTTTAGTCTTTGACAAGTTGCGCTCTACGCGCACCAAGCTGAACCCAGATAAATGTGTGTTCGGCGTGTCCTCTGGGAAGCTCTTAGGTTTCCTGTTCTCGCACCGAGGGATTGAGGCCAATCCAGAGAAGATCAAGGCCATCGACTTGATGCGGCCCCCTGTCCGCGTCAAGGATGTTCAGAGACTCACGGGGTGTCTAGCCGCGCTGAGTCGATTTATACCGAGGCTAGCAGAGCGGGCACTCCCTTTCTTTAAGCTCCTGCAGAAGTCAGGCCCCTTTGCCTGGACTGACAAAGCAGAAGAGGCTTTCCAGGAGTTGAAGCGACTCCTGATGACCCTACCTATCATGGTAGCCCCTGAGCCCGGGGAGCACTTGCTGCTCTACATTGCGGCGACAACAGAAGTGGTGAGTATGGTCCTTGTCGCGGAGCGGCCAGACCCCTCACCCTCGCAACCTGCTCCGGTAGCAGAAGACAGACGCCAGGGGGCCCAGCAGGGCCAAGACGGTCTCCCGGACCCCCTGGAGGTCCAAGTCGACCTCCCGGAGGCCCAGGACGGCCTCCCGGACCCCCAAGATAAATCTCCAGGGTCCAATTGGGATCTCCCAGAGGTCCCTCAAGAACCCCCCCCGGGGCTCCCAGATGATTAAGAACGCTTAAGGGCCTCCGGGTCCCAGTTCCCGGAGGCCCCCGTGGGTCCACCCACCTCCAGCGGGCCGGGGCCAATGGACGAGGAGATCCCAAGCATAAGAGAGAGGGTTCGAACCATACAGAGGCCTGTCTACTACATCAGCGAAGTACTTCATGATGCCAAGACAAGGTACCTAGAAGTCCACAAGCTGCTGTATGCGGTGCTCGTGGCCTCCAGGAAGCTCCGCCATTACTTCCAGGCCCACCGGGTCTCGGTAGTCACCTCGTATCCGCTGAAGACAATTCTTCACAGCCCCCATGCGACTGGCAACGTTGCTAAATGGGCGGCGGAGCTGGCGGAGTTTGAGCTGGACTTCCTCCTACGCCATGCAGTCAAGAGCCAAGCACTGGCTGACTTTGTGGCGGAGTGGACACCAACGAAGACCGACCCAGGGGGCCATGAAGGCGGTGAGCCAGAGCCCCAAGCTCCGGTCTTCACCGAACCTCACTGGACACTTTTCTTCGACGGCTCCTCGCGAAAGCAGGGGGCCGGTGCCGGCGTACTGCTTCTCATGCCATCGGGGGAACTGTTTGGGTATATGGTGCGTCTAAATTTCAAGGCAACCAACAACATGGCGGAGTATGAAGCACTCATCTTTGGCCTGTAGACAGCCCTGTCTTTAGGCGCTCGCCAGTTGTTGGCACAGGGCGACTCCCAACTGGTCATCAAGCAAGTCAAGGGCGAATGCTCCTGCAATGACCCGCAGCTAGCTGCGTATCTGCTTCACGTACAGATGTTGGAGAAAGAATTCCTCGCCTTGGACCTGCATCACGTACCGCGCTCTGGTAATGCCGCAGCTGACAACCTTTCAACGAAGGCTTCCACCGGAGCCCCCGCGCCCGAAGGAGTTTTCGAGAGGACGTTGCTGCGGCCTACAGCCCGGCCCGCCGAGCCGGGCAAAGGGGGCTTGACCAGCACCTCGAAGCTGGCGGTCCCGGCGGCCCTACAGCCATGGATGCCGCCAAGGATAGTAAGCGTCACTGGGGACTCCGTGCAACCCAGCGCTCAAGATCCAGAAGCTCAAGTCAGACCCGATGCATGGATCACGGAGATCCGGGACTACTTGAAGGACAATATCCTCCCTGATGAACATGCAACCGCTGAACGGATTGTGCGTATGGCTAAGAGGTACGCGCTGGTAGAGGGGGATCTCTACCGGCGTGGCGCCAACCACATCCTATTGCGGTGCATAACCCAGGGGGAAGGCTGCGACTTGCTCGCTGAGATCCATGGAGGCGAATGTGGAAGTCATTCTTCCTCATGCACGCTTGTCGGTAAAGCCTTCCGGCATGGCTTCTACTGGCCGACAGCACTCCAGGATGCCGTCAAGCTGGTCCAGAGCTGCAAGGCGCGCCAGTTCCACGTCAAGCAGATCCATACACCGGCTCAGGCGGTACAGATGATCCTGCCCTCGTGGCCGTTTGCCGTATGGGGGCTGGACATCCTAGGACCATTTCCCAAAACCGTCGGGGGATTCCGGTACCTCTATGTCGCCATCGACAAGTTCACCAAGTGGCTGGAAGCTACACCAGTTGTCACCATCAACAAACAATCCGCAGTAAAACCTGCCGTGTCAAGCTACACCTCTGCAACTACCGGCATAACTGCAGATACGGTAGATGATAGACAATCTTCCCGGGACCACCTGTCGGGTCCCGGCCCCCCTTGTAAGCTGCCCGAGCCTTGGACTATAAAAGGCTTGGGTAGGCGTCGATAGCAAGGGTTCGCACTTTGCAACTCATACGCTAGCCATACACTCTCAAGCTGTAACTCACCCCCAAGCTCAGGCCTCCGGCCCCGAGCAGCAAGAAATACAGCGAGCTCCACAGCTCGCCGTGGACGTAGGGTTTTACGTTCCGGCGTCCTGAACCACGTAAAACTCGCCGTGTCAAGCTCTTACTAACTCGTCCATCTGCGCAAGCTCTCCGCTAGAGACTAGCCCCACCAAAAAAAGAACCTCCGCGGGCTGCCCGGTGCAGGCCCGGGGGAAGTGTCGACTGAACTCCGGGTCTGAGCAAACAAGCAATACAGCGAGCACCTCTGCTCACTGTGGACGTAGGGTTTTACGCTCTGGCGGCCCGAACCACTTAAAACCTGCCGTGTCAAGCTCCTCCCTAACTCGTCCCTACGCTTATGCTCTTCGCAAGAGACTAGCCCCTCCGAAAAAGAACCTCCGTGGGCTGCCCAGAGCAGGTCCGGGGGAAGTGTCGACCACACACTTCGACAGTTGTGTACCACCTTTACGGCGCGCTGAGGCTCCTGGAACCCCACCTGGTGGCCGACGTTGTCTTGGGTGTTGACCTTCTGCTTGCCCTTCCTTTGACAGAATGGAGGGGCGTCAGCACGCGGTTGATTCCCCTTGCGGAAGCGCTCCACGAGCTTCTGAGTCTCCCGGCACTCAGCAGCAGTATAGTTGCTGGTGTCGTGCACGGGGCATGGCTCGCCTTGGTCACCATCTGGAGCTGGTGAATGTCGCTGCCTCTTGTCGGGGCATGGCCCCCGAGCTCCACTGGGTGCTGCTGCTGCAGCAACGGGAGCTGCGGTTGGTGGCTTCATCTTGTCACCGCCCAGGTTCTTGATTTTCTTGCCGCTTCCAAGGGAAGCAGCGCCAGATCCGGGCTGTCCTCCTGACACGGAGGCTGGCAGTGAGTGCCAGTTCCGCCCCTCTGCTGCCCTGGCGCACTTGTCCGCCAGGCTGAAGAGCTCTGAGACGTTGCAAAACTCTCTGATCGCGAGCTTCTCAAGCATCTTCTTGTCCCGTACACCCTGCCGGAACGCCCCACAGAAGCATTTTGGATATGCGGGATGGTGTTCCGTACCTGGGAGAACTGCTGGATGAAGGAGCGCAGCGTCTCTCCAGGTTGTTGCTGGATGGCGTGGAGGTCAAGCTCCATGCCAGGCCGGGTGTAGGAGCTGCCGAAGTTAGCAGTGAACTGCCAGCAGAGCTCTCCCCAGGAGGTTATGAAACCCTGTGGGAGATTCATGAGCCAAGACCGGGCTGGGCCGGTTAAGGTGACGGGGAAGTAGTTGGCCATGACGGCCTCGTCACCTCCATAAGCAAGGATGGCAGTGGAGTAGATCTGGAGGAACTCCGCCGGGTTGATGCTGCCATCGTACTTCTCGGGCAGGTGCGGCCGGAACTTGCGCAGCCACTTCGCGAAGCGAAGGTGTGGCGCCAGGGCCGCACATCCTGCTCCTGTTGCTGCAGGCGTTGGTGCCGCGAACGCTTGGTTCGCTGCTGGTACTGTGTACCCCGGTATGGGCAAGGCTGCGCCATAGACCGGGGGCACCATTTGCAGGGCATATGGCTGGGGCATATGCTGAGTGGCGTATGCCTGGGGCAGAGATCGTGTGGCGAACGTCTGCGCCTCAGGCTGGGTCGAGGCGGTCGACATGCTGTCGCCAGCCTCCTGGTTGCGACGCCTTTCTCGTCGTCGCTCAATGAGCACTCGGGCATCTTTGCCCAAGTGGCATCGTTCCAGCTCCGACTTCAGGTCCGCTGATGGGAGCTTGGTGGAGCGGGAATCTGCCGTCTGCCCGTCAACCGTTGGCGTGCGCGTCAGCGACACAGCCGGTTGACTGGGGTGTCATCCCCGCCAAAGTCGAGGGTTGGCGGCGGTGACGACGAGGCAGTCTACGTCGCGAATCCACTGCTGGGTCGCTGACTGAGGCGCGTCCCCAGCAGATGGATTGCGCAGTAGCGCTCATGCTGCAGCTACTGCGCCTCGGTGGGAGACACTCGGCGCTGCAGTAGATCTCACGCTCGCTAGAGCCTGCGCTGCCGGAGTCTGCTGCTGGCTCCCAGCTTGCGCTGACACACTCCGACCTGAGTGTGTCGAGACGTAGTCTCCGCTGGTCACCGTTCGCCGTGAACGTGGGCAGGGAGAGCTTGCCACTGAAGGAAGCTTCACCATCTTCGTCGGAAGAAGCTCGTCGCGCAAGGGAAAATCCCCCTACCTGGCGCGCCAAATGTCGAAGTGTGTAGCCGACACTTCCCCCGGGCCTGCTCTGGGCAGCCCGCGGAGGTTCTTTTTCGGAGGGGCTAGTCACTCAAGGAGAGCTTCAGCGTTAGGGATGATTGAGGGAGAAGCTTGACACGGGGATTTTTACGTGGTTCAGGCCGCCGGAGCATAAAACCCTACGTCCACGGTGAGCTGAGTTGCTCGTTGTATTGCTTGCTGCTCAGAACCAGAGTCCTGAGCTTGAGGGTGTAAGATGTCGAATGGCTGAAGTGCGAACCCTGCGTGAGAGTGTGTAAGAGGCGAACCCTTGCTAATGCTGCTGTCGAAGTGTGCGGTCGACACTTCCCCTGGGCCTGCACTGGGCAGCCCGCGGAGGTTCTTTTTTCGGAGGGGCTAGTCCCTAGCGGAGAGCTTGCGCAGATGGACGAGTTAGTGAGAGCTTGACACGGCGAGTTTTACGTGGTTCAGGCCGCCGGAGCGTAAAACCCTACGTCCACGGCGAGCTATGGAGCTCGCTGTATTGCTTGCTGCTCAGGGCCGGAGGCCTGAGCTTGGGGATGAGTTACAGCTTGAGAGTGTATGGCTAGCGTATGAGTTGCAAAGTGCCAACCCTTGCTATCGATGCCTACCCGATCCTTTTATAGTCCAAGACTCGGGCGGCTTACAAGGGAAGCCGGGACCCGACAGGTGGTCCCGGGAAGATTGTCTATTATCTACCGTATCTGCAGTTATGCCGGTAGTTGTCTCTGGTCGAAGGCTTCTGAGTCTTCATCTTGCCGCCCTGCCCATGCCGCACGCTAGTCGTAGTGGTTGATGACGGCGCAGGCGGCATGGGATGTCTTGTCGCGGCGTTTATTGGCTGACAGGTTCTGACACCGTGCGCCAGTCTGTGATGCGACTGGGCGCAACGGCACCTGACAGAAGCGTGCTCCGCGTCTCCGCGTCTTGGGAAGACGCGGGCCTTGAATACCTTGTACGGGCAAGGTATGGGGCGTATTTACGCCCGCTGCCTATCGCTCGGGGCAGGCAGCGTCGCTCTGCTGCCACGTGGCGGGCCCGGAGCCCTTCTCAGAGAAGAGGAGGGTCAGCCCCGCGGGGCACGTGGAGCCTCCGGGCCTCTCTCCCGCGGAGGGGGAGGTCCGGCTTCTGTATGCCACGTGGCGGGCCCGGAGCTCTCCTCTGAGGAGAGGGAGGTCCGGCCCCGCCGGACGCGTGGCGCCTTCGGAGCTCTCCCTGCGGAGAAGGGCGAGTTCCTTAGGCATTTTACCCTGTGCGCGGGGGTACCCCATATCTCAGGTACCGACAGTGGCCCCCGGGCCCATCTCTGGGGAAATAGCGAGCCCGAGGTGGGACCTCCATCTCTTCCGATCCGCGCACTTCCTCTATGTCCCGAATTGACTGCTGCCGGAGCATGAACGGCCACGGGATCGTGGGAGCGTGCGCTCACTTGATGGTTGCTTTTACTGCGGCGGTTCCCAAGACTGCCACTTCTGCACGTTGTGGCGCTTTCTTCGGGAACCGCCGAAGTGCCTTGTCGGCTCATCTTCTCAGGAGACTGACTCCTTGCCCCACCGCTTCAGTTAGGCGGCTTGGGCCCACCCGTCATCGGCACTCGGTCTAGGAACCGAAGCGGTTGCCGGTGCGGGGCATTCGAAGAGTTCCGAATCGCTTGGAATTGTACCCGGGAAGTTTTTTAGAGGGGGTCTTACCCACATTGCAGCTTCCCTTCGCACTTCTCTGCGTTTCTCCTCGGACTCTTGTGCTTTTGCTCTCTTGCTATTGAGTTCTCCCTTGTCATGGCATCCAACCCGCCGCCAGAGAAGAAGCGCGCTCGATCTCCTCTAGCAGCGGCGTCTGTGCCAAGTCGGGATTCCGGGGTGCCTGACACTCCCTCCGGTGGTGACTCAAAGAGGCCCCGGGTTGATGCGCTGGGGGAAGCCTCTGGGGCGCCCCCTGTTCCGCCAGTCCAAGCGACTGCGGAGCGGCCGTCGGTGACGGTAGCGGGCTCTGGAAGTCCTACCCCGGCTCGGAAGTCGGGGTTCAGAGCCCGCTGGAGTGTCCGCGCTTCCCGGCCTTCCCCGACTTGCGGGGAATCTGTGCCGCTGCGCTCGGATCCAGGGGCAACTGCCGCGGCCCCCAGGCTAGCTCGAACTTCTCCAGTTCCGGTGTGCCCGGACTCCGCGGCGGCGTCGTCTCTTCCTGCCGAGACGGCCACCGCGGCCCCCAAGCCAGCGCAGGTTGACCCTGCACTAGACGGCCCGGCCTCTTCTTCAGCACCGCCTTCCCGGGCTCGCCCCTCTCCTCAGGTCAAGGAGCCAGAAGCTGAAGAGAGCCTGGCTGGCCTGGCTGCTAGAGCCTCGGAGCCAGCTTCTCCTGATCGGCGTCTCGTCCCGGTTGCTGGTGCGTCGGCTCTTCCTGAGGACGAGGTAATGGAGGAGGTCGGGGGGACTGCCCCGGCCTCTGTTGCTCCCTTGCCTCTGGCGGACGCCTTCGCGCTTGCCGAGTCGAGCATCCTGCAGGTCTTGGCTGCACTAGGGCGCGAGCGGGAGGAGTATACGGTTGAACGGGACCGCCTCCTTATCTGGGGGAACCTTTTGCGGGAGAGGACCGCGAAGGTTAAGAGTGAGCTCGACTCCAGGCGGGAGTTGCTCGACTTCAGGGAAGCGCTCCTCGACCGGATGAAGCGGGCTGTCGACCACATGGACACCGAATCGCGGCGGATCAACCGGGAGACCCTGGAGGCACACGCCCGGGCCGAGGAGAGCCTCTCTGCTGCTGTGGAGATACGGCAGCGGTTGGAGCGCCGTGAACTCGCCGTTGAGGAACGGGAGCGTTGCATGGCAGCTGAGGCGGAGAGGGTCGCCGCGCAGCTGGCTGCGGGCGAGGATGACCTTCGAGCTCGGATGGAGGAGCTGGAGATCCTGAAGGCAGACCTCGACTTGAGGGAGGAACAGGTCTCCCATGATCGCCGGGCGGTCTTGGACCGGGAGTTGACCGCCGGCTTCAAGGCCGATGAGTTGGAGTGGCTCGCCAAGGCCCTCCACCTTCGGGAGAGCTCCCTGGCGGCCAAGGAGAAGGAATTCTCCGAGAGGAATCTGGAGGCTCTGCAGGCGGCCTGCCGCGAGGTGGAGGAGCTTTCGGCCTTGCGGTCCTCCGAGGCTCTTGCAGTCTCGAGCTTCGTGGATCGAGCGGGGTCCGCCCTGATCCCTCTTGGCTTCAGTCTGGTGAGGGCCGCGGCCCCTGCGTTGGAGGTGATCCCCGCGCTGGAGTCGATCGGCGCCAAGCTGGACAGGCTAGACTCAGTGGTCGCCAGCGAGCTTGAGGCCGAGGGGCACGGCCTAGCCTTAGAGGTCGCTTCACATGTGCTGGCTTGCTTTAAGAGCCGCGACCCCTCTTTTTCGCTAGAACCAGCGAGAGAGGGCCGGGCCGCAGAGCGGGAGCAAGCTGCCAGGGCAGAAGTCAAGGATGTGGCTGCCCTTATAGCCGCAAGGTTCCGGCGGGAGCCGGGAGGTCCTTAGGACTTGTTTCTCCCTTTTTATCGAGTCTGTAGTCCAGCTCATGGAGCCTCTCTTAATTTGACTCTTTTGGATACTTGTGTCTGTGATGCTTTTTCTCTCCTTCTTGGCTTTGCCTGGCTGAGTCCCTAGCTCCGCAAGGTACTCAGAGGCCATTTCCAATCTCGGAGCTTTGAACAGACACCCTCCCCGGGTCCTAACCGTGTTAGGGGCCCCCGGAGGTCTCCGGATCTCGCCCTATGGGGAGCTCCAGATCTGCCTGCCACGTGGCCGGTCCGGAGCTCCTTCCTAAGAGGCGGGAGCTCCGGCCATGTTGGAGACGTAGGGCTTTCGGAGCCCTCCCACCTAGGGGGTGGTCCGGCTTCCGCCCACCACGTGGCGAGCCCGGAGCCCTCCTCAAGGGAGGAGAGAGTTCTGGGCCCGCTGGACACGTGAAGCCCCCGGGTCCCGCCCCAGCTAGAGGGGCAGGTCCCGGTCCTTCCAGTCCCAGGCCGGAGTAGCTGGTAGCTCCTTTCCCCCCGCTTCATGCAGTCCCTGTTGCCGTAACCTGGAGGTCCTGCACACAGGCAGAGGAAACGTAATTCTCCTCGGGGGGGTCCTCCCCTCCCGTCTCCTAGTCTTATCCGTCTTACGACCCTGATCCGCTATACGGGGCTTGGGCAATTCTGTGCATGAGGCGCCGGAGCTCCGGCTCCCTCCGAGGTCCGGGTACGGCCGTCCGATCCCTAGTACCGGGCCATGCGCTGGGGAAGCAGAGTGCATGCGCTTTTGGTTCATGACCAGGCAAAGCGGTCGTACTCCCCTGGACCTCCGGAGGGCAGGATGCGCATGCTTTGGGCTCTGGGTTGGCTAAGCTGGATACGCACCCTGGACCCCCCATGCACAACGCAGGCCTTTCCTGGAGGTAACCAACTGGCACCGCAACACCTGACTGGGGGAGGCCCGAGAGACCCACTCGGCCATCGGCAGGTGCCTCAAGCGCAGCCTCCTTCAGTAGGATAGCGAATGCCGACTATGGATGAGCGCAGGAGAGGGGAGCTAGATGTACGATGAACATACATAGATAGTGCGGTCATAGAAATTAATACATAATTTAAATGAGCACATGAGAGAGAGCTAAGTAGAACGGGGCTCTGTATTTGTACCCATAGGTGGAATTCTGGCTGTACAGGGAGGCAATGTTCCGCCTTGTCTTCAAGGGAAGCAAGACTCTACGCGCTTAGGGTCGGAACTAGGCTAAACTGGACGTAGTCCTGTACCGTCCCTTGAGACTTAGCTGCCCCAAGCGCTGTTCCTAAATTCTATGGGATCTATTACAGAAGAGAATAACCCTGTTCTACTGATGCTCGGGAAGTAGGACTTACAGTGTTGCTCCATGGCAAGGATTTTTGGGAACGGATCCCACTCTCGGTTGGAAGGCATGTGTACTTGGGGCGGAAGCTTCCATGATTCGGAAGGGACCTTCCCTGCTGGGGGAGAGCTTATGGGTCCTTCTTGGAATAGAGCGTGCCGCTTCACCAAGATGCCCTCCTGCAGGCCCCCGACGCGTTTAGTTCTTTGGCGGTAGTGCTTAGAGCATTAGCCGAGACCGTGCGTTGCGGGGTGTTTCCTGCAGCCGAGTCTTGTCGACGAGGTTGTTATCTTCGCGCTGGATCAGGTCCTGCGTGGCTTCTCCTGGGGGCCCCCGGGGAGTTCTCCCCTTCTGGCTAAGGCCTTCAAGGGGTAGGTAGACCCGGGCTCGTCTTGGATGACCTAAGGCGTCTTTCCCTTCTGGCGAGGCCTTCAAGGGGTTGACAGACCTTAGGCGGCCCCCGAGAGGTATGTTCGAGGCACGGAGGCGCACCGCAGTTGGCTAACGCCCTGGCCTGTCACCGTCGGAACTGGAGTCCTCACCGTCATGCACTGTCTTTATGACACGCTGAGGCCCCTGGAACCCCACCTGGTGGGCAGCAGTGACCGGGGCATCGACCTTCTGTTTGCCATCCCTTTGAGGATAGGGCGGCGCTTCAGCCCTCTGCTGTCTTCCTTTGCGGAAGCGCTCTGCGAGCCTCTGGATCTCCCAGCACTCGGCAGCAGTATGGTTGCCGGTGCCATGCACGGGACATAGCCCGCCTTGATCACTGTCTGGGGCCGGTGATTGCCGCTGCCTTTTGTCGGGGCGTGGCCCCCGAGCTCCACGGGTCGTCGCAGCTGCGGCGACGGGGGCCGTGAATGGTGACTTAATCTTGCCACCCCCCCCCCCCGGTTCTTGGTCTTCTTGCCACCACCATAGGCAGCAGCACCGGACCCGGGCTGTCCACCTGACTCGGAGGTTGGCAGAGCGTGCCAGTTCCGCCCTTCAGCTGCTCTGGCGCACTTGTCCGCCAGGCTGAAGAGCTCCGAGACGTCGCGGACCTCTCTGGTCGCGAGCTTCTCAAGCATTTTCTCGTCCCGGACACCCTGTCGGAACGCCACCACCACAGAGGCACTTTGGATATGCGGGATGGTGTTGCGTACCTGAGAGAACCGCTGGATGAAAGAGCGCAGCGACTCCCCAGGTTGTTGCTTGACGGCGTGGAGGTCAAGCTCCGTGCCGGGACGGGTGTAGGAGCTGCCGAAGTTGGCGACGAACTGCCGGCAGAGCTCTCCCCAGGAGGTTATGGACCCCTGAGGTAGATTCATGAGCCAAGACCGAGCTGGGCCGGTCAAGGCGACGGGGAAGTAGTTGGCCATGACAGCCTCGTCCCCTCCTGCGGCAAGTACGGCGGTGGAGTAGATCTGGAGGAACTCCGCTGGGTTGACGCTACCGTCGTACTTCTCGGGCAGATGCGGGCGAAACTTGCGTGGCCACCTTGCGAAGCGAAGGTGGGGTGCAAGGGCCGCACATCCTGTACCTGCTGCTGCAGGTACTGGCGCTGCGAACGCTTGGTTCGCACCTGGCACCGCGTATCCCGGCATGGGCATGGCTGCACCATAGACGGGGGCCGCTACTTGTGGCGCATATAGCTGTGGCATATGCTGCGCAGCATATGCCTGAGGCAGGGCTCGCGTGGCGAAGGCCTGCCCTTCTGGTTGTGTCGAGGCCGAAGACATGCTGTCGCCTGCCTCATGGTTGCGACGCCTCTCTCGGCGTCGCTCGAGGTACACCCGGGCGTCCTGACCCAAGTGGCACCGTTCCAGTTCCCTTCGCAGGTCCGTCGACAGGAGCCTGGAGGAGCTGGAATCCGCCGTTAGCCTGTCAACCGTGGGTGTGCGCGTCAGCGACACAGCCGGTTGTCCTGGGCGCCGTCCTCACCGAAACCGAGGGTTCACGGCGGCGACGACGAGGCGGTCCACCTCGCGAACCCATTGCTGGGTCGCTGAATGGGGCGCATCCCCCGCAGGTGGGTTGCGCAGCAGCGCTCTTGCTGCAGCCAGCGCACCTCCATGGTGTACGCTCAGCGCTGCAGAAGATCTCACACTTGTCGGGGCCTGCATAGCCGGAGTCGGCTGCTGGCTTCCATCTTGTGCCGACACACTCCATCCTCAGTGTGTCGACATGTACTCCCCAGTGGTCACGGTTCGCCGTGAACGCGGAGGGGGAGAGTTTGCCGCTGAAGGAAGCTTGGTCATCTTCGTCGGTGGAAACTCGTCGCGCTAGGAGAAAAGCCCCCTACCTGGCGCGCCAAATGTCGAAGTGTGCGGTTGACACTTCCCCCGGGCCTGCACTGGGCAGCCCGCGGAGGTTCTTTTTTCGGAGGGGCTAGTCCCTAGCGGAGAGCTTGCGCAGATGGACGAGTTAGTGAGAGCTTGACACGGCGAGTTTTACGTGGTTCAGGCCGCCGGAGCGTAAAACCCTACGTCCACGGCGAGCTATGGAGCTCGCTGTATTGCTTGCTGCTCAGGGCCGGAGGCCTGAGCTTGGGGGTGAGTTACAGCTTGAGAGTGTATGGCTAGCGTATGAGTTGCAAAGTGCCAACCCTTGCTATCGACGCCTACCCGAGCCTTTTGCAGTGTGCGTCCATTGTACACCCGGTTCCTCTTTCCTGCTCTCATGCATAGTAGATATTTGCCGTCCTGCCGAAGGCGGTAGTGCTTGGGGTACCTGCCAGAGGCCCGGTGGCCTTTTGGATCTCCCCATGTAAGGGTACTATACCACCAGTTGGTCTCCTCCGAGAAAAGACCTACGCTAGACCGGGGGGTAAGGAGCCTTGCTTTGCCCGGTCTTGCACCCAAAGCATGCGCACTCTGCCCCCCGGCGCTACGGTCTGAGTACCAGGGGGCCGGACGGTTACACCCTGACTGGGGCTGGGGCCAGACCTCCAGGACCAAGTGCACTGGATTACCCAAGCCCCGTATTCCGGCCTGGGACAGTAAGCCAAATGAGACTAAGGGACAGGAAAGGGGGGACCACTGAGCAGTTCCAGACCTCCGCCCCCACAGCTGGGCCGAGCTCCGAGGCCAGCCCTCGCCCTCCTTTCAGAGGCGAGAGCTGATGCCGGACCTCACGCCCTTCGCTGGCCTGAGCTCCGATGACTTCCGGACTCCGCCTCCACAGCCAGGCCGGGCTCCGAGGCCAACCCTCGCCCTCCTTTCAGAGGCGAGCGCTGATGCCGGACCTCACGCCCTTCGCTGGCCTGAGATCCGATGACTTCCGGACTCCGCCTCCACAGCCAGGCCGAGCTCCGAGGCCAGCCCTCGTCCTCCTTTCAGAGGCGAGCGCTGATGCCGGACCTCACGCCCTTCGCTGGCCTGAGCTCCGATGACCTCCGGACCTCACGCCCTTCGCTGGCCTGAGCTCCGATGACTTCCGGACTCCGACCCCACAGCTGGGCCTAGCTCCGAGGCCAGCCCTCGCCCTCCTTTCAGAGGCGAGCGCTGATGCCGGACCTCACGCCCTTCGCTGGCCTGAGCTGCGATGACTTCCGGACAACGCCTCCACAGCCAGGCCGAGCTCCGAGGCCAGCCCTCGCCCTCCTTTCAGAGGCGAGCGCTGATGCCGGACCGCACGCCCTTCGCTGGCCTGAGTTCCGATGACTCCCGGACCTCCGCCCCCACAGCTGGGCCGAGTTCCGATGCCAGCCCTCGCCCTCCTTTCAGAGGCGAGCCCTGATGCCGGACCTCACGCCCTTCGTGGACTTGAGCTCCGATGACTTCCGGACCTCCGCCCCAACAGCCGGGCCGAGCTCCGATGCCGGGCTTCACCCTCTCCTAAGAGGCTGAACACCGAAGCCGTCAAGACCCTGCCAGCACAGGGAGTACTCAAGACAAGAAAGTGCGCGGGTAGGAGAAGGCCTCACCTCGGGCTCGTTACCTCCCCTGAGGTGAGCCCGGGGGCCACTGTCAGTACCCGCGATATGGGGTACCCCCGCGCACAGGGGAAAATGCCTAAGGATCTCGCCCTTCTCTGGAGGGAGAGCTCCGAAGGCGCCACGCGTCCGGCGGGGCCGGACCTCCCTCTCCTCAGAGGAGAGCTCTGGGCTCGCCACGTGGCCTGCAGAGGCCGGACCTCCCCCTCCGTGGGAGAGAGGTCCGAAGGTGCCACGTGTCCAGCGGGGCCGGACCTCCCTCTCCTCAGAGAGGAGCTCCGGGTTCGCCACGTGGCCGACAGAAGCCGGACCTCACCCTCCGCGGGGAGAGGTCCGAAGGCTCCACGTGTCCTGCGGGGCCCGACCCCCCTCTCCTGTGAGGAGGGCTCCGGGCCCGCCACGTGGCCAGCAGAACGGCGCTGCCTGCCCCCGAGCGGTAGACAGCGGGCGTAAAGACGCACCATACCTTGCCCGTACAAGGTATTCAAGGCCCGCGTCTTCCCAAGACGCGGAGACGCGGAGCACGCCTCTGTTAGGTGCCGTTGTGGCCAGTCGCATCACAGACTGGCGAGCAGTGTCAGAGCCTGCCAGCCAATAAACGCAGCGACAAGACATCCCATGCCGCCCCCGCCGTCATCAACCACTACGACTAGCATGCGGCTTGGGCAGGGCTGCAAGACGAAGACTCAGAAGCCTTCGCCAGAGACAACTACCGACATAACTGCAGATACGGTAGATAACAGTCAATCTCCCCGGGACCACCTGTCGGGTCCCGGGCCCCCCTTGTAAGCCGCCCGAGTCTTGGACTATAAAAGGCTCGGGTAGGTAACA
Organism: Neostapfia colusana; assembly: GCA_030760725.1. Lineage (NCBI taxonomy): Eukaryota > Viridiplantae > Streptophyta > Magnoliopsida > Poales > Poaceae > Neostapfia > Neostapfia colusana. The sequence goes on from JASWHV010000016.1 coordinate 10,041,961, forward strand.
TTAGCAAGGGCTCGCACTCTAGCCATTCGCACCCTGGGTTCGCCCTCTAGCCATTCGCACCCTGGGTTCGCACTCCCGCAACTCATACGCTAGCCATTCACCCCCAAGCTGTAACTCATCCTCAAGCTCAGGACTCCGGTTCTGAGCACCAAGCAATACAGCGAGCTCCATAGCTCGCCGTGGACGTAGGGTTTTATGCTCCGGCGGCCTGAACCACGTAAAACTCGCCGTGTCTAGGTCTTACTAACTCGTCCATACGCGCAAGCTCTCCGCAAGGGACTAGCCCCACCGAAAAAAAGAACCTCCGCGGGCTGCCCAGCGCAGGCCCGGGGGAAGTGTCGACCGAACACATCGACAGTAGTTGTCTCTGGCGAAGGCTTCTGAGTCTTCGCTTGCTGCCTTGCCCATGCCCGTAGTGTTTGATGACGGTGGGAGCGGCAGGGGATGTCTTGTCGCTGTGTTTATTGGCTGGCAGGTCCTGACACCGCGCGCCAGTCTGTGATGCGACTGGGCGCAACGGCACCTGACAGAGGCGTGCTCCGCGTCTCCGCGTCTTGGGAAGGTGCGGGCCTTGAATACCTTGTACGAACAAGGTATGGAGCATCTTTACGCCCTCTGCCTACCGCTTGGGGGCAGGCAGCGCTGTTCTGCTGGACACGTGGCGGGCCCGGAGCCCTCCTCTGAGGAGAGGGAGGTCCGGCCCCGGAGGATACGTGGAGCCTTCGGACCTCTCCCCGGGGAGGGGGAGGTCCGGCTTCTGTTGGCCACATGGCGGGCCCGGAGCTCTCCTCTAAGGAGAGGAAGGTCCGGCCCCGCTGGACACGTGGCCCCTTCGGACCTCTCCCCGGCGGAGGGGGGAGGTCCGGCTTATGCAGGCCACGTGGCGAGCCCGGAGCTCTCCTCTGAGGAGAGGGAGGTCCGGCCCTGCTGGATGTGTGGCGCCTTCGGAGCTCTCCCTGTGGAGAAGGGTGAGATCCTTAGGCATTTCCACCTGTGCACGGGGGTACCCCATATCGCGGGTACTGACAGTGGCCCCCGGGCCCATCTCGGGGGAGATAGCGAGCCCGAGGTGGGACCTCCGTCTCTTCTGTTCCGCGCACTTTCTCTAAGTCCCGCATTGATCGCTGCCGGAGCATGAACAGTCGCGGGATCGTGGGAGCGCGCGCCCACTTGATGGTTGCCTTTACTGCGGCGGTTCCCAAGGCTGCCACTTCTGTATGTCGCGGCGCTTTCTTCGAGAACTGCCGAAGCGCCTTGCCGGCTCATCTTCTTGGGCGACTGACTCCTTGACCCATTGCTTCCGCTGGGCCGCTTGGGTCCACCTGTCACCGGCGCTCGGTCTCGGAGCCAATGTGGTTGCCGTTGCGGAGTATTCGAAGGTTTTCGAATCACCTCGAATTGTTCCTGGAAAGTTTTAAAAGGGGATCTTACCCGCATCGCGGCTTCCCTTCGCATTTCCTAGCGCTCGCTCTTTCCTTCAACTCTTGCGCCTTGGTCTTCCTGTCCCTGAGCTCTCTTCCGCCATGGCTTCCAACTTGCTCCCGACGCGCCTCGTTCGTTCCGCTGAGCTTGGGCCAGTGCGCAGGCTGCTGGGCTGGCACACGGAGGAACAGAAACGCCGGCTCCGCCGGGGATCTCTCTCCCTGCTCCTGGAAAAGGGGGAGATGGTCTTCTTCACTGCCTATGCTCTGGCGCAGTTGGTCCCGCCAATTTCTTCTTTCTTTGATACATTGCTGGAGACGTATGGGCTCAAGCTTCACCACCTCTCTCCCAACTCCTTCGCAATGGCCGCTGTCTTCGTCCACTTCTGTGAGATGTTCGTGGGGGTGCACGCTTCTGTGACGCACTTTCGCTACTCCTTCGTGTTGCGAACGACTGGAAGCGGCTCGAAGACCCAGATGGGGGCGTACTACTTCTAGCATCGCTGCAAGGACCCAAAGGTCTCTGGGTACCTTCTGCCTTTCAGCGCGTCAAGGTGGGAAAACTGGAGGGAGAGCAGGGTGGTAGTGCAGACCGACGAGCACGATCGCCTACAACTCCTGACCGCTGGCCCAACCACCGAGCGTCGCTTCTGGGAGGAGGTCCCAGAGTTGGAGCAGGAGTACGCCCCGGTCTTGGAGCGGATCCGGTTCTTGGCCAACGAGGGGCTAACGTCCCTGATGGTGCTGATGGACTTCATGTCGCGCCGTATTGCGCCCTTGCAGCAGCGCAGTCGCCCAGCGTGGTACTATACTGGCGAGCAGGACTGTACCAGGCTGGAGAGGGGCCCCGGCTCTGATCCTTCCGACAAGGAGCTGTACGAGATGGTGGGCAAGGTGAGCGGCGACTTCATTCCTAGTGGTGACCCCGCCCTTCTGTCCTCTGCCACCCCCCTCTTCTTGGAGCCACAGAAGAGGTCAGAGCTCCTGCGGAAGATGCCGAACCTCGACGACATCGGGATCACCGTCCGGCAGGTTGGGGACGTCTTCTGGGGTATCTCGATCCTAGCAACCGAGCGCTCCGGATTGGAGCGCGAGGCGTCTGTTGCCGCCCAACCGTCCCAAGAGCCGACGGAGCTCAAGCCACCGACAAGGGGAAGGGGAAGGAGCCGGCCCCCGGGCATCCAGAGAAGAAAAACGCACGGTCTCCTCCGAGGGTGCCACCTGCGCCGAGTCAGGGAGCCGGAGCACCCTTGTTCCCATCTCCCGGGGGTGCTGGTCTATCGGGTGGCGACCCGAAGAGGCCCCGGGTGTCCCACCCCAGCGGGTCTCTTCCCAGACAGCGGCAGTACGAAGAACCCCAAGCGCCTCGTCATCCTTCCTCAAGCGTAGGGGCTTCTAGGACGGATGCTGGTGGGGTGACACCGGGGAGTGTGCCGTGGGTCCAGCCGCCACGTCCCACGACCGTTCCAGCCGCAGGTCCTGGCGGTTCAACTACGGCCCAGAGGCCGGGGCTACAAGCCCGTTGGAGCGCTCACGTCGCCCAGTAAGTGTTGCTCCTTCTGGTTTGTAGGAGCAGCATTCTCGTCCCCTCTCTTAGCCTGAGAGCTTTCTTTTCTTGCAGGGACCAACCGGCTGCCGGGGGCGGGCCTCTTACCCGGCCATCTCCAACTGGCGGAGGCTCCGCGCCACAGCATCTGGGAACCGCGGTGGCTCCCATGGCCCCCAAGTCGGCGGGGGCTTCCTCTGTGCCGGCGAGTTCACCCACCGCGGTGGCCGCATCCGCACCTGTCCGCCCTCCTTCACCAGCCCAGAAATCCGGTCCTGAGACTGGGAGGGTCGCTGTAGGTGCACCTGCTTGCCCCCTGGCTCCCTTTGGACAGCGTCCCACTCCGGTTGCTGAGGCACTGGCGCCTCCGCCGGTCTTAGACTCGACAGGGGGGGTCAGGGGCGTGACTCCTGTCCCCTCTGTCCCCGCGCCCATGTGGGATGCCCTGGGGCGCGTCCAGACCAGCGCCCGACAGTTCCAGGCCGCCTTCGAGCGGGAGCAGGGGGCGCTGGCCGGAGAGAGGGAATGCCTTCTTAGCTGGCAGCAGCGGGCCCAGGAGGCCAGGGCGGATCTTGACTCGAGGCAGTCAAGACTTGAGACCATGAGTGCTCTGCTTGACACTCAGAAGAAGGCCCTTAGCCGCCTGGAGTCAGAGACCTGGCGGCTTCGTGCTTCCTACCGCGAGGCCCTGGCCCATGTTGAAGCCAAAGCCGAGGCGCATTCTGCCGCCGCGGAGGAGTTGCGGCTGCAGGTAGCTCGTCGAGAGTGCACCGTCGCCGATCGGGAACGTGCTGCAGCAGCCGAGGAGGATAAGATCGCCGCACGGCTGAAGGCCAAAGAGGGCGAGCTGAGGGCTCGGACTGAGGAGCTGGAGCTCCGTGAGTCGGCTGCTGCCGCGAGGGAGGAGCAGTTCTCCCAGGAGCGCCAGGCGGCGTTGGATCGCGAGCTGGCGGCTCGCCAAGAGGTAGAGAAGCTCCAGTCTTCGCGGTCTACCGATGCCAGGCGGTCTGGGGCTTTATTGCCAAGTCGTGGTCCGCCTTGGCTCCTCTTGGTTTCAGCCCGGTGCGGATGGAGGCTCCGGCGCAGGAGATGTCCGAAGCAATCGCGGCACTTGAGTCCGTCGGCGACAAGCTGGGCCGGCTCGAAGCGGTGATCGTCGACGAGCTTGAGGTGGAAGGACGGGGCCTGGTGAAGGAGGTCGCTATGCACGTACTGGCGTGCTTCCGGAGCCAAGACCCTTCCTTCTCTCTGGAGCCAGTCCGTCTAGGACCCGTTGCCGAGCGGGAGGAAGCTGCCAGGGCCGAGGTCGAGGACGTGGCCGCCCTTCTGGCCTCTAGGTTCCAACGGGAGTCCGGGGACCCTTAGGCATCTGCCCCCGTGGCCACAAGGCCCTGTACTTCCTTTTTATTTTTGTTGAGTCTATAGCCCAGCTCATGGAGCCTTGTATGAACAGACTCTTGTTTTCTTCTGTGTCTGCATGTTTTAGTCTTCTTCCTGGTTCTACCTGGCCGAGTCCTTAGCTCCGCAAGGTACTCGGAGGCCTTGACCAATCTCGAAGATCTACATAGACACCTTCCCCAGGTCCTTACTATATTAAGGGCCCCGGAGGTCTCCAGGACTCGCCCCATGAGAATGGGGGGCGGGCCCAGAGCTCCCCTCTGAGGAGAGGGAGGTCCGGGCTTGCGGGGCACGTGGAGCCTTCGGACCTCTCCCCACGGAGGGGGGAGTCCCGGCTTCTGTAGGTCACGTGGCAGGCCCGGAGCTCCCCCCCAAGAAGAGGGAGATCCGACCGGACACGTGGGGCCTTCGGAGCCCCTCCCAGAGGGGGAGGTCCGGTTTCCACCAGCCACGTGGCGAGTCCGGAGCCCCCCCTCTGCGTAGGCGGGGGCTCCTGGCCCGCTAGACACGTAGGGCCTTCGGGTATCGCCCCTGCGGAAGTGGTGAGGTCTGGGTTCTTCAATCTTACCTTGGAGTTTCGGTCTTGCGCGATCCCGTAGCGGCCCCCTGGTAGGTGCGTTCCATTTGATGGGTGTACCTACCATACTCCTGCGGGGATCTGAGGCCAAGAGGTCCTGCACACAAGGGAAACGTAATTCTCCTTGGGGGCTCCCCCTCCTCTATCTCATAGTCTTATTTGGCTTACGGTCCCCATCCACTTATACGGTACTTGGGGACTACCGTGCGTGAAGTGCCGGGAGCTCGGGGTCCCCCTGGCTATCGGCAGGTACCTCCAACGCAACCGCCTTTGGTAGGGCAGCAAATGCCGACTAAAGGTGGGAATGAGAAGAGGGAGCTGAGCGCATGGTGAGCATGCGCCAGAAGTGCAGTCATAAAAACTTAATGCGTAAATTAAATGAGCACCAAGGAAGAGCAACATAGGACAGGTTTCTTTTCATATAAATTTCCATAGGAGGAAGGCAGGCTAAGTATGGAGGCCACGACCCGCCCCATTAAGAAGGGAAGCAAGACTCTACGCGCTTGGGGTCGGAACCAGGCGAAGCTGAACATAGTCCTGGACCGTCCCCTGAGGCTTAGCTGCTCTGAGCACTGTTCCTGGACTTTATGGAATTTATTACAAAAAGAAGAGTCTGTCCTATTGTTGCTCTAGGGGTAGAACTTACGGAGGTGTTTTGTGTTCCAAGGGTTCAGGAGCGGGTCCCCATCCTCGGCTCTGGGTAATGGTCCCAGGATGTCCAGCCCCCATACGGCAAATGGCCATGTGGGCGGGATCATCTGTACCGTACAAGCCGGTGTATGGATCTGCTTGGCGTGGAACAGGCACGCCTTGCAGCTCTCGACCAGCTTGATGGCATCCTGGAGTGCTGTCGGCTAGTAGAAGCCATGCCGGAAGGCTTTACCGACAAGCGTGCGTGAGGAAGAGTGACTCCCACATTCGCCTCCATGGATCTCAGCGAGCAAGTCGCAGCCTTCCCCCTGGGTTATGCACCGCAATAGGACGCGGTTAGCGCCACGTCGGTAGAGATCCCCTTCTACCAACGCATATCTCTTAGCCATGCGCACGATCCATTCAGAGGATACACGTTTGTCGAAGTGTGCGATCGACACTTCCCCCGGGCCTGCACTGGGCAGCCCGCGGAGGTTCTTTTTTCGGAGGGGCTAGTTCCTAGCGGAGAGCTTGCGCGGATGGACGAGTTAGTGAGAGCTTGACACAGGAAGTTTTACGTGGTTCAGGCCGCCGGAGCGTAAAACCCTACGTCCACGACGAGCTATGGAGCTCGCTGTATTGCTTGCTGCTCAGGGCCGGGGGCCTGAGCTCGGGGGTGAGTTACAGCTTGAGAGTGTATGGCTAGCGTATGAGTTGCAGAATGCGAACCCTTGCTATCGACGCCTACCCGAGCCTTTTATAGTCCAAGGCTCGGGCGGCTTACAAGGGAAGCCGGGACCCGACAGGTGGTCCCGGGAAGATTGTCTATTATCTACCGTATCTGTAGTTATGCCGGTGGTTGCCTCCGGTCGAAGGCTTCTGAGTCTTCCTTTTGCCTCCCTGCCCATGCCGCGCACTAGTCATAGTGGTTGATGACGGCGCAGGCGGCATGGGATGTCATGTCGCGGCGTTTATTACCTGTCAGGTTCTGACACCGCGCGCCAGTCTGTGATGCGACTGGACGCAACGGCACCTGACAGGCGCGTGCTCCGCGTTTCCACGTATTGGGAAGACGCGGGCCTTGAATTCCTTGTACGGGCAAGGTGAGGGGCGCCTTTACGCCCGCTGCCTACCGCCCGGGGGCAGGCAGCACCGTTCTTCCAGCCACGTGGCGGGTCCGGAGCTCTTCTCTGACGAGAGGGAGGTCCGGCCCCGCTGGACGCGTGGCGCCTTCGGACCTCTCTCCCGCAGAGGGGGAGGTCGGGCTCCTGCATGCCACGTGGCGGGCCCGGAGCTCACCTCTGAGGAGAGGGAGGTCCGGCCCCGCTGGACGCGTGGCGCCTTCGGACCTCTCTCCCGCGGAGGGGGAGGTCCGGCTCCTGCATGCCACGTGGCGGGCCCGGAGCTCACCTCTGAGGAGAGGGAGGTCCGGCCCCGCTGGACGCGTGGCGTCTTCGGACCTCTCTCCCGCAGAGGGGGAGGTCCGGCTTCTGTATGCCACATGGCGGGCCCGGAGCTCTCCTTTGAGAAGAGGGAGGTCCGGCCCCGCTGGACGCGTGGCGCCTTCGGAGGTCTCCCTGCGGAGAAGGGCGAGCACCTTAGGCATTTTACCCTGTGCGCGGGGGTACCCCATATCTCAGGTACCGACAGTGGCCCCCGGGCCCATCTCGGGGGAGATAGCGAGCCCGAGGTGGGACCTCCGTCTCTTCCGATCCGCGCACTTTCTCTATGTCCCGACTTGACCGCTGCCGGAGCACGAACGGCCACGGGGTCGTGAGAGCGTGCGCCCACTTGATGATTGTTCTTACTGCGGGGACGGGAGCCCCGGCCATGTTGAGCACGCATGGCTTTCGGAGCTCTTCCACCGCGGGGGGAGGTCCGGCTTCCGTCTGCCACGTGGCGAGCCCGGAGCCCCTCTCAAGGAAGGGGAGAGTTCCGGGCCTGCTGGACTCGTGGGACCCCTGGGTCCTGCCCCCTCTAGCCCTGGGTCGAAGTAGTTGGTAGCTCCTTTCCCCCTACTTCACGCAGTCCCCGTTGCAGCAACCTGGAAGTCCTGCACACAGGTAGAGGAAACGTAATTTTCCTTGGGGGCTCCCCCTCCCTTGTTTTACAGTCTTATTTGACTTACAGCCCCCAACCATATGCTTGATGCTTGGGGGTTTGTAGAGAGGGGGAGCTGAGCACACGGCAGCCATGTACTGCAAGGGTGATAAAAAAATAACTCAATTCGCAATTCAAATGAGTACAAGGAAAGAGCAAATTAGGGCAGACTTCTTTTCGAACAACCTTCCATAGGAGGAAGGCAGGCTAAACATGGAGGCCACGACCCACCCCATTAAGAGGGGAAGCAAGACTCTACGCGCTTGGAGTCGGAACCAGGCAAAGCTGAACGTAGTCCTGGACCGTCCCCTGGGGTTTAGCTGCTCCGAGCGCTGCTCCTGGACTCTATGGGGTTCATTACGAAAAGAAAGTACTGACCTATTTTTGCTCTTAGGGGTAGAACTTACTGAGGTGTTCTATGTTCCAAGGATTCGGGAGCAGGTCCCCATCCTCGGTGGAAAGGCGCACACACCCGGGGCGGCATACTTTCGTGACTCGTAAGGGGCCTTCCCAACCAGGGGAGAGTTTGTGGGCCCCTTCGCGAGAAAGTATGCGCCGCAACACCAAGTCACCTTCCTGCAGCTCCCGGGCACGCACAGACCTCTGGTGGTAGCGCCGAAGCACCTGTCTGTACCGCGCGTTACGGAGTGCCGCATGTAATCGGACCTCGTCGACGAGGTCGATTTCTCCACGCCGGAGGTTGTCCTGCGCGGCTTCGTCGTAAGCCCGGACACGGTGAGACTTCATGGTGATTTCTGGAGGAAGTACAGCTTCGGCCCCATACACCATGAAGAAGGGTGTCTCCCCGGTGGCCCGGCTCTGGGATGTCCGGTTAGCCCATAGCGTGCTCGGAAGTTCATCTACCAAATTGGCACCATGTTTCTTCAGGCTGGCGAAGGTACGAGTCTTGAGGCCCCGGAGAATCTCCGCATTGGCCCTCTCGACTTGCCCATTGCTCTTCGGGTGAGCGACCGAGGCATAGCATACCTGAATGCCAAGGTCCTCGCAGTAGTCTTGAAATGCTGCGCTGGTGAACTGGGTCCCATTGTCAGTGATGATCCTGTTTGGGACCCCGAACCGGCAGACAATGGATCTGATGAATTTTACTGCTGATTGTTTATTAATGGTGACAACTGGTGTAGCTTCCGGCCACTTGGTGAACTTGTCGATGGCGACATAGAGGTACCGGAACCCCCCGACGGTTCTGGGGAATGGCCCCAGGATGTCTAGCCCCCATACGGCAAACGGCCACGATGGCGGGATCATCTGTACCGCCTGAGCCGGTGTATGGATCTTCTTGGCGTGGAACTGGCACGCCTTGCAGCTCTCGACCAGCTTGACGGCATCCTAGAGTGCTGTCGGCCAGTAGAAGCCATGCCGGAAGGCTTTACCGACAAGCGTGCGTGAGGAAGAATGACTTCCACATTCGCCTCCATGGATCTCAGCGAGCAAGTCGCAGCCTTCCCCCTGGGTTATACACCGCAATAGGATGTGGTTGGCGCCACGCCGGTAGAGATCCCCCTCTACCAGCGCGTACCTCTTAGCCATACGCACAATCCGTTCAGCGGTTGCATGTTCATCAGGGAGGATATTGTCCTTCAAGTAGTCCCGGATCTCCGTGATCCATGCATCGGGTCTGACTTGAGCTTCTGGATCTTGAGCGCTGGGTTGCACGGAGTCCCCAGTGACGCTTACAATCCTTGGCGGCGCCCATGGTTGTAGGGCCACCGGGACCGCCAGCTTCGAGGTGCTGGTCAAGCCCCCTTCGCCCGGCTCGGCGGGCCGGGCTGTGGGTCGCAGCAACGTCCTCTCAAAGACTCCTTCGGGCGCAGGGGCTCCGGTGGAAGCCTTCGTTGAAAGGTCGTCGGCTGCGGTATTACCGGCGCGCGGTACGTGGTGCATGTCCAAGGCGAGGAATTCTTTCTCCAACATCTGCACGTGAAGCAGATATGCAGCTAGCTGGGGGTCATTGCAGGAGCATTCGCCCTTGACTTGCTTGATGACCAGCTGGGAGTCGCCCTGTGTCAACAACTGGCGAGCGCCTAAAGACAGGGCTGTCTGCAGGCCAAAGATGAGTGCTTCATACTCCGCCATGTTGTTGGTTGCCTTGAAATTGAGACGCACCATATACCCAAACTGTTCCCCCGATGGCATGAGGAGCAGTACGCCGGCACCGGCCCCCTGCTTTCGCGACGAGCCGTCGAAGAAGAGTGTCCAGTGGGGTTCGGTGAAGACCGGAGCTTGGTGCTCCGGTTCTCCGCCCCCATGGCCCCCTGGGTCAGCCTCCGTTGGTGTCCACTCCGCCACAAAGTCAGCCAGTGCTTGGCTCTTGACTGCATGGCGTGGGAGGAAGTCCAGCTCAAACTCCGCTATCTCCGCCGCCCATTTAGCAACGTTGCCCGTCGCATGGGGGCTGTGAAGAATTGTCTTCAGTGGATACGAGGTGACTACCGAGACCCGGTGGGCCTGGAAGTAATGGCGGAGCTTCCTGGAGGCAACGAGCACTGCATACAGCAGCTTGTGGACTTCCAGGTACCTTGTCTTGGCATCATGAAGTACTTCGCTGACGTAGTAGAAAGGCCTCTGTACGGTTCGAACCCTCTTTCTCAGGTCTGGGAGGTCCTCGTCCATTGGCCCTCTGGAGGTGGGCGGACCCACGGGGGCCTCCGGGAGCTGGGACCCGGAGGCCCTTAAGCTATCTTGATTGTTCGGGAGCTCCGGGGGGGTCTTGGGGGACCTCTGGGGGGTCCCATCTGGCCCCCGGGGGGTCCCGCGGGGCCCCAGGGGGTTTATCTTGGAGGTCCGGGAGACTGCCCAGGACCTCCGGGAGGCCGACCTGGACCTCCGGGAGGTTGCCTTGGAGGCCCGGGAGACCGTCTTGGTCCTGCGGGGCCTCCTGGCCTCTGTCTTCTGCTACCGGAGCAGGTTGTGAAGATGAGGGGTCCGGCCGCTCTGCGACGAGGACCATGCTCACTACTTCAGTTGTCGCCGCGATGTAGAGCAACAGGTGCTCTCCGGACTCAGGGGCTACCATGACTGGTAGGGTCGTCAGGAGTCGCTTCAACTCCTGGAAAGCCTCTTCCGCTTCGTCAGTCCAGGCAAAGGGGCCCGACTTGCGCAGGAGCTTAAAGAAAGGGAGTGCCCGCTCTGCTAGCCTCGGTATAAACCGACTCAGCGCGGCTAGACATCCCATGAGTTTCTGGACATCTTTGACGCGGGCAGGGGGCCGCATCAAGTCGATGGCCTTGATCTTCTCTAGGTTGGCCTCAATCCCCCGGTGCGAGACCAGGAACCCTAAGAGCTTCCCAGAGGACACGCCAAACACACATTTATCTGGGTTCAGCTTGGTGCGTGTAGAGCGCAACTTGTCAAAGACTAGGGCTAGGTTATCTAGCAGGGACGGACCCTGCTTGACCTTGACAACAATGTCATCGACATACACCTCAACCAGGTCTCTTATTAACTCCCCAAAGGTTTTGTTCATTGCCCGCACAAAGGTGGGGAGTGCATTCTTTAGGCCGTAAGGCATAGACACATAGCAATAGAGGCCGTCCACTGTGATGAAGGAGGTGTGCTCCTCGTCCTCCCTAGACATGGGGATCTGATGGAAACCCGAATAGGCGTCTAGGAAGCACAGCATATCACAGCCTGACGTTGAGTCTACTATTTGGTCTATTCTATGGAGAGGGAATGGATCTTTAGGACATGCCTTATTGAGACTGGTGTAGTCGATGCACATCCGGAGCTTCCCGCCGGCCTTCGGGACAACGACGGGGTTCGCCAACCATCGTGGGTGGTGGACCTCCCGTATGAAGCCAGCGTCCAGCAGCTTCTTGACTTCCTCACGGATGAAGTTCTGCCGCTCAATGGACTGCTTGCGGGGCTTCTGTTGAACCGACGGGCGTCGGGGAAGACTTTCAAGTGGTGCTCGATCACCTTCCTGGGGATCCCCGGCATCTGTGACGGCTGCCATGCAAACACGTCGACGTTGTGCCGGAGGAAGGTGACGAGCGCGCCTTCCTATTTACTATCCAGGCCCCCGGCTACCCGGGTGGTCTGGGTAGTTTCGGCGCCGACTTGGACGACCTTTAAGGGGACGCCGCCCTCGTCGAGAGGTTGCACCCGGGGTGCTATGGTGGAAGCACGGTGACGTGCACACGGGCGGAGCTGGTCCGATTCCGTATTGCCGGGGGCTGAGGCCCCAGCTGTCGCGAGTGCTTGGAGCTTCTCCAGGGCCGACACTGCAGCAGTGCGGTCCCCACGAATCCTGAGAACACCTGTTGGTGTTGGCATCTTCAGGACAAGGTAGCCGTAATGGGCTACAGCCATGAACCGGTACAGGGCTGGCCTGCCGATTATGGCGTTGAAGGGGAGGTCTATCTCCGCTACGTCAAACCGGATGTACTCTGTTCGATAGCTGTCCGGAGCCCCGAAGGTCACCGGGAGACTAATGCTGCCGTAGGGGATAACCTGTCCCGGCCCTACCCCTGAGAACGGACTCGACGGGGTGAGCTTGGCCATCGGGATCTGCAGCTTCTGGAAAGCTGCACGGCTGATGAGGATCAGCCCAGCCCCTCCATCCACCAAAACGTGGTACATTCTCACGTTGGCGATGGTAGGGGCCACCAGGAGCGGCAGCTGGCCGGCCCCAGCCATGTTCCTGGGGCAGTCGGTGGCATCAAAGCTGATGGGGGTCCCCATCCACTTTAGGTGCAGTCCAGCACTTGGGAGTGGCGCCACCGACGCTACCGCTCGGCGCAGAGTCTTGACTGCGCTTCGGGACGAGGGGTCGGCGGACCCGCCGTATATGACGTAGAGCTTCTTCCGACGCTCATCGCCGCTGGAGTCGGAATCCTCGTGATTGCGTGCCGCCTTCACGACACGCGGAGGCTCCCGGATCTCCTCTGGGTGGTCGATGTTATCTGGAACATCCACCCTCTGCTCACCTTCCTTTGGACGGAAGGGCAGGTCATCAGCCCGCTGCCGCTTCTCCTTGCGGAAACGCTCTGCGAGCCTTCGGATCTCCCGGCACTCGGCAGCAGTGTGGCGACAGCTGCCGTGCACGGGGCACATACTGTCTTTATCACCTTCTGGGATTGGTGATCTTCGCTGCTTCTTGTCGGGGCGCGGCCCCCGAGCCCCACCGAGCGTCGCTGCAGTGACGACTGGGACTGCGGTCGGTGACTCTATCTTGCTTCTGCCTCGGCCCTTGGCCTTCCTGCTGCTTCCACAGGGAGTAGGACTGGATCCGGGCAGTCCCCCTGACTCGGAGGATGGCAGCGAGTGCCAGTTCCGTCCTTCGGCAGCTCTGGCGCATTTGTCCGCCAAGCTGAAGAGCTCTGAGACGTCGCGGACCTCCCTGGTCGCGAGCTTCTCGAGCATCTTCTTGTCCCGGACGCCTTGCCGGAACGCCACTACCACAGAAGCATTTTGAATGTGTGGGATGGTGTTCCGCACCTGGGAGAACCGCTGGATGAAAGAGCGCAGCGACTCCCCAGGCTGCTGCTGGACGGTGTGGAGGTCGAGCTCCGTGCCATGCCGGGTGTAGGAGCTGCCGAAGTTGGCTACGAACTGTCGGCAAAGCTCTCCCCAGGAGGTGACGGAACCTTGGGGGAGGTTCATGAGCCAAGACCGGGCTGGACCGGTCAAGGTGACAGGGAAGTAATTGGCCATGACGGCTTCATTCCCTCCTGCGGCAAGTATGGCGGTGGAGTAGATCTGGAGAAACTCCGCCGGGTTGACGCTGCCGTCGTACTTCTCGGGCAGGTGTGGACGAAACTTGCGCGGCCACTTCGCAACGCGAAGATGGGGCGCGAGGGCTGCACATCCTGCTTCCGTCACCGCAGGTTCTGGTGCCGCGAACGCTGAGTTCGCACCAGGAACAGTGTACCCCGGTACGGGCAAAGCTGCACCGTAGGCCGGGGGCGCCATCTGCAGTACATATGACTGTGGCACATTCTGCACAGCGCAGGCCTGGGGCAGAGGTCGCATGGCGAAGGTCTGCTCTTCAGGCTGGGTCGAGGCCGACGTCATGCTGTCGTCAGCTTCTTGGTAGCGACGCCTTTCTCGGCGTTGCTCGAGGTATACTCGGGCATCTTGACCCGAGCGACACCGCTCCAGCTCTGTCCTCAGATCCATCGACTGAGGGCTGGCAGAGCTGGAATCTGCCGTCTGTTCATCAGCCATCGGCGTGTGTATCAGCGACACGGCCGGCTGGTTAGAGTGTCGTCTCCGCCGGAGTCGTGAGCTTGCGGCAGCGACGACAAGACGGTCTACCTCGAGAATCCACCGCTGGGTCGCTGCCTGAGGCGCGTCTCCAGCGGGCGGATTGTGCAGTAGCGCTCTTGCTGCAGCTAGCGCGCCCCTTCCGTGTACGCCCGGCGCTACTGGAGATATGACGCTGGTTGGAGCCTGCATTGCCGGGGTCGGCGCTGCCAGAGCCGGTTGCTGGCTCCCAGCTTGTACTGACACACTCCGTCCTGAGTGTGTTGGCTTGTACTCCCCCCTATCCGTGGCTTGCCGCGGAGGCGGGGGAGGTGAGCTTGCCGCCGAAGTGTAAGGGCCTCAGTTTTTGACACACCTTTGTAGTGTTCATCACCACACCACACACCTCATTTGAGGAAAAATGATGAACACAAATGAAGAGCAAGTAACAATTATCAACATGCTCATTAGAGAACAAACTCACACATTGCAAAAGTGGTACTTCCCACATGTGATATAGATGGGCTGGGCATATGAAAACTCCTACACTTTGCTAAGGATGTCCATGCCAAGTTTCACCCAAATTCAAAACCTTTTTGAGGTCATTTTGGGTATAGCTAGGAAGGGGGCAGTTTGAAACCATATTCAAATTCAAACTGTTTTCACCCACTGAATTTAAAAATAGAAGGCATATTCTCACTCAGCACATTTTTGTGAGCTCCCACACCAATTTTCACTCCATTTGGGGTTGATCTTGACATGAGCTAAGGGGGAGAAATTCAAACTTTATTTGAATTTCAAACTAAACTTGTGCTGAAATTCATTCAAACCACACCTCATTTGAACTTTGATCAATTCAAATGGCTCTTGGGTGAATAATTTGAATTGCCAAGGGTAGAATAGGGTTCACTGTTTACCACAGCTGTTAGGAGTAAATTTCAGAGGTTAAAAGAGGGGTGGGACCCACATGTCAGCCTCTGCCTCAAAACAAACCGACTGAACCACAGTTCAGTCGGTTCCCGGCTGCTGTGCGCGCGCGCCACCGAAGGGGGCAGCCGGCGCCAGCTCCTGCTGCGCGCCCCAAGCCGGAGGCCAGCCGCCGGGCTATTTATTTCCTCCCCGGCGTGCTTCAGTCGCCATTCCCCGAGCTGCCGACGTACACGACTTATTTTTTTCCACTGCCATCGCCGCCGCTCGAGCTCCCGCTTGATCAAGCCGATCGCAGCTCCCTCCTTCCACTCCAGGGTCCCAGCAAGGTACTAGAGACCTTCCTCCATCCTCCCCATTGCTAGAAGTCGATTGAAACCGAGTGATATCGGCTGTGCCGAAAGATCAAACTCGGAACTGGAAACCGCCGCACCTCGGGCTCTCGTGGACAGCCCAACCTGGGCGTTGTCACGCCCGAGCCAAGGCACCCTTAGACGCGCAGGTGACCGGTGCTGCTCATCCCCGGCCACAGCTCGAGTGGTTGCTCACCGGCGGCGAATTTCCACTTTTCCCCTTTCTGTGTGCAGAACGACCTTCGGGTACGATTCTGTTTAATTCGTGCTCTAGAAAGGATTAGAGGGCCTCAGGCCACTCCCACACGAGCTAGACACGGTAACGCACAAGTTGCCTTCACAACTCTGGGCCGGAGAACCTCTGTGCCCGGCGTAATTTAAGGTTTACTAATGGGGGAACGAACGGGGGGTATCGGGCGCACGGTGAGGACCTATTTCGGGCCTTCCCGGAGCTGCCTCGAGCTCATGTCGACCTTCTCTGAGGTCCACTGATGCTCCCCGACCGATTTCCCAAGTAGCTGAGGTACTAGGAGAGTCAGCCGACATGGCCGAAGTCGTTCCGATATGGCGGCTCGTCGCCGACCATGCTCCGGCCGTTGTCATGAGCAGCTGACCCTCGGATCATGTTCCCCAAGTAAAAGTAGGCAGGGGCGGCCAGAATCAAGAAGTTTGGAGCTGTACAGCAGCCGGCGGCGAGCTCTCCGGCGAGGTCCCTCAGCGGCGGGGCGCGGGTGTCGCGAGGTTGAAGAAGGGGGTGGACCCCAGCTGTCAGCGGCCGATATTTTGAATCGGGATCCGGCTGCGGCCGGGATCGGATGTGCTGGCACGCAAAATCCTTGTGGGCCGCGGTGTGCCATCGCCTAGGCGTGCGACGCGTGTCCCCTGGGCCCGCGCGCGAGTTTAAACTTTTCCCCGATTTTCAGATTTCCTTCAAACTTCAAATCCTTATAACTTTGGCTAGAAAGCTCCAAATTGAGTGAACCAAATTTTGCTGGATTCAGCTCTCTGAGTACTTTCCAGAAAATCAAGTTTCACTTCATGAAATTCCTTATTTTCCCAGAATTAATTCCTCAAAGTTTAAACTGTTAGGAATTTTAACTGGAGAATCCTTTGGAGGAAAATCCTGAGATTTTGCTGAGATGTTCATAAAATATCCTTGAACTACCATAAAAATTTCAGATCCATTTGAGCTCATTTAATCCACCTAATGGTGTGATTAGTAAAACTGTTCCAGAGAAAATAGAAAATGTTCAGAAACATTTTCAGAATTTTCTCTGAAATTGTTTAGCTCATATCTTTAGTTACAGACTTCCAAATTAAGTGAGACCAACTCCATTAGAACCCTCTGAAAATCTAGTTTTCAGAAAGTCATAGTTTGTTTCATGAAAATCCTTAGAACATCCTAAAAGCCTTTAATTAAGGTCAAGGACATAATTAATTGTGGAGGGCTCAATTGAGCTTTGCTGCAACTAAAACTTGACCAAGTCCCTCTTTATGTTGTAACCAAGCCACAGTAAAAGTTTCACAGTCATTAGGTCTATATAGCAAAGGTTGTAGACTTCACAACTTCCAACTTAATACAAATGCATTAAATTAATACATGTATTGTTTCTATCATGTAGTCGCTAAGGTCGAGGAGGAACCCGAAGTCCTAGACTTCGTTACTCAGGAGGAACAGCTAGCCTACGACCAAGAGCAGCAAGGCAAGCCCCGGTTTGCATTAACCTTTTTACAAATGTTTATTGTTTTGAGCACATCGTTGAATATTGTTCTTTGCATTAGAGTCTTGATTGGAAACCCAACTGCACAGCCAAGAAAACCATGGGTTGGGTTTAGGATTGCAAACCTCGTTAGCCACTGCATTGCTAGGATAGAGTAGGATTCGGTACAAGTCGAGTAGTTGGAACTACTCGCGAGAATAGGCTAGAGGCACATTGCTCGGGTAGAGATAGCACATGATACACATGGCAAGAAAATGAGACCGAGCGGAGAGTAAGGGCAGCAGGACTTTGGGGCCTGTGTGCTGTAGCTCCGCTTGTGTCGGTTGAGGACCGAGCCGTGTGCGGGCCTGTTGAACAAGCTAGAACAGTACCGAAGACCTACCGGCTATATGGGAACCGGGAAACTGATGTAACTCGGGTAGCTGGGTATTGAGGCATTGCCCGTCGTTCAGAGGGTAGGTTGAGAGCTCGAGGTGTAAATCAGCTGGCGGCACAGAGATGCGCGTGCAGGGACCTCTTGCTCGGGACGATGGGACCGGTTCAATATTTGGCTAACGGGTGAAAGGTAGTCGCGTACGGCGTCCGTGATGGTTGTTGTAGGCAACATCGAGTACGGGCGTACGTGACGGGTTGTTCGGGTAACCCTGCAGGTGTAAATCGATTATAATCGCCGTCCCTCGCGGTCAGTGAGTACCACTTGTTCACTGTACCGTGACGTAGAAAGAACAGGCTAGTTACATGTTAAAATGTTGCTGATTGAAAGCTGGACATTGATTGTTAATGATATGCTGTAGCTTAGAGCTAATTAAAGTTCTTTTCCACTTTGGGCAAAGTACATGAGAGAAATGCGTTTCTTGTTTGATTGCGGCTCTCTCATGTACCTTCGCGTAAGGTTCTCCACAACCTGCTGCTAAAACTTGAAAGTAAGGTTCTACTAATTAGGCGAGTCCTTGCAAATGATTTTACCTCATGTAACCCATTACCCTCACGTAGAAGTTCCATGTTTAGGTGAGACGGGTCAGACTTGCTGAGCCTTCGTGCTCACTGCTTGTGTTTGAAGCTTTTGCAGGGTTCTATGAGGAAGGGACTCCCGAAGAGGAGACGGAACCCCAGGAGGGGAACCCCGTCGAGTGGGAGTCGTGCACGCCGCAGAGTTAGTGTGCGTGTGTGCTAGCAAGGACACGTTCAAGGGCTGAACGTGCACTTGATGCTTAGTCTACGCCCGCGAGTGTGGACTAAATTTATTTTGATGTAAACATGTTCATAAACTTGTTTATGTAATAAAATTTCCGCTTCCGCTTTGTACCTTTGACGTGTGTTATACGGTGTTGTGCAACGCAACACCCCTCAGCGTGATCCTGGCTCGACAGGACCTTGGGGTCGTGTCAGCGTGGTATCAGAGCTCGCTTGAGGTTTAACACAGTACAAAGGTCTTCTTTTTCAAAAATCCAGTGAGGAACGAGTTAGTAGCCCGTATAAGGATGTTATTAGTATATAGAAAGTGGCATATTAACCTATTTGTTATGTTGGAAAATCGTGCATCTCGGGACGTTCATGTCATGGGGGGTGCACGTAAGCGCTGTCCACCAGTGCGCACAAGCTGAAGGGTGGAGCCCCACGGGTGGCAGGTAACCCGACCCGCTTTAGTGTCCTCTACGACTCCTCATGTCGTTTGGGGTATTCGAGCAACGTCTGTCCCTGGCGTGCGTGGTGCAACATGGGAGACCCCGTCACGTGGTCTGAAACGTGAACACGTAACTCAAGGCGTGTTTGGCTTGAGAACATCCGGGCGAGTGATGACGGCCGGGTGTACCAACTGTATGGATTCCGGGCTCGGTGTGCAGCCGAGTCTGATGATTGGTTGAATTTCTGCAGGTAGCCTTACCACGAAACGGTAGACGTGTAGCATCCGTGTGCGAGTGACGAGTAGTGCCACTGAACTAACGAAGCCGGCTAGGTCCGGTATAGGTTTTTCCTTTGTGAGGACGTAGTACCGACATAATCTGGTGACGCATCGACGTCACACCCAACTAAATGAACAACTTCATTTAAAAACTTGAAGGTTTTGATCCAAAGTAGTAAAACTTGATGTAACTCCTTCCCTTATACAGGATATTCAAAGTTAACAAGTTTTCAACTTATAGGATGTTAAGGACAGAGCACTCTGTTTTCAGCTGAATCAAGGCTGGAGTTAATCAGAGGTTAGAGGTTGAGGTCTTTCGAGGTTGGGGTCGTATGATACATTCTGGAAAGCTTTGGAGGAGCTTTACAACTTTTCTGTTGAGTTCCAGAGGTGTTTCATCCCTTAACCACTCGAAAAATGCAGCAGAGTTGAAACTGTCCAGAAAACAGGACGGAGCAAAGACTCTCTGTAGACTCTCTGTAAATTAAGCATAACTTCCTGCATAAAAATCCAAAAATAGAAAATGAGGTAGTTCTGGAAAGCTTATGAGATGGGTTACAACTTTGTGACAGAAAGTTTTGTCAGATTAGGAACAGAAGTAACTGAGATTGTTGGATCAAATCAGTACCTAAGGCAGGGAGGTGCTGTCCAATTGATTCCAGAAATTCTGTAAACTTGGACATCTCATAACTTCTGAACCAGGACAGATCTTAGGCCAACCAAATACTTTCTGGAAAGCTATTGAAGTTAACTTTAACTTTTATGTTAAGCTCCAGGACTGGTTTTGCTTTTAGCCTGGCCTAAATCAGGTTGATATGGAAATTGGTCAGGGCTGTCATGGGAACAGCAGATCAGCAGTCAAATTTATTAAAAATTTGAACTATGTTTCCAAGTTTTATGGGTTCAATGACATGTTTTATGTTATAACTCAGAAGTTTACTGTCAAAATAAATATTTGACATTTCTCAAATATAATTTTACAGATGGCAGCAGATAAACGGTTGGAGAACGGGTGGGTAGTTTCCCACTGTTCTGACCGTAGCGGCTACCCGGAAGCATTATGGCAAATGCTCCAATATTTCGGGTATAACCAGATGCCGCAATACTTCGCCAAGGAAGAAGGCGAAGAGGGGAACAAGACGTGGACGATCCATGTCGAGGTTTCCGCAGGACCTACGCCACCCGGTTGGGTGCCATTCACCGTCACGGTGAGAGGAAGACAACCGGAAGGGAGGTGGCAAGTGGCAGCCCGTGACACTATGTCACGTTTCTGCCAACTACACGTGCAGGCTATGGAGGGCACACCATACGCACTCGTTCCGGTGGAGGGACGAGCTCAGCGTGTGTGGGAAGAAAGGTACCTGGAGGCAACAGACCTGAGTTGCCCGAGGTACAACCCCGCGGAGGCAAACCTCAGCCTCCAAATGAGGGCGGGAAACGCTGTGATGGACAGCCAAGCTGTTCATACGGAGCATCTCGCCACCAAGCTCAAGGAGAGCACAAGCCGTGGAGATCATTTCGAGAGTGCCCATAGCGCACTCCGCAATGTGCTCCTTCCGACGATCAAGCGACTGAATGAACAACACAATCAGCTGCGTCGTCTGAAGAAGGCAAAGAAGAAGAGCCGTGTTGACATCGCGGCGTTGCAAGAGCTGGTGCAGACCCTAACCCAGCAGAATGAGGACCTTGCTCAAGAGCGGGACGACGCTATTGAGGAAGGACAAGGCTGGGAAGAGGACTACAACCAGGCTATGGACGAGGTGCATGCATTGCAGGACCTCGTGCCCCCGGTATTGGGCGTACCGGTAGTCTTGGGTCTTCCAGCCATGGGAGAGCCCGGAATGGGAGAAGAGGTGGTAGATCCAGAGCCACCAGCGGGGGTACCAGAGGAGGACGACCCACAGGAGGTCGAGTTCTACTCCGAGTAGGGGGTTACGGTTGCCAAGTAGGGCAGCTAGGGTAGCGTAACCCAACTTTTGTAATCGGTGACATGTCGTGTAGACAGTAGCGTATGTATAGGTAGTGACGACATGAGCACGACTTCTCGGAGATCCGAGAATAATGTATCTTGTATAAAGTTTATGCTTTATCAATATATGTGAATGTTGTGCAAGTTGGTCATGCGTCGCTTCAATACTTACTGCTGTTTATGGAATTTTGAGTAAGACATGTGCTAATTGCTGCTGTGTTGAATTTCAGAATGACGCGTACTCGTGCCAACCCTGATGTTGGAGGTACTAGCCAAGGGGGAGAGACCTCCCAACCGCCTCCCGAGGACTCCTCGGGACAGCAGCAGCAACAGCAACAGCAAACACCGCCACCGCCACTGCCAACAGTTACATTGGCCGACATTGTCACGGCAATGGCAGGTTCACATCAGCAGCACACAGAGCTGCTGCAAACGTTAATTGCGAATACGTCTCGCCCAGAGAGACGTCAAGATCGTGAGGAGCGCCAAAAGAGCTCCTACTCTGACTTCCTGGCGACTCATCCCCCTGTATTCTCGAGGGCGGATGAACCACTTGACGCGGACAACTGGCTCCGCGCCATAGAGATGAAATTCGGGCTGCTCCAAATCAGCGAGCAGCGCAAGACTCAGTTCGCGGTCCAGCAGCTCCAAGGATCCGCGAGCGCGTGGTGGGCCAACTTCTGTGCTTCACAGCCCACCGACCGAGCGATGACCTGGGCGGAATTCCGGACGGCCTTCAGGGCCTATCATATACCGCCCGGTTTGATGAAGAGGAAGACGCAGGAGTTCCTACACCTGCAACAAGGGAGCCGGAACGCGCTGGAATATTCCAGGGCGTTCAACGATCTCGCGCTCTACGCGTCGTATCACGCAGATACGGACGAGAAGCGGCGGGACCACTTTTACCAGGGGCTTAACCCGCTCCTGAAGGACAAATTGGCGATGTTCAATCGCGGCAGCCTCAACGACATCATTGATGCTGCGATTGTTCAGGAGGACTCCGGCAAGGAGTTGGCGGCGGCAGAGCGAAAGCGAAGCGCGCCGCAGAGCAGCGGAGAGGGAGGCGGTCCTTCTCAGAAGTTTCGGATGGTGAATCGCCCACCATCAGGCCCACGCTGGCAGCCACCACAGCGGTCGATGTCGTTCCGCAGTCGGCCGTATTCTTCACCGGCATTCCGGCCGGCACTGCAAGTACCACCGCCACAACAACAGCAGCAGCGGGCGATGCCGCGTGCGTTTGCACCTCCGCAACGCATGCCGGGCTTTCGTCCACCAAGTACTCCACCAGCAGCGGCCACATGTTACAAGTGTGGTCGTCCAGGACACTTCGCGAGCAGTTGCCCGGAGAGGCAAGGCGGCGGAGTGGCACCACAGTTTCCGGGGAGGAATCAACCCCGGAACCCTACTAATGCGCGGCGGGCAAACCCTAGGCCCGGCACTGTCCACCAGCTTGCCATTGAGGACGTGCCGGAGGGCGAGCCAATCCTTGCGGGTATGTTCCAACTCCACCAGCATCCCGCTATCGTACTATTTGATTCAGGCGCCACGCACAATTTTATTAGCCAAGCTTTCATTGCTAAACACAGCTTGCCAATACTACCCACCGATAGTCCATATTTAATTTGTTCACCGGGTGGGAAGATTTCAGCAAGCGTAATGGTCTCCAAAGCACCATTATGCTTAGCGGGTAGAGTGTACCCCACGTCTCTCATTATCTTAGAGGGGCAGAAGGTCGATGTCATCCTAGGGATGTCGTGGTTAACCCGACACGGCGCTGTTTTAGACACCGTCCTTCGAGTCGTGCACTTAAACTCAGAGGTGCACGGTTCTCACTCGTTATTTCTGGACAGTCCAGAGATAAAACTTCCAAGTGTCTATCAAGCCACAACCATCAGATTGGAAGACATTCCAGTGGTCCGAGAGTTCCCGGATGTATTCCCGGATGATTTGCCAGGAATGCCACCCGATAGAGAGGTGGAGTTCAAGATTGAACTTGCACCGGGAACCATGCCAATATCCCGAAGGCCGTACAAGATGGCGCCCAAGGAGTTGGCTGAACTGAAGACTCAGCTCACGGACCTCCTGGAGAAGGGTTTTATTAGGCCGAGCTCCTCGCCATGGGGCTGTTCGGCATTATTTGTCAAGAAGAAGGATGAAACGTTGCGGCTTTGCGTGGACTACCGTCCATTAAATGCCGTAACCATCAAGAACAAGTACCCGTTGCCACGGATCGACATGTTGTTTGATCAGTTGGTCGAAGCAAAGATCTTTTCCAAGATGGATTTAAGATCCAGGTACCATCAGATTAAGATAAGGGCGGAGGACATTCCAAAGACAGCTTTCTCGACAAGGTACGGACTTTATGAGTACCTGGTCATGTCCTTCGGCCTCACCAATGCTCCAGCTCACTTCATGTATTTAATGAACTCGGTGTTCATGCCGGAGCTGGACAAGTTTGTCGTGGTCTTCATCGACGACATCCTGGTATATTCCAAGTCGGAGGAAGATCATAAGAAACATCTGCGTATAGTCTTGCAACGGCTGCGGGATCACAAGTTATACGCAAAATTCAGCAAATGCGAGTTTTGGATATCGCAAGTGCCTTTCCTCGGGCATATCATCTCAGCGGAGGGTATCGCTGTGGACCCGAGCAAGATCACGCAAGTGCTGAATTGGAAATCCCCGAGAACTGTTCATGAGGTACGGAGTTTCCTCGGACTCGCGGGATATTATCGGAGGTTCATTCCGAACTT
Source organism: Neostapfia colusana (assembly GCA_030760725.1). NCBI lineage: Eukaryota > Viridiplantae > Streptophyta > Magnoliopsida > Poales > Poaceae > Neostapfia > Neostapfia colusana. Next base: position 10,065,463 of record JASWHV010000016.1, read on the forward strand.
CTCGAAGATTGCCAAGCCAATGACAGAGCTGCTGAAGAAGGCTACCAAATATGTTTGGAGTCCAGCATGTGAAGCAGCATTCAAGGCTTTAGTCAAGCACCTGACATCAGCACCGGTTTTGGCGCAGCCAGACACAACAAAACCGTTCGATGTGTACTGCGATGCATCCGGCATTGGGCTCGGATGTGTGCTGATGCAAGACCGAAGAGTGGTCGCGTATGGATCACGGCAGCTTAGGAATCATGAGCAAAATTATCCAACTCACGACTTGGAGCTCGCTGCCGTGGTACTTGCACTGAAGATGTGGAGGCACTACCTACTCGGTAACCTCGTACATTTATATACCGACCACAAAAGCCTCAAGTACATATTCACTCAGAAGGAGCTGAACATGAGGCAACGAAGATGGTTAGAACTGATAAAGGATTACGAGATCGAGATCCATTATCATCCGGGCAAGGCAAACGTTGTGGCAGATGCGCTGAGCCGCAAGTCACACGTCAATAATCTGACCATCACACCGTTGGAAGAGAGCGAACCACCACTACATGTGATTCCACACGGAGCTCTCTACAACCTAGCTTTGATCCCCACCATCCGTGAAGAGGTAGCGGCAGCCCAGAAGAATGACAAGGGCATGTCCCATTTGCGGAGACGTGTAGACAGTGTGGAGTTGAAATGTTTCCGGAAGGACGGAGACGGCGTCCTATGGTTCAAGGACCGGATCGTCGTACCCCGAAACCCGGAGTTACGGAAGAAAATCTTTGATGAGGCTCACTTATCAAAGTTTTCTATTCACCCCGGGAGCAACAAAATGTATCAAGAACTCAGAAGAAGGTTTTGGTGGACACGGATGAAGCGAGAGACTGCAAAATACGTGTCCGAGTGTGATACATGTCGAAGGGTGAAGGCAGACCACATGCGGAAACCGGGACTGCTGCAACCACTGGGCGTTCCTGCCTGGAAGTGGGAGGACGTGAGCATGGACTTCATCGTCGGTTTACCCACCACTTTACAGAAACATGATTCGGTGTGGGTGATCGTCGATCGGCTCACCAAAGTTGCCCATTTTATCCCGGTCAACACCAACTACAACGCCAAGAAGTACGCTGAACTGTACATCTCACGGATCCTATGCTTATACGGCGTACCCCGTACCATCGTATCGGACCGGGGCACTTTATTTATGTCCCGTTTTTGGGAGCAGCTACACGCTGCCTTGGGGACGAAACTGATCCGTAGTTCAGCCTACCACCCGCAGACGGATGGGCAAACTGAGCGGGTAAATCAAATCCTAGAAGACATGCTACGAGCTTGCGCTATCGACCACGGCAAGAATTGGGATGATCACTTGCCGTTAGCCGAGTTCTCGTACAACAATGGGTACCAAGCCAGCACCAAGATGGCGCCCTACGAGGCGCTATACGGCAGGAGATGCCGCACACCATTGAACTGGTGTGAGTCTGGCGAGAGGGTTACCTTCGGGATTGACCTTGTCAACAACGCGGAAGAAAAGGTTCGACTGATTCAAGCGAACCTAAAAGCCGCTCAATCCCGTCAAAAACAGTATGCGGACCGGAGAAGGCGCCCATTACAATTCGAAGTTGGAGACCACGTATATCTACGAGTGTCTCCAATGAAGGGCATAAACAGATTTGGGGTGAGAGGAAAGTTAGCACCCCGCTTCATCGGTCCATTCCAGATTACCGAAAGATGTGGATCGGTGGCATACCGGCTGAAATTACCAGAAGCACTTTCTGGTGTGCACGACGTCTTTCACGTTTCCCAGCTGAGGAAGTGTCTCAAGCTATCAACTACCGTTCAGCTGGAAGACATTGAAGAACTGCAACCGGATCTCACCTATCGGGAGGAACCGGTGCAGATTATTGATGAGAAGGCCCGAACCACACGCAACCGTACATTGTGGTTCTACAAGGTTCTGTGGAGTAATCACTCCATGGACGAAGCGACATGGGAGAGCGAAGAATTCCTTCGCACTAACTACCCCGACTTTCTCACGTCGCATATCCGGTAATTTTCCACCGTCCTCTCTCTCATTTTCACCTTATAATCTCGGGACGAGATTCTTTTAAGGGGGGAGGAATGTAAGGGCCTCAGTTTTTGACACACCTTTGTAGTGTTCATCACCACACCACACACCTCATTTGAGGAAAAATGATGAACACAAATGAAGAGCAAGTAACAATTATCAACATGCTCATTAGAGAACAAACTCACACATTACAAAAGTGGTACTTCCCACATGTGATATAGATGGGCTGGGCATATGAAAACTCCTACACTTTGCTAAGGATGTCCATGCCAAGTTTCACCCAAATTCAAAACCTTTTTGAGGTCATTTTGGGTATAGCTAGGAAGGGGGCAGTTTGAAACCATATTCAAATTCAAACTGTTTTCACCCACTGAATTTAAAAATAGAAGGCATATTCTCACTCAGCACATTTTTGTGAGCTCCCACACCAATTTTCACTCCATTTGGGGTTGATCTTGACTTGAGCTAAGGGGGAGAAATTCAAACTTTATTTGAATTTCAAACTAAACTTGTGCTGAAATTCATTCAAACCACACCTCATTTGAACTTTGATCAATTCAAATGGCTCTTGGGTGAATAATTTGAATTGCCAAGGGTAGAATAGGGTTCACTGTTTACCACAGCTGTTAGGAGTAAATTTCAGAGGTTAAAAGAGGGGTGGGACCCACATGTCAGCCTCTGCCTCAAAACAAACCGACTGAACCACAGTTCAGTCGGTTCCCGGCTGCTGTGCGCGCGCGCCACCGAAGGGGGCAGCCGGCGCCAGCTCCTGCTGCGCGCCCCAAGCCGGAGGCCAGCCGCTGGGCTATTTATTTCCTCCCCGGCGTGCTTCAGTCGCCATTCCCCGAGCTGCCGACGTACACGACTTATTTTTTTCCACTGCCATCGCCGCCGCTCGAGCTCCCGCTTGATCAAGCCGATCGCAGCTCCCTCCTTCCACTCCAGGGTCCCAGCAAGGTACTAGAGACCTTCCTCCATCCTCCCCATTGCTAGAAGTCGATTGAAACCGAGTGATATCGGCTGTGCTGAAAGATCAAACTCGGAACTGGAAACCGCCGCACCTCGGGCTCTCGTGGACAGCCCAACCTGGGCGTTGTCACGCCCGAGCCAAGGCACCCTTAGACGCGCAGGTGACCGGTGCTGCTCATCCCCGAGCCACAGCTCGAGTGGTTGCTCACCGGCGGCGAATTTCCACTTTTCCCCTTTCTGTGTGCAGAACGACCTTCAGGTACGATTCTGTTTAATTCGTGCTCTAGAAAGGATTAGAGGGCCTCAGGCCACTCCCACACGAGCTAGACACGGTGACGCACAAGTTGCCTTCACAACTCTGGGCCGGAGAACCTCTGCGCCCGGCGTAATTTAAGGTCTACTAATGGCGGAACGAACGGGGGGTATCGGGCGCACGGTGAGGACCTATTTCGGGCCTTCCCCGAGCTGCCTCGAGCTCATGTCGACCTTCTCTGAGGTCCACTGATGCTCCCCGACCGATTTCCCAAGTAGCTGAGGTACTAGGAGAGTCAGCCGACATGGCCGAAGTCGTTCCGATATGGCGGCTCGTCGCCGACCATGCTCCGGCCGTAGTCATGAGCAGCTGACCCTCGGATCATGTTCCCCAAGTAAAAGTAGGCAGGGGCGGCCAGAATCAAGAAGTTTGGAGCTGTACAGCAGCCGGCGGCGAGCTCTCCGGCGAGGTCCCTCAGCGGCGGGGCGCGGGTGTCGCGAGGTTGAAGAAGGGGGTGGACCCCAGCTGTCAGCGGCCGATATTTTGAATCGGGATCCGGCTGCGGCCGGGATCGGATGTGCTGGCACGCAAAATCCTTGTGGGCCGCGGTGTGCCATCGCCTAGGCGTGCGACGCGTGTCCCTGGGCCCGCGCGCGAGTTTAAACTTTTCCCCGATTTTCAGATTTCCTTCAAACTTCAAATCCTTATAACTTTGGCTAGAAAGCTCCAAATTGAGTGAACCAAATTTTGCTGGATTCAGCTCTCTGAGTACTTTCCAGAAAATCAAGTTTCACTTCATGAAATTCCTTATTTTCCCAGAATTAATTCCTCAAAATTTAAACTGTTAGGAATTTTAACTGGAGAATCCTTTAGAGGAAAATCCTGAGATTTTGCTGAGATGTTCACCAAAATATCCTTGAACTACCATAAAAATTTCAGATCCATTTGAGCTCATTTAATCCACCTAATGGTGTGATTAGTAAAACTGTTCCAGAGAAAATAGAAAATGTTCAGAAACATTTTCAGAATTTTCTCTGAAATTGTTTAGCTCATATCTTTAGTTAGAGACTTCCAAATTAAGTTAGACCAACTCCATTAGAACCCTCTGAAAATCTAGTTTTCAGAAAGTCATAGTTTGTTTCATGAAAATCCTTAGAACATCCTAAAAGCCTTCAATTAAGGTCAAGGACATAATTAATTGTGGAGGGCTCAATTGAGCTTTGCTGCAACTAAAACTTGACCAAGTCCCTCTTTAGGTTGTAACCAAGCCACAGTAAAAGTTTCACAGTCATTAGGTCTATATAGAAAAGGTTGTAGACTTCACAACTTCCAACTTAATACAAATGCATTAAATTAATACATGTATTGTTTCTATCATGTAGTCGCTAAGGTCGAGGAGGAACCCGAAGTCCTAGACTTCGTTACTCCGGAGGAACAGCTAGCCTACGACCAAGAGCAGCAAGGCAAGCCCCGGTTTGCATTAACCTTTTTACAAATGTTTATTGTTTTGAGCACATCGTTGAATATTGTTCTTTGCATTAGAGTCTTGATTGGAAACCCAACTGCACAGCCAAGAAAACCATGGGTTGGGTTTAGGATTGCAAACCTCGTTAGCCACTGCATTGCTAGGATAGAGTAGGATTCGGTACAAGTCGAGTAGTTGGAACTACTCGCGAGAATAGGCTAGAGGCACATTGCTCGGGTAGAGATAGCACATGATACACATGGCAAGAAAATGAGACCGAGCGGAGAGTAAGGGCAGCAGGACTTTGGGGCATGTGTGCTGTAGCTCCGCTTGTGTCGGTTGAGGACCGAGCCGTGTGCGGGCCTGTTGAACAAGCTAGAACAGTACCGAAGACCTACCGGCTATATGGGAACCGGGAAACTGATGTAACTCGGGTAGCTGGGTATTGAGGCATTGCCCGTCGTTCAGAGGGTAGGTTGAGAGCTCGAGGTGTAAATCAGCTGGCGGCACAGAGATGCGCGTGCAGGGACCTCTTGCTCGGGACGATGGGACCGGTTCAATATTTGGCTAACGGGTGAAAGGTAGTCGCGTACGGCGTCCGTGATGGTTGTTGTAGGCAACATCGAGTACGGGCGTACGTGACGGGTTGTTCGGGTAACCCTGCAGGTGTAAATCGATTATAATCGCCGTCCCTCGCGGTCAGTGAGTACCACTTGTTCACTGTACCGTGACGTAGAAAGAACAGGCTAGTTACATGTTAAAATGTTGCTGATTGAAAGCTGGACATTGATTGTTAATGATATGCTGTAGCTTAGAGCTAATTAAAGTTCTTTTCCACTTTGGGCAAAGTACATGAGAGAAATGTGTTTCTTGTTTGATTGCGGCTCTCTCATGTACCTTCGCGTAAGGTTCTCCACAACCTGCTGCTAAAACTTGAAAGTAAGGTTCTACTAATTAGGCGAGTCCTTGCAAATGATTTTACCTCATGTAACCCATTACCCTCACGTAGAAGTTCCATGTTTAGGTGAGACGGGTCAGACATGCTGAGCCTTCGTGCTCACTGCTTGTGTTTGAAGCTTTTGCAGGGTTCTATGAGGAAGGGACTCCCGAAGAGGAGACGGAACCCCAGGAGGGGAACCCCGTCGAGTGGGAGTCGTGCACGCCGCAGAGTTAGTGTGCGTGTGTGCTAGCAAGGACACGTTCAAGGGCTGAACGTGCACTTGATGCTTAGTCTACGCCCGCGAGTGTGGACTAAATTTATTTTGATGTAAACATGTTCATAAACTTGTTTATGTAATAAAATTTCCGCTTCCGCTTTGTACCTTTGACGTGTGTTATACGGTGTTGTGCAATGCAACACCCCTCAGCGTGATCCTGGCTCGACAGGACCTTGGGGTCGTGTCACGAAGGGAGCTTGGTCATCTTCGTTGGCGGAAACTCATCGCGCTAGGGGAAAAGCCCCCTACCTGGCGTGCCAAATGTTGAAGTGCGCGATCGACACTTCCCCCGGGCCTGCACTGGGCAGCCCGTGGAGGTTCTTTTTTCGGAGGGGTTAGTTCCTAGCGGAGAGCTTGCGCGGATGGACGAGTTAGTGAGAGCTTGACACAGGAAGTTTTACGTGGTTCAGGCCGCCGGAGCGTAAAACCCTACGTCCACGGCGAGCTATGGAGCTCGCTGTATTGCTTGCTGCTCAGGGCCGGGGGCCTGAGCTCGGGGGTGAGTTACAGCTTGAGAGTGTATGGCTAGCGTATGAGTTGCAGAATGCGAACCCTTGCTATCGACGCCTACCCGAGCCTTTTATAGTCCAAGGCTCGGGCGGCTTACAAGGGAAGCCGGGACCCGACAGGTGGACGCGTGGCGCCTTCGGACCTCTCTCCCGCGGAGGGGGAGGTCCGGCTCCTGCATGCCACGTGGCAGGCCCGGAGCTCACCTCTGAGGAGAGGGAGGTCCGGCCCCGCTGGACGCGTGGCGCCTTCGGACCTCTCTCCCGCGGAGGGGGAGGTCCGGCTCCTGCATGCCACGTGGCGGGCCCGGAGCTCACCTCTGAGGAGAGGGAGGTCCGGCCCCGCTGGACGTGTGGCGTCTTCGGACCTCTCTCCCGCAGAGGGGGAGGTCCGGCTTCTGTATGCCACGTGGCGGGCCCGGAGATCTCCTCTGAGAAGAGGGAAGTCCGGCCCCGCTGGACGCGTGGCGCCTTCGGAGCTCTCCCTGCGGAGAAGGGCGAGCACCTTAGGCATTTTACCCTGTGCGTGGGGGTACCCCATATCTCAGGACCGACAACGTTCATCAGGGAGGATATTGTCTTTCAAGTAGTCCCGGATCTCCGTGATCCATGCATCAGGTCTGAGTTGAGCGTCTGGATCTTGAGCGCTGGGTTGCACGGAGTCCCCAGTGACGCTTACGATCATTGGCGGCGTCCATGGCTGCAGGGCCGCCGGGACCGCCAGCTTTGAGGTGCTGGTCTAGCCCCCTTCGCCTGGCTCGGCGGGCCGGGCTGTGGGCCGCAGCAACGTCCTCTCGAAGACTCCTTCGGGCACAGGGGCTCCGGTGGAGGCCTTCGTTGAGAGGTCGTCAGCTGCGGCATTGCCAGCGCGTGGTACGTGGCGCAGGTCCAAGGCGAGGAAGTCTTTTTCCAACATCTGCACATAGAGCAGATAAGCAGCTAGCTGTGGGTCATTGCAGGAGCATTCACCCTTAACTTGCTTGATAACTAGCTGGGAGTCGCCCTGTGCCAACAACTGGTGAGCGCCTAGAGACAGGGCTGTCTTTAGGCCAAAGATGAGTGCTTCATACTCTGCCATGTTGTTGGTTGCCTTGAAATTGAGACGCACCATATACCCAGACTGCTCCCCCGATGGCATGAGAAGCAGTACGCCAACACCAGCCCTCTGCTTTCGCGAGGAGCCGTTAAAGAAGAGCGTCCAGTAAGGCCCGGTTAAGGCCGGAGCTCGGGGCCCTGGTTCACCGTCTTCATGGCCCCCTGGGTCAGCCTTCGTTGGCGTCCACTCAGCCACAAAGTCAGCCAGTGCTTGGCTCTTGACTGCGTGACGAGGAAGGAAGTCCAGCTCAAACTCCACCAGCTCTGCTGCCCATTTGGCGTCATTGCCAGTCGCGCGTGGGGGCTGTGGAGGACAGCCTTCAGCAGATAGGAGGTGACTACCGAGACCCGGTGGGCTTGGAAGTAGTGGCGGAGCTTCCTGGACGCCACGAGCACTGCATACAGCAGCTTATGGACCTCCAGGTACCTTGTCTTGGCGTCATGGAGGACCTCGCTGATGTAGTAGACAGGCCTCTGGATGGTCCGTACCCTCCCTCCCAGGTCAGAGATATCTTCATCCGTGGCTCAGGCCCGCGGGAGGTGGGTGGGCACGGGGAGGCTGCCGGGAGCTGATACTCTAAGGCTCCCGGGCTGTCTTGGACCTCTGGGAGGTCCCGCTGATTTCACGGGAGCTCCGGGAGGTCCCGTTGGACATCCGGGAGGTTCCGTTGGACCTCCGGGGGGTCCCGTTGCACCTCCGGGAGGTCCTGCTGGTCCTCCCGGAGGTTGTTTTGGGGGTCCGGGGGTCCGTTTTGGACCTCCGGGGGATTGCCTCGGAGACCCGGGGGGTCGTCTTGGACCTTCGGGGTTTCTTGGCGTCTGTCTCCCGATACCGGAGCAGGCTGTGGCGATGAGGGGTCCGGCCGCTCTGCGACGAGGACCATACTCACCACTTCAGCCGTCGCCGCGATGTAGAGCAACAGATGCTCTTCGGGCTCGGGGGCTACCATTATGGGTAGGGTCGTCAGGAGTTGCCTCAGCTCCTGGAGAGCTTCTTCTGCTTCATCGGACCAAGAAAATGGGCCGGATTTGCGCAGGAGCTTAAAGAAGGGGAGCGCTCGCTCTGCTAACCTCGGTATAAACCGACTCAGCGCGGCTAGGCATCCCGTGAGTTTCTGGACTCCTTTGATGCGGGCGGGGGGCCGCCTCTAGTCGATGTCTTTGATCTTCTCTAGATTAGCCTCAATTCCCCGGTGTGAGACCAGGAATCCTAAGAGTTTTCCAGAGGATACACCGAACTCACACTTGTCGGGGTTCAGCTTGGTACGCGTAGAGCGCAGTTTATCGAAGACTAAGGCCAGGTTATCTAGTAGGGATGAACTCAGCCTGACCTTAACAACAATGTCATCGACATACACCTCAACTAAGTCTCTTATCAGCTCCCCGAAGGTTTTGTGCATTGCACGCATGAAGGTAGGGAGAGCGTTCTTTAGGCCATAAGGCATAGAGACATAACAGTACAGACTGTCTACTGTGATGAAGGAGGTGTGCTCTTCATCTTCTCTAGACATAGGGATCTGATGAAAACCCGATTAAGCGTCTAGGAAGCACAGCATATCGCAGCCTGATGTCGAGTCTACTATTTGATCTATTCTAGGGAGAGGGAATGGATCTTTAGGACATGCCTTATTGAGACTGGTGTAGTCGATGCACATCCGGAGCTTCCCACCGGCCTTCGGGACAACAACAGCGTTCGCCAACCACCGGGGGTGATGGACTTCCCGTATGAAGCCAGCGTCCAGCAGCTTCTTGATTTCTTCGTGGATGAAGCTTTGCCGCTCGATGTACTGCTTGCGGGGCTTCTGTTGGACTGGCCGGGCGTCGGGGAAGACCTTTATGTGGTGCTCGATCACCTCCCTAGGGATCCCCGGCATCTGCGACAGCTGCCATGAAACACGTCGACATTGTGCCGGAGGAAGGTGACGAGCACGCCTTCTTATTTGCTATCCAGGCCTCCGGTTACCCGGGTGGTCTGGGTGGCATCGGCACCGATTTGGACGAGCCTCAAGGGGACGTCGCCCTCGTCGACGGGTTGCACACGGGGTGCTGTGGTAGAGGCACGGTGGCGTGCACTCGGGTGGAGCCGGTTTGGTTCTGCACTGCCTGGGGCTGGTGCTCTAGCTGTTGTAAGCGCTTGGAGCTTTCCAAGGCTGACACTGCGGCAGTACGGTCTCCACGAATCCTGAGGACGCCTGTTGGTGTCGGCATCTTCAATATAAGGTAGCTGTAGTCGGCTACTGCCATGAATCGGTACAGGGCTGGCCTGCCAATTATGGCGTTGAAGGGGAGGTCGATCTCCGCCACGTCGAACAGAATGTACTCTGTCCGATAGCTGTCCAGTGTCCCAAAGGTCACCGGGCGGCTGATGTGGCCGTAGGGAACGACCTGTCCCGGCCCTACCCCTGAGAACGGGCTCGATGGGGTGAGCTTGGCCATCGGGATCTGCAGCTTCTGGAATGCTGCGCGACTGATGAGGTTCAGTCCAGCCCCGCCATCCACCAAAAAGTGGTACATCCTCACGTTGGCGATGGTGGGGGCCACCAAGAGCGGTAGTTGGCCGGCCCCAGCCATGTTCCTGGGGCAGTCGGTGGCATCGAAGCTGATGGGGGTTCCCATCCACCTGAGGTGTGGTGTGGCACTCAGGAGGGGAGCCACCGACGCTGCCGCTCGGCGCAAGGTCTTAACCGCGCTTCGGGACGAGGGGTCAGCGGACCCGCCATAGATGATGTAGAGCATCTTCTGGCGCTCGTCATCACTGGAGCTGGAGCTCTCATGATTGCTCACTGCCTTCACGGCGCGCTGAGGCTCCTGGAACTCCACCTGGTGGTCGACGTCGTCTGGGGCGTCGACCTTCTGCTTGCCCTCCCTTTGACGGTAGGGTGGGGCATCAGTTAGAAGCTGCTTCCCTTTCTGGAAGCGCTCCGCGAGCTTCTGGATTTCTCGGCACTCGGCAGCAGTATGGTAACTGGTGCCGTGCACGGGGCATAGCTCGCCCTGGCCCCCGTCTGGAGCCGGTGACTGTCGCGGCCTTTTGTCGGGGCGCGGCCCCCGAGCTCCACTGGGTGCCACTGCTGTGGCAACGGGGGCCGCGGCCGGCGGTCTCATCTTGCCACCGCCCCTGTTCTTGATCTTCCTGCCGCTTCCATAGGAAGCGGCGCAAGATCCTGGCAGTCCCCCTGGCTCGGAGGCTGGTAGTGAGTGCCAGTTCCGCCCTTCGGCTGCTCTGGCGCACTTGTCCGCCAGGCTGAAGAGCTCTGAGACGTCGCGAACCTCTCTAGTCGCGAGCTTCTCGAGCATCTTCTTGTCCCGAACGCTTTGCCGGATCGCCACCACCACAGAAGCGTTCTGGATGTGCCGGATGGTGTTCCACACCTGGGAGAACCGCTGGATGAAGGAGCGTAGCGACTCCACAGGTTGTTGCTGGATGGCATGGAGGTCGAGCTCCGTGCCAGGCCGGGTGTAGGAACTGCCGAAGTTGGCGGTGAACTGCCGGCAGAGCTCTCCCCAGGAAGTTATGGAACCTTGGGGGAGGTTCATGAGCCAAGACCGGGCTGGGCCGGTCAAGGCGACGGGGAAGTAATTTGCCTTGACGGCCTCATCCCCTCCTGCGGCAAGTACGGCGGTGGAGTAGATCTTGAGAAACTCCGCCGGGTTGACGCTGCCGTCGTACTTCTCGGGCAGGTGCGGCCGAAACTTGCGCGGCCACCTCGCGAATCGAAGGTGGGGCGCCCGGGCCGCACATCCTGCCCCTGCTGCTGCAGGCGTTGGTGCCGCGAATGCTTGGTTCGTCGCTGGCACAGTGTACCCCAGTATGGGCAAGGCTGCGCCATAGACCGGGGACGCCGTCTGTAGGGCATATGGCTGTGGCATATGCTGCACGGCATATGCCTGGGGCAGAGATCGCGTGGCGAAGATCTGCTCTTCAGGCTGGGTCTAGGCTGACGCCATGCTGCCGCCAGCCTCTTGGTTGCGACGCCTTTCTTGACGTCGCTCGAGGTACACCCGGGCATCCTGGCCAAGTGGCACTGTTCCAGCTCTGTCCTCAGGTCTGTCGACTGAAGCCTGTTGGAGCTGGAATCCGCCGTCTGTCCATCAACCGTTGGCGTGCGCATCAGCGACACAGCCGGTTGGCCGGAGCGTCGTCCCCGCCGAAGTCGAGGGTTTGTGGCTGCGACGACGAGGCGGTCTACCTCACGAATCCACTGCTGGGTCGCTGCCTGAGGCGCGTCTCCAGCAGGCGGATTGCGCAGTAGCACTCTTGCTGTAGCTAGTGCGCACCCGTGGGGAACGCTCAGTGCCGCAGAAGATCTGATGCTGGTTGGAGCCTGCATTGGCGGAGTCGGCGTTACCGGAGTCGGCTGCTGGCTACCAGCTTGCGCCGACACACTCCGTCCTGAGTGTGTCGACACGTACTCCCCCTGGTCACGGTTCGCCGTGAACGCGGGGGAGGAGAGCTTGCCGCTGAAGGAAGCTTGGTCATCATTGTCGGCAGAAGCTCGTCGCACAAGGGAAAAGCCCCCTACCTGGCGCGCCAAATGTCGAAGTGTGTGGTCGACACTTCCCCCGGATCTGCACTGGGCAGCCCGCGGAGGTTCTTTTTTTGGAGGGGCTAGTCACTTGCGGAGAGCTTGAGCGTAGGGACGAGTTAGGGAGGAGCTTGACACGGCGAGTTTTACGTGGTTCGGGACGCCGGAGCGTAAAACCCTATGTCCACGGTGAGCTGAGGTGCTCGCTGTATTGCTTGTTGCTCAGAACCGGAGTCCTAAGCTTGAGGATGAGTTATGCCTAGGGTATGAGTTGCTGGAGTGCGAACTCAGGGTGCAAATGGCTAGAGTGCGAATCCTTGCTAACGTCGCCTACCCGAGCCTTTTATAGTCCAAGGCTCTCGTGGCTTACAAGGGGGGGCCCGGGACCCGACAGGTGGTCCCGGGGAGATTGCCTGCCGACTATCGTATCGCAGTTATGTTGGTAGTTGTCTCTGGCGAAGGCTTCTGAGTCTTCGTCTTGCCGCCCTGCCCATGCCCGTAGTGGTTGATGACGGCGGCAGCGGCAGGGCATGTCTTGTCGCTGTGTTTATTGGCTGGCAGGTTCTGACACCGTGCGCCCGTCTGTGATGCGACTGGGCGCAACGGCACCTGACAGAGGCGTTCTCCGCGTCTTGGGAAGGCGCGGGCCTTGAATACCTTGTATGGACAAGGTATGGAGCATCTTTACGCCCGCTGCCTACCGCTTGGGGGCAGGCAGCACTGTTCTGCTGGACACATGGCGGGCCCGGAGCCCTCCTCTGAGAAGAGGGAGGTCCGGCCCCAGAGGATACGTGGAGCCTTCGGACCTCTCCCCGGGGAGGGGGAGGTCCGGCTTCTGTTGGCCACGTGGCGGGCCAGGAGCTCTCCTCTGAGGAGAGGGAGATCCGGCCCCGCTGGACACGTGGCGCCTTCGGACCTCTCCCCGGCGGACGGGGGAGGTCCGGCTTATGCAGGCCACGTGGCGAGCCCGGAGCTCTCCTCTGAGGAGAGGGAGGTCCGGCCCCGCTGGACGCGTGGCACCTTCGGAGCTCTCCCTGCAGAGAAGGGTGAGATCCTTAGGCATTTTCCCCTATGTGCGGGGGTACCCCATATCGCGGGTACCGACAGTGGTGGTGTCCACCTGACCACGTAGTCAGTCGGTGCTTGGCTCTTGACTGTCCGACGTTGTCGAAGTGTGTGGTCGACACTTCCCCCGGACCTGCTCTGGGCAGCCCGCGGAGGTTCTTTTTCGGAAGGGCTAGATGCTTGCGGAGAGCTTCAGCGTTAGGGACGAGTGTGGGAGAAGCTTGACACGGCGAGTTTTACGTGGTTCAGGCCGCTGGAGTGTAAAACCCTACGTCCATGGTGAGCAGAGGTGCTCGCTGTATTGCTTGTTGCTCAGAACCGGAGTCCTGAGCTTGAGGGTGAGTAATGTCTAGCGTGCGAGTTCACAGGGTTCAAACCCTTGCTAACGTTGCCTACCCGAGCCTTTTTTGTCCAAGGCTCGAGTGGCTTATAAGGGGGGGCCCGGGACCCGACAGGTGGTCCCAAGGAGATTGTCTGCCGACTACCGAATCTGCAGTTATGCTGGTAGTTGTCTCTAGCGAAGGCTTCCGAGTCTTCGTTCTGCCGCCCTGCCCATGCCGCAAGCTAGTCGTAGTGGTTGATGATGGCAGGGGCGGCAGTTGACGTCTTGTTGCTGTGTTTATTGGCAGGCAGGCTCTGACACGGCGCGCCAGTCTGTGATGTGACTGGGTGCAACGGCACCTTACAGAGGCGTGCTCCGCGTCTCCGCATCTTGGGAAGGCGCGGGCCTTGAATACCTTGTACGGATAAGGCATGGTGTGTCTTTACACCCGCTGCCTACCGCGCGGGAGCAGGCAGCGTCGTCCTGCTGGCCACATGGCGGGCCCGGAGCACTCCTCCGAGAAGAGGGAGGTCCGGCCCCGCGGGACACGTGGAGCCTTCGGAGCTCCCCCCACGGAGGGGGGAGGTCCGGCTTCTGCTGGCCACATGGCCGGCCCGGAGGTCTCCTCTGAGAAGAGGGAGGTCCGGCCCCGCGGGACACGTGGAGCCTTCAGAGCTCCCCCACGGAGGGGGAGGTCTGGCTTCTGCCGGCCACGTGGCGAGTCTGGAGCTCTCCTCTGAGGAGAGGGAGGTCCGGCCCAGCTAGACACGTGGCGCCTTCGGAGCTCTACCCGCGGAGAAGGGCGAGGTCCATAGGCATTTCCCCCTGTGCGCGAGGGTACCCCGTATCGAGGGTACCGACAGTGGCCCCCGGTCCCATCTCGGCGGAGATAGCGAGCCCAAGGTGGGGCCTCCGTCTCTTCTGTTCCACGCACTTTCTCTAAGTCCCGCATTGACCGTTGCCGGAGCACGAACAGTCGCGGGATCGTGGGAGCGTGCGCCCACTTGATGGTTGCTTTTACTGCGGCGGTTCCCAGGGCTGCCACTTCTGCATGTTGCGGCGCTCTTTTCGGGAACCGCCAAAGGGCCTTGCCGTCTCATCTCCTTGGGAGACTGACTTCTTGGCCCACCGCTTCAGCTGGACGACCTGGGTCCACTTGTCATCGGCGCTCGGTCTTGGAGCCAAAGCGGTTGCCCATGCGGCATATTCGAAGAGTTTCGAATCGCTTTGAATCACACCTGGGAAGTTTTTAAAAGGGAATCTTACCTGCATCGCGGCTTCCCTTCGCACTTTCCAGCGCTTGCACCTTCCTTGAACTTTTGCGCCTTTGTCTTCCTGTCATGGATTCCAACCCGCCTCCCCTGCCATGGAATCCAACCCACCTCCAGAGAAGAAACGCGCTCGATCTCCTCCGGTGGCGGCGTCTGTGCCAAGTCAAAGAACCAGGGCGCCTGCACGGCCTGCTTCTGGAGATGGCGCTCCATCCGGTGGCGACGCCAAGAGGTCTCGGGCTCATCATCCTGATGGGACTCCTCTTGAGCGACAACAGGCTGAAGGTTCCCGGGCGTCGCGTCCTCCCACCTCAGGCGGTGGAGTCTCCAAGGAAACTGCTGACGCGCCGAGGAGGGCTTCAGGTGGTGGAGTCTCCAAGGAGAACTTCTATTCATAGCTACTGCTATTTAGGATCCTTAATTTGCTTTGGGATTTTTTTCGGTGGATACTAGACCCTCTAAGGATGATTTGAGCCAAATTTGGAGACATGTCATTGCACAATGTAGTCTTTAAAATTCCTACAAGTACAATGCTTCTCTGAATTTTGAGCCAATTCAGGAGCATTGACATAGCTAATAACGGAAGATCTGATTAGGGTAAGTCTCCATGGTTCTAACAAAATTTGTTTCACCATTTTTGGAGCTACCATCAGAGAGATATGAATTTTTGAAGTTGGACAGGAGTTCTGAAAAGTTTCTGTTTAAGTTGAATTTCCAAATAAAGGCTGAACTTGGGAAGGCAGTTTAGCCTAGCAAATGATCTCCAATGAAGCCCAAATTTTTACTGGAGATCAGTTAACTATGGAAAGGATTTGCTGCCCAAATTTGGGACTATTTCATAAAGAATTGCTCCTGTAATAAATCCCTAAAGGATTTATTAAAACAATTCTACAGAAATTCCTGGGCATTTTCATAGCCTAAAATTGGTTTCTCTGTGAAGTACTCCTCATGAGGATTCCAACAAAATTGGTCTCACTCTTTTTGGAGTTTTCTACACAAAGTTATGGGCTTGCAAAGATCAGCTAATTCCTGGAATTATTTCCCTAATAGAAACTTCAAATAATTGGAACTGGGCCCACTGTTTTAAATCGGACCAGTGAGATTTCGGCAACACTGGGGGCTACGGGGTTATTCCCGCGCAGCCGCACCGGATCCGGCGCCACAAGCCGATCCCCGCGTGTATACGGAGGCTGACCGGTGGGACCCGGCCCTCCTTCGTCTTCCTCGCACTGCCCGCGCCTCCCGTGCCGGCGCACGCCGGCGAGGCTCACCGGGACAGGGTTCCCGTGGTCCAAACTTCATCAAACTCGTCGCCTGTAAGTTCTACACCGTACTGAACACGATGGTGGGGTCAGGAGCCGATGACAACGGCCGGAAAGGTGCTTGCACCGGCGACCATGTCGAACCTTACTTCGGCGACCTCGCTCTCCCTCAACAGTGGGTCTTTCGGGATAGGGTTTGCTCCAAAAGCACCAGTGTCACATGGACAACATCGACCCATGGCTCGCTCTCAAGGAAAACCACCGGAGAGGGGACCTCACCGGCGACCCGAGCCTGCAAAACTCCGGCGGCGACAAAAACTCGGTACCCGGCATCTCTACTTGATCATTTGAGCTGCTAGGACTTCAGGGAGATGCGCAAGCATGTGCTGGAGCTACTCTAAGCTCATCTAGCGCGGAGCTACCCCGAGCACAACGAATTTCTTCGCAGGGTACTCGGGTTCCTAAAGAACCGCCGGCGCCAAACTTCAAAATACTCGGTACCGGAGCTAAGAAGGTAGGAACCAGTGGGAGAGAAAGCAGTAGGGTTCCTCACGCACCTCAGGGACCTTTTGTTTGATCGGCAGAGGCCGTAACTCTGTCGGGCGACGGTGTGGCGCAGAGACGGTCAATACCGGAGCTCCAAAGAGAATTTCAGCTCGTAGGCGCCACCCGCCGGTGCTAGTGTTCACTTGAGGCTTCGGGGAGCAGGAAAGAGACCTGGCGCAATGTTCCCGTGGTTCAGCTGCGCGAGAGGCACGCCGAGCTCGCCGGGCGTCGACGAGCCGAATGGTTCTTCCGCCAGGCGGGGTTCTGAGTTCGCGAGGCTCGAGCAGAGCATGGAGAGGCTACGGGGTAATGGGGATAGGGCAGATACTGCACTCGGCTGCCGCTATAAACGGCCACGCGCGTGAACCGAAGTCAGGGGAAGCAGCTCGGTGTACAACGTCAGGCGACGGGCTGCCCGGGAGCTGGCGCGCGGTGATCACCCGAGGAGGAAAACAGTCGGTTGGTTTGCTTTGGGTGGCTGACAATTGGGCCCCACTATTTCTAATTCTTATCCCATTTTCTCTGATATTTTACCCCCAGCAACTCAACATTTAAGGCTAGACTTTCACACCGAGTTAAGGTTTGAATTTGCTGAATTCATATGGTTTGAATTCTGGTGTGAAATTTGGATGTGGTTTGATCACTTGAATTTGAAAATGAGTTTGAATTCTCCACTTTGTATTGCCTCAAAATATAGCAAACCAGCTCCAAAATTTCCAATTTTTGGCATGGCTGCTCATTCAAAGGTGGAGAACACATTTGTGAAACCCAATTTTCAAATTGAGGGAATTGGAATTTTAAACTGTATTTGAAATTCAGATAAGAGGGCTTCTTCTTTTAAATCCCAAACAAATATTGAAACTCCTCCAAATGAGCTGGAATTTGGAAGGTTGAATATTTGGACTATGAAGATCCAAGTTATGAATTTAGATCTCCATGTTTAGAAGTTTTGGGAAGTCTAAACCCTCACTTTGAACTCACCCCCTTATAATTCAAAGTTTTAATTCCCCTCATTTTTCATAAGTGTATATGAGCAGAATTTTCTTGCTACCACTTTTGGGGATTTTACACAGAGGTGCTCGTTGTATTGCATGAGGCTTAGAACCAGAGTTCTAAGATCGGCGGTGAGTTGAGTGCTCTCTAAGTGTCTGGGAAAAGAGCTGAGCTGCTGAAGTGCGAACCCTTTGCAACGTTGCCTGCCCGGGCATTTTATAGTCCAAGGCTTCGGGCGGCTTACAAGGGGGGCCCGGGACCCGACAGGTGGTCCCGGGGAGATTGCCTGCCATCTACCATATCTTGCAGTAATGCCGGTAGTTGTCACTGGCGAGGGCTTCCGAGTCTCTGCCCTATCGCCCTGCCCACGCCGTAAGCTAGGCGTGGTTGGTGACGGCAGGGGCGGCAGGGGATGTCTTGTCGCTGTGTTTATTGGTGTACAGCCTCTGGCATTGCGTGCCTGTCTTCACGTCTTGGGAAGGCGCATCTTGTCTTGACCGTCACTGGCCACAGTGGCGCCTGGCAGACGTGCGCCGCGTCTCCGCGTCTTGGGAAGGCGCGGGCTTTGAATGTCTTGTATGGCAAGGGCATGGTGCGCCTTTACTCCTGCTGCCTACCGTGTTGGGTCAGCGGCGCTGTTTTGCTACCACGTGGCGGGCCCGGAGCTCTCCTCTGAGGAGAGGGAGGTCTGGCCCTGCAGGACACGTGGAGCCTTCGGAGCTCTCCCCGCGGAGGGGGGAGGTCCTGCCCTCCGGAGATCTCCTCTGAGGAGAGGGAGGTCCGGTCCCGCTGGACACGTGGAGCCTTCGGATCTCTCCCTGCGGAGGGGGGAAGTCTGGCTCTGCTGGCCACGTGGGGGGCCCGGAGCACTCCCCTGAGGAGAGGGAGCTCCGGACCCGCTGGACACGTGGATCCTTTGGAGCTCTCCCTACGGAGAAGGGAGGTCCGGATCAGTCGGCCACGTGGCGGGCCCGGATCTCTCCTGTGAGGAGAGGGAGGTCCAGCCCCGCAGGACACGTGGGACCTTCAGAGCTTGCCCCTGCGGAGGGGGAAAAGTCCTTAGGTGGTTTTCCCCTGTCTGAGGGGGTACCCCATATTGAGGGTACCGACAGTTGTACCCTGACCTCGGAGGGAGCCGGACCCCCAGCGCCGGGCGCACTGAATTGCCCAAGCCCCGTATTCCAGACCAGGACCGTAAGCCAAATAAGACTAAGAGGCAGGGAAGGGAGAGCCCTCAAGGAGAATTACGGTTCCTCTACTTGTGTGCAGGACTTCCTGGCCTTAGATCCCCCGCAGGAGTATGGTAGGTGTGCCCAAACCATTGGCCACACCTACCCGGGGGCCACTACGGGGACCGCACAAGGAAGGACCGGAGCTCCCGACTACTTCAACAGCAAGACACAGGGAACCGGACCTCGCCACCTCCGCAATGGCGGGTTTCGAAGGCCCCACGTGTCTGGCAGGGCCGGAGCACCCCTCTCCTCAGAGAAGAGCTCCGAGCCCGCCACGTGTCCCGCGGAGCCGGACCTCCCTCTCCTCAAAGGAGACCTCCGGGCCCGCCACGTGGCCAGCAGAGCCGGACCTCCCCCCGTCCTCACGGGGTGAGCTCCGGAGACACCTTGGGTCCTTGAGTCAGTAAGGACCTAAGGAAGGTGTCTGTGCAAAACCAAGTTCGGTGGAGACCCCCCCCCCCCCGAAGCCCTTGCGGAGCTAAGGGCTCGGGTAGGCCAAGCCGAGACGAAGAAGATAAAAGACATAGGCACAAAAAACAACAAGAGTCAATTCATTAATCAAGGGCTCAAAGAGCTGGACTACAGACTCAACAAAAAAAAGGCCTTCCGGCTACAGGGGCGACTGCCTAGGAGTCCCCGGACTCCCGCTGGAACCTAGATGCGACGAGAGCGGTGACGTCCCCGACTCCGGCCCTGGCGGCTTCCTCCCGCTCTGCAACGGGGTCCTGTACCACCGGCTCCAGAGAGATGGAGGAATCCAGGCTCCGGAAGCATGCCAGCACGTGCGTGGTGACCTCCTTTACCAAGCTCCGCCCCTCTGCCTTGAGCTCGTCGGCAACCACGGCCTCGATCCTATCCAGCTTGGCGCCGATGGACTCATGTCCCGGAATCGCCTCGGCAACCTCTTGTGCCGGAGCCCCCGTCCTCACAGGGATGAAGCCGAGGGGTACCAGGGCGGACTCTGCCTTGCCGACGAAGTCCCAGACCGCTCGGGCCTCGACGGTACGCGAAGCGCGGAACCCCTCCACCTCCTAGCGAGCCGCCAGCAGAACGTCGGGACGTTCCTCGGCGAACTTCCTCTCCTTCGCCGCAAGGTCCCTGACACGACCCCACGGTCTTGTCGAGCCAGGATCACGCTGAGGGGTGCTACATTGCACAGCACCGAACAACACACATCAAAGGTACAAAGCGGAAGCAAAGTTTTATTACATAAACAGGTTTATGAACAGTTTTACATCAAAATATGTTCAGTCTACACTCACGGGCGTAGACTTAGCATCAAGTTCACGTTCAGCCCGTGAACGTGTCCTTGCTAGCACGCACGCACACTAACACGGCGGCGTGCACGACTCCCACTCGACGGGATTCCCCTCCTGGGGTTCCGTCTCCTCCTCGGGAGTCCCTTCCTCATAGAACCCTGCAAAAGCTTCAAACACAAGCAGTGAGCACAAAGGCTCAGCAAGACTGACCTGTCTCTTATAAACATGAAACTTCTACATGAGGGGTAATGGGTACATAGGTAAAATAAGTTGCAAAGGACTCGTCTAATTAGTGGAACCTTACTTTCATGTTTTAGCAGCAGGTTGTCGAGAACCTTACGCTAAGGCCCATAAGAGAGCCGCAATCAAACAAGAAACGCATTTCTCTCATGTACTTTGCCCAAAGTTGAAAGGAACTTTAATTAGCTCTAAACTACAGCAAATCATTAACAATCATAGTCCATCTTTCAATCAGCAACATTTTAACATGTAACTAGCCTGTTCTTTCTACGTAACAGTACAGTGAACAAGTGGTACTCACTGACCGCGATGGACGGCGATTATAATCAATTTACACCTGCAGGGTTACCCGAACAACCCGTCACGTATGCCCGTACTCGATGTTGCCTACAGCAACCATCACGGACGCCGTACACAACCACCTTTCACCCGTCAGCCAAATGTTGAACCGGTCCAATCGTCCCGAGCAAGAGGTCTCTGCACGCGCATCTCAGTGCCGCCAGCCGATTTACACCTCGAGCTCTCAACCTACCTTCTGAACGACCAGCTGTGCTTCAACACCCAGCTACCCGAGTTACATCGGTTTCCCGGTTCCCATATAGCCGGTAGGTCTTCGGTACTGTTCTAGCTTGTTCAACAGGCCCACACACGGCTCGGTCCTCAATCGACACAAGCGGCGCTATAGCACCCAGGCCCCAAAGTCCTGCTGCCCTTACTCTCCGCTCGGTCTCATTTTTCTTGCCATGTGTATCATGTGCTATCTCTACCCGAGTCGAGTGCCTCTAGCCTATGCTCGCGAGTAGTTCCAACTACTCGACTTGTACCAAATCCTACCCTAACTTAGCTTTGCAGTAGCTAACGGGGTTTGCAATCCTAAACCCAACCCATGGTTTTCTTGGCCATACATTTGGGTTTTCAAATAAGACTCTAATGCAAGAATTAAAAGTACTCAAAGTAGTTATCAAAACAATAAAAACTTGTAAAAAGGTTAATGCAAACCGGAGCTTGCCTTGCTGCTCTTGGTCGTAGGCTAGCTGCTCTTCCGGAGTAACGAAGTCTAGGACTTCGGGTTCCTCCTTGACCTTAGCGACTACATGATATACAAGTATATGTATTAATTTGAATGCATTTAAATTAAATCTAAACTTGTGACATTTATAAGTCTTACTAGACAGACCCAAAGACTGTGAAACTTTTACTGTGGCTTGGTTACAATCTAAACAGAGACTTGGCCAAGTTTTAGTTGCAGCAAAGCTCATGTGAGCCCTCCACAAATAATTATGTACTTGACCTTAATTGGAGGCTTTAGGGTGTTCTAAGGAAGTTCATGAAACAAGCTATGACTTTCTGAAAACTAGATTTTTAGAGGGTTCTAATGGAATTGGTCTCACCTAATTTGAAGGTTCCTAGCTAAAGATATGAGCTAAACAATTTCAGAGAAAATTCTGAAAATGTTTCTGGACATTTTCTATTTTCTCTGGAACAGTTTCATTAATCACACCATTAGGTGGATCAAATGAGCTCAAATGGATCTGAAATTTTTATGGTAGTTCAGGGATATTTTGGTGAACATCCCAGCAAAAGTTTAGAATTTTCTTCCAAAGGATTCTCCAGTTAAAATTCCAAACAGTTTAAATTTTGAGGAATTAATTCAGAAGAAATAAGATTTTCCTGAAGTTTGATTTTCTGGAAAGTACTCAGAGAGCTGAATCCAACAAAAAATTTTTTTCGCTCGGTTTGGAGCTTCCTAGCCAAAGTTATGAGGATTTGAAATTTAAATGAATTCTGAAAATCGGGGAAAAGTTCAAATCTGCCGGTGGGTCCATGGTACACGTGTCGGGTGCTGAGGCGATGACACACCGGGTTCCACGGAGTTTTTGCGCGCCAGCACACCGGATCCGAGCCGCAGACCGATCCCCGATTTAAACACCGAGCCGCTGACACGTGGGCCACCCGGCTTCGTCTTCCTCCCGACGCTCCCTCGCGCACGCGCCGCCTCCCCTCGCCGGAGCAGAACCGCAGCTCACCGGATTGCCGCTGCCTGCCACCGCACGGTCTGAAACTCGCCGCCAGGGGGTTATCGACGTCGAGGATCACGTCTGTGGGGTCAGTTCGAGCTGGCGGTGAGCGGAATTAACCCGGCGACGTGCGGCGGCCTCGGTTGAGGTTCGGCACCGTCGACCGCGGGTTCTAACCTGCCAAGACATCAAACAATCAGTTCTACAGAATCAGTACACCTCTAGGAAGCTTGACAAGGTCTCAAAGGTGTTCAAATATGGCGGCAAGTTGGTCGGCACCGTGTGACCGATCGTGCCTGCCATGAACGTCCTTGATCGAGCTCAAAATTGGTCACTCCTAGTCATTTTATACCACGGATGCTAAAAGGAAAATGATCGCCGGCTAGTCCCAGCGCCTATGTGCAAGATTTGATAACTTAAGAAGGATCATAGAGCAGAAATTCGAAGAAACCGTACTGGAAGCTCGGTTTAAAACCGACGGAGCAAAATCTGGAAATTCGTAGCGGATGCTTCACGGTTTTCTTCAAGACTTGGAGGAGAGCAACACTGTGGCCGCGCGCTCCCGTTGCCGTTCTTGCTGGCCCGTGAAAGCCCCTGTGGAACGCTGTCCACGAGCGCCAGACCTTCGGCTGAGGTTAGGTCGCCGCTGTGGCGATCGTTCTTGGGCAAGGGAGGCCGGAGCTCGGGGTTTTTGGCGTCGGGGAAGCGGAGGTTGACCTCAGGGTGCTGCCTAGCCGCTCGGGGGAGGAGAGGGCATGATGTTTTCACGGTTTCCCGATCCAGCAGAGAGGCGAAGGGCCGAGGAGCTCGGTGTTTACCGGGGAGAAGGAAGCGAGCGATGATCGCTTCGGTGGAGCGCGTGGAGCGCGTTAAGAGGACCCCGGAAACGACCCTGGGCTCACGCGTGGAGGCGGGAAGCAGCTGGTGGCGCCGGCTCTCCTTGAGGGCGCACGAGCAGCCCTCAGTGTTGTTGAACAGACAGAGGCAAAGTCCTCTGCTTCGGTTTCAAGTTTTCAGCAGCCTATGACAGGTGGGTCCCACCCCCATTTTAACCTCTGAGACTAACTCTCTATCACTGTTGTAAACAGTAAGCCCTAAAATGCCCATGGTGATTTGAATTATTCACCACTGAGCTATTTGAATTGATTAGAATTCAAATTGGTTTTGGTTTGACTAAATTTCAGCACATGTTCAGTTTGAAATTCAAATAAAGTTTGAATTTGCTACACTTGGCTCATGTCAAGATCAACTCCAAATGGAGTGAAAATTGGTGTGTGAGCTCACAAAAATGTGCTGAGTAACAATATGCCTCCCACTTTTGAATTCATGGGATAAAAACAGTTTGAATTTGAATTTGAGTTCAAACTACCCTCTTTGTAGCTATACCCAAAAGTACCTCAAAAAGGTTTTGAATTTGGGTGAAACTTGGCATGGACATTCCTAGCAAGGTGTAGGAGTTTTCCAAATGTCCAGCCCCTAAATTATGTATGTGGGAAATACCACTTTTGCATTTGTGAGTTTATTCTCTAATGAGCATGTTGATAATGGTTACTTGCTCTTCAAATGTGTTCATTAACTCTCTTCAAATGAGGTGTGTGTGTGTGGTGATGAACACTTTGAATGTGTCAAAAACTGAGGCCTTTACAGTCCCAGGTGAGCCGCTCCAGCTCTGACGCCCGGGAATCGGCCGCCAGCTCCCGGTCCAGCACCACCTGGCGCTACCGGGAGACCTGCTCCACCCTCTCGGCTAGAGCGGCCTCCCGAAGCTCCAGCTCTTCGGACCAGGCCATCAGGTCGCCCTCGCCATCCTCCAGCCGCTTGGCGACCTTCTTCTCCTCAGCCGCTACGGCGCGCTCCCGATCTGCGACGGTGCATTCACGGCGTGCCAGCTGCAGCCGCAGCTCCTCGTTAGCGTCGGAGCGGGCCTGGACGCTGTCATAGGCTTCGCGGGCCTCCCGCATGATCTGCCGAGTCTCAGCGTCCAGGTGGTCAAAGGCCCTCTTCTGGAGATCGAGGAGCGCCTCCTCGACCTCCCGAGTCTGCAGCTTTAGGAGCCGCCACCAGCCGCGGAGGCGGTCCATCTCATCCGCCAAGACCTCCCAGTCGCGCTCGAGCAAGGCCAGGACCTTCCGGACGCTGGCCTGGGCAAGCTCCAGGGCGTCCGCCAGGTGCAGCGGGGCGGAAGAGGCCGAAGCCTCGCCCCCGACCTCCTCCATCACGTCGTCGTCCCGAGGAGGAGACGCTGGCACCGCAGCGTCCACGGAGACCGCGACATGGCGCTGATCTGGAGAAGCTGGCGCCGGAGGACCTGCGGCCGCTCCTCCCGCCTCGGCACCGGAGGGCTGGGCACCGCTAGCCGGCACCGCCGAGCCCTCGACAGCCGCCGGCTTCCGAGCTGGCGAAGGGGGACGAACTGGTGATGCCGCCGCCGCTGCAGGATCCGGTCCTGCCGGCACAGAAGAAGCCGGTATCGACTTAGGGGCCGGCGAAACCGTCGCAGCTTCTGGACGCTGCGGCACAGATCCTCTGCTAGCTGGAGATGGCCGGGGAACAAAGTCGTTCCCGGCAACCGATGAGTCCCTGCAAGCATGGGGAGCTCTCGGGTTAAGAAAAGAAGAAAAGAATGCAAGTCCTGAAATCCTGTAAGAGCAACACTTACCGAGGGACGTGAACATTCCAACGGGCACGGAGCCCCGGCTTCCGAGCCGGGGCAGAGCCGCCGGAGCCTGCCATCGCCGCCGGGGCCTGCACCGCAGGCACCCAGACCGGCGGAGCAGGGGGTGCTCCCGGAGCCCCCCTAGGAGGCGGAGCAGTAGGGCTTCCACCAGCAGCGCCTCTGGTGCCGCTCGCTGATCCAGACCCTGAAGCCCGGGGCACCTGCGTCCCCGGATGAGTCCTAGTGCTGCTCCCTCCGGTGCCACCGCCTGCCGAGCCTGCAGCCGGGACCCTCGTTGGCCGGGGCGCCTGAGCCCTCGGATCACCCCCGGGCATCGCAGCACCGACGTCCCCCCTTGGAGCTCATCCGCCTGACGAAGGAGGGCGGGACGCCCGGGGCTCCTTGGATTGCCGCTGTCCAAGAGGAGTCCTGTCAGAGCGGAAGACCCGAGGCCTCTTCGGGTAGCCGCCAGACAAACCGACGCCTCCCGAAGGTGGGCGCAGGGGTACCCTGGTCCCCTGGCTCAGCGAAAATGACGCCCTCGGAGGGGACCACGCGCGCTTCTTCTCCGGCAACCCCGAGGCCGGATCCTTCCCCTTCCCCTTGTCGACGGTCCGAGCACCATCGACCTTCGGTGCGGGATGGGCAACAGGCGATGCCTCGCGCTCCCCACCGGAGCGCTCAACCCCGGGGATCGAAATCCCCCGGAAGGCGTCTCCAACCTGACGCACGGCGATCCCGATGTCGTCCAGGTTCAGCATCTTCCACAGCAACTCGGACCTCCACTTCGGCTCCAAGAAGAGTGGGACGCAGGATGCTGCGATGGTGAGGACGCCGCCGTCGATGTGGTCGCCTCTCACCCTTGCCACCATCTCATACAGCAGCTCCTTGGATGGGTCGGAGCCCAGACCCGTCTCCAGCCTGGTGCAGTCGTGCTCGCCAGTGTAGTACCATGCTGGATAACTGCGCTGCTGCAGCGGCGCAACACGGCGTGACAGAAAATCTGTCAGCACCATCAGGGACGTCAGCCCCTGGTTAGCAAGAAACCGGATTCGCTCCAAGACTGGCGCGTACTCCGGCTCCAGCTCTGGGATCTCCTCCCAGAAGCGACGCTCGGTGGTTGGACCGTCAGTTGGCAACTGAAAGCGATCGTGCTTGTCAGTCTTCACGATCACCCAGTCCTCCCTCCAGCCTTCCATCCTCGCCGCGCTGAAAGGCAGAAGGTACCTAGAGACCTTCGGATCCTTGCAGCGGTGCTGGAAGTAGTAGGCGCCCAGCTGGTTCTTCGAGCCGCGCCCGGTTGTCCGCAGCACGAAGAAGTAGTGGAAGAGCGTCACCGAGGTGCGCACTCCCACGATCATTTCTCAGAAGTGCACGACGACGGCGGCCATCGCGAAGGAGTTGGGGGAGAGGTGATGAAACTGGAGACCGTACGTCTCCAGCAACGTCATGAATTAAGGAAGAGATTGGCGGGACGAATCCTGCCAAGGCGTAAGAGGTGAAGAAGACCACCTCCCCCTTATCCAAGAACAGGGGGAGAGATCCCAGCCAGAGGCAGCGCTTCTGCTCCTCTGAGTGCCAGCCTAGCAGCTTACGCACCGGCCTGAGGTCTTTCGTCCGGGCAAGGCTCGGCGGAGGCAAGTTGGAGGCCATCGGCGGCGGAAGCGCAAGACTTGGAAGGCGAAGGCGCAAGAGCTCGAAGAGACAAAGAGGGCTCGGGCGCAGGGAAGTTTGCAAAGGGAAGCCTGCGATGCAGAGGAGATCCCTTTTTAAAACTTCCCTGAAGCAATTCAAAACGGTTCGTATGCGCCGCTCAGAGGAGCCGCCCCAGGTCCAAGCCTTAGCATCGATGACAATTGGACCCAAGCTGTCCAGCAGAAGCGGTGGACCAAGAAGTCAGTTCCCCAGGCAGACGAACCGACGGGACGGTTCGGCGGTCCCCGATAAGGCGCTGCAACGTTCAGTAGTGGCAGCCTTGGGAACCGCCGCAGTAAAAGCAGCCATCAAGCAGGGCACACGCCCCCACGATCCCACGACTGTTCGTGCTCCAAAAACGGTCAAAGCGGGTCTTCGGGATGGTGCATGGGGTAGAAGAGATGGGGGCCCCACCTCGGACTCGTTATCTCCCCCGCGCACAGGGGAAAACCGTCTAAGGACTTTGCCCCCTACGCAGGAGCAAGCTCCGAAGGTCCCACATGTCCTGCGGGGCCAGCACACCCTCTCCTCAGAGGAGAGTTCCGGGCCTGCCACGTGGCCAGCAGAGCCGGACCTCCCTTCTCCGTAGGGACAGCTCCGAGGGCTCCACTTTATCTAGCGGGGCTGGAGCTCCCTCTCCTCAGAGAAGAGCCCCAGGCCCACCACGTTGCCAGTAGAGCCGGACCTTCCCCTCTGAGGGGAGAGCTCCGAAGGCTCCACGTGTCCAGCGGGGCCAGACCTCCCTCTCCTCAGAGGAGAGCTCCGGGCCCACCATGTGGCCAGCAGAGCCGGACCTCCTCCCTTCGTAGGGAGAGCTCCGAAGGCTCCACATGTCCAGCGGGGCCGGAGCTCCCTCTCCTCAGAGGAGAGCCCCGGGCCCGCCACATGGAAAGCAGAGTCGAACCTCCCCCCTCCACGGGGAGAGCTTCGGGCCCGCCACGTGGCAGCAAAACAGCATTGCCCACCTGGCACGGTAGGTAGCCGGAGTAAAGGCGCACCATGCCCTTGCCGTACAAGACATTCAAGATTCACGCCTTCCCAAGACGCGGAGACGTGGCGCACGTCTGCCAGGCGCTACTGTGGCCACTCACGGTCAAGACAAGATGTGCCTTCCCAAGACGTGAAGACAAGCACGCAATGACAGAGGTTGTACACCAATAAACACAGTGACAAGACATCCCCTGCCGCCCCTGCCATCATCAACCGCTACACCTAGCTTGCGGCGTGGGCAGGGCGACAGGGCGGAGACTCGGAAGCCCTCCAGTGACAACTACCGGCATTACTGCGAGATATGGTAGATGGCAGGCAATCTCCCAGGGACCACCTGTCGGGTCTCGGGCCCCCTTGTAAGCCGCCCGAGCCTTGGACTATAAAAGTCCCAGGTAGGCAACATTGCAAGGGATCGGTTCGCACTTTAGCGGTCAGCCCTTGGCACACTTAGCTAGCACTCAACTCATCCTCAAGCTCAGGACTCCGGTTCTGAGCCTCAAGCAATACAACGAGCACCTCTGCTCACCGTGGACATAGGGTATTACACTCCGGCGGCCCGAACCACGTAAAAAACCCTTGTGTTCACCTCTTTCCTTCGTCCAACTACGCTTAAGCTCTCCGTATGGACTAGCCACTCCGAAAAAGAACCTCCGCGGGCTGCCCAGAGCAGGCCCGATGGAAGTGTCGACAGCTACACTTTGACATTGGTAATCATAAATATTGTATGCTTAGGAAACTAGTACCCTCTAACATTTTCTTTTAATGCCATAATAATAAAAGTTACAAAAAATAAATCGTTAGGTTTCTAGAGAGTATGCTAGAAATGAATTGTGTTAATAATATTAATTTCTAAAGTCATGTTTGTGGAAGTGTGTAGCCGACACTTCCCCCGGGCCTGCTCTGGGCAGCCCGCGGAGGTTCTTTTTTGGAGGGGCTAGTCACTCATGGAGGGCTTACGCGTTAGGGACGATGGAGGGAGAATCTTGACACAGGGATTTTAACGTGGTTCAGGCCGCCGGAGCGTAATACCCTACGTCCACGGTGAGCAGAGGTGCTCGTTGTATTGCTTTGTGCTTAGAACCAGAGTCCTGAGCTTGAGGGTAACCTAAGTGCTCGGATGCTAGAGCTAACCCTGCGTGAGAGTGTGAGATGTCGAATGGCTAAAGTGCGAACCCTTCGTGAGAGTGTGTAAGAGGCGAACCCTACGGGAGAGTGGGTCAAATGTCGAACCCCTGCTAACGTTGCCTACCCGAGCCATTTATAGTCCAAGGCTCGGGTGGCTTACAAGGTGGGCCCAGGACCCGGCAGGTGGTCCAGGGGAGATTGCCTGCCATCTACCGTATCCGCAGTTACGCCGGTAGTTGTCTCTGGCGAGGGCTTCAAAGTCTTCATCCTGCCGCCCTGCCCATGCCGCAAGCTAGTCGTAGTGGTTGCCTGGGACGGCAGGGGATGTCTTGTTGCTGTGTTTATTGGCGTGCAGCCTCTGACGCAGCGCGCCAGTCTTCACTGCGATGTGATTGGGCGCAACGGCACAGGCGTGCTCCGCGTCTCCGTGCCTTGGGAAGGCGCGGGTCTTGAATACCTTGTACGGGCAAGGTATGGTGCGTCTTTACTCTTGTTGCCTACCGCGCGGGGGCAGGCAGCGCTGCTCTGCTGGCCACGTGGTGGGCCTGGAGCTCTCTTCTGAGGAGAGGGAGGTCCGGCCCCGCTGGACATATGGATCCTTCGGAGCTCTACCCGCGGAGGGGGGAGGTCCGGCTCTGCTGGCCACGTGGCAGGCCCGGAGCTCTCCTATGAGGAGAGGAGGGTCCGGCCCCACTGGACATGTGGAGCCTCCGGGGCTCTCCCCGCGGAGGGGGGAGGTCCGGCACAGTTGGCCACGCGGCAGGCCCGGAGCTTACCTCTGGGGAGAGGGATGTCCGGCCTTGCTGGACACGTGGCGCCTTAGGAGCTCTCCCTGCGGAGAAGGGCGAGGTCCTTAGGCAGTTTCCCCTGTGCGCGGGGGTACCTCGTATTGACGGTACCGACAGTGGCCCCCAGGCCCATCTTCGGGGAGATAGCGAGCCCGAGGTGAGGCCCCCGTCTCTTCCACTCCGTGCACCTTCTCAAAGACCCGCTTTGACCGTTGCCGGGGCACGATCTGTCGCAGGATCGTGGGAGCGTGTGCCCCACTTGATGGCTGCTTTTAATGCGGCGGTTTCCAAGGCTGCCACTTCTGCACGTCGTAGCACCTTTTCGGGAACCTCCGAAGCGTCTTGCCGGCTCGTCTCCTTGGGAGACTGACTTCTTGGCCCACCTCTTCAGCTGGACAGCTTGGGTCCACTTGTCATCGACGCTTGGTCTTGGAGCTGAAGCGGTTGTCCAAGCGGTGTATTCGAAGAGTTTTGAATCACTTTGAATCGCGCCTGGGAAGTTTAAAAGGGGATCTTACCCGCATCGCGGCTTCCCTTCGCACTTCCCAGCGCTTGCATCTTCCTTGAGCTCTTGCGCCCTTGTCTTCCCTGTGCTTGAGTTTCCATCTGCCATGGCTTCCAACTTGCCTCCGGAGATGAAACGCGCCCGGTCTCCTCCGGCGGCAGCGCTTGCGCCATGTCAGGGATTCAGGGCACCTGCGCGTCCTACTTCTGGAGATGGCGTCTCGTCCGGTGGCGATTCCAAGAGGCCTCGGGCTCATCATCCTGATGGGACTCCTCTCGAGCGGCGACGGACTGAAGGTCCCCGGGCGTCGCGTCCTCCTTCCTCAGGAGGTGGAGCTTCGAGGGGGAGTGCTGGTGCGACGATGCCCAGGGGCGAGTCAAGAACTCAGGCGCCCCGGGCGTCGGGAGCCAGATCGGCGTCTAGGGGGGCTTCAGAAGCATCCCCTGCTCCGCCAGTGCGGGTGACTGCGGGGCAGCCCTCGGCGGCGACGGCGGGCTCTAGTGGACCTACCCCGGCTCGGAAACCGGGGTTCAGAGCCCGTTGGAGCGCTCATGTCCCTCGGTAAGTGTTGCCCTTACCGGGTTCCAGAGCCTGTATACTTTCCCTCTTTTCTTAACTCGGGAGCCTCCCATGTTTGCAGGGACCCCTCGAGTGCCGGTAACATTTCCGTTTTGTGACACCCTCAATTCTGTGGGAAAACCACGGAACCGAGAACTAATGCATATGTGTGCCCAGGATGTTCATCACACATACACATACGTTCCACAAACTGAATTCAGATTATATATTACCACGAATAACAGAGTTTATTACAATACCTCATGAGTCTTGGACTCATGCTCACAGCGGAAGTCCTTATTTAAATGCGGAAGCAAAAACTAATGCGGAAGCAAAACTAAGCAGAAGTGGCTCCATCTCTACTCCCTCCACAGGCAAGGTTGAGAACAGATCACACGCCATAATGTTCCACTTGATCTTCATAATAAGTTTCTCCTGCTGCTGATGAAGAAATAATAATGCAAGGTTGAGTACAATGATGTACTCAGCAAGTGCGGGAATAACACATGATATGCAGCTCATAAACAAGGTAGGTATAAAAAGGCTTATTTGCAGAAAAACAGATTTATAAACCGTGATAAAAAAGCAACTTAGCCTTAGATGAATGTAATCCCAGCATGTATTAAATTACCAACATACCTCCATCGCTTTCCATGTTCCATCCGAACATTAACCAATCTTTTATTCATACTCACGAATATCTCCTCGTATTCGCTACCATCTCACCTCATAAAACAACCACGTCTTACACCGAGACCAATCTCATGTCATGACCCATCAGTCATGCAACCATCTCATCTTCCCGGACTCAACAGATCCAAACAAATAACAATAACCGATAACCATAACCAAGAACCTTCCTAATAACCATTCCAATAACCATTCCAATCTAATCATGGCAGTTTAGCCAGGTGCTCGTGACCGTAAGCTCGGCTATCATGATAGTTTTAATAACTCTGCAGAGTTTGCACCTCTTTACCCACAAGTTTGTGATTTCGTCACCCGTCTGCGACTGCAGAACCTCCATTTTACCAGTACACAACCGTCGGTGTATGGTCAAGAGATCACAAAATAGCCTTTACAAAGGGGTTACTAGATGTATGGACTCACTAAGGTTTCACCGGCAGGCTAGAATCTCCAATTCTCCCACCCACGGGCCCCCTCTTGTGCCATGCAGTTCCCAGGGCAGTCCTCACTCGACTCCCATTCCACGCGCCTTCCACAGTCCATTACACTCTAGCAACTTACCTAATTACTCAGCTAAGCCGCACCCATATTTGGCCTTGTGGTGGCACTGTTATCCTGGCATGTGCATGCATGAACCGGTCCTTAGATCTACGGCAAGTAAAACCACCATCTCATGCTACCTCATTCACAAACCCAGTCTTGCCTAGATCTCCCTCCGATCCATGTTCATTATTAACATCAGTTTCTCATTATCATTACGAGTGCAGTTAGCTAGACACATCTATCTCGCTTCCCAATCCCATAGACTCAGCGAAGCATAAAGCAAAAACCATACCCGACTCATAAACTTCCCTGGCGACAAGGATGGTTTAATCAAAACTAGTAAACTCTTATAAAAGGGTTTCCCATCATGATTGACTCAGCACACACACCTTTTCGCAAAACAAAATAGTTTTACCCAAAACATAGGATCAACATGGTCAAGGAGCACTTGCCTTGTTCTTGCGGTTCCGGTTGTTCTTGATTCTCAAAACCTTGTTGCTGCAGCTCGTCGTAGGCAGCTTCCTGAGCTTGTTCTGCTATGTAGGATTCACGTGCATACCAAATTCACAGCAATAAATATCATGCTCAAACCCTAAACTAGATGCGATGATGCACATGCATGCTATCCTATGATTAGTTTTATTAGATTGATCTGTACTTATTCTTGCATGGTCAGAGGTGTTCGGATCAAGATGAACGTGGCGATGGTCTTGTCTTTTAGATCAAACTGATCATCGAGTGTTCTGCCCACGAAAAGGCTTCTGTTTGAAGAACAGATGCACAATGATGTCGTAAGGTGGTATCAAAATCCTACCTCACGCTCTTTTTGTCTTCGAGGTCCTCCTCAGACCGCTTGGTTTTCCTCCGAGGATCCACCTTGTTGTGCTTCAGCGAGGTTTTGCTCGGCGAGTTAGGGCTAGGGCTCTAAGTCGTCGGCTCAGGAGTTGAAAGAGAAGTTTGTGGTTTCGGCCAGAGGTTTTGGGTTCTATTTATAATCAGGGAGAGAAGAGTCCTAATCTGATTGGATCCCGAATAAGAGTCTTATTCAGATCTTTGTTAGATCCTGACGTCTTATCTTCGGTAACATCGTGGAGTTTGGATCGGTTTTCGTTGCGTACTGGTATCTTTACGCGTAAAAACCGCTCCAGACTCGTTACCTCCGCGGTGATGAGCTCCGGAAGCTCCACGTGTCCTTCCGAGCCTGGTATCTCTTCTCCCTCAGAGACGAGCTCCGGTTGTGCCGCCGGTCACGAGCGAGACCTCCCTCTTCTTCGGAGGTGAGCTCCACGCACGCCATGTGTTGGCGCCGATCTTCCTCTTCTTCTTTCCTCAGGGACATGCCCCGTGGTCGACACGTGTCCAATAGAACAAGATCTCTCGCAGGTGAGCTCCGAGATCGACACGTATCCCGCGTGAATGGTCCTCTGATTTCCGCGAGGACTAACTCCGAGGATGACACGTGTCCTGCGGAAATGCCTTTGCTTCTTTCGCAGAGGCTAGCTCCGTGGGCAACACGTGTCCCACAGGATTGGACCTCTCCCCTTTGGGGAGATGAGTCCCGAGCCTGCCACGTAGCCAGCTTGGCGGCGGCCTCTCCCCACTTCGCAGGGATGAGCTCCGAACACGCCACGTGGCCTGCTGGTCGCGGAAGTTGCCTTCGGTGCTCTCGGAGAGCTTTATCGGCTATCCTTTTGGTACTTGTCTCTGTTTCTACTCTTCTTAAAATGTTTTTCTTCTTCATAAAATATGAACATATGCTGACACCCGAAATGAGGGTGTCACAAATCTACCCCCCTTAAATTGAATCTCGCCCTCGAGATTCGTTAGTAGAAAATAGATGGGGAAATTCTGCCTTGATATCCTCTTCACGTTCCCATGTGGCTTCAGCTTCAGTGTGATGGCTCCATTGTACCTTGCACCATCGAATCACCTTGTTCCGGGTGACCCTTTCCTTTACGTCCAAGATTCGGACAGGGTGTTCTGCGTAAGTCAGGTCCTCTTGAAGTTCAAGTTCTCCCATTGACACTTGTTCCTCTGGTACTCTCAAGCACTTCTTGAGCTGGGATATATGAAACACGTCATGTACGTCGGAGAGGTGGTTTGGGAGCTCTAGTTGGTAGGCTACTTCTCCTCGCTTGTCCAAAATCTTAAATGGTCCGATGTAGCAAGGCGCTAGTTTGCCTTTGACGTTAAAACGTCGTTGGCCTCGGATAGGCGATACTTTAAGGTATACGAAGTCTCCTACTTCAAAGGTCAACTTCCTACGCCTATTGTCCGCATAGCCTTTCTGTCGTGACTGAGCAGCCTTTAAGTTTTCCTGTATTGTTTGGACTTGCTTTTCAGCCTCTTGTAGTACTTCGGGTCCAAACACCTGGTTCTCTCCAGTCTCGTTCCAGAACAGCAGCGTTCTACACCGTCTACCATATAAGACTTCGAAAGGCGACATCTTCAAGCTAGCTTGATAGCTGTTGTTATAGGAGAACTCGGCATACGGTAAACTCCTATCCCAACTACGCCCACGTTTCAAGGCGCAAGCTCTCAACATGTCTTCCAAAATTTGGTTTGTCCTTTCGGTTTGTCCATCTGTTTGTGGGTGATAGGCGGAGCTAAAATCCAGTCGTGTACCCATGGCTTTCTGCAGCTTCCTCCAGAATCTAGAGGTAAACTGAGAACCTCGATCTGAGACTATCCTCTTCGGAACTCCATGACGGCACACGATCTGCTCCATGTACAATTCTGCCAACTGTGTAACATTGTAACTGGTTTTTACCGGAAGAAAATGGGCGGTTTTCGTCAACCGGTCCACAATGACCCAAATGGAGTCGTATCTTGACTGAGTTCGTGGCAATCCGACATTGAAGTCCATACTGATGTCCTCCCATTTCCATTCAGGTATTTTCAAAGGTTGCAACAATCCAGCGGGTTTTTGATGTTCGGCTTTTACCCGTTGGCATGTGTCGCATAGGGCAACGTATTCGGCTATATCCCTCTTCATACAATCCCACCAATAGCAAGTTTTCAAGTCGTTGTACATTTTGGTGCTCCCTGGATGTATGGAATAGGGTGAATCATGTGCCTCCCGTAATATCATGTCGCGAAGGTGTCTTAGGTTTCGCACACAAATCCTTTTTCCTAGCCAAAGCGTACCCTTTTCATCCTCCTTGAATTCCTTCTCTATCCCTTGTCGGATTCTTTCCTTGATCTCCTTGATCTCCTCGTCCGTTGCTTGGCCTTTTCTTATTTCTTGCTCCAATGAGGAGTGGATCTCCATAATTTCCATATTATTCAAGAATTCGAGGTGTAACCGTTCGAACTCCTCACGTAGTTCGAGCGGTAGCTCCCGAACCGTGAGTTGGTGGCATGCTCCTTTTCTGCTCAATGCGTCAGCTACTACATTGGCCTTCCCGGGGTGGTAGTTGATTCCTACATCATACTCCTTATGAGTTCTAACCATCGACGTTGCCTCAAATTCAAGTCCGTTTGTGTAAATATGTACTTGAGGCTTTTATGATCCGTATAGATCTCACATCGATGACCAAGGATATAATGTCTCCAAATCTTCAAGGCATGCACCACTGCTGCTAACTCCAAGTCGTGCGTAGGATAGTTAAGCTCGTGCTTCTTTAATTGTCGTGAGGCATAGGCTACCACTTGTCCTTCCTGCATGAGTACACACCCAAGCCCTTGTCTGGATGCGTCACAATATATGTCAAAGCTCTTGCTTACGTCTGGCAATACCAGAACTGGTGCTGTGGTTAGCCTTTTCTTGAGTTCCTCAAAACTTTCTTGACAGGCTTGTGTCCATTGAAAGATTTTTCCCTTCATTAGCAACTCCGTCATAGGTTTTGCTATTTTAGAGAAGTCTTTAATGAAGCGCCGATAGTATCCTGCCATCCCAAGGAAACTTCGAATATCCCTCATGCTCTTCGGTTGGTCCCACTTCAGAACATCTCTCACCTTTCCAGGATCAACCGATACCCCTTCCTTGGAGATGATGTGGCCTAGGAAGGATATTTCCTTTAGCCAAAATTGACACTTGTCGAGCTTGGCACACAACTGATGCTCGCGCAACTTCTGCAAGGTCAATCTCAGATGTTCTTCATGCTCCTCCTTACTTTTTGAATACACCATAATGTCGTCGATGAAAACCACGACGAACTTGTCTAAGTACTCCATGAAAACCTTGTTCATAAGGTACATGAAGTATGCGGGAGCATTCGTCAATCCAAAAGACATAACGGTATATTCATATGAACCATACCGTGTCCGAAAGGCTGTCTTAGGTATATCGGAGGGCTTAATCTTCAGCTGGAAATATCCCGACCGAAGATCAATCTTGGAGAATACTTGGGCTCCTTTCATTTGATCGAACAGGTCCTCTATACGGGGCAGAGGGTATTTATTCTTGATTGTCACCTCGTTGAGAGACCTGTAGTCCACGCACATTCTGTGGGTTCTGTCCTTCTTGTCCACGAAAAGTACCGGGGCTCCCCATGGTGACGAACTTGGACGGATAAAACCCTTCTCCAACTGTTCTTGAATTTGCTTCTTGAGTTCAACTAACTCGTTGACGGGCATCCTATATGGTCTCTTAGCTATGGGTGCAGTTCCAGGTACCAAATCTATGGCAAACTCGATGTCCCGGTCAGGTGGCATACCTGGAAGTTCTTCCGGGAACACGTCCGAAAGTTCCTGAACCACTGGAATGTTGTCCAATGCTACTCCTTCAACATGGTTCAAATCCGCCCGTTCGGTTGCTTGCTCGGCTGACTCAAACTCGACACGGATACCGTGTTTGTTTGTCAACTGCACGCTTCTCTCAGCGCATTGGGTTACTCCATTGTGCTTGCTTAACCAGTCCATTCCGAGTATGATGTCAATTCCGTGGGAGTCCAAGACAATAAGGTTGGCAAGGAAGTCTACCCCCCTTATTTTAAGGCTTACCTTAGGACATACTATACTAGTCCTCATTTCTCCTCCGGGAGAATTAACTAACACAGCACATTCTAAGTGGGATACGGGTAGATGATGTTTGGCAACATATTTGGATGATATGAAGGAATGTGATGCTCCGGAATCAAATAAAATGGTGGCTGGGTTGGAGTTGGCAAGGAACATACCAATTCCGACGTCCTCAGCCTGCTGTGCTTCTTCAGCAGTGACATGGTTAACGTGGCCACGAGCATAGTTCTGCGGTCCACGGTTCCCTTGGTTGTCCCCTCCGTTTGGTCGCTGGTTCTGCTTGGGCACGTTACCTTGCTGTCCAGGGCCTCTCTTCGGGCACTGGTTAGCGAAGTGGCCTACTTCCCCGCATGCAAAGCATGTCCTGTTGCCTACGGCAGCAGGTACGTTGGGGCGAGGGTTTTGAACAGGAGCGCCATTGTTAGGCCGGGGCGCAGGAGGCATGGGCACACGAGGTGCTGGTGCAACGAACCGTTGCTGTGGTGGCTGACCAGTGCGGTTCGTAGGAGTGGTCGATCCATACTGCGGTGCAGGGGGCATGTATCTAGGTCGTACGTTGCTCCCTTGGGGCTGGTATGGCATCTTCCTTTTGCACTCTCGCTCGATCTCTCGGATCTTGTTTTCCACCACAATAGCCTTATCAACTAGTTTCTGGAAGCTTACGTAGTCATTATTGAGGAGCTGAACTTGGATCTCATTATTCAACCCTCTCATGAACAGGTACTGCTTCCTCTGGTCTGAGTTGACATCTTCGGGGGCATACCGGGACAGTTGTATGAACTTGTTGACATATTCATTCACGCTTTTCTGTCCTTGGTGGAGACCTTCAAACTCCTGCCTCTTGAGCATCATTACGCCAACAGGGATATAGTTGACACGACCCCATTGGTCCTGTCGAGCCAGGATCACGCTGAGGGGTGCTGCGTTGCACAGCACCGTATAACACACGTCAAAGGTACAAAGCGGAAGCGGAAATTTTATTACATAAACAAGTTATGAACATGTTTACATCAAAATAAGTTCAGTCTACACTCGCGGGCGTAGACTAAGCATCAAGTGCACGTTCAGCCCTTGAACGTGCCCTTGCTAGCACACACGCACACTAACTCTGCGGCGTGCACGACTCCCACTCGACGGGGTTCCCCTCCTGGGGTTCCGTCTCCTCTTCGGGAGTCCCTTCCTCATAGAACCCTGCAAAAGCTTCAAACACAAGCAGTGAGCGCGAAGGCTCAGCAAGTCTGACCCGTCTCACCTAAACATGGAACTTCTACATGAGGGTAATGGGTTACATGAGGAAAAAATCATTTGCAAGGACTCGCCTAATTAGTAGAACCTTACTTTCAAGTTTTAGCAGCAGGTTGTGGAGAACCTTACGCTAAGGCACATGAGAGAGCCGCAATCAAACAAGAAACGCATTTCTCTCATGTACTTTGCCCAAAGTTGAAAAGAACTTTAGTTAGCTCTAAGCTACAGCATATCATTAACAATCAATGTCCATCTTTCAATCAGCAACATTTTAACATGTGACTAGCCTGTTCTTTCTACGTCACGGTACAGTGAACAAGTGGTACTCACTGACCGCGAGGGACGGCGATTATAATCGATTTACACCTGCAGGGTTACCCGAACAACCCGTCACGTACGCCCGTACTCGATGTTGCCTACAACAACCATCACGGACATCGTACGCGACTACCTTTCACTCGTCAGGCAAATATTGAACCGGTCCCATCGTCCCGAGCAAGAGGTCTCTGCACGCGCATCTCTGTGCCGCCAGCCGATTTACACCTCGAGCTCTCAACCTACCCTCTGAACGACGGGCAATGCCTCAATACCCAGCTACCCGAGTTACATCAGTTTCCCGGTTCCCATATAGCCGGTAGGTCTTCGGTACTGTTCTAGCTTGTTCAACAGGCCCGCACACGGCTTGGTCCTCAATCGACACAAGCGGAGCTACAGCACACAGGCCCCAAAGTCCTGCTGCCCTTACTCTCCGCTCGGTCTCATTTTCTTGCCATGTGTATCATGTGCTATCTCTACCCGAGCAATATGCCTCTAGCCTATTCTCGCGAGTAGTTCCAACTACTCGACTTGTACTGAATCCTACTCTATCCTAGCAATGCAGTGGCTAACGAGGTTTTCAATCCTAAACCCAACCCATGGTTTTCTTGGCTATGCAGTTGGGTTTCCAATCAAGACTCTAATGCAAAGAACAATATTCAAAGATGTGCTCAAAACAATAAAATTTGTAAAAAGGTTAATGCAAACCGGGGCTTGCCTTGCTGCTCTTGGTCGTAGGATAGCTGTTCCTCCGGAGTAACGAAGTCTAGGACTTCGGGTTCCTCCTCGACCTTAGCGACTACATGATATAAGAAACATATGTATCAATTTACTGCATTTATATTAACTTTGAAGTTGTGAAGCCTATAACCCTTTCTAGACAGACCTAATGACTGTGAAACTTTTACTGTGGCTTGGTTACAACCTAAACAGAGACTTGGTCAAGTTTTAGTTGCAGCAAAGCTCATTTGAGCCCTCCACAATTAATTATGTCCTTCACCTTAATTGGAACTCTTAGGGTGTTCTAGGAATTTTCATGAAACAAACTATGACTTTCTGAAAACTAGATTTTCAGAGGGTTTTAATGGATTTGGTCTCACTTAATTTGGAAGTCCCTAACTAAAGATATGAGCTAAACAATTTCAGAGAAAATTCTGAAAATGTTTCTGAACATTTTCTATTTTCTCTGGAACAGTTTCACTAATCACACCATTAGGTGGATCCGATGAGCTCAAATGGATCTGAAATTTTTATGGTAGTTCAGGGATATTTTGGTGAACATCCCAGCAAAATTTCATGATCTTTCCCCAAACGATTTTCCAGTTAAAATTCCTAACAGTTTAAATTTTGAGGAATTAATTCTGGAGAAATAAGGAATTTCATGAAGTGAAACTTGATTTTCTGGAATGTACTCAGAGAGCTGAATCCAGCAAAATTTGGTTCACTCAATTTGGAGCTTTCTAGCCAAAGTTATGAGGATTTGAAGTTTGAAAGAAATCTGAAAATCGGGGAAAAGTTTAAACTCGCGCGTGGGCCCAGGGGACACGCGTCGCACGCCTAGGCGATGGCACATCGCGGCCCACAAGGATTTTGCGCGCCAGCACACCCGATCCCGGCCGCAGCCGGATCCCGATTCAAAATATCGGCCGCTGACAGCTGGGGTCCACCCCTTCTTCAACCTCGCGACACCCGCGCCCCGCCGCCGAGGGATCTCGCCGGAGAGCTCGCCGCCGGCTGCTGTACAGCTCCAAACTTCTCGATTCTGGTCGCCCCTGCCTACTTTTACTCGGGGAACAGGATTCTAGGGTCAGCTGCTCATGACAATGGCCGGAGCATGGTCGGCGACGAGCCGCCACCTCGGAATGACTTCGGCCATGTCGGCTGACTTCTCTAGCACCTCAGCTACTTGGGAAATCGGTCGGGGAGCATCAGTGGACCTTAGAGAAGGTCGACATGAGCTCGAGGCAGCTCGGGGAAGGCCCGAAATAGGTCCTCACCGTGCGCCCGATGCCGCCCGTTCGTTCCGCCATTAGTAGACCTCAAATTACGCCGGGCACAGAGGTTCTCCGGCCCAGAGTTGTGAAGGCAACTTGTGCGTTACCGTGTCTAGATCGTGTGAGAGCGGCTTGAGGCCCTCTAATCCTTTCTAGAGCACGAATTACACAGAATCGTACCCGAAGGTCGTTCTGCACACAGAAAGGGGAAAAATGGAAATTCGCCGCCGGTGAGCAACCACTCGAGCTGTGGCTCGGGGATGAGCAGCACCGGTCACCCGCGCGTCCAAGGGTGCCTTGGCTCGGGCGTGACAACGCCCTGGTTCGGCTGTCCACGAGAGCCCGAGGTGCGGCGGTTCCAAGTCCCGAATTTGATCTTTCGGCACAGCCGATATCAATCGGTTTCAACCGAATTCTAGCAACGGGAAGGACGGAGGAAGGTCTCTAGTACCTTGCTGGGGCTCTGGAGTGGAAGGAGGGAGCTGCGATCGGCGTCCTCCGATCAAGTCCAAGCTGCGGAAGTTTTCGGCCGGCGCTGAGTTCTTGCGGGGAAGAACGGCGGTACCTCGGCTGAGGAGGGGGCAGGCGCCTTAAGAAGGCTCTGCACCGCCTCATGCCCGCGCGTGGGCAAGCAGCTGGTGGCGCGGCGGCTGGCCTCGGTGGCGATCACCGCTGCGGCTCGGCGACCCGAGTGAAAAAGTCTCAGTCGGTTTGATCTGAGCAGTGGCTGACATGTGGGTCCCACCTCCAGTTTTAACCTCTGAAATTTACTCCTAATCACTGTTGTAAACAGTGAACCCCATACTACCCTTGGCAATTCAAATTATTCACCCATGAGCCATTTGAATTGATCAAAGTTCAAATGAGGTTTGGTTTGAATGAATTTCAGCACAAGTTCAGTTTGAAATTCAAATAAAGTTTGAATTTCTCCCACTTAGCTCATGTCAAGATCAACTCCAAATGGAGTGAAAATTGGTGTGTGAGCTCACAAAAATGTGCTGAGTAAGAATATGCCTTCCACTTTTAAATTCATGGCATAAAAACAGTTTGAATTTCAATAAGGTTTCAAACTGCCCTCTTCCTAACTATACCCAAACTGACCTCAAAAAGGTTTTGAATTTGGGTGAAACTTGGCAGGGACATCCTTAGTAAAGTGTAGGAGTTTTCATATGTCCAGCCCATCTATATCACATGTGGGAAATACCACGTTTGCAATGTGTAAGTTTGTTCTCTAATGAGCATGTTGATAATTGTTACTTGCTCTTCATTCGTGTTCATCATTCTTCCTCAAATGAGGTGTGTGGTGTGGTGATGAACACTGCAAATGTGTGTTAAAAACTGAGGCCCTTACATTCCTCCCCCCTTAAAAGAATCTCGTCCCGAGATTATAAGGTGAAAATGAGAGAGAGGACGGTGGAAAATTACCGGATATGCGACGTGAAAAAGTCGGGGTAGTTAGTGCGAAGGAATTCTTCGCTCTCCCATGTCGCTTCGTCCATGGAGTGATTACTCCATAGAACCTTGTAGAACCACAACGTACGGTTGCGTGTGGTTCGGGCCTTTTCATCAATAATCTGCACCGGTTCCTCCCGATAGGTGAGATCCGGTTGCAGTTCTTCAATGTCTTCCAGCTGAACGGTAGTTGATAGCTTGAGACACTTCCTCAGCTGGGAAATGTGAAAGACGTCGTGCACACCGAAAAGTGCTTCTGGTAATTTCAGCCGGTATGCCACCGATCCACATCTTTCGGTAATCTGGAATGGACCGATGAAGCGGGGTGCTAACTTTCCCCTCACCCCAAATCTGTTTACACCCTTCATTGGAGACACCCGTAGATATACGTGATCCCCAACTTCAAATTGTAATGGGCGCCTTCTCCGGTCCGCATACTGTTTCTGACGGGATTGACGGCTTTTAGGTTCGCTTGAATTAGTCGAACCTTTTCTTCCGCGTTGTTGACAAGGTCAATCCCGAAGGTAACCCTTTCGCCAGACTCACACCAGTTCAATGGTGTGCGGCATTTTCTCCCGTATAGCGCCTTGTAGGGCACCATCTTGATGCTGGCTTGGTACCCATTGCTGTACGAGAACTCGGCTAACGGCAAGTGATCATCCCAATTCTTGCCGTGGTCGATAGCGCAAGCTCATAGCATGTCTTCTAGAATCTGATTTACCCGCTTGGTTTGTCCATCCGTCTGCGGGTGGTAGGCTGAACTACGGATCAGCTTCGTCCCCAAGGCAGCGTGTAGCTGCTCCCAAAAACGGGACACAAATAAAGTGCCCCGGTCCGATATGATGGTACGGGGTACGCCGTATAAGCATAGGATCCGTGAGATGTACAGTTCAGCGTACTTCTTGGCGTTGTAGTTGGTGTTGACCGGGATGAAATGGGCAACTTTGGTGAGCCGATCGACGATCACCCACACAGAATCATGTTTCTGTAAGGTGGTGGGTAAACCAACGACGAAATCCATGCTCACGTCCTCCCACTTCCAGGCAGGAATGCCCAGTGGTTGCAGCAGTCCCGGTTTCCGCATGTGGTCTGCCTTCACCCTTCGACATGTATCACACTCGGACACGTATTTTGCAGTCTCTCGCTTCATCTGTGTACACCAAAACTTTCTTCTGAGTTATTGATACATTTTGTTGCTGCCGGGGTGAATAGAAAATTTTTATAAGTGAGCCTCATCAAAGATTTTCTTCCGTAACTCCGGGTTTCGGGGTACGACGATCCGGTTCTTGAACCATAGGACGCCGTCTCTGTCCTTCCGGAAAAGTTTCAACTCCCAACTGTCTATACGTCTCCGCAAATGTGACATGCCCTTGTCATTCTTCTGGGCTTCCGCTATCTCTTCACGGATGGTGGGGATCAAAGCTAGGTTGTAGAGAGCTCCGTGTGGAATCACATGGAGTGGTGGTTCGCTCTCTTCCAATGGTGTGATGGTCAGATTATTGACGTGTGACTTGCGGCTCAGCGCATCTGCCACAACGTTTGCCTTGCCCGGATCATAATGGATCTCTATCTCGTAATCCTTTATCAGTTTTAACCATCTTCGTTGCCTC
The DNA here is from genome assembly GCA_030760725.1 of Neostapfia colusana. NCBI lineage: Eukaryota > Viridiplantae > Streptophyta > Magnoliopsida > Poales > Poaceae > Neostapfia > Neostapfia colusana. Next base: position 10,108,880 of record JASWHV010000016.1, read on the forward strand.
ATGTTCAGCTCCTTCTGAGTGAATATGTACTTGAGGCTTTTGTGGTCGGTATATAAATGTACGAGGTTACCGAGTAGGTAGTGCCTCCACATTTTTAGTGCAAGTACCACGGCAGCGAGCTCCAAGTCGTGAGTTTGATAATTTTGCTCATGGTTCCTAAGCTGCCGTGATCCATACGCGACCACTCGTCGGTCTTGCATCAGCACACATCTGAGCCCAATGCCGGATGCATCGCAGTACACATCGAACGGTTTTGTTGTGTCTGGCTGCGCCAAAACCAGTGCTGATGTCAGGTGCTTGACTAAAGCCTTGAATGCTGCTTCACATGCAGGACTCCAAACATATTTGGTAGCCTTCTTCAGCAGCTCTGTCATTGGCTTGGCAATCTTCGAGAAGTTCGGAATGAACCTCCGATAATATCCCGCGAGTCCGAGGAAACTCCGTACCTCATGAACAGTTCTCGGGGATTTCCAATTCAGCACTTGCGTGATCTTGCTCGGGTCCACAGCGATACCCTCTGCTGAGATGATATGACCGAGGAAAGGCACTTGCGATATCTAAAACTCGCATTTGCTGAATTTTGCATATAACTTGTGATCACGCAGCCGTTGCAAGACTATACGCAGATGTTTCTTGTGATCTTCCTCCAACTTGGAATATACAAGGATGTCGTCGATGAAGACCACGACAAACTTGTCCAGCTCCGGCATGAACACCGAGTTCATTAAATACATGAAGTGAGCTGGAGCATTGGTGAGGCCGAAGGACATGACCAGGTACTCATAAAGTCCGTACCTTGTCGAGAAAGCTGTCTTTGGAATGTCCTCCGCCCTTATCTTAATCTGATGGTACCCGGATCTTAAATCCATCTTGGAAAAGATCTTTGCTTCGACCAACTGATCAAACAACATGTCGATCCGTGGCAACGGGTACTTGTTCTTGATGGTTACGGCATTTAATGGACGGTAGTCCACGCAAAGCCGCAGCGTCTCATCCTTCTTCTTGACAAATAATGCCGAACAGCCCCATGGCGAGGAGCTCGGCCTAATAAAACCCTTCTCCAGAAGGTCCGTGAGCTGAGTCTTCAGTTCAGCCAACTCCTTGGGCGCCATCTTGTACGGCCTTCGGGATATTGGCATGGTTCCTGGTGTAAGTTCAATCTTGAACTCCACCTCTCTATCGGGTGGCATTCCCGGTAAATCATCCGGGAATACATCAGGAAACTCCCGGACCACTGGAATGTCTTCCTCTCACCGTGACGGTGAATGGCACCCAACCGGGTGGCGTAGGTCCTGCAGGAACCTCGACATGGATCGTCCACGTCTTGTTCCCCTCTTCGCCTTCTTCCTTGGCGAAGTATTGCGGCATCTGGTTGTACCCGAAATATTGGAGCATTTGCCACAATGCTTCCGGGTAGCCGCTACGGTCAGAACAGTGGGAAGCCACCCACCCGTTCTCCAACTGTTTATCTGCTGCCATCTGTAAAAATATATTTGAGAATTGTCAAATATTTATTTAAACAGTAAACCCCTGAGTTATAACATAAAACATGTCATTGAACCCATAAAACTTGGAAACATAGTTCAAATTTTAAACAAATTTGACTGCTAATCTGCTGTTCCCATGACAGCCTTGACCAGTTTCCATATCAACCTGATTTAGGCCATGTTAAAGGCAAACCAATTCTGAAGCTCAACATCAAAGTTAAAGTTAACTTCAATAGCTTTCCAGAAAGTATTTGGTTAGCCTAAGATCTGTCCTGGTTCAAAAGGTATGAGATGTCAAAGTTAACAGAATTTCTGGAATCAATTGGACAGCACCTCCCTGCTTTAGGTACTGAATTGATCCAAGAATCCCAGTTAATTATGTTCCCAATCTGACAAAACTTTCTGTTACAAAGTCGTAACCCATCTCATAAGCTTTCCATAAGTACCTCATTTCCTATTTTTGGATTTTTAAGCAGGAAGTTATGCTTAATTTACAGAGAGTTTACAGAGAGTCTTTGCTCTGTCCTGTTTTCTGGACAGTTTCAACTCTACTGCATTTTTCGAGTGGTTAAGGGATGAAACACCTCTGGACCTCAACAGAAGAGTTGTAAAGCTCTTCCAACGCTTTCCAGAAATGTATCATACGACCCCAACCTCGAAAGAACTCAACCTCTAACCTCTGATTAACTTCAGCCTTGATTCAGCTGAAAACAGAGTGCTCTGTCCTTAACATCCTATAAGTTGAAAGCTTGTTAACTTTGAATATCCTGTTCAAGGGAAGGAGTTACATCAAGTTTTACTACTTTGGATTAAAACCTTCCAGTTTTTACAATGAAGTTGTTTATTTAGTTGGGTGTGACGTCGATGCGTCACCAGATTTTGTCGGTACTACGTCCTCAAAGAAAAACCTATACCGGACTTAGCCGGCTTCGTTATTTCAGTGGCACTAAACGTCACTCGCACACGGATGCTACACGTCTACCGTTTCGTGGTCAGGCTACCTGCAGAAACTCAAACAATCATCAGACTCGGCTGCACACCGAGCCCGGAATCCATACAGTTCGTACAACCGGCCGTCATCACTCGCCCGGATGTTCTCAAGCCAACCACGCCTTGAGTTACGTGTTCACGTTTCAGACCACGTGACGGGGTCTCCCAAGTTGCACCATGCACGCCAGGGACAGACGTTGCTCGAATACCCCAAACGACATGAAGAGTCGTAGAGGATATCAAAGCGGGTCGGGTTACCTGCCACCCGTGGGGCTCCACCCTTCAGCTTGTGCGCACTGGTGGACAGCGCTTACGTGTACCCCCCAAGACATGAACGTCCCGAGATGCACGATTTTATGACATAACAAATAGGTTAATATGCCACTTTCTATATACTAATAACATCCTTATACGGGCTACTAACTCGTTCCTCACTGGATTTTTGAAAAAGAAGACCTTTGTACTGTGTTAAACCTCAAGCGAGCTCTGATACCACGCTGACACGACCCCATTGGTCCTGTCGAGCCAGGATCACGCTGAGGGGTGCTGTGTTGCACAGCACCATATAACACACGTCAAAGGTACAAAGCGGAAGCGGAAATTTTATTACATAAACAAGTTATGAACATGTTTACATCAAAATAAGTTCAGTCTACACTCGCGGGCGTAGACTAAGCATCAAGTGCACGTTCAGCCCTTGAACGTGCCCTTGCTAGCACACACGCACACTAACTCTGCGGCGTGCACGACTCCCACTCGACGGGGTTCCCCTCCTGGGGTTCTGTCTCCTCTTCGGGAGTCCCTTCCTCATAGAACCCTGCAAAAGCTTCAAACACAAGCAGTGAGCGCGAAGGCTCAGCAAGTCTGACCCGTCTCACCTAAACATGGAACTTCTACATGAGGGTAATGGGTTACATGAGGAAAAAATCATTTGCAAGGACTCGCCTAATTAGTAGAACCTTACTTTCAAGTTTTAGCAGCAGGTTGTGGAGAACCTTACACTAAGGCACATGAGAGAGCCTCAATCAAACAAGAAACGCATTTCTCTCATGTACTTTGCCCAAAGTTGAAAAGAACTTTAGTTAGCTCTAAGCTACAGCATATCATTAACAATCAATGTCCATCTTTCAATCAGCAACATTTTAACATGTGACTAGCCTGTTCTTTCTACGTCACGGTACAGTGAACAAGTGGTACTCACTGACCGCGAGGGACGGTGATTATAATCGATTTACACCTGCAGGGTTACCCGAACAACCCGTCACGTACGCCCGTACTCGATGTTGCCTACAACAACCATCACGGACGTCGTACGCGACTACCTTTCACTCGTCAGCCAAATATTGAAACGGTCCCATCGTCCCGAGCAAGAGGTCTCTGCACGCGCATCTCTGTGCCGCCAGCCGATTTACACCTCGAGCTCTCAATCTACCCTCTGAACGACGGGCAATGCCTCAATACCCAGCTACCCGAGTTACATCAGTTTCCCGGATCCCATATAGCCGGTAGGTCTTCGGTACTGTTCTAGCTTGTTCAACAGGCCCGCACACGGCTCGGTCCTCAATCGACACAAGCGGAGCTACAGCACACAGGCCCCAGAGTCCTGCTGCCCTTACTCTCCGCTCGGTCTCATTTTCTTGCCATGTGTATCATGTGCTATCTCTAACCGAGCAATGTGCCTCTAGCCTATTCTCGCGAGTAGTTCCAACTACTCGACTTGTACCGAATCCTACTCTATCCTAGCAATGCAGTGGCTAACAAGGTTTTCAATCCTAAACCCAACCCATGGTTTTCTTGGCTATGCAGTTGGGTTTCCAATCAAGACTCTAATGCAAAGAACAATATTCAAAGATGTGCTCAAAACAATAAACATTTGTAAAAAGGTTAATGAAAACCGGGTCTTGCCTTGCTGCTCTTGGTCGTAGGCTAGCTGTTCCTCCAGAGTAACGAAGTCTAGGACTTCGGGTTCCTCCTCGACCTTAGCGACTACATGATATAAGAAACATATGTATCAATTTACTGCATTTATATAAACTTTGAAGTTGTGAAACCTATAACCCTTGCTAGACAGACCTAATGACTGTGAAACTTTTACTGTGGCTTGGTTACAACCTAAACAGAGACTTGGTCAAGTATTAGTTGCAGCAAAGCTCATTTGAGCCCTCCACAATTAATTATGTCCTTCACCTTAATTGGAACTCTTAGGGTGTTCTAGGAATTTTCATGAAACAAACTATGACTTTCTGAAATCTAGATTTTCAGAGGGTTCTAATGGATTTGGTCTCACTTAATTTGGAAGTCCCTAACTAAAGATATGAGCTAAACAATTTCAGAGAAAATTCTGAAAATGTTTCTGAACATTTTCTATTTTCTCTGGAACAGTTTCACTAATCACACCATTAGGTGGATCAGATGAGCTCAAATGGATCTGAAATTTTTATGGTAGTTCAGGGATATTTTGGTGAACATACCAGAAAAATTTCAGGATCTTCCCCCTAAGGATTTTCCAGTTAAAATTCCTAAGACTTTAAACTTTGAGAAATTAATTCTGGATAAATAAGGAATTTAATGAAGTGAAACTTGATTTTCTGGAAAGTACTCAGAGAGCTGAATCCAGCAAAATTTGGTTCACTCAATTTGGAGCTTTCTAGCCAAAGTTATGAGGATTTGAAGTTTGAAGGAAATCTGAAAATCGGGGAAAAGTTTAAACTAGCGCGTGGGCCAAGGGGACACGCGTCGCACGCCGAGGCGATGGCACATCGCGGCCCACAAGGATTTTGCGCGCCATCACACCCGATCCCGGCCGCAGCCGGATCCCGATTCAAAATATCGGCCGCTGACAGCTGGGGTTCACCCCTTCTTCAACCTCGTGACACCCGCGCCCCGCCGCCGAGGGATCTCGCCGGAGAGCTCGCCGCCGGCTGCTGTACAGCTCCAAACTTCTCGATTCTGGCCGCCCCTGCCTACTTTTACTCGGGGAACAGGATTCTAGGGTCAGCTGCTCATGACAATGGCCGGAGCATGGTCGGCGACGAGCCGCCACCTCGGAATGACTTCGGCCATGTCGGCTGACTTCTCTAGCACCTCAGCTACTTGGGAAATCGGTCGGGGAGCATCAGTGGACCTTAGAGAAGGTCGACATGAGCTCGAGGCAGCTCGGGGAAGGCCCGAAATAGGTCCTCACCGTGCGCCCGATGCCGCCCATTCGTTCCGCCATTAGTAGACCTCAAATTACGCCGGGCACAGAGGTTCTCCAGCCCAGAGTTGTGAAGGCAACTTGTGCGTTACCGTGTCTAGATCGTGTGAGAGCGGCTTGAGGCCCTCTAATCCTTTCTAGAGCATGAATTACACAGAATCGTACCCGAAGGTCGTTCTGCACACAGAAAGGGGAAAAATGGAAATTTGCCGCCGGTGAGCAACCACTCGAGCTGTGGCTCGGGGATGAGCAGCACCGGTCACCCGCGCGTCCAAGGGTGCCTTGGCTCGGGCGTGACAACGCCCTGGTTGGGCTGTCCACGAGAGCCCGAGGTGCGGCGGTTCCAAGTCCCGAATTTGATCTTTCGGCACAGCCGATATCAATCGGTTTCAACCGAATTCTAGCAACGGGAAGGACGGAGGAAGGTCTCTATTACCTTGCTGGGGCTCTGGAGTGGAAGGAGGGAGCTGCGATCAGCGTCCTCCGATCAAGTCCGAGCTGCGGAAGTTTTCGGCCGGCGCTGAGTTCTTGCGGGGAAGAACGGCGGTACCTCGGCCGAGGAGGGGGCAGGCGCCTTAAGAAGGCTCTGCACCGCCTCATGCCCGCGCGTGGGCAAGCAGCTGGTGGCGCGGCGGCTGGCCTCGGTGGCGATCACCGCTGCGGCTCGGCGACCCGAGTGAAAAAGTCTCAGTCGGTTTGATCTGAGCAGTGGCTGACATGTGGGTCCCACCTCCAGTTTTAACCTCTGAAATTTACTCCTAATCACTGTTGTAAACAGTGAACCCCATACTACCCTTGGCAATTCAAATTATTCACCCATGAGCCATTTGAATTGATCAAAGTTCAAATGAGGTTTGGTTTGAATGAATTTCAGCACAAGTTCAGTTTGAAATTCAAATAAAGTTTGAATTTCTCCCACTTAGCTCATGTCAAGATCAACTCGAAATGGAGTGAAAATTGGTGTGTGAGCTCACAAAAATGTGCTGAGTAAGAATATGCCTTCCACTTTTAAATTCATGGGATAAAAACAGTTTGAATTTCAATAAGGTTTCAAACTGCCCTCTTCCTAACTATACCCAAACTGACCTCAAAAAGGTTTTGAATTTGGGTGAAACTTATCAGGGACATCCTTAGTAAAGTGTAGGAGTTTTCATATGTCCAGCCCATCTATATCACATGTGGGAAATACCACATTTGCAATGTGTAAGTTTGTTCTCTAATGAGCATGTTGATAATTGTTACTTGCTCTTCATTTGTGTTCATCATTCTTCCTCAAATGAGGTGTGTGGTGTGGTGATGAACACTGCAAATGTGTGTCAAAAACTGAGGCCCTTACAATAGTGGGAGCGGAAACTTTCCTTGAACTCAGTCCAAGTGATTGTCTCCGGGTTGGCATGGGCGTTGCTCAAGGCATCCCACCAGTCAGCAGCTGCTCCCATCAGTTGGTGCGACGCAAAGAGAACCTTCTCTCGGTCGTTGCACTGAACAATGCAAGCTTCTTCTCCATGGATTTCAACCAATCATCGGCCTCCATTGGATCGCTTGCTTGAGCAAAGGTGGGTGGTCGAGTCCTCATGAACTATCCCAACCTGTTATGAGCCGGCGGTGGTGGTGGCGGTGCTGCCGGAACGGGGTGTTGGTTGGCCTGCAACTGACCCAAAGTTTGGATCATGGTTTGCATAAGCTGGTTTTGCATGGCCATCAACCTTTCTAGGTTGTTTTTGCCAGCTTCAGGGTTAGCAGGAACTTCCTCGTGGTCATCTTCCTGGACGTTCCTTCGGCTGGCGTTTCCTCTCACCATCTGTGAGAGAGAACGAAATAGAATAGAAGGTTAGATAGGTCCTTTCAACTATATGCATCAAGGTGAGTTGGACTATCTATATTAGTCCTTATGAGGATGTGATCAAGTGCCGAAGCATTTCACTCCTCTTTCTTCTTACGTGTGGATATGGGCAACGTTGTTGAGACGTCCCACAACTCACACTAAGCACATATTCACAAATAATCATTACAAGGGCCCACTCAACTCCTATTCAAGGATGGTTTCCTATATCAAGGTGGTTTTAAAGGTCAATCTAGGCTATTCACCTTAGGATGCTTCCTTTGGTCAGCGTGGCTTAGCTACCTGTGACTCCTATTTAGGGTGTAACTTGCTGTTAACCCGTGGCCCTAATATCAATCTAAGGTTTCTACCTAGGCGTGTAACCTACTGTCAACCCGTGGCTCTGATACCAATCTGTGACACCCTCAATTCTGTGGGAAAACCACGGAACCGAGAACTAATGCATATGTGTGCCCAGGATGTTCATCACACATACACATATGTTCCAGAAACTGAATTCAGATTATATATTACCACGAATAACAGAGTTTATTACAATACCTCATGAGTCTTGGACTCATGCTCACAGCGGAAGTCCTTATTTAAATGCGGAAGCAAAAACTAATGCGGAAGCAAAACAAAGCAGAAGTGCCTCCATCTCTACTCCCTCCACAGGCAAGGTTGAGAACAGATCACACGCCATAATGTTCCACTTGATCTTCATAATAGGTTTCTCCTGCTGCTGATGAAGAAATAATAATGCAAGGTTGAGTACAATGATGTACTCAGCAAGTGCGGGAATAACACATGATATGCAGCTCATAAACAAGGTAGATATAAAAAGGCTTATTTGCAGAAAAACAGATTTATAAACCGTGATAAAACAGCAACTTAGCCTTAGATGAATGTAATCCCAGCATGTATTAAATTACCAACATACCTCCATCGCTTTCCATGTTCCATCCGAACATTAACCAATCTTTTACTCATACTCACAAATACCTCCTCGTATTCACTACCATCTCACCTCATAAAACAACCACGTCTCACACCGAGACCAATCTCATGTCATGACCCATCAGTCATGCAACCATCTCATCTTCCCGGACTCAACAGTTCCAAACCAATAACCATAACCGATAACCATAACCAAGAACCTTCCCAATAACCATTCCAATAACCATTCCAATCTAATCATGGCAGTTTAGCCAGGTGCTCGTGACCGTAAGCTCGGCTATCATGATAGTTTTAATAACTCTGCAGAGTTTGCACCTCTTTACCCACAAGTTTGTGATTTCGTCACCCGTCGGCGACTGCAGAACCTCCATTTTACCAGTACACAACCGTCGGTGTATGGTCAAGAGATCACAAAATAGCCTTTACAAAGTGGTTACTAGATGTATGGACTCACTAAGGTTTCACCGGCAGGCTAGAATCTCCAATTCTCCCACCCACGGGCCCCCTATTGTGCCATGCAGTTCCCAGGGCAGTCCTAACTCGACTCCCATTCCCCGCGCCTTCCACAGTCCATAACACTCTAGCAACTTACCTAATTACTCAGCTAAGCCGCACCCATATTTGGCCTTGTGGTGGCACTGTTATCCTGGCATGTGCATGCATGAACCGGTCCTTAGATCTACGGCAAGTAAAACCACCATCTCATGCTACCTCATTCAAAAACCAAGTCTTGCCTAGATCTCCCTCCGATCCATGTTCATTATTAACATCAGTTTCTCATTATCATTACGAGTGCAGTTAGCTAGACACATCTATCTCGCTTCCCAATCCCATAGACTCAGCGAAGCATAAAGCAAAAACCATACCCGACTCATATACTTCCCTGGCGACAAGGATGGTTTAATCAAAACTAGTAAACTCCTATAAAAGGGTTTCCCATCATGATTGACTCAGCACACACACCTTTTCGCAAAACAAAATAGTTTTACCCAAAACATAGGATCAACATGGTCAAGGAGCACTTGCCTTGTTCTTGCGGTTCCAGTTGTTCTTGATTCTCAAAACCTTGTTGCTGCAGCTCGTCGTAGGCAGCTTCCTGAGCTTGTTCTGCTATGTAGGATTCACGTGCATACCAAATTCACAGCAATCAATATCATGCTCAAACCCTAAACTAGATGCGATGATGCACATGCATGCTATCTTATGATTAGTTTTATTAGATTGATCTGTACTTATTCTTGCATGGCTTGCATGGTCAGAGGTGTTCGGATCAAAGATGAACGTGGCGATGGTCTTGTCTTTTAGATCAAACTGATCATCGAGTGTTCTGCCCACGAAAAGGCTTCTGTTTGAAGAACAGATGCACAATGATGTCGTAAGGTGGTATCAAAATCCTACCTCACGCTCTTTTTGTCTTCGAGGTCCTCCTCAGACCGCTTGGTTTTCCTCCGAGGATCCCCCTTGTTGTGCTTCAGCGAGGTTTTGCTCGGCGAGTTAGGGCTAGGGCTCTAAGTCGTCGGCTCAGGAGTTGAAAGAGAAGTTTGTGGTTTCGGCCAGAGGTTTTGGGTTCTATTTATAATCGGGGAGAGAAGAGTCCTAATCTGATTGGATCCCGAATAAGAGTCTTATTCAGATCTTTGTTAGATCCTGACGTCTTATCTTCGGTAACATCGTGGAGTTTGGATCGGTTTTCATTGCGTACTGGTATCTTTACGCGTAAAAACCGCTCCAGACTCGTTACCTCCGCGGTGATGAGCTCCGGAAGCTCCACGTGTCCTTCCGAGCCTGGTATCTCTTCTTCCTCAGAGACGAGCTCCGGTTGTGCCGCGTGTCACGAGCGAGACCTCCCTCTTCTTCGGAGGTGAGCTCCACGCACGCCACGTGTTGGCGCCGGTCTTCCTCTTCTTCTTTCCTCAGGGACATGCCCCGTGGTCGACACGTGTCTAATAGAACAAGATCTCTCACAGGTGAGCTCCGAGATCGACACGTATCCCGCGCGGATGGTCCTCTGATTTCCGCGAGGACTAACTCCGAGGATGACACGTGTCCTGCGGAAATGCCTTTGCTTCTTTCGCAGAGGCTAGCTCCGTGGGCAACACGTGTCCCACAGGATCGGACCTCTCCCCTTTGCGGAGATGAGTCCCGAGCCTGCCACGTAGCCAGCTTGGCGGCGGCCTCTCCCCACTTCGCAGGGATGAGCTCCGATCACGCCACGTGGCCTGCTGGCCGCGGAAGTTGCCTTCGGTGCTCTCGGAGAGCTTTATCGGCTATCCTTTTGGTACTTGTCTCTGTTTCTACTCTTCTTAAAATGTTTTTCTTCTTCATAAAATATGAACATATGCTGACACCCGAAATGAGGGTGTCACACGTTTCCCGTCCATCCCCGACTGACGGGGGATCTGCGCCGCAGCGCCCGGAAGCTGAAACGGTCGCAGTGGCCCCCAAGCTGGCGCAGGCTCCTTCTGCACCGGTCAGCCCGGCTCCTGCGGCAGTGGCGATACCTCCCGTTCATCCCCCTTCACCAGCTCAGGAGCCGTCTGTTGCTGAAGGTTCGGCGGGACTGGCTGGCGGTGCGGTAGCAATAGAACGGGGAAAGTATACAGAAAAGACAGTTCTGTCCCACCTCCTGTTGTCGAAGTGGGAGAAGCTGCCTCAGGCCCTACGGTGGGCAGCGAACCGGGGTGCACCGGGAGCGAGCCTGCCCCAGTGCCAGCTTCTCCTGATCAGCGCCTTATCCCGGTTGCCGGAGCGTCAACTTCTCCTGAAGACGACGTGATGGAGGAAGTCGGGGGCGCGGCTTCAGCCTCTACCGCCCCGCTGCCCCTGGCAGACGCCCTCGAGCTCGCCCAGACGAGCATCCGGCAGGTTCTGGCCACGCTCGGTTGCGAGCGGGAGGGGCAGGCAGAAGAGAGGGATCGCCTTCTCACCTGGGGGCGCCTCTTGAAGGAGCGGACCGAGGAGGTCAGGGAGGAGCTTTACTCGAGGCGGGCATCACTCGATGTCATGGAGGCGCTCCTTGACCGCCAGAAGAGAGCCGTTGACCGCCTGGACTCCGAGACTCGGCGGCTCCACCGGGAGGCCCGCGAGTCTCACGCTCAGGCCGATGAGCATCTTTCTGCTTTGGAGGGGCTGCTTCTGAAGCTAGAGTGCCGTGAGCGCGCCATAGCGGACCAGGAGCGCACTGCAGCGGCTGAGGCAGAGAAGGTCGCCGCACGGCTGGCGGCAGGCGAGGGCGACCTGAGGGCCCGAGCTAAGGAGCTGGAGACCCGGAAGGCAGACCTGGTCGCGAGGGAGGGGCAGGTCTCCCGGGAGCGCCAGGCGGTCCTAGATCGGGTGCTGGCAACCGACTTCGGGCTTCGGAGTTGGAGCGGCTCGCCCAGAGTCTCCAGCTTTGGGAAAGCTCTCTGGCAGCAAAGGAGAAGGAATTCTCCAAGGGGGGCCTCGACGCCTTGCTGGCGGCCCGCCGCGAGATGGAGGAGCTCCTGGCCTCGCGGTCCTCCGATGCCCGGGCGGTCTCGAGCTTCGTAGACCAGGCAGGGTCCGCCCTGGTCCCCCTTGGCTTCAGCCCGGTGAGGGCAGCGGCCCCGGCGCAGAAGGTGGCCGAGCTGATCCCCGCACTCGAGTCTATCGGCGCCAAGCTGAACAGGCTTCAAGCGGTGGTCGCCGGTGAGCTCGAGGCAGAGGGACGGGGCCTGGCGATGGAGGTTGCTACGCACGTGCTGGTGTGCTTCCGGAGCCGGGATCCCTCCTTCTCACTGGAGCCAGCGAGGCAGGGCCCCGCCGCGGAGCGGGAGGAAGCCGCCATGGCTGAAGTCGGGGGTGTGGCCGCCCTTGTAGCCTCTAGGTTCCGGCGTGAGCCAGGAGAATCCTAGGGCTTGTATCTTTTCTTTTTCTTTTGTCAAGTCTGTAGTCTAGCTCGTGGTGCCTCGAATGAATAGACTCATGTTGTTTTCTGTGTCTACGTACTTTTATCTTCTCCTTGGTTTGGCCTGGCCGAGTCCTTAGCTCCGCAAGGTACTTAGAGGTCTTCACCAATCTTGAAGTCTTGCACAGACACCTTCCTCGGGTCCTTATTGAGTTAAGGGCCCCAGTGATCTTCGGAGCTCGCCCTGTGAGAACGGGGAGGTCCGGATCTGACGACCACGTGGCGGTCCTGGAGCTCTCCTCTGTGAAGATGGAGGTCCTACCCCGCGGGACACGTGGAGCCTTCGGAGCTCACCCCTGCAGAGGGGGCGAGGCTCGGCTCTGCCGGCCACGTGGCGGGGCCGGAGCTACCCTCTGAGGAGAGAGGAGCTCCGGCCCCACTGGACACGTGGGGCCTTTGGAGCTCGCCCCTGCGGAAGGGGCAAGACCCGGATCCTCTGGTCTTATGCTGGAGTAGTCGATAGCTCCGGCCCTCCCCTGTGCGGTCCCCGTAGCTAAAACCTGAAGGTCCTGCACACAGGTAGAGGAAGCGTAATTCTCCTCGAGGGCTTTCCCTTCCCCGTCTCTTAGTCTAATTTGGCTTACGGTCCTGGTCCGGTATATGGGGCTTGGGCAATTCTGTGCGCGAGGCGCCGGGGCTCCGGCTCCCTCCGAGGTCAGGGTACGATCGTCCGGCCCCTAGTACCGACCTAACGCCGGGGAGGCAGAGTGCACAGGCTTTCGGTACGGAACCAGGTAAAGCGGCTGTACTCCCCTGGACCTCTGAAGGACAGGGCGCGGACGCTTTGGGTTGGAACTAGCAAAGCAGGCTACGCACCCTAGACCCCCCATGCACAGCGCAGGCCTTTCCTGGAGGTGACCAACTGGCACCGCACCACCTGACTGGGGGAGGCCCGAAAGGCCCCCTGGCCATCGGCAGGTGCCTCAAGCGCAACCGCCTTCGGTAGGATAGCAAATGCTGACTATGGATGAAAGCAGGAAAGGGGAGCTAAATGTACGGTGAGCATACACGGAAAGTGCGGTCATAGAAATTAATGCGTAATTTAAATGAGAACATAAGTAAGAGCGTGGTAGAACAGGTTTCCGTGTAAATGCCCAAAGGAGGAAGACAGGCTGAACATGGAGGCAATGACCCGCCCCATTAAGAAGGGAAGCAAGACTCTACGCGCTTGGGGTCGGAACCAGGCCAAGCTGAACGTAGTCCTGGACCGTCCCCTGAGGCTTAGCTGCTCTGAGCGCTGTTCCTTGAGCCTATGGGATATATTACAGAAAGGAAAAGGCCTGTTCTACTAATGCTCTGGGGATAGAACTTACTGTGATGTTCCATGTTCCAAGGGTTCGGGAGCGGATCCCATCCTTGGTGGAGAGGCGTATGTACCTGGGGCGGCAACTTTTGTGACTCGGAAGGGACCTTCAAGGCTGGGGGAGAGTTTATAGGTCCTTCACGGGAAATTGTACGCCGCGGCACCAGGTTGCCTTCTTGTAGCTCCCAGACGCGCTTGGTCCTTTGGCAGTAGCGCCGGAACGCCAGCCGGGACCGTGTGTTGTGGAGTGTTGCTTGTAATCGTGCCTCGTCGACGAGGTCGATATCTTCACACCAGAGGTGGTCCAGCGCGGCTTCTCCCCGGAGCCCTGGGGTACCTTCCTCTATTGGCTCAGGCCGACAAGAGGTAGGCGTACCCAGACTCTTCTTGGAGGACCCAGGAAGTCTTCTTCCATTGGCTCAGGCCAACAGGAGGTTGACGGATCCTGGGCGGCCCCCAGGAGGTGAGGCCGAGGCTTGGAGACGTGCGCTCGGGTGGAGCTGGCCCGGTTCTGCACCGCCGGGAGCTGGTGCTTGGACTGCTGCAATTGCTTGGAGCTTTTCCAAGGCTGATACTGCAGCAGTGCAGTCTCCACAGATCTTTGGGGCAGTCAAAGTGGGCTACCGCCCTGACTCTTCATTGCTGGAGCTGGAGTCCTCATAGTTGTGTACCGCCTTTACGGCGTGCTGAGGCTCCTGGAACCCTACCTGGTGGTCGACGTTGTCTTGGGTGTCGACCTTCTGCTTGCCCTCCCTTTGACGGAAGGGAGGGGCGTCAGCACGCGGTTGCTTCCCCTTGCGTAAGCGCTCCACGAGCTTCTGAATCTCCCGGCACTCAGCAGCAGTATGGCTGCTGGTGTTGTGCACGGGGCACGGCTCGCCTTGGTCACCATCTGGAGCTGGTGACTGTCACTGCCTCTTGTCGGGGCGTGGCCCCCGAGCTCCGCTGGGTGCTTCTGCTGCAGCAACGGGAGCTGCGGTCGGTGGTTTCATCTTGCCATCGCCCCGGTTCTTGATCTTCTTGCCGCTTCCATGGGAAGCAGCGCCAGATCTGGACTGTCCTCCTGACTCGAAGGCTGGCTGTGAGTACCAGTTCCGCCCTTCTGCTGCCCTGGCGCACTTGTCCGCCAGGCTGAAGAGCTCTGAGACGTCGCGAACCTCTCTGTCGCGAGCTTCTCAAGCATCTTCTTGTCCCGTACACCCTGCCGGAACGCCACCACCACAGAAGCATTTTGGATATGCAGGATGGTGTTCCGTACCTGGGAGAACTGCTGGATGAAGGAGCGCAGCGTCTCTCCAGATTGTTGCTGGATGGCGTGGAGGTCGAGCTCCGTGCCAGGCCGGGTGTAGGAGCTGCCGAAGTTAGCAGAGAACTGCCGACAGAGCTCTCCCCAGGAGGTTATGGAACCCTGGAGGAGATTCATGAGCCAAGACCGGGCTGGGCCGGTCAAGGCGACGGGGAAGTAGTTGGCCATGACGGCCTCGTCCCGTCCCGCAGCAAGGATGGCGGTGGAGTAGATCTGGAGAAACTCCGCCGGGTTGATGCTGCCGTTGTACTTCTCGGGCAGGTGCAGCCGGAACTTGCGCGTCCACTTCACGAAGCGAAGGTGTGGCGCCAGGGCTGCACATCCTGCTCCTGTTGCTGCAGGTGTTGGTGCCGCGAACGCTTGGTTCACTGTCGGCACCGTATACCCCGGTATGGGCAAGGCTGCGCCATAGACCGGGGGCACCATTTGCAGGGCATATGGCTGGGGCATATGATGCGTGGCGTATGCCTGGGGCAGAGATCGCGTGGCGAACGTCTGTGGCTCAGGCTGGGTCGAGGCGGTTGACATGCTGTCGCCGGCGTCTTGGTTGCGACGCCTTTCTCGCCGTCGCTCAATGACCACTCGGGCATCTTTGCCCAAGTGGCATCGTTCCAGCTCCGACCTCAGGTCCGCCGATGGGAGGCTGGTGGAGCGGGAGTCTGCCGTCTGCCCATCAACTGTTGGTGTGCGCGTCAGCGACACAGCCGGTTGACTGGAATGTCGTCCCCGCCGAAGTTGAGGGTTGGCGGCGGCGACGACGAGACGGTCTACGTCGCGAATCCACTGCTGGGTCACTGACTTAGGCGCGTCCCCAGCAGGTGGATTGCGCAGTAGCGCATGCGCTGCAGCTAGTGCACCCCCGTGGGAGACACTCAGCGCTGCAGTGGATCTTGCGCTCGCTGGAGCCTGCGCTGCCGGAGTCGGCTGCTAGCTCCCAGCTTGCGCCGACACACTCCGTCCTGAGTGTGTCGAGACGTAGTCCCCACTGGTCACCGTTCGTCGTGAACGTGAGCGGGGAGAGCTTGCCACTGAAGGAAGCTTCGTCATCTTCACCGGCGAAAGCTCGTCACGCAAGGGAAAAGCCCCCTACCTGGCGCGCCAAATGTCAAAGTGTGTATCCGACACTTCCCCTGGGCCTGCTCCGGGCAGCCAGCGGAGGTTCTTTTTCGGAGGGACTAGTCACTCACGGAGAGCTTACGCGTTAGGGACGATGGAGGGAGAAGCTTGACACAGGGATTTTTACGTGGTTCAGGCCGCCGGAGCGTAATACACTACGTCCACGGTGAGCAGAGGTGCTCGTTCTATTGCTTGGTGCTCAGAACTGGAGTCCTGAGCTTGAGGGTGACCTAAGTGCTCGGATGCTGGAGTGAACCCTGCGTGAAGTGTGAGATGTCGAATGGCTAAAGTGCGAACCCTTCGTGAGAGTGTGTAAGAGGCGAACCCTACGGGAGAGTGGGTCAAATGTAGAACCCCTGCTAACGTTGCCTACCCAAGCCTTTTATAGTCCAAGGCTCGGGTGGCTTACAAGGTGGGCCCGGGACCCGACAGGTGGTCCCGGGGAGATTGCCTGCCATCTACCGTATCCGCAGTTACGCCGGTAGTTGTCTCTGGCGAGGGCTTCAAAGTCTTCGTCCTGCCACCCTGCCCATGCCGCAAGCTAGTCGTAGTGGTTGGCAGGGGCGGCAGGGGATGTCTTGTCGCTGTGTTTATTGGCGTGCAGCCTCTGACGCGGCGCGCCAGTCTTCACTGCGATGTGACTGGGCACAACGGCACAGGCGTGCTCCGCGTCTCCGTGCCTTGGGAAGGCGCGGGTCTTGAATACCTTGTACGGGCAAGGTATGGCGCGTCTTTACTCTTGTTGCCTACCGCGCAGGGGCAGGCAGCGCTGCTCTGCTGGCCACGTGGCGGGCCTAGAGCTCTCCTCTGAGGAGAAGGAGGTCCGGCCCCGCTGGACATGTGCAGCCTTCGGAGTTCTCCCCGTGGAGGGGGGAGGTCCGGCTCTGCTGGCCATGTGGCGGGCCCGGAGCTATCCTCTGAAGAGAGGGGGGTCCAGCCCCGCTGTACACGTGGAGCCTCCGGGGCTCTCCCCGCCGAGGGGGAGGTCCGGCCTCAGTTGGCCACGCGGCAGTCCTAGAGCTTACCTCTGAGGAGAGGGATGTCTGGCCCCGCTGGACACGTGGTGCCTTAGGAGCTCTCCCTGCGGAGAAGGGCGAGGTCCTTAGGCAGTTTCCCCTGTGCGCGGGGGTACCCCGTATTGAGGTTACCTACAATGTTGTATACATGAAAATGTATGATTATTTTCTTTTGGAAGAGGTTTTGATGTAGATGTTAGCCTAATCTTCTGTTAGGTAGAGGACAAGTGAATTGTGTACGTGGAGAACTCGATGCATATGATCCAAAGGCTCTGATGAAACTAATCGTCTGCCTTGCAATCACAACAACACGGCTCCAATGGTTATATTATGAACCTTATGTGAACACAGTTGACATCACCAAGAAGGCTAATTACTATAAGAACATTGAGAACGCCAGCAAGAACATATAAGAACTAATCCGAATTGGATTAAACTCACACGTCAGGTTGCAGAAACAAAAATTATCATCCTAATTGATTGGTACATTGGCAAAATCTCATAAAGTATGTGTGCAAATGTAATCTAAGTAAAATATGATTCTAAGAGCTATAGCAGCTATCTAGATATGATGGAGGATGTGTGGGGGATGTCCTACGGTTCGTGTGTAGAAAGGGGTGCGCACACAACCTAGGCCTGGAGTCTCACACACTTACAAGGCCTAACACGGCCCTAACAGCGAGACATCACTTTATTTTGATGACTAACACGTCACTTTATTTAGCTAATTCCATTCATGGATTAGATTAATCTTTTGCATGAGTTCTAAGGTGGTGGATCTTCTGGTTGAATAAAGTTTGTTGTGTCAAATTAGTTGTAGAACATGAGTTGGTTCATATATAGTTCTTTCTATCTGGTGACATCAATAGTTCTCTTTGTTGGTAAATATATATTAAATTTTTATATGCATTTTCTTTATATTTTAATTGTCTTTTAGAGTTGTTGATGTAAGGGGCATGTGTTTCTCGAAGTTTTGATATAATCCCCTTTGATTGGCAATAAAACAACAATTTACAATTAATTTTTTAAGTTCAGTCATGTCCACGGAAAAATGAATTCATTCTGCAAAATAAACAGATACATCCAATATAAACAGACATATCCAAAATAAGCAGACAAAACCAATAGACACCTAAAGTTCGTAAATGGTAACATATCGTTGTCATACATGTGTAGGAATATACAACTTTCTCTATATCTTGTTGATTATTTTTTAACATTCTAAACATTATATGGTAACATAAATAATATCATATCCTTCTTTATCCTTGGAGTATCCAGTGTTCACCTCATTTAATCTAAAATCATAGATTTCTATGCATTAATTTCTCATCATCCATCTTATAAATAGAAGTGAACATAAGCTGGAGCAGTACATACATCGAGTTCAGACTCTTCTCGCAAAGCACCATCTGCTAGGATGTCTGAGAAAGAAGTAGTTCTCCTCCTAATGATGGTGGTAATTTCTTTCCACCATGTGAATGGTGGCTGTATGGAGGAACAAAAGAAGGACATCCTTCGGGAATGCGAGGAGTATATCAAGCATGGATATCCTCTTGTGTTGCCATCTTACAAGGGTGACTGTTGCGAAAAGGTAAGAAACGTGCCCGGGAGGGACATGAAGTGCGTCGTCGATCTTCTCACAGATGAAGAGAAACAGAAACATGATGAAAGAAAGATCCGGCGTCTGCATGAATTCTGTGAAGATCCTGATGCCACTCCGCCTTCCCATCGTCAGATAAAACAATAGCTGCTCATGCATATACATTTCATACTATAAAATAATTTTTGAGCTTTGATAAGATAAAATAAAAACCTAGTCTAATTATGTTATCCTAGCTGATCATGGTGTAGAAAGGCGGCTGTAATATCCCTTGAGGTTCTAATTCAAAGAAGATACACCGTATGATAAAATTGATGAGTGTGTGCTCATTATTTTTTAGGAAATGGCATTACATTTGATCCTCGATGTGTCCACAAACAGCAAACACATACACAGTCCAGTTTATTATATAAACTAAAAATAAAAAGAAAGATATAAATCTAGTAAATGAATATTTATACTAAAGGTCCTGCATCCAATGTATATTTAGACATTTAGTTCTTCTGTCATCTCTATAAGTTTTGCAACTAATACAACAACAACAACAACAACCAAGCCTTTATCCCAAGCCTGTTGGGGTCGGCTAGACATGAAACCCAATATCAATGAAGTAAAAGAGAGGAAGAGATATAAGAACAAGGAAAAAAAAGAAAAAAGAAAAAGAAAAGAGAAAAACAAAAAGAAAAAGTGAAAAGAAAAAGAGAAAAGAAAAAAGAAAAAAAAACAAGACTATGATTCTGGCACATGAATTGCTACTTTCCATGCGGTCCTATCATGAGCTAAGTCTCTGGATACATTCCGATCTCTCAAATCTCGTTTTACCGCCTCCTCCCAGGTCAACCTTGGTCGTCCTCTACCCCTCCTAATATTTTCTCTACCTCTTAAAATCCCACTGTTAATCGGTGCTTCTGGAGGTCTCCGTTGGATATGTCCAAACCACCTAAGTCGATGTTGGACTAACTTCTCTTCAATTGGCGCGACCCCTACCTTATCTCGAATCGCCTCATTCCTTATTCGGTCTCTTCTCGTGTGCCCGTACATCCACCGTAGCATGCGCCTCTGCGACACCCATTTGTTGGACATGTTGCCGTTTAGTTGGCCAACATTCCGCCCCATAGAGCATCGCGGGTATGATCACCATCCTATAGAACTTCCCTTTTAGCTTTTGTGGGACTTTCCTATCACATAGGATTCCAGAGGCTTGTCGCCATTTCATCCACCCTACCTTGATCCTGTGGCAAACATCCTCATCAATATCGCCATTGCTTTATAACATTGATCCTAAGTATCGGAAAGAGTCCCTTCTAGGTACTATTTGTCCTTGTAGACTAACATTTCCCTCTTCACGACCAACACCACTAAAGTCACACCTCATATACTCGGTTTTGGTCCTACTAAGTCTAAACCCCTTGGACTCTAAGATTTGTCTCCATAACTCTAATTTCTTATCAACACCACCTGTAGTTTCATCTACCAGCACTACATCATCAGCAAAGAGCATGCACCAAGGGATATCCCCTTGTATATCCTTCGACACCTCATCCATCACCAAGGAAAAGATGTATGGGCTCAAAGATGATCCTTGATGTATCCTACCGTGATAGGAAATGCATCAGTCTCACTATCACTTACGCGCACACTTGTCCTAACATTATTATACATATCCTTGATAAGGATAATGTACTTTGTTGGCACTTTATGTTTCTCTAGTGCCCACAACATGACTGACCTTGGTATCTTGTCGTACGCCTTCTCCAAGTCGATGAACACCATGGTTTTTAGTGACATTGGTCACTTTCCTCAGGCGGTGTTCAATCACTCTCTCCAAAAGCTTCATAGTATGACTCATAAGCTTAATACCTCAATAATTAGTACAACTTTGAATATCTCCTTTATTTTTGAAGATAGGTACTAATATACTTTTCCTCCATTCTTCAGGCATCTTGTTTGACCAAAAAATGTGGTTGAATAGCTTTGTGGGCCATACTATTGCCACATGCCCAAGACATCTCCACACCTCAATAGGGACATTGTCAGGGCCGAGGGCCTTTCCTCCTTTCATCCTTTTTAAAGCCTCCTTAACCTCAAACTCTTGTATCCTCCGCACGAACTGTCTGTTGGAGTCATCAAATGAGTCATCCAACTCAACCATAGTGCTCCCATTCCGATCATTGAATAGCCCATTAAAGTAATCACACCATGTATTCTTAATCTCTTCATCCTTCACTAGAATGCGGTCAGTCTCATCTTTGATGCATTGAACTTGATTGAGATCCTTCATCTTTCTCTCGCGGATTTTTGCTACCTTGTATATGTCCTTTTCACCTTCTTTTGTCTCTAGTATCTCATATAACTTATCATAGGCATGTCCTCTTGCCTTACTCACAACCCGCCTTGCATTCTTCTTAGCCTCTTTGTACTTAAGCATGATGCTTGCGCTTCTATCATTATGCCAACTCTTGTAAAACTCCTTCTTCTCTTTAATGGCCTTTTGTACATCCTCATTCCACCACCAAGTATCTTTATCTACAGGATTCTTTCCCTTTGTCACACCGAACACCTCACTATCTACCTTCCTAATGCAAGTTGCCATCTTCATCCACATACTATCTGCATCTCCATTTTCTGCCCAGGGCCCTTCTGTGATCACCCTATTTTTAAAGGATTCTTGTGATTCTCCCTTCAACTTCCACCACTTTGTTCTTGTGATTTTGACACCTTTGTCCCGCAAAGAACATGTATGTAAGCGAAAGTCAGCTACCACAATCTTATGTTGTGTCACAACACACTCCCCCGGGATCACCTTACAATCTAGACACTCCCGTCTATCCTTTCTCCTAGTGAGGACAAAGTCAATCTGGCTAGAGTGTTGGGCACTACTAAAGGTCACTAGGTGAGATTGCCTCTTCCTAAAGAGGGTGTTAGCTATCGACAGATCATAGGCTACGGCAAAGTCTAGGATGTCCTTACCCTCTTGATTTCTATCGCCGCATCCAAAACCTCCATGTACTCCCTCAAATCCTAGGTTAGTTGCACCCACATGACCATTGAGATCTCCCCCTATGAGGAGTTTCTCGGTTATCGGTACACTACTAACCATATCCTCCAAGTCCTCCCAAAATTGCCTCTTAGCACTCATGTTGAGCCCAACTTGTGGGGCACAAGCACTAATGACGTTCAAGACAATGTCCCCGATTACTATCTTGATTAAGATGATCCTATCCCCTCGTCTTCGAACATCCACTACTCCATCCTTAAGACTCTTATCTATTAGAACACCTACGTCGTTCCTAGTCCCAGCCGAACCAGAATACCAAAGCTTGAAACTGGTATTCTCGACTTCTCTCGCCTTTTGACCCGCCCATCTAGTCTCTTGTACACAAAGGATATTTATTCGTCTCCTAATGGCAACATCTACTAACTCACGTAGCTTCCCCGTCAAGGATCCTACATTCCAATTACCCACCCGAAATCTATGTTCCTCGGCTAGCTTCCTTACGCTTTGCACCCGTCAAGTAAGATGCAAAGACCCTTGCTCACTTATCACTATACCCGGGCAATGATGTAGCGCGCCACTAAGGTGGTGGCGATCCGGCACCTGCTCATTTAACACCATATCCGGGATCAGATATGGCGCGCCACTATGGCGGTGGCGTCCCGGCCCTTGCCCACTTAACAACATACCTGGGTTCCGATATGGCGTGTCGCTAAGAGGGTTACGCCCCAACGAATTTCTATTGGGTTTCATTTCCATGAGAATGGCTAAGTGTAGTTGTTGGCTCGCCAAGCCTATCACATAAAGATCGCTAATGTATTCAACAATGAGCAACTAAAACACCATCACATAAAGATCGCTAATGTATTCAACAATGGGCTAAAGGTCTTCCATTGACGGCCATGAGATGAGGCAGCACGAGCAGTGCACCACCTTCAAGGCCTACTATATGGGAAGGGCAGCTTTACAGACTGTTAGTTAATATAGTTGCATTAGCACGTTTGTTTCTTCATCGTGCATTGTTTTTGTGTCGTGTTCAGTCCATGTATTCAGGCTGTTGAGGACCTGGTTAATGGCCAAACTCTTAGGTGCATCAGGGCGACTGTTTCAGGCGCGGGAGTGGCGACATTCCTGGCATTCCGTTCGGTCATGCGTGCGTGTGATCATGTTGCATGTAGACTGAGTTTTGTGGATCGTGAGATTGGTGTAACGTTCATAGCGCAGCTATATAATGAACCAAACCATGGCCATTGAAGTAAGCCAGTTGAACAAACTGTCTAAGTGTGTTCTCAGAGTTTTGTCTCTCTGTTCTCGTGAACCCGAGTGGCACCAGCCAACTTCAAGGTTAACACGGTGTTACATCCTCGCCGGAGTTGATCGTGTGTGTGTTCCAGCTCCAACAAGTGGCATCAGAGCCGGTTCGGGGCAGAGAGAAGGAGAGACATGGCCGGCGACGACACACCTGCAACCACGCCCGCCGGAGGGGCAGTCACCACCCTGATCATCGTCGAGCAAGTTGTGAAGGAGATGAGGGGATCACTTGTCTTTCCCATGCTCACGTGTGCCAATTACATCTAATGGGCACTTGTGATGCAGGTCAACTTGGAGGCATAAGAACTCTAGCATGCGGTGGAGTCCAACACGGTGTCACGCTGCGAGGACAGGCTGGTGCTCGCAGCCATTCTGAGAGGCCTCCCCAGTGACATGCACATGTCGCTGGCTGAGAAGACGACAGCGAAAAAAGTGTGGGAGGCAATCAAGAGTATGCGGGTTGGTGATGAACGTGTTCACGAGGCGAATTCGCAACAGTTGCTGAAGGAGTTTGAAAACATCGAGTTCATAGAGGGGGAGGCGATCGATGAATTTGCTATCTGGATCACAAGCCTGGCGAGCTCTTTGCGTTCACTAGGTGAAAACCTGGAGGAGGTACGTGTGGTGAAAAAATTTGTACGTGTGGTACCTGCACAGTACATGCAGATCACACTCTCGATTGAGACCTTACTGGATCTCAGCAAACTGAACATGGAGGAGCTGGTGGGAAGACTCCGATCTGCAGAAGAGCGTCTAGGGAACTCTGGAGAAGGAGTTGTGTTGGTACCCTGCATACTGGGTACCCCCACGTAGTGGGTAAAAGACAGTCTGGGCCCCGCCTCCCTGCTGAGGTGGGCCCAACGTAGCCACGTGCCCTTGGCCTGCCACGTGCTCTTGAGTTCCCGAGCCGACACGTGCTCTGGGCTCCGGTCTGAGCCTCCCCGCTGAGGTGAGGTCCGGGGCTGCCACGTGTCTCCTGGCCCAGAGCCTCCTCCCTGCTGAGGATAGCTCCGGAGCTGACACGTGCCCTGGGCTCCGGTCCGAGTCTCCCCGCTGAGGTGAGGTCTGGGGCTGCCACGTGTCTCCTGGCTCAGAGCCACCTCCCTGCTGAGGATAGCTCCGGAGCTAACACGTGCCCTGGGCTCTGGTCCTAGCCACCCCGCTGAAGTGAGGACCGGAGCTGCCACGTGTCTCCTGGCTCAGAGCCTCCTCCCTGGCTCCAAACCCGTCGATAAGAGCTCCGAAGCTGCCAAGTGCCCTGCGATCCATCGTGGGCCGTGGGTCGACGAAGTCAAAGAGGAAGTGCACTGTCAGGCTTCATATTCAAGGCCCACGCCTTTCCCAGAAGCATGGAGACCTACACACGCCTCCGTCCTCTGTCCGTTCACCATTACTGTGACAAGACAGGACGACAAGGCGTGACGGCAGTACAGTGCCGCCCAACGGCACAAAGCCGCCCATGCAGGGCAAGAAGACGTGGCGAGAAGACGGCGTCTTCATCATCATCTGACACACGGTCAGGGGCGCTCACTGCGCTAGGCGGCGGGACTTAACTCCCCCATCAACTACTCGACTCAGAGGACGAAGCCCTATATCATGTATAGGGTTCACATAGCTTTGGGGCCACCCGTTGGGCGCCAAGCCACATTGTAACCACCTCAGCCTTGGACTATAAAAGGACCGGGGTGACCATCCTACAAAGGGATTGTTCCCAATTCCGCATAGGAACCCTCACAAGCAAACAATACAGCACGTAGGGTATTACGCTCCGGCGGCCTTAACCACGTAAATCTCGGTGTTCATCCGCTCTCTCGAGCACAGTCACGTAGGGTGTCAAGTCCCCTCTGATCAAAGAACCTTACGGGCTGCTTCCGCAGCAGGCCGGGAGGACTGTCGCAGCTCACACAGTCGGACATTTGGCGTGCCAGGAAGGGGGGTGACACGACCCCATTGGTCCTGTCGAGCCAGGATCACGCTGAGGGGTGCTGCGTTGCACAGCACCGTATAACACACGTCAAAGGTGCAAAGCGGAAGCGGAAGTTTTATTACATAAACAAGTTTATGAACATGTTTACATCAAAATAAGTTCAGTCTACACTCGCGGGCGTAGACTAAGCATCAAGTGCACGTTCAGCCCTCGAACATGTCCTTGCTAGCACACACGCACACTAACTCTGCGGCGTGCACGACTCCCACTCGACGGGGTTCCCCTCCTGGGGTTCCGTCTCCTCTTCGGGAGTCCCTTCCTCATAGAACCCTGCAAAAGCTTCAAACACAAGCAGTGAGCACGAAGGCTCAGCAAGTCTGACCCGTCTCACCTAAACATGGAACTTCTACATGAGGGTAATGGGTTGCATGAGGTAAAATCATTTGCAAGGACTCGCCTAATTAGTAGAACCTTACTTTCAAGTTTTAGCAGCAGGTTGTGGAGAACCTTACGCTAAGGCACATGAGAGAGCCGCAATCAAACAAGAAACGCATTTCTCTCATGTACTTTGCCCAAAGTTGAAAAGAACTTTAGTTAGCTCTAAGCTACAGCATATCATTAACAATCAATGTCCAGCTTTCAATCAGCAACATTTTAACATGTGACTAGCCTATTCTTTCTACGTCACGGTACAGTGAACAAGTGGTACTCACTGACCGCGAGGGACGGCGATTATAATCGATTTACACCTGCAGGGTTACCCGAACAACCCGTCACGTACGCCCGTACTCGATGTTGCCTACAACAACCATCACGGACGCCGTACGCGACTACCTTTCACCCGTTAGCCAAATATTGAACCGGTCCCATCGTCCCGAGCAAGAGGTCTCTGCACGCGCATCTCCGTGCCGCCAGCCGATTTACACCTCGAGCTCTCAACCTACCCTCTGAACGACGGGCAATGCCTCAATACCCAGCTACCCGAGTTACATCAGTTTCCTGGTTCCCATATAGCCGGTAGGTCTTCGGTACTGTTCTAGCTTGTTCAACAGGCCCGCATACGGCTCGGTCCTCAATCGACACAAGCGGAGCTACAGCACACAGGCCCCAAAGTCCTGCTGCCCTTACTCTCCGCTCGGTCTCATTTTCTTGCCAGGTGTATCATGTGCTATCTCTACCCGAGCAATGTGCCTCTAGCCTATTCTCGCGAGTAGTTCCAACTACTCGACTTGTACCGAATCCTACTCTATCCTAGCAATGCAGTGGCTAACGAGGTTTTCAACCCTAAACCCAACCCATGGTTTTCTTGGCTATGCAGTTGGGTTTCCAATCAAGACTCTAATGCACAGAACAATATTCAAAGATGTGCTCAAAACAATAAACATTTGTAAAAAGGTTAATGCAAACCGGGGCTTGCCTTGCTGCTCTTGGTCGTAGGCTAGCTGTTCCTCCGGAGTAACGAAGTCTAGGACTTCGGGTTCCTCCTCGACGTTAGCGACTACATGATATAAGAAACATATGTATCAATTTTAAATGCATTTGTATTAACTTTGAAGTTGTGAAGTCTATAACCCTTGCTAGACAGACCTAATGACTGTGAAACTTTTACTGTAGCTTGGTTACAACCTAAACAGAGACTTGGTCAAGTTTTAGTTGCAGCAAAGCTCATTTGAGCCCTCCACAATTAATTATGTCCTTGACCTTAATTAAAGGCTTTTAGGGTGTTCTAAGGATTTTCATGAAACAAACTATGACTTTCTGAAAACTAGATTTTTAGAGGGTTCTAATGGAGTTGGTCTCACTTAATTTGGAAGTCTCTAACTAAAGATATGAGCTAAACAATTTCAGAGAAAATTCTGAAAATGTTTCTGAACATTTTCTATTTTCTCTGGAACAGTTTCACTAATCACACCATCAGGTGGATTAAATGAGCTCAAATGGATCTGAAATTTTTATGGTAGTTCAAGGATATTTTGGTGAACATCTCAGCAAAATTTCAGGATTTTCCTCCAAAGGATTCTCCAGTTAAAATTCCTAACAATTTAAACTTTGAGGAATTAATTCTGGGGAAATAAGGAATTTCATGAAGTGAAACTTGATTTTCTGGAAAGTACTCAGAGAGCTGAATCCAGCAAAATTTGGTTCACTGAATTTGGAGCTTTCTAGCCAAAGTTATGAGGATTTGAAGTTTGAAGGAAATCTGAAAATCGGGGAAAAGTTTAAACTCGCGCGTGGGCCCAGGGGACACGCGTCGCACGCTGAGGCGACAGCACACCGTGGACCACAATGATTTTACGCGCCAGCACACCCGATCCCGGCCGCAGCCGGATCCCGATTCAAAATATCTCCCGCTGACAGCTGGGGTCCACCCCCTTCTTCAACCTCGCGACACCCGCGCCCCGCCGCCGAGGGATTTCGCCGGAGAGCTCGCCGCCGGCCGCTGTACAGCTCCAAACTTCTCGATCCTGGCCGCCCCTGCCTACTTTTACTCGGGGAACAGGATCCGAGGGTCAGCTGCTCATGACAATGGCCGGAGCATGGTCGGCGACGAGCCGCCACCTCGGAATGACTTCGGCCATGTCGGCTGACTTCTCTAGCATCTCAGCTACTTGGGAAATCGGTCGGGGAGCATCAGTGGACCTCAGAGAAGGTCGACATGAGCTCGAGGCAGCTCGGGGATGGCCCGAAATAGGTCCTCACCGTGCGCCCGATGCCGCCCGTTCGTTCCGCCATTAGTAGACCTCAAATTATGCCGGGCACAGAGGTTCTCCGGCCCAGAGTTGTGAAGGCAACTTGTGCGTTACCGTGTCTAGCTCGTGTGAGAGCGGCCTGAGGCCCTCTAATCCCTTCTAGAGCACGAATTAAACAGAATCGTACCCGAAGGTCGTTCTGCACACAGAAAGGGGAAAAGTGGAAATTCGCCGCCGGTGAGCAACCACTCGAGCTGTGGCTCGGGGATGAGCAGCACCGGTCACCTGCGCGTCCAAGGGTGCCTTGGCTCGGGCGTGACAACGCCCTGGTTGGGCTGTCCACGAGAGCCCGAGGTGCGGCGGTTCCAAGTTCCGAGTTTGATCTTTCGGCACAGCCGATATCAATCGGTTTCAACCGAATTATAGCAACGGGGAGGATGGAGGAAGGTCTCTAGTACCTTGCTGGGGCTCTGGAGTGGAAGGAGGGAGCTGCGATCGGCGTTCTCCGATCAAGTCCAAGCTGCGGAAGTTTTCGGCCGGCGCTGAGTTCTTGCGGGGAAGAACGACGGTGCCTCGGCCGAGGAGGGGGCAGGCGCCTTAAGAAGGCTCTGCACCGCCTCATGCCCGCGCGTGGGCAAGCAGCTGGTGGCGCGGTGGCTGGCCTCGGTGGCGATCACCGCTGCGGCTCGGCGACCCGAGTGAAAAAGTCTCAGTCCGTTTGATCTGAGCAGTGGCTGACATGTGGGTCCCACCTCCAGTTTTAACCTCTGAAATTTACTCCTAATCACTGTTGTAAACAGTGAACCCCATACTACCCTTGGCAATTCAAATTATTCACCCATGAGCCATTTGAATTGATCAAAGTTCAAATGAGGTTTGGTTTGAATGAATTTCAGCACAAGTTCAGTTTGAAATTCAAATAAAGTTTGAATTTCTCCCACTTAGATCATGTCAAGATCAACTCCAAATGGAGTGAAAATTGGTGTGTGAGCTCACAAAAATGTGCTGAGTAAGAATATGCCCCCCACTTTTAAATTCATTGGATAAAAACAGTTTGAATTTGAATATGGTTTCAAACTGCCCTATTCCTAACTATACCCAAACTGACCTCAAAAATGTTTTGAATTTGGGTGAAACTTGGCATGGACATCCTTAGTAAAGTGTAGGAGTTTTCATATGTCCAGCCCATCTATATCACATGTGGGAAATACCACTTTTGCAATATGTAAGTTTGTTCTCTAATGAGCATGTTGATAATTGTTACTTGCTCTTCATTTGTGTTCATCATTCTTCCTCAAATTAGGTGTGTGGTGTGGTGATGAACACTGCAAATGGGTGTCAAAAACTGAGGCCCTTACAGGGGGCTTTCCGCGCTCTCCGTGCGACCATGGCGAACATCACCTCCCATGGCGAGCTCTCTCACCCAACTCGCCGTCGTCTCCAGGTGGGAGACGACGAGGCTACCTTCCGCTCTAGAGCAGGCAGGTCTGGCCAGGCTGGCAATCAGACGGCCGGTGTACCAGCGGCACCCACAGCGCCCAAATCCGTTCAAGTCGGCGACCAGATCACTGGTGTTCCCGCGGCGCCCGCAGCGCCCAAGTCAGGACGGGCCGGCGACCATTCAGTCGGTGCACCATCGGCGCTCACATCGCCAGCGGCCGCTTCCTCTCGGCAGCCCTCTACTCCAAAGGTGGCGACAACACCACCATGGCCGAGCCGGGAGAGCGTGCTGACCGTAGCACGCCCTCTGCTCCACAACCCTTCGGGCGAGGGCGCCATCCTCGAGGCGGCAGAGCAGTGGCGACACGACATCGACCATCTCTCCTGCCTACAGGAGACAGCGGGCTGAACCATCGTTGACCCAGTCGCGTACGCCTAGGGTGGCATGTGGGACGGCAGCCCCACGCGCGAGGGCCACTGCTGACCTCAGGGTCGAGCTGAACCATCGCCTTGCAAGCAATGATGGTTGCACCACCATCGAGCGGCACCGAGAGAGGCGTTGCAATCTCGAAGGGGGCTATGGCTCCCCTAGCGTTGTACCAGCAGGCCGCGCTCCGCCTTTTCGTGCCTCTGCGGGGGCAGTAGAGGGCTGCATGGCGCTAGCCCCGCACCTTCACATGGTGGTCTGGCCACCTAAGTTCTGGCCCCATTTACCAGAAAATACGACGAGACAGTCAACCCCGCCGAGTTACTGTAGATCTACTCTATCTCCATCCAAGCTGCAGGAGGGGATGAGGCCATCATGGCCAACTACTTCCACGTGGCTCTGACCGGCACAGCCCGGTCATTGCTCATGAACCTTCCCCCAGGCTCCATCACGTCCTGGGAAGAGTTGTGTTGGAGATTCACAGCCAACTTCGGGAGTTCCTACCCCTGCCTCGGCACCGCTCGACCTCCACGCTGTGCATCAGCGTGATGGGGAGTCGCTGTGATCCTTCATCCAGCGGTTCTCCCATGTTAGGAACACCATCCCCCGCATCTCCAATGCCTCCGTCATCGTCGCCTTCAGGCAAGGCATCCGCGACAACAAGATGTTCGAGAAGTTGACCACGCATGATGTGCAGGACGTCTCTGAGCTCTTCAGACTGGCCGACAAATGCCCCAGGGCAGTGGAAGGTCGAGACTGGCACTCACGACCTGCCTCCGTGGCAGGGAGTGCCGGGGAGGCTGCTGCTCCGCGTAGCAGCAAGACGAACAAGGCCGGGGGCAGGAACAAGCCTCTGGCCAGGGCACCCACTGCCGCCCTAGCAGCGGCCAGTGGGGGCCAAGCCCCACGCACCTACAAGCGCCCAAGACCGTCGTCTGCCAGGGAAGATGGCCCATGGTGCCTGGTGCACAACTCCGGCCGCCACGGCGCTAGCGACTGCCATGAGATCAGGAAGCTTGCGGAGCGCTTCTGCAAGCTGCAACAACAGCGGTCGCGCAAAGATGGCGCACCCTCCCGCCGGCGGGAAGGAAAACAGAAGGCCAAAGCTGAGGCCAGTGCTGAGCAAGAGATTGAGTATCAAGACGCCGAGCGGGCGTTGAAAGCCGTCTACGGCCACTCCGACTCCAGCGCCAACAGCGAGAGACGCAAGACGCTCCACTTCTAACCAAACGTTCCCCCCATCGTGCGACAAGGGAAATGCCCTCCTACACTGGTGCAGGGGGTCGAACCCTCCCCCCCCCTGGAACATACCAAGGGCTCATCCCGCGTTAGGGCATACGATGAAGCCACGCAGGACCAGCTTTCTGCGTGAAGAAATCAACCTCGTCGACGAGGCAACGTGGCTAGAGGCTGCCTGAAATGCGCTACACCGCTAAGCACTCCGGCGATGTCAGCAATGGTACGCGCATAGTAGACAGACCAAGGCAGGGCCACCTGGTGCCTTGGCTGACACTTTCTCGAGAAGGGGGTGACAAACCCTCCCCCAGCTGAGAGGGTCCCTTCCGAGCTGCACAAGTATGCCGCCCCAGGTGCACCCAACTAGCCATGGAGGATGGGTACCTGTACCCAATCCACAGAACATAGAACACCTCTGTAAGTTCTATCCTTAGCGCAGTGGTAGGGTATTTTTTTATCTTTCTTTGTAAAGGTGCCATAGTGTCTAGGAACAGCGCTTAGAACAACAAAGCTCCGGAGGGGTCTTGCTACTCTTGTCATCCGGGGCGGGTCGCTGCCTTCTTGCACGGCATGTTTCCTCCTATCATTCGAAGGAAGCCAGAAATAAGAAAAATTAATCCTACCCTGCATACCTTCTTTACAGTTTGTTACTACTCATGCATATCAATTGTAAATGGCATGTCTGGAGCCTTTCCTATGTACTTGTCCTAGGTCCCGTGGCGCTGGAGGATCTCCTCGCTGAAAGATTAACGCCCGCGGGAGGTCCGGGGTATGTAGCCTTCTATGCCTGATTTCGTACCCCTAGCGTGCACATCCTGCCGCCCCTGCGCTACAACTGAGTACTTGGGGGCCATAAGGAACACACCTATGGAAAAGAAAAGTAACCGAACCCCGGGCATTGCCCCGACTCTTTTTGTACTTTCTTTCCATACTGCTCCGGCCGTGTGGCCAGTCTCTTTTTCTTGTGTTCAACCGTAGCAAGGGCTGTGCTATCCTTATGTGGGCGGGTCTGCTTGATGTTAGAACCAGACGACAAGAAAGTGTAGATCTAAATAGAGGAGACACAGATTTTAACGTGGAAAACCCCTCCAAGTCGAAGGGGAAAAAACTACGGGCGCCGGCCGGCAAATATCACTATATCAGGAGGTTTACAATCGTGGGAGATTACAATTCTTTTTTCATGCCTCTCCCGACGGCTCACAAGGGATATTTATAGGTGGCGACTTAGAGTCCTAACCCTAGACAATCCATACCGTGGGGGGGGGACCCCCCGCACCCCCCCCTTGTCACACCCGGTTTTTCCGAAGAAACAACCATGTGAATATCACATGTATGCCAGGATCATTTTCTCATACATGTGATGACAAATAGTGAAGCATCATTTATTATAAGCCAGGTGTCGTATATAAATAAGTCTTACATCGCAAATGTCTCAATGGACAATAATAAGTTCATCACAAGTAAATACACTAGCAGCGAAATATTATTCTTGAGGGCTCCATCACAGGCGTTGCCCGGGGGTCTCCATGAACCTAGAAACCTTCTTCGGGTCCAAAGTCTTGGTCATTATACACCACCTCATTATCTTCACCTGAGCAGCAATATAAACCAACAAAATATGCAAGGTTGAGTACCAATGGTACTCAGCAAGTGTGGGAAAATTATATCATGCATGGCTAAAACAAGGAGAGGTTGAACTCATGGTTAAAGCACTACGCAATTAATTCCTATCACCTTAGCTTATTAAGCACCTACATTACTACACAAGTGAAATGGTCCCAATCTCCCATCCCATCATCATAATCCAATAAACATAACATCATTTCCAATGTTAAGCTCCCCACTTAACTTCCAAAACCATCCATCCTCTAATCATGAATAAGTCCAAGCCGCTCTTGACCGTGAGCACGGCTATCATGATAGTTTTGACTCTGCATAGGTTCTGGTCCTAAATAATTTAATAACATATTTTGACCTTTGCCTCTGATGTAAAATATTTCACAATTATTTTCCTTATTTTCTAGAACTATTCTTTACTTAAAAATGTGTCCCTAAATGTGAATAATAAATTAAACAGATTCACTTCAGCCCAAAATATGTTTTTATCTCACTCCAAAGTTTCCTAAATACTGAGAAAGTCTTTAATTTAATTTTGACAATATGTTTGTCCCACTTTTTAAGTTTTAAACACTAGCCACATATTCAATTTCCCAAATTTAATATTAAACATGGCTAAAAAGGTAAACTCACCCACTACAGGGTCTATAATATTATTTTCAGAATTTCCAGGGGTCTAGCTACACTTATCAGAGGTGTTTTTCCTAATTTTTATTAAGTCCAGGGGTTAAAACTGATTTTTAAATGAATTTACATGATTTTCTGGAGTTCCAGGGGCTAGATCAGAAGTTTCCGGGGCTAGCTCTTATTTCCCGAGAACCCCAGGGGGTAGCACGTAAGATTTCCAGTCTTTATAACGCGGGGCTGACGTGGACCGTCCGATTTTAAACCGACGGCCGAGATTATAACATCGAACCGGTACGCGGGGGTTTAAACCCTACCGTGCGATTTAAAATAAACGGCGAACAAGCGGCCACGTCGCTCTGATCGAACGCGGGCGGCGCTGCCGGCGGCGCACGGTGGCGGGAAGCGGCGATCTCGCCGGAGACTTTCGGATCTTCGAGAATTCTTCCTAGAACTGTGATTTTATGGCATAGATCGGTGGAGGGGAGGTCGGGGATCTCACCTCGGGGGTTTTCTTGATCTCGGAGGTCCTGGAAGGTGATCGGCGACGAGGTCCGAGGCGAAACTACGGCGAAGCTCGTCAGCGCTGTGTTTACACCACAAGTCACCGAGTTTTCGGCACCTGCAAGGTTCCCCGGAGGCGGTGGATCAAGACCAGTGAGTTAGATCGGAATTTCCGAGCTTAGATCAGCCAGAATTCGCCGGAGAAGTCTCGGTTCTCACCGGAGGAAAATCGGCCGATCGCGTGGGAAAAACAGAACGAGGCCGGGGTTTTTATAGACGGGGGAGGGCGGCGGGTTTGTTTAGATCGAGTGGGAGTCCTCCGGAACCAGAATTCGGCCGGAAATCTGGTCGGTTGCGATCGCGCGCGCGCGGGTGAACAGTCCGAGTTTCGGACGATCGGGGGTTAGGGATGACAGGTGGGTCCCACCTGTCTGAGAGAGAGAGCGCGGGCGCGCGGCTGCGGGCTGGCGCGGGGCAGGGTGGGCCGGCTGGTGGGTTTCGGCCCACTGGCCGGTTTTTTTTCTGTTTTCTCTTTTTTTTTTCTATTTCTTTTCTGATTTGAGTTTAATTTGAATTCCAGTTTGAATTTGAATTTTTGCAAAACATGCAACACGTCCAAAAATTTTTAAATCCCCCTCTTAACATGATTTAGGGTTTTGAATCAAAATTTTGGGGTGTTACAGGCGTCCCGAGCGGGCCTTGGCTGCTGCACAGCCCACCATATGGGCAGATTTCCTCCGCTTCGCTACGGAAATCCTGCCTCTTTTATGTTCATTAGAATTTGGATCATCAATGAACAAACTCCACCTTGAGACAAATTCCTTCTTGTAGCTTTAAAATAGTAATCCTCCATCTCAATGAACAATTCAACTGCCGGTGCCAAAAGCCACTGGGGGCTAGTTAGTAATACGAACTAAGTTTGAGCAAAGCTCAAACTTAGCAATAGGAACAGATTTTGTCATCATGTCTGCAGGATTATCATGAGTGCTCATTTTGCAAATTTTGATAGTGCCTTGATCAATGGTATCTCGCACAAAGTGATACCTGATATCAATATGTTTGGTCCTCTCATGAAACATAGCATCGTTGGTAAGATATATGGCACTTTGACTATCACAATGTAAGCTGATGCAAGACTGAGATCCACAAAGTTCAGAATACAGACCTTTCAACCAAATTGCCTCCTTGCATGCCTCTGAGATAGCCATATATTCTGCCTCTGTAGTAGACAAGGCAACTGTGGCTTGTAAACAAGCTTTCCAACTCACAGCACAACCCCCAACAGTGAAAACATATCCTGTGAGAGACCTTCTCTTTTCTAAATCAGCAGCATAATCAGCATCAACATAGCCAATAAGATCATCTCTAGTCATTCCAAAACACAAACAAGCACTAGAAGAACCACGCAAATACCTAAAAATCCACTGCACTGCCTTCCAGTGTTCTTTGCCAGGGTTAGACATGTATCTGCTAACAACGCTCATAGCATGTGATAAGTCAGGACGTGAGCATACCATAGCATACATGAGAGACCCAACAGCACTAGAGTATGGAACTTTTGACATATACTCAATTTCATCATCAGTTTCTGCACACTGAGAAATAGACAACTTAAAATGAGGGGCCAACGGTGTACTCACAGGTTTAGCATTATCCATGTTGAAGCGGTGAAGGATCTTTTCAATATAATTTTTCTGACTCAAATAGAGAAGCCCGGATTTCCTATCCCTGATTATCTCCATGCCAAGGATTTTCTTAGCAGCACCAAGATCCTTCATATCAAATGTACTACTCAAGCGTGCATTTAAAGTAGTCACTTCTTTCTTGCTCTTGGCAGCAATCAACATATCATCAACATATACAATAGGTATATGGGCGATCCATCGACAACTTTAATGTATACACAACTGTCAAACTGAGATCTAGCAAAGCCATTTGAAATCATAAAAGAATCAAGCCTCTTAAACCACTGCCTTGGAGATTTCTTCAAGCCATATAATGGCTTCTTCAACTTGCAGACATAGTCTTCTTTTCCAGGGACAATGAACCGCTCAGGCTGGTCCATGTAAATGTCCTCCTCCAAGTCTCCATTTAAAAAAGCGGTTTTCACATCTAGCTGCTCAAGCTCATAATCATGCATAGCAACAATACTGAGGAAAGTACGAATAGAACTGTGCTTCACAACTGGAGAATAGACATCAGTATAATCAATACCTGGAATTTGACTAAATCCTTTAGCAACTAACGTTGCTTTATACCTTGCAGGTTCATTTGGAGTCATTCCTTCTTTTCTTTTATAAATCCACTTGCACTTAACAGGCTTCTTGCTATTGGGCAAAGGAACAATTTCCCAGGTACCATTTTTCTGAAGTGACTCCATCTCATCATTCATTGCACCAATCCACTTTGTACTATCAGTAGACAAGATAGCTTCTGTATAATTGGAAGGCTCATGAACACCTTCAATTTCTTCTGCAACACTCAAGGCAAAAGCAACATTACATTCTTCAATCCACCTTGTTGGGCGAACAATCTCCCTCCGAGTCCGAGCTTCGGCGAGAGACTCCTGTGGTGGCTGCACAATAGGTGAGGAATGTGTAGCAGGAGACAAATCTTCAGTAGCAGGGTGAACATCAACAACACTTTGATTTGGAGCAGCAACATCATCATTAACTAGCTCCACCTGCACGCTGATAGTCTCAGGTTTCTGGTTATTAGAACTGGTAGCCAAGTCATTTGTGAACATAGTAGACTCATTGAATACAACATTTCTACTATAAAATGCCTTCTGTTTTTCTGCATCCCATAATTTATAAGCTTTGACACCAGTACCATAACCCAAGAAAATGCACTTGATAGCTCTAGGCTCAAGTTTTCCATTATCAACATGTGCATAAGCAGTGCAGCCAAAAACTCTCAATTTAGAGTAGTCACAAGGAGAGTCAGACCATACCTCGATTGGAGTTTTCTTATCAATACATGTGGAAGGAGAACGGTTTATTAAGTAGCACGCCGTGGAAGCAGCTTCTGCCCAGAATTTTCTGCTTAAACCCGAATTGGAAAGCATACAACGGGCCTTTGAAATTATTGTTCTGTTCATGCATTCCGCAACACCGTTTTGTTGAGGAGTGTATGGAATTGTGTGGTGCCTCACAATTCCTTCCTTCCTGCAATAATATTTAAATGCACTAGAACAGAACTCCATGACATTATCAGTTCTTAGAATTTTTACCTTCCTTTCTGTTTGCTTTTCAACCATAACCTTCCACTCTTTGAATGACTGAAATGCATCTGATTTATGCTTCAAAAAATATGGCCAAACTCGACGTGAGTAATCATCAATAATAGTTAACATGTAACTAGCACCACCATGAGATGTTTTTCGAGAAGGACCCCATAAATCAGCATGCACATAATCAAGAATACCTTTAGTATTATGGATAGCAGTATTGAACATGACTCTTTTATGCTTACCAAACACACAATGCTCACAAAAGTCAAGTAATTCTGCCTTGCAACCTTCAAGTAGGCCTTTTTGCTTAATTCTGCCAAACCAAGTGCACTCATATGCCCAAGACGCATATGCCAAATTTTTGTGGTATTAGACTGATCAGGAGCAACCACGGCACTAGCAGTAAATGTACTACCTCGAAGCACATATAAGTTGGCAGCTTTTAAATCACCTTTCATGACAATGAGAGAATCTTTGGTTACCTTCAAAACTCCACCTTCAGCGGAATATTTGTACCCTTTCATGTCGAGGGTACTAAGAGAGATGAGATTCCTGGACATGGTTGGGACATGCCGTACTTCTGTTAATGTTCGTACAATCCCATCAAATATTCTGATCTGGACAGTTCCAATGCCTGTGACCTCACATGCCGTGTTGTCACCCATCCTCATGATGCCACCTTTCTGTATAGGCTCATAAACACTAAAAAGATCTCTGTTAGTGCAGACATGATATGAGCAAGCAGAATCAAGTATCCATTGAGCATCTTCAGTGACACATCTGGCAAATGCAATGAGTACGGTATCATTATCAGAATTCTCATCAGAGACAACGGACGCACTACCTTCAGGCTTACCCTTTTTCCGTTTCTCTTTTCTTTGTTCTGCAGCTTCCAACAATCATCGATGACATGATTGTCCTTCTTGCAGTACTGGCAGAATTTATCATCTCGTCGTCCCTCGGACTTGGAACGACTTCTTTGATTTTTCTTGCTGTTACCTTTATTTCCTGATTTTGATTTCTTTTGTTCACTTCGGCCACAAACATTCAATGTCTCTCCGTTAGAATGACCAGCATCTTCCGAGTTTACCATCTGTTTCATCTTTTCTTTTGCTGTCAAAGCCTCATAGACCTCGGCCACGGTTAGAGTATCACGATTATATAGAATAGTATCTCGAAAATTTGCATATGAAGGTGGAAGTGAACAGAGGAGAAGAAGAGCCAGGTCTTCATCTTCAAATTTTACCTCCATTGATAACAGATCAGCAACGATCTCCTTGAACACAGATATGTGTGTGAGAACAGATCCACCTTCCTGCAACTTGTGCGTGAACAACTTCATCTTGATGTGCATCTTGCTAGTTAGATCTTTCGACATGCAGATTGATTCTAGCTTCAACCAAACCGCGGCAGCGGTTTGCTCCTCCAAGCACTCCTGCAAAACATTGTTCGAAAGTTGCAGATGGATCTGAGATAAGGCCTTACGATCTTTTCTTTTCTCTTCGTCCGTCCACTCATTCTGGTTCTTCCCAAAACCCTCAAGGGCATCGTCTAGATCATGATGTGCTAGCACTGCCCGCATCTTCACTTGCCACAATGAAAATCTTGTGTCGAAATCCAACAGCGGAAGATCATACTTCATCGTCGTTGATGCCATGTGCTTGGCGGCACGAACCCTAGAACAGGGGATCAAAACTCTGGCTCTGATACCACTTGTTATAATCAGACGATAAGAAAGTGTAGATCTAAATAGAGGAGACACAGATTTTAATGTGGAAAACCCTTCCAAGTCGAGGGGGAAAAAACCACGGGCGCCGGCCGGCAAATATCACTATATCAGGAGGTTTACAATCGTGGGAGATTACAATCCTTTTTTTCATGTCTCTCTCGGCGGCTCACAAGGGATATTTATAGGTGGTGACTTAGAGTCCTAACCCTAGACGATCCATACCGCGGGGGGGGGGGGGGGGACACCCCCGCACCCCCCGGCGTCCCGAGCGGGCCTTGGCTGCTGTGCAGCCAACCATATGGGCAGATTTCCTCCACTTCGCTACGGAAATCCTGCCTCTTTTATCGTCATTAGAATTTGGATCATCAATCAACACTTGAGGTCCTGTGGCGTACCCGGGGTCCTGTGGTTGTTTCATTGCACGGGGGCCCTATGGCGCCGAATGGTCCCTCCCCCGAAAGGCTAACGCCAGCGGCAGGTCCAGGGTGTGTAGCCTGCTATGCCTAGTTCCGTACCCCTAGCGTGCACACACCCTGCCTCTCCAGTGCTACAGCTCAGTATCGGGGACCCGGACGGCTCATACCCCGGAGCAAAGTTTTAACCGTAACTTAGGGACCTTTGGTTGTCTCATTGCCTGGTGGCCCTATGGCACTGAATGGCCCTTCTGTGGAAGGTCTACGCCAGCAGGAGGTTCAGGGTGTGTAGCCTGCTATGCCTAGTTTTGTACCCCTAGCGTGCGCACCCTGCCTCTCCAGCGCTACAGCCTGGTACCGGGGAAACGGACTCGGCTCATACCGCTAGGCAAGGCTTTATCCATGGCTCGGAAAACCCACATTGAATTACCCAAGCCCCGTAGATCAGCTGAGGACCGTAAGCCACAGTGAAGCTACCAAACAAGGAAGAGTGACCAGAGAGCATGACTACTCCCTCTTTCTGCCATGTCTGCAGGTCCGCACAGTCCTTGGCGTCTCGGACCTCCCAGGGGGTCCGATGCTGGTGTCCTGCCTCATCCGGTGGTAAGTGCGCCCCAACACAAGTGCCACACCTACTAGGGGGCCATCACGGTGAACCACACGGGTAGGACGTCGGACCACTATAGCAGTGAGCAGAAGACTTGGAGCACCAGCTATGACAAGCTGAAGATAAGAGCCAACCTTCCCTCGGGTCCTTGCGCTACCAAGGACACGGAAGGAGTGGTAGCCACACTGCCGGAGCGCCTTGGGTCCGTACACCGCTAAGGACCCGGAGGAACAAGCTCAGAACATTGGCAATGAGCTATCCACGCCAGCTAAGTCATTCCAGACCCCTGCGCTGCCAAAGGGTCCGAAGACTACATCAACAACTCAAGACAACATAAGACTTGAAACAAAAAGTCTTCATCGACAACAGAGCTCCGGCATTCATAGGAGGACACAAGGCAAGCGGGATACCTAGGAGCTATTCGCGCTGGAACCTAGCAGCTACAAGTCGGGCGGCCTCCTCCACGGAAGACATCGCCGCCCTCGACAACTCTGTGTTGTGGCCAAGTACCACAGGTTCCAGGGAGATGCTGGGGTCGCAGCTCCAAATGCAAGTGAGCACGTGCCCTTCCACCATGTGGGCCAGAGCTTTACCTTCGACCTCCGGCTGCTCCCCCATGATATTCTCCAGTGCCAGGAGCTTCTCCCCGACTGAGTCCAGGGCAGGGAGCAGCTGGCTCATCTCCTGGACGGCCCTCTGGGGCACAAGGGGCCAAAGCCGAAGGGTCCCAGAGCCGCCTCTGCGAGGTCGAGGAAGTCCCAGACCTTCTCTGCCTCAGCGGCACGAGAAGCCCAGAGATCTTCGGCCACCTTGGCGGAAGAAGCCAGCTCCCCCGCTGAACTCCTCCTCGCCAGCTCCTGTTCCCGAGTGGCTAGCTTATGCTCCCAAGCAACAAAGGCCTGCTCCTTGGTGGCCAGCCATGCGGCCCGCTCACCCAGGTCATACTCCCTGGATGTGGATACGAGCTCCCGGTCGTGGATGTCCTGAAGTCGCTCCTTCAGGCACCCCTGCTCCTCCTCATGGGCAGCCAGACGATCGGAGAGCTCCCTCTCCCTCGCCTCTGCCCCCTTCTCCCGATGAAGGAGCGTCTCCTGGAGCTCTGTCAGGACCGTCAGACGTGCATCGGTGGAGGCATGGAGGCTCTCAGCCTCAGCCTGGAGGTTTGCTGCATTCTTGTGGAGGGCCACGGTGACGGCCTCCCTCTCCTCCAACATCTCCTCCCGAGCCTCGAGCTGCTCCTCTCGAGCCCGAGCCTTCGCCCTGGCAGACTGGACCAGCGCCTTTAACAGATCATCCCAGTCTTGGAGGCACTCCCGCATTCAGACCTCAGCTCGGCCCACTCCTGCTCGAGTGTGTCCTGCATCTGGTCCAGGCTAGAGCAGACAGCTCTCGTGGCCCTTGGGATCGGAACGGCCTTCGGCATTGCCAGGTGAGGTACCGCCTCGGCACCCTCTGGCTCTTCATCCGCCGATGGGGTTGCCACCACGGCAACCTG
Source organism: Neostapfia colusana (assembly GCA_030760725.1). Lineage (NCBI taxonomy): Eukaryota > Viridiplantae > Streptophyta > Magnoliopsida > Poales > Poaceae > Neostapfia > Neostapfia colusana. The sequence goes on from JASWHV010000016.1 coordinate 10,149,848, forward strand.
GGAAGGGAGAGGAGGAGGGCTAGAAGCCTGCCCAGCAGCAGCCACACCACTACCAGTGGCATCCGTGCCCGCTGGTTGGCTGCACTCGAGGGCCCAAGTGCCGACATCCGGAGATGCCCCAGGCGCAGGCTCAGGCACTGCCGCCGGTGTTGGGGCTTTGGCAGAAAAGGAGCTCTGGCTCCCGGACTGCTACTGCAGAGGAGGAACAGAGGTGCTGTGCTGAGGAGCCCTACAAAAGGAAGCACCAAGCGTCAACTACGCCACCCAGTGCCTCAATACACAGCCCTACGAGGTTGAGCCGTACCTGGAGGTATGGAAGTTCAACTCCGTGCGGAGGGCTCGAGCCACTCGACCCCGCCAGCATTAAGGTCGCCTCTGTAAGCTTTGGAGCCGGCAAAATCTCATCAGGGGTCTTCATCGCCAAAGACGGCGCATTAGGAGCCTTCCATGCCGAGGACCTCGACGCTGATGATACGCCCTGAGCTGGGGCTGTGGCGGACTGGAATCCGCTCATCCAGGATCACAGGGGGTGGTGCCACACGATGCGACACCCGACAGCACACATCATAAGAGTACAGTGTATTACATAGAAAACAAACTGAAATGTACAAATAGTACACTTGTTCAGTTACAAACTAAGGTATGCATTACACAGCGGAAGTTTTAATTTGTACAACTCACGCCCACCTATCTAGCAAAAGTCGGTTGCCCAGCCCTAGGGCAACCCAACTAGCTGCACTCCTCAGCTCAGCGCGGCGTGTACGGCTCCCACTCAGCCGTGGTCTGTGGCAGACCGGAATCCGCACATCCAGGATCGCAGAGGGTGGTGCCGCACGATGTGACACCCGACAGCACACGTCATAAGAACACAATATATTACATGGGAAAAACAAACTGAACTGTACAAAAAGGTACAACTTCAGTTACAAACTAGTATTTATTTTACACAGCGGAAGTCTACTCTGTACAACTCACGCCCGCCTATCTAGCAAAAGTCGGTTGCCCAGCCCTAGGGCAACCAACACTGGCTGCACTCCTCAGCTCAGCGCGGCGTGTACGGCTCCCACTCAGCCATGGTCCCCGACGGAGGGTAACCCTCGCCGGTGGACTCGTACTCCGAGTCCGTGGGTGGCTCATCACCTGAAAAACACTTAAGCAGCAACCATTAGCACGATGGCTCAACAAGACTTAACCGACTCACCTAGGCATGAAACTCTACATGAGGTGTACAATGACATAGGATAGTAATATTGCAGCAAATGGACACGCCTACAAGTTTATCCTTAGTTCATCTTTTAGCAGCAAGTTAACGGTTCATGAATCTCAAATTTAGTAAGCAATATTTGGTGGCACACATGTAGCAATACAATTATATCATAACAGCAATATTGAATCATAGCATTCCATAAATTATCTATGTTACGACGCAGTGAACAAGCGGTACTCGTCACCGCGAGGGACGGCGAATCGACTCGATATACACCTGCAGGGAAACCCAAAGAGCACGTCACGTACGCCCACCCGTGGAGCTGCACAGCACGCTCACTCGATGTCGTACGGGACAACCTTTCACCAAACAGCCCAAACGTTGAACCGGTCGCACCGAAACGAGCAGGAGGTTCCCCACACGGAGCATCTCTCTATGCCCGTTGGCAGATTTCCACCTTGCTGCCCTCAGCCTACACCTATAAATCGGTGCGTTATGCCTCGACGCCCGGAGGTTTAGGCTACATCGGTTTATCGGGGCCCATATATCCGATATGCCTTCGGTACGTTCAATACTTGTTCAGCAGGGCCGCACACGGCTCGGTCCTCAATTGACACGGACAGGGCTGCGCACACAAGACTTCCTCTTGCTGCGCCCTAGCCCCTGCCTAGTCTCATTTTCATTACTGAAGTGATCTCCCGTCACTCGAACCAAACCCATATGTCCCAACCTATCTCGTGAGTAGATTCCAACTACTCGACTTGTACCGAAGTCCTATGATTCATCAAGCATAGCCTGTGTACTCGAGGTCTTAGACACTACCCTCACTCTTAGGGAAAATTCTGGTTATGTAAGTGGGGTTCCATCCATCCTATACCTAATGCACAATCATACTTCATAAAACACATGTGAACAAAGTCAAACTTATAAAAAGGTTAATGCAAACCGGGGCTTGCCTGGTTGCTGCTGATCGGGGGTTAGTTCTTCTTCCGGAAGGAGGAAGTCCAGCACTTCCGGAGTCTCTTCTTCAGCGACTACATGTTTAATGAAATACTACATGTTAATTTAAATGCAAAGTGTAACCCTGAATACACAATTACTAATAACTCTAGCTATCCCTCCCCTTTGGTTCTGAAATTTTTATTGTGGCTTGGTAGGGTCCTAACAAGAGTCTTGATCAAGTTTCATTTGAAACAAAGTTCATTTGAACCTTGTACAAATAAAAGCCCATTTGGTCAATATTTGAGCCTCTAAGTAATTCCATGGGTTTTCATGGCTCCATCCCTTACTTTCTGGAAACTAGAATTTAAGATGGTTCTAATGGAATTGGTTTCATGTCAGTTGAAGAATTCTACTGAAAGTTATGCCCAAATTAAGATTTGAGAAAATCTGAAAAATGTTTCTGTACATTTTTCTATTTTCTCATGGCAGTTCTCTTAATCACCCAATTAGGGGGACTAAATTAACTTGGATGAGTCTGGAAATTTTACTGTGGCTCAAGGATTTTCCAATGAACCTCTCAGCCAAATTTCAGCATTTTTCATGAAGTAATTCTCCAGATAAAATTCCCAACACTTTAAACTTTAGGGATTTAATTCTGGAAAACTATTTACTTTCATGAGATGAATTTGGTATTTCTGTAAAATACTCAGAATTCTGAGTTCAGCAAAATTTGGTTCATCGAATTTGGAGTTTTCTAGCCAAAGTTCTATTTATTTGAAGTTTGAACTAAAACTGGAAATTCGAATAAAGTTTAAACTCTGCGGGTGGGGTCCCCCGGGCTACGTGTCAGCCTCCTTGCTAACCCACACCGGAGCCCGCAGAATCCTCCGCGCAGTCGCACGGGATCCCTGTGCCGCAGCAAATCCCGAGTGCTCTCAGCAGAGACCGGCACGCGGGGCCCGCAAGGCTTCTTCAACCTCGCGCTCCCGCGGCTCCCCGCTGCCCACCTCGCCGGAATACTCGCCGCCGGGCGTTCTTCTGCCCGACCTCCTATGAAACTCGCCGCCTGTGCCTATCTCGGCCTGGGGAACACGGTGGTGCCCTCACCAGCGCTTGACAACGGCCGGAACAGTGCTCCCGCCGGCAACAGCGGCCGGGAGCTCACCGGCAACGTCGAACTCGGCATCCCCTGCACCTTTTTTGATGCGGTTTGCTCGGGGAGCTCCGCTGACACCTGCTGATCACGGACATGAGCACCGATCCCTGTGAAAACGGCTGCAACTACGACCTCACCTGTGATCTAGACCGGAAATCGGCGCCGATGCAAAAAGCTCGAAGAACGTCGCGCATACTCGATGAAACTCGATGGTTTCTGATCTCAGAGACGCGTGGGCGAGTATAGATCATGTCTTTAGCTCGGTCTAAGGAGTGGTGGCTTACTTGCTACGAATTTCCGTATTTCGCATGGTTCGGTTCAAAACACCCCAACGCGCTAATCCCCCAAATTCTTTGCTGACCGTGCGAGAGAGATGGCGAGGTCAGTACGGTTGTGATCAGTACCTTGGAGCGGACCTTTCTTGTGTAGCTCGTCGGGCACGAGAACGCCTGTGCTGGTCGGGCGCCGGTGATCAGCGAGGTCGGCCGGGCAGAAGGCTTCGATCGTGCGAGGAAGAAAAGGGAAGTGTGAGGACTGCACGTGGTCGCGGTGTACTCGATCCCGGCGTCTCCCCTGCGCCCTTAGCCTCTCCCTGAGCAGGAGGTGGCACCGGTTAAGGCGGTCGGCCACCGGGTGATTGTGCTGGCGCGCGCGCAAGGCTTCGGCCGAGGGAAAAAAATACACCCGAGGAAACTTCAGCCTGAAGTCTGCTGACATGTGGGCCTCCACTCTTATTTCCTTTTTTCCAATTTTCTTAATTCTGTTGTGCCAAAATGTCCTCAGCTACACACAATTTAATGTGAGACTTAGTCACCAAATCTTAGTTTGAATTTGAACTTTCAAATTTGAACTGTGTTTGGCTAAATTTGCTGCATGTTTAAACTGAAATTCAAATTCAGTTTTGAATTCTTGCAAATTTAGCTCTTGACAAGATGACCTCCAATGAGGATGAAAATTGGTGGGCTTACTCAGAAAAATGTTCTGAGTTTGAATATGAAGCTAACTTTTGAATTTGAGTGATGAAAGTTGCTGCAATTTTTAAATTTACATTCAAATTGGCCTCTTTTTCAAATACCTCCAAAAGTGTCTCAAAAAGTGTTGGATTTACATGAAACTTGGACTGAACCTTCCCAAGACTTTTTAAGTTCTAGGGTGAGCTAAACCTCTCATGTTCATGTGTAGAAACCCTACTTTGTGCAAGTGAAGGCTTTCCCCTCTAATCACTCTTTTGATGGAGGTTACTTGCTCTTCACAATATTTCCTAAGATATCCATCATAAAAACTGTGGTGTTGTGAGGTGAGGAAAAATTTTTGCAAGTCCCTTTTCTTGGGCTTTTACATCCCTCCCCCCTTAAATGAATCTCGTCCCGAGATTACAAAAGAAGAGATAGCAATGTAATAGGGACTTACCCGTGCTGAGACGCCATGAACTCCGGGTAATTTGAGCGAAGGAATTCCTCGCTCTCCCACGTCGCTTCTTCGGCGGTGTGGTTGCTCCAGAGTATTTTGTAGAACCACAACGTTCTGCTACGCGTGGTTCTGGCTTTCTCATCAAGAATTGCCACCGGATATTCCTCATATGTCAAGTCCGGTTGCAACTCGCCGATGTCTTCGGTAGCAACAGCAGCGGTATGTTTCAGACATTTTCTCAGCTGGGAGACATGGAAAATGTCATGGACACCAGCAAGAGATGCCGGTAGCTCCAATCTATACGCCGCTGGTCCACACTTCTCGGTGATAGCATAGGGTCCAATGAAACAGGGAGCGAGCTTCCCCTTGACGCTGAACCGGTGCACGCCCTTCATCGGAGACATGCGGAGGTACACGTGTTCACCAACGTCAAAGTGCAACGGTCTACGCCTCTTATCAGCGTAGCTCTTCTGCCGGGATTGAGCGGCTTTCATATTAGCTTGAATCGTCCGAACGTGCTCTTCGGCGTCGTTCACCACATCAACCCCGAATGTGACCCTTTCACCGGACTCGCACCAGTTTAATGGGGTGCGGCATTTTCGACCGTACATAGCTTCGTAGGGTGCCATCTTGATACTCGCCTGATAGCCGTTGTTGTATGAGAATTCCGCCAACGGTAGGTGATCATCCCAGTTTCTACCATGGTGGATGGCACATGCTCTCAACATGTCTTCTAATACTTGGTTCACCCTCTCTGTTTGCCCATCTGTCTGAGGGTGATAGGCGGAGCTCCTGATCAGCTTAGTACCCAATGCAACGTGTAGCTGCTCCCAAAAGCGAGATACAAATAATGCACCTCGATCCGATACAATGGTCTTGGGTACCCCATATAAGCACAGAATCTTCGCTATGTACAGCTCCGCATATTTGCCGGCACTGTAGCGTGTATTCACCGGGATGAAGTGAGCCGTCTTGGTTAACCGATCGACGATTACCTAGATAGAATCATGTTTGTTGGAAGTTAGGGGCAATCCCAAAATGAAATCCATGCTCACATCTTCCCATTTCCATGCCGGGATCTTCAGGGGTTGCAACAGCCCTGATTTCTTCATGTGATCAGCTTTCACTCGTCTACACGTATCGCACTCGGATACGTACTTCGCTACCTCCCGCTTCATCCGTGTCCACCAAAATTTCTTTTTCAAATCTTGGTACATTTTGTTGCTGCCCGGATGAATGGAGTACTTAGACAAGTGAGCTTCATCGAGGATCTTCTTCCTCAGCTACATATCCCGGGGTACGACTATGCGGTCATTTAACCATAGCGTCCCCTCCTCATCTTTTCCGGAAACACTTGATCTTCCCATTATCTATCCGTCTACGGAGATGTGCCATACCCTTGTCAACCTTCTGAGCTGCAATGATGTCCTCCCTTATGGTAGGGATGAGGGCAAGGTTGTACAGAGACCCATAAGGAACCAAGTATAAACTTGGCTCTTCCTCCTCCACCGGTGTAATGGTGAGGTGATGGACATGTGATTTCCGACTCAGCGCGTCGGCAACCACATTCGCCTTGCCGGGGTGGTAATGAATCTCAATTTCATAATCTTTGATCAATTCTAACCACCTCCTTTGCCTCATGTTCAGCTCCTTCTGGGTGAAAATGTATTTCAAGCTCTTGTGGTCGGTGTAGAGATGCACCAGATTCCCCAGGAGATAGTGCCTCCACATTTTCAGCGCCAACACCACTGCAGCAAGCTCAAGATCATGAGTCGGATAGTGCTGCTCATGGTTCCGAAGTTGGCGTGAGCCATAGGCGACCACACGTCCTTCCTGCATCAACACGCAGCTGAGCCCAATACCGGACGCGTCACAATACACGTCGAAGGGCTTTGTTGTATCCGGCTGAGCTAAGACCGGGGCTGTGGTGAGATGCTTCACCAATGCTTGGAACGCTCCTTCACACGCCGTGTTCCAAACATATTTCGTTCCCTTCTTCAGCAATTCTGTCATCGGTTTAGCGAGCTTGGAGAAGCTTGGAATGAATCTCCGATAGTATCCCGCTAACCCGAGGAAGCTTCTGACTTCATGTACTGAAGTGGGAGCTTTCCATTTCAGCACTTGCTCTATTTTGCTTGGGTCAACCGCAATGCCTTCCGCGGAGATGATATGTCCCAAGAATGGCACTTGGCTGATCCAAAACTCGCATTTACTGAACTTGGCGTAGAGCTTGTGGTCTCGCAATCGTTGAAGAACGATCCTCAAGTGTTCGACATGTTCGGCTTCTGTCTTGGAGTAAACCAATATATCGTCGATGAACACTACCACGAACTTGTCCAGCTCCGGCATGAACACCGAGTTCATGAGATACATGAAATGGGCTGGAGCATTTGTGAGACCAAAGGACATGACGAGATATTCATATAATCCATATCTCGTCGAGAAGGCCGTCTTCAGGATATCCTCCGTCCGGATCTTTATCTGATGATATCTAGAGCGAAGGTCCATCTTGGAGAATACACTTGCACCCACAAGTTGATCAAACAATATGTCGATGCGGGGCAGTGGGTACTTATTCTTGATGGTGATGGCGTTGAGCAGCCGGTAGTCCACACACAGCCTTAAGGTTTCATCCTTCTTCTTCACAAACAGCGCCGAGCATCCCCAAGGCGAGGAACTCGGCCTAATGAAACCGTTGCTCAACAGATCATTGAGCTGTTCCTTTAATTCAGCCAGCTCATTTGGAGCAATTTTATATGGTCTCCGCGATATGGGCGTAGTCCCGGGTGCAAGTTCAATCTTGAACTCGACGTCCCGCTCAGGTGGCATGCCCGGAAGATCATCCGGGAACACGTCGGGGTACTACCGGACTACGGGGATGTCCTCTAACTTTAGAGCTTCAGTATTGTTGATTGCTGAAACCTCCCGGACTGGATTGTCTAATAGGAGGGACTGTGGATGGTGTAATGGGGAGTTGAGGTGAACCGTCCGTGATAGGGTTTCCAGGACAGCGCCATGGTAGCTTAGCCATGACATTCCCAAGATTGCATCAATCTTCTGCCCCTCAAGGATAATCATAGTGGTGGGATATATCTTCCCACCTAAGCACAGTGGTGCTTTCGGAACCATCATTGTTGCTGAAATCTTTCCTTCCGGTGAGCAGATCATATAAGAACACTCGGTTGGAAAGGCTTCCAGCTGATGCTTAACCACATATGATGCACTTATGAAGTTGTGGGTTGCACCAGAATCAAAAAGTATGATGATGGCTTGATGGTTGAGAGTGAACGTACCCGCCAGCACGTTGTCTCCCTCTGGGGCGTCCTCATTGTCGAGGTTGCGAACGCCCCCAGTCCGCTAACCAACCTTCTTGACCGGAGGTCGGCCTCGAGCACTGCCCTGGAACTGGGCTTGCCCGCTGCTTTGCTGCCCCTGGGGACAGTCCTTCGCGAAGTGGCCCCCCTGGCCACATGTGAAGCACGTGAAACGGGGTGGTCCCCCGCTGATCGGTGGATGGAATCCCGGGGCGCGTTGTGGCGGTGGGAACGCCCGGGGTGCCATCTGCTGCTGCTGCTGTCTTGGTGGTGGCATCGGCGGACGGAACGGAGGTGACGGAAAAGGACGTCCCCCGAACCGTTGAGGTCACGCCGGTGGGTGCCACTGCTGCCTGGATGGTGTCCGATACACCATACGGTACTTCTGAAGAGCGCCAGCACCACTGCTTGGCGGAGCGCTGCGCTTCCTCTGCTCAGCTGCCAACTCCCGCTGAGCGTCCTCTTGCATGATCGCGGCATTGACTAGGTCATTGAAGGTGCCGCGATTCCACTGAACGAGGTGTGTCTTCATTTCGGGGTGTAACCCCCGATAGAAGTGTTCCCGCTTCTTCTCCTCAGTGGAGATATAGTCTGACGTGTATTGCGCCACATGGTTGAAGGCACGGGAGTAGTCATGGGAACTCCTCCCGCCCTGCTTCAGCTCCAAGGATTCTTGGAACTTCCTCTTCATGATCCCGGGAGGGATATGATAGGCGCGGAACGCCTCCCGGAATTCTTCCCATTCCACGGCATGGCCAGCCGGACGTGAGGCGACATAGTTCGCCCACCACGCACCAGCGGCACCGTGGAGTTGCCGCGCTGCGAACAAAGTCTTTTGCCACTCCGTGCATTGGAGCAGCCCAAACTTGGACTCGATGGTCCGCAGCCAGTTGTCAGCCTCCAGTGGTTCTTCCGCTTCGGTGAACACTGGAGGGTGCGTACTCATGAAATCCGAGCACGACACCTCACGGGGCTCACGAGGCCCTCTGTCTTGACGCCCCCCCCCCCCCCCCCCCCCCCGCCTGGGACGTATTCTGCACAATCGTGCGGAGCAGGTCGGTCTGCTCCTCACGACCTCCCACCAGTGCCGCTATCACATCCGCTAGAGTAAGCGGAGGAGGCGGTGGTGGCTGCTGCTGCGGGGTGCTGTCGTGGGCCGGTGGCTTGGAGTCATCACCTCTCTGTTGGCTAGATCCACCAACCTCGTGCGTGGTCCTAGTACGAACAATCTGCAACCATACGACAATAAACATCAGTCCCGCAACATATTGCATGCAGTCCAATAAAAATAGGCGTAAAAACATAATGACAATAAAACATGCAATACATCTCGTGTGTAGATAATGTAATAACTTTGCACAAGCTACACCATTACCAGACCAAATACAAGTTAGTTTAATCCAACTTGATGAAACCCTTCTTTGGAAGCTCACCACAACTAGGTTTGGTCACTACGAGACGTTACTATCGCGCTGTCATCACGTAAACCACCCTTTTATCTTCAATATGACACAAACATGGTCTCTAGTAAAAGAAACTTCAGTGAGACCTATACTCAAATCTTTTACTAGTTGAAGATAACCTCTCATGAGTATGTTCTACCCCATTGGGAGTACTCAAACCCCCTCTAGGGTACCACAATCTCTCACATGAGTTCAACTGTCATTTCTCTGCCAGAATGACCAGTTTCTACACATTCCAGATTTTGACCTGGTTCTGGGCATTATCATGACTCAAGTTGAATAGCAAAGTTAAAGTTAACTTCAGTATCTTTCCAAGGATTACTTATATGCCCTCATATAAGCTCTGGTTACAAAGTTATGGTAATTCAAAGTCAACATAATTCCTGGAAGAATTTTAACAGCACCTCCCTTGAGAAGTTGCTGTTTTCAACTCTGGTTTCCACTGAAATCTGTGCTGAAATTTCAGAAACTTTGAATTGCAAGATGTAACACATCTTCTACCCTTTCTAAGGAAGTATCATATGACCATTTTAGATTTTTCTACCGGGAGTTATGTTTGAAAAACAGAACAGTCCAGAGAGTGTTTAACGCTGTCCTGATTCTGGACAGTTTACATTCCTCTGGGATTTAAGCCATCTTAAGGTGGGTTTCAGCTCTGAAAATCTACAACCAAGTTGTAGAGTACTTAGATATCTTTCCATAACTATTTACCACACCCCCCTAGGCTAAAATACCTGTGAGTTATGCCCTGTTGAAGATCAGCAACTTGCTGCCCCAAAACAAAGCACTCTGTTTTTCAGTCTTTTGGAACTACACTCAACACCCTCCAATTTTTCTATCCAACCAGGGTCCTAATTGTTAAACCTAGTGATTTTAATTCCTTGTTATCATTATTTTCATGCATATTCCTACAATATCTCGGTACTACGTTCCTCACAAAATAAAATCCTAGCCGGATCACACCGGTATATACGTCTCAAGTGTGGCACTAAACGGTCTCTCGCACACGTTTACTACACGGATACATACGTGGTTAGTACCTGCAGAAGACCACACAATAATGGTGCACTCAATGGTTGTTTTCATTTCAGGCAGGACCATATTGAAAAGTAAATACAAACGCCCGTATCATTGCCATACGGCTGTCCTTGAGTTAAGTCACGCCTCAAGGTACGTGATCGTGTTTCAACACCACACGACGGGGAATCCGAGTATGTCATGAACGGGTTGTCAGGGTTGGGAATGTTATCAACCCAACAGATACCACCTACTGCCCTGCAGGACACGCCGATGGCAAGCGTTGTGTATGTCCTCCTGGGCTATTTCCAGATGAACACACTCTCGCGTTACTGACCACGCGATGGGGTCTCCACTTACTTGCCTAATGCACGCTAGGGATCAGCGTTTCATATGAACTCAGGAACATGAACACTCCAAGAGTTTCATATTGACATCTCACACCAAGCTGTGAGACCTATCCCTGAACCACGTTCCTCGTCAGGGGAGCTAACCGAAATTGAACCGCATTCGGTGGCGTTACTTACCATGCTTACCAGAGCGTAGGTGCGTCGTTACATAATTGAAATTCAGAATTAAAACACATAGGTTAGTCGTTGCCACTTTAAGTAACTATGCTAATATAGTCCTTACTTGGGAAAACTACCGGATCCTCACCGTAAACCTAAGTTTTCCCATAATACAGTCCTTAAGTACTGTGCTATCCCCAATGCAGCTCTGATACCAGGCTGTGGTGGACCGGAATCCGCTCATCCAGGATTGCAGAGGGTGGTGCCGCACGATGCGACACCCGACAGCACATGTCGTAAGAACACAATATATTACATGGGAAAAACAAACTGAACTGTACAAAAAGGTACAACTTCAGTTACAAACTAGTATTTATTTTACATAGCGGAAGTCTACTCTGTACAACTCACGCCTGCCTATCTAGCAAAAGTCGGTTGCCCAGCCCTAGGGCAACCAACACTGGCTGCACTCCTCAGCTCAGCGCAGCGTGTATGGCTCCCACTCAGCCGTGGTCCCCGACGGAGGGTAACCCTCGCCAGTGGACTCGTACTCCGAGTCCGTGGGTGGCTCCTCACCTGAAAAACACTTAAGCAGCAACCGTGAGCATGATGGCTCAACAAGACTTAACCGACTCACCTAGGCATGAAACTCTACATGTGTACAATGACATAGGATAGTAATATTGCAGCAAATGGACATGCCTACAAGTTCATCTTTAGTTCATCTTTTACCAGCAAGTTAACGGTTCATGAATCTGAAATTTAGTAAGCAATATTTGGTGGCACACATGTAGCAATACAATTATATCATAACAGCAATATTGAATCATAGCATTCCATAAATTATCTATGTTACGACGCAGTGAACAAGCGGTACTCATCACCGTGAGGGACGGCGAATCGACTCGATATACACCTGCAGGGAAACCCAAAGAGCACGTCACGTACGCCCACCCGTGGAGCTGCACAGCACGCTCACTCGATGTCGTACGGGACAACCTTTCACCCAACAGCCCAAACGTCGAACCGGTCGCACCGAAACGAGAAGGAGATTCCCCACACGGAGCATCTCTCTATGCTCGTTGGCTGATTTCCACCTTGCTGCCCTCAGCCTACACCTATAAATCGGTGCGTTATGCCTCGACGCCCGGAGGTTTAGGCTACATCGGTTTATCGGGGCCCATATATCCGATATGCCTTCGGTACGTTCAATACTTGTTCAGCAGGGCCGCACACGGCTCGGTCCTCAATCGACACAGACAGGGCTGCACACACAAGACTTCCTCTTGCTGCGCCCTAGCCCCTTCCTAGTCTCATTTTCATTACTAAAGTGATCTCCTGTCACTCGAACCAAACCCGTGTGTCCCAACCTATCTCGCGAGTAGATTCCACTACTCGACTTGTACCGAAGTCCTATGATTCATTAAGCATAGCCTGTCTACTCGAGGTCTTAGACACTACCCTCACTCTTAGGGAAAAATTCTGGTTATGCAAGTGGGGTTCCATCCATCCTATACCTAATGCATAATCATACTTCATAAGACACATGTGAACAAAGTAAAACTTATAAAAAGGTTAATGCAAACCGGGGCTTGCCTGGTTGCTGCTTGTCGGGGATTAGTTCTTCTTCCGGAAGGAGGAAGTCCAGCACTTCCGGAGTCTCTTCTTCAGCGACTACATGTTTAATGAAATACTACATGTCAATTTAAATGCAAAGTGTAACCCCGAATACACAATTACTAATAACTCTAGCTAGCCCTCCCCTTTGGTTTTAAAATTTTTATGGTGGCTTGGTAGGGTCCTAACCAGAGTCTTGACCAAGTTTCATTTGAAACAATGTTCATTTGAACCTTCTACAAATAAAAGCCCATTTGGTCAATATTTGAGCCTCTAAGTAATTCCAGGGGTTTTCATGGCTCCAACCCTTACATTCTGGAAACTAGAATTTAAGATGGTTCTAATGGAATTGGTTTCATGTCATTTGAAGAATTCTACTGAAAGTTATGCCCTAATTAAGATTTGGGAAAATCTGAAAAATGTTTCTGTACATTTTTCTATTTTCTCATGGCAGTTCTCTTAATCACCCAATTAGGGGTACTAAATTAACTTGGATGATTCTGTAAATTTTACTGTGACTCAAGGATTTTCCAATGAACCTCTCAGCCAAATTTCAGCATTTTTCATAAAGTAATTCTCCAGATAAAATTCTCAACAGTTTAAATTTTAGGGATTTAATTCTGGAAAACTATTTACTTTCATGAGCTGAATTTGGTATTTCTGGAATGTACTCAGAATTATGAGTTCAGCAAAATTTGGTTCATCGAATTTGGAGTTTTCTAGCCAAAGTTCTATTCATTTGAAGTTTGAACTAAAACTGGAAATTCGAATAAAGTTTATACTCTGCGGGTGGGGTTCCCCGGGCTACGTGTCAGCCTCCCAGCTAATCCACACCGGAGCCCGCAGAATCCCCCGCGCAGTCGCACGGGATCCTGGTGCCGCAGAAAATCCCGAGTGCTCTCAGCAGAGACCGACACGCGGGGCCCGCAAGGCTTCTTCAACCTCGCGCTCCCGTGGCTCCCCGCCGCCCACCTTGCCGGAATACTCGCCGCCGGGCGTTCTGCTGCCCGACCTCCGACGAAACTCTCCGCATGTGCCTGTCTCGGCCTGGGGAACACGGTGGTGCCTTCACCAGCGCTTGACAACGGCGGAACAGTGCTCTCCCCGGCAACAGCGGCCGGGAGCTCACCGGCAACGTCGAACTCGGCATCCCCTGCACCTTTTTCGATGTGGTTTGCTCGGGGAGCTCCGCTGACGCCTGCTGATCACGGATATGGGCACCGATCCCCGTGAAAACGGCTGCAACTACGACCTCACCTGTGACCTAGACCGGAAATCGGCGCCGGTGCAAAAAGCTCGAAGAACATCGCCCATACTCGATGAAACTCGATGGTTTCTGATCTCAGAGACGCGTGAGCGAGTCTAGATCACGTCTTTAGCTCGGTCTAAGGAGTGGTGGCTTACTTGCTATGAATTTACGGATTTCGCATGGTTCGGTTCTAAACACCCCGACGCGCTAATCCCCCAAATTCTTTGCTGACCGTGCGAGAGAGAGGGCGAGGTCAGTACGGTTGAGATCAGTACCTCGGAGCGGACCTTTCTTGTGTAGCTCGTCGGGCACGAGAACGCCTGTGCTGGCCGGGCGCTGGTGATCAGCGAGGTCGGCCGGGCGGAAGGCTTCGATCGTGCGAGGAAGAAAAGGGAAGTGCGAGGACTGCACGTGTTCGCGGTGTACTCGATGCCGGCGTCTCCCCTGCGCCCTTAGCCTCTCCCCGAGCAGGAGGTGGCACCGGTTGAGGCTGTCGGCCACCGGGTGATCGTGCTGGCACGTGCGCAAGGCTTCGGCCGAGGGGAAAAAATGCACCTGAGGAAACTTCAGTCTGAAGTCTGCTGACATGTGGGCCTCCCCTCGTATTTCTTTTTTTTTTCCAATTTTCTCAATTCTGTTGTGCCAAAATATCCTCAGCTACTCACAATTTAATGTGAGACTTAGTCTCCAAGTCTTAGTTTGAATTTGAACTTTCAAATTTGAACTGTGTTTGGCTAAATTTGCTGCATGTTTAAACTGAAATTCAAATTCAGTTTGGTGGCACACATGTAGCAATACAATTATATCATACAGCAGAATTGAATCATAACATTCCATAGTTTATCTACGTTACGACGCAGTGAACAAGCGGTACTCTTCACCGCGAGGGACGGCGAATCGACTCGATATACACCTGCAGGGATACCCGAATAGCACGTCACGTATGCCCACACGCGGAGATGCACACAGCATGCTCACCCCGTGTCGTACGGGACAACCTTTCACCCAACAGCCCAAACGTCGAACCGGTCGCTCCGAAACGTACAGGAGGTTCCCTACACGGAGCATCTCTCTATGCCAGTTAGCAGATTTCCACCTTGCTGTCCTCAACCTACACCTATAAATTGGTGTGCTATGCCTCGACGCCCAGAGGTTTAGGTTACATCGGTTTATCAGGGCCTATATATCCGATATGCCTTTGGTACGTTCAATACTTGTTCAGCAGGGCCGCACACGGATCGGTCCTCAATCAACAAGGACAGGGCTGCACGCACAAGACTTTCTCTTGCTGCGCCCTAGCCCCTGCCTAGTCTCATTTTCATTTCTAAAGTGATCTCACCTCACTCGAACCAATCACGTGTGTACCAAGCCTAACTCGCGAGTAGATTCCAACTACTCGACTTGTACCGAAGTCCTATGAATCATTAAGCATAGCCTATCTACTCGAGGTCTTAGACACTACCCTCACTCTTATAGGAAACTTTTGGTTATGCAAGTGGGGTTTCATCCATCCTACACCTAATGCACATTCATACTTCACACTAGACATGTAAACAAAGCAAAACTTTATAAAAGGGTTAATGCAAACCGCGGCTTGCCTTGTTGCTGCTGGTCAGTGGTTAGGTCTTCGTCCGGAAGAAGGAAGTCGAGCACTTCCGGAGTCTCCTCGCCTTCAGCGACTACACGTTAATGAGACACTACATGTCAATTCAAATGCATTGTGTAAACTTGAATAAATAATTACTATAACTCTAGCTAGCCCTCCCCTTTGGCTCTGAAATTTTTATGGTGGCTTGGTATGGTCCTAACCAGGGTCTTGACCAAGTTTCATTTGAAACAAAGTTCATTTGAGCTTTGTACAAATAAAAGCCTATTTGGTCAATATTTGAGCCTCTATGTAATTCCAGGGTTTTTCATGGCTCCAACCATTACTTTCTGGAAACTAGAATTTAAGATGGTTCTAATGGACTTGGTTTCATGTCATTTGAAGAATTCTAGAGGAAGTTATGCCTTAAATAGAATTTCAGAAAATCTGAAAAATGTTTCTGTACATTTTTCCTATTTTCTCAGGGCAGTTCACTTAATAACCCCATTAGGGGTACTAAATTAACTTGTATGGGTCTGAAAATTTTACTGTGACTCAACGATTTTCCAATAAACCTTCCAGCCAAATTTCAGAATTTTGCATAAAGTAATTCTGCAGATAAAATTCCTAAGAGTTTGAAATTTAGGGATTTAATTCTGGAAAACTATTAAGTTTCATGAGCTGAAATTGATATTGCTGGAAAGTACTCAAAATTCTGAGTTCAGCAAAATTTGGTTCACTGAATTTGGAGCTTCCTTGCAAAAGTTCTATGCATTTGAAGTTTGAACTAAACTGGAAATTCCCCAAAATGTTTAAACTCTGTGGGTGGGGCCCACTCTTTAAACCGGCCCACTGAGAATGCGGCCATACCGCGGCCCACGGGGTTTTACCCGTGCTGCCGCACTGGATCCCGGCCACAAATGGATCCCCGCGCGAGAACAGAGGCTGACCGGTGGACCCGGCCCCCCCTTCGTCTACCTCGTGCCATCCCGCGATTCCCGCGGCGGCGCTCCGCCGGAGTTCTCGCCGCCGGCCGTCTCACTGCCTGACCTTCGATGGTTTTCACCGCCTGGCCTAACTTGGCTCGGGGAACACGCTGGTGCCCTCACCGAAGCTTGGCGATGGCCGGAACCACGCCCGCGACGGTGACAGCGGCTCTCTGTACTCCGGCGACGTCGTCCGAGCTACTGAGGGCCTTATTTTCCACACGGTTTCCTCCTACAGTTCCGCTGCGGCATGCTGAGCACGAAAATGGGCTCGGTTGGCCATGGAAACAGCCGGAGCTATGTGCTCACTGTCGACCTAGGCCCGATATCGGCTGTGACCGGAAAAATTCGATAACCAGAGTCTATACCCCACGGTTGTCCGTACTTTTTGATCCTAGATGGTCGTGGCAGGGTGTAGATCATGCTTGTAGCTTGGCAAACCCAGTGATGAGCCAATACCCGCGAATTTTAGGATTTGCGGTGGCTCGGGGAAATTCTCCCACGACAGTGTATGAAACGACGAAAGGTTTGGACTAGAAGGACCAGCACCTTAGGGCGGTTTTTATTGTGTTGATCATCGGGCACGAGGGAGCCTGTGTTGCCCGGGCGCCGGCAACCAGAGAGCGGCGATGAAAACGCTCACGAGCGGAGGCAACTGTGGGTGGGAGAACGTCGGCTCAGCCGGGGCACCATGAAAACGACCGAGTGGGCGTCGTGGTGGCACGGTGACTCGTGGTTTTCACCGTGCGGTGGCCTATTCTACTCGGGCGCGGGAGCAGGAGGTGTCGCGCGCCGATCGCCGGCTGCCGAATGACTCGCCCGAGCTGCCTTCGGTCTTAAGCCTGCTGACCAGTGGGCCCTCTTCTCCCCCTAATGTACACTTCATTTTTCATCTCTGTTTTTGCTGAAAATATCCCCAGTTACTCACAATTGAATGTGAGACTTAATCACTAAGTCACAGCTTGAATTTGGTTTCCCAAATTTGAAATTTGTTTGGCTAACTTGCTTCACATTTGAACTGAAATTCAAATTCAGTTTTGAATTCTTGCCAATTTAGCTCCCGACAAGATGAGCTCCAATGCGTGTGAAAACTGGTGTACTAACTCAGAAAAATGTGCTAAGTTTGAATATGAAGCCAAATTTTGAATTTAAGTGATGAAACTTGCTGTAATTTGAATTTACATTCAAATTGGCCTCTTTTTCAAATGCCTCCAACAGTGCCTCAAAATCTGTTGGATTTGCATGAAATTTGGCCTGAACCTTCCCAAGACTATTTAAGTAATAGGGGTGAGCTCAACCTCTCATGTTCATGTGCAGAAATCCTACTTTGTGAAAGTTAGAGCTTTCCCCTCTAATCACCCTTTTGATGGAGGTTACTTGCTCTTCACAAGTCTTCACAAGATATCCACCAAAAGCTGTGGTGTTGTGAGGTGATGAAAAATTTGCAAGTCCCTTTTCTTGGGCTTTTACATCCCTCCACACTTAAAATAATCTCATCCCGAGATTACAAAAGAAGAGGCGGCGACGTAATAGGAACTTACCCGTGCTGAGACGCCATGGACTCCGGGTAACTTGAGCGATGGAATTCCTCGCTCTCCCACGTCGCTTCTTCAGCGGTGTGGTTACTCCAGAGTATCTTGTAGAACCACAACGTTCGGCTACGCGTGGTCCAAGCTTTCTCATCAATAATTGCCACCGGATATTCATCATATGTCAAATTCGATTGCAACTCGCCGATGTCTTCGGTGGGAACAGGGGCTGTATGCTTCAGACATTTTTGCAGTTGTGACACATGGAAAACGTCGTGAACACCAGCAAGAGATACCGGTAGCTCCAGCGTATACGCCGCTGGTCCACACTTCTCGGTGATAGTATAAGGTCCAATGAATCGGGGAGCGAGTTTCCCCTTCACACCGAACCGGTGCATGCCCTTCATCGGAGATACACGGAGGCGTGTTCTCCAACGTCAAAGTGCAGCGGTCTATGCCTCTTATCAGCATAGCTTTTCTGACGGGATTGAGCGGCCTTCAAGTTGGCTTGAATCATCCGAACGCGCTCTTCGGCGTCGTTCACCACATCAACCCCGAATGTGACCCTTTCACCGGACTTGCACCAGTTAAATGGGGTGCGGCACTTGTGACCGTAGAGAGCTTCATAGGGTGCCATCTTGATACTCGCCTGATAGCCATTATTGTATGAGAGTTCCGCCAACGGTAGGTGATTATCTCAGTTCTTACCGTGGTGGATGGCACATGCTCTCAACATGTCTTCCAGTACTTTATTCACCCTCTCTGTTTGGCCATTGGTCTGACGGTGATAGGCGGAGCTTCTAATCAACTTAGTACCCAAAGCAGCGTGCAACTGCTCCCAAAAGCGAGATACAAAAAATGCACCTTGGTCTGAGACTATGGTCTTGGGTATTCCATATAAACATAGAATCTTTGCTATGTACAGCTCCCCATATTTGCAGGCATTGTAACGTGTATGCACTGGGATGAAGTGAGCCGTTTTGGTTAACCAATTAATGATTACCCAAATGAAATCATTCTTGTTGGAAGTCAAGGGTAATCCCACAATGAAATCCATGCTCACATCTTCCCATTTCCATGCCGGGATTTTCAGGGGTTGCAGCAGCCCTGTGTAAAGGTCCCAAAATTATGAATACAAAGAAAAACTTGTTTGCAAAGTTTTGTTTCATATGAGTGAAATTTGGGACTTGTTAAAACTTTTTCCCACATGTGATAACACACATGAGGGCTTTCTTCACACAAGTCAAATGTTTATTTGAGAACTTGGAACCCTAGAGGGGTGTAAAACAAAGATGGGAAGTTCCCATATGTGTGAGAAAACAAAAATCAGATTTGGAACAATTTGTTCAAACTAAAATTCAAATGAGGACAACACAATGGAATTCAAAACTGTTGTGCTAAAAAACTCATTTGCAGCAGCCAAAATAAAAAATCAGATTTCATATTTGAATTCATTGAGTCCAAATTAGGGGGTGTGCAAAGTTTCATGATTTATGGAAATGAATTGCAACCCATTTTCCAAAATGGACTTTAAATGACAAATAATTCAAATGCACATTTGAATTTGGATAAAACTAGCCCAATTATCCAAATGCCTCTCAGATTTAAATTCCCACAATTGAATTCACTCAATATTCAAACTTGGGAGATATTTGGAGGGGGATAAGGAGGGAATGATCAGGGGGACCCACATGTCATTGAGTGGACTGAATATTGCAAAAGATCTTCAGTACACAGTCTTCAGTTGATTTCCTCCCACGCGAAGCAACGGCCGAAGCCGACCTCCCTCTGCTCGACACCGAGCTCAGCCGGCAGCCACCTCCTGGTGAAAATCCGTCGTGCTGGAGAGCAGCCTGGGTGCCCTTAAACGCTGCCGTGCTCCCTTTCTCCCTCATCCCCGAACCTCGGCCTGTTCTTCCTCCTCGCGCAAGAAAAACCGACCGAGAGCTGCCTCCGAGCTCTCGGTCGATCGGCCAGCACATACACCACGTGAGGACTTCAGCTGAGCAGCAAAATCACACAACAGAACCCTCCCCGACCTCCTCGCACCATCACCGAGGGACTTCGTGCTCTCCACACCGAGTTCAACCAGTTTCCGCGGCGGCCGCCACACAACGGCGACACCCTGCTCCCGTGGACAGCCTCCTCCAGAGCTTGTCACGACCAAGCAAGGCCACTCTGGGTCGTGCAGGAGCTCCGTGCAGCTTCCAACCGAAGCACAAAGCCTGTCTTCGCCTCGGGTCGACGAATTTCAGAAATCTCCTCCGGCCGGTGAAAACTGACCGTGGGTATGAATCCGTGAAATTCTCGAGTTATATTCGTTTTGAGCATTTCAAATTGCACACACACGGGACGTAGACTTGCTTAGCAACAACTTTCCTTTTGGAACCTAGCTAGAAACCCGCTCTGCACGACGTGATTTCGATCTTTCTAACGGCGGTTGTGGTAGAGACCGTCGGGTGCATGGTGAACCCTAAGTTAGAGCCATCTCCGAGCCATTTCCTTTCCACGTCAATGATCCCTAACGTCCGCTGGTGCTCTAGAGCTTGGAAACCGAAGCCTAGAAGGCTTAGGGCGTCGGGGCGACGTCGCCGGACTTCGTCCGAACTGTTGCACCGTCGCGGGCTAGTTTGGGGGCCCTGCCAGCTCAAGAAAACCCCATCAGATTGTTCCTCGCGTTGAATTTGGGGTTGGCGGCGAGTTTCAGCATCAGGGGTGGCTGTATGACCGATCCCTGAGCTACTCCAGCGAGCCCGGCGGCGGAATCGCGCGGGAGCGAGAGGTGGAAGACGACCTGTAAGGGCCTCAGTTTTTGACACACATTTGCAGTATTCATCACCACACCACACACCTCATTTGAGGAAGAATGATGAACACAAATGAAGAGCAAGTAACAATTATCAACATGCTCATTAGGGAACAAACTTACACATTGCAAAAGTGGTATTTCCCACATGTGATATAGATGGGCTGGACATATGAAAACTCCTACACTTTACTAAGGATGTCCATGCCAAGTTTCACCCAAATTCAAAACCTTTTTGAGGTCAGTTTGGGTATAGTTAGGAAGAGGGCAGTTTGAAACCATATTCAAATTCAAACTGTTTTTATCCAATGAATTTAAAAGTGGGGGGCATATTCTTACTCAGCACATTTTTGTGAGCTCACACACCGAATTTCACTCCATTTGGAGTTGATCTTGACATGAGCTAAGTGGGAGAAATTCAAACTGTATTTGAATTTCAAACTGAACTTGTGCTGAAATTCATTCAACCAAACCTCATTTGAACTTTGATCAATTCAAATGGCTCATGGGTGAATAATTTGAATTGCCAAGGGTAGTATGGGGTTCACTGTTCACAACAGTGATTAGGAGTAAATTTCAGAGGTTAAAACTGGAGGTGGGACCCACATGTCAGCCACTGCTCAGATCAAACCGACTGAGACTTTTTCACTCGGGTCGCCGAGCCGCAGCGGTGATCGCCACCGAGGCCAGCCGCCGCGCCACCAGCTGCTTGCCCACGCGCGGGCATGAGGCGGTGCAGAGCCTTCTTAAGGCGCCTGCCCCCTCCTCGGCCGAGGCACCGTCGTTCTTCCCCGCAAGAACTCAGTGCCGGCCGAAAACTTCCGCAGCTCGGACTTGATCGGAGAACGCCGATCGCAGCTCCCTCCTTCCACTCCAGAGCCCCAGCAAGGTACTAGGGACCTTCCTCCATCCTCCCCGTTGCTAGAATTCGGTTGAAACCGAGTGATATCGGCTGTGCCGAAAGATCAAAATCGGAACTTGGAACCGCCGCACCTCGGGCTCTCGTGGACAGCCCAACCAGGGCGTTGTCACGCCCGAGCCAAGGCACCCTTG
Source organism: Neostapfia colusana (assembly GCA_030760725.1). Taxonomy (NCBI): domain Eukaryota; kingdom Viridiplantae; phylum Streptophyta; class Magnoliopsida; order Poales; family Poaceae; genus Neostapfia; species Neostapfia colusana. The sequence goes on from JASWHV010000016.1 coordinate 10,171,691, forward strand.
GACGCGCAGGTGACCGGTGCTGCTCATCCCCGAGCCACAGCTCGAGTGGTTGCTCACCGGCGGCGAATTTCCACTTTTCCCCTTTCTGTGTGCAGAACGACCATCGGGTACGGTTCTGTTTAATTCGTGCTCTAGAAAGGATTAGAGGGCCTCAGGTCGCTCTCACACGAGCTAGACACGGTAACGCACAAGTTGTCTTCACAACTCTGGGCCGGAGAACCTCTGTGCCCGGCGTAATTTAAGGTCCACTAATGGCGGAACGAACGGGCGGCATCGGGCGCACGGTGAGGACCTATTTCGGGCCTTCCCCGAGCTGCCTCGAGCTCATGTCGACCTTCTCTGAGGTCCACTGATGCTCCCCGACCGATTTCCCAAGTAGCTGAGGTGCTAGAGAAGTCAGCCGACATGGCTGAAGTCATTCCGAGGTGGCGGCTCGTCGCCGACCATGCTCCGGCCGTTGTCATGAGCAGCTGACCCTCGGATCCTGTTCCCCGAGTAAAAGTAGGCAGGGGCGGCCAGGATCGAGAAGTTTGGAGCTGTACAGCGGCCGGCGGCGAGATCCCTCGGCGGCGGGGCGCGGGTGTCGCGAGGTTGAAGAAGGGGGTGGACCCCAGCTGTCAGCGGGTGATATTTTGAATCGGGATCCGGCTGCGGCCGGGATCGGGTGTGCTGGCGCGTAAAATCATTGTGGGCCGCGGTGTGCTGTCGCCTCGGCATGCGACGCGTGTCCCCTGGGCCCACGCGCGAGTTTAAACTTTTCCCCGATTTTCAGATTTCCTTCAAACTTCAAATCCTCATAACTTTGGCTAGAAAGCTCCAAATTGAGTGAACCAAATTTTGCTGGATTCAGCTCTCTTAGTACTTTCCAGAAAATCAAGTTTCACTTCATGAAATTCCTTATTTCTCCAGAATTAATTCCTCAAAGTTTAAAATGTTAGGAATTTTAACTGGAGAATCCTTGGGAGGAAAATTCTGAAATTTTGCTGAGATGTTCACCAAAATATCCTTGAACTACCATAAAAATTTCAGATCCATTTGAGCTCATTTAATCCACCTAATTGTGTGATTAGTGAAACTGTTCCAGAGAAAATAGAAAATGTTCAGAACCATTTTCAGAATTTTCTCTGAAATTGTTTAGCTCATATCTTTAGTTAGAGACTTCCAAATTAAGTGAGACCAACTCCATTAGAACCCTCTGAAAATCTAGTTTTCAGAAAGTCATAGTTTGTCTCATGAAAATTCCTAGAACACCCTAAGAGTTCCAATTAAGTTCAAGTACATAATTATTTGTGGAGGGCTCAAATGAGCTTTGCTGCAACTAAAACTTGACCAGGTCTCTGTTTAGGTTGTAACCAAGCCACAGTAAAAGTTTCACAGTCATTAGGTCTGTCTAGCAAGGGTTATAGACTTCACAACTTCAAAGTTAATACAAATGCATTTAAATTGATACATATGTTTCTTATATCATGTAGTCGCTAAGGTCGAGGAGGAACCCGAAGTCCTAGACTTCGTTACTCCGGAGGAACAGCTAGCCTACGACCAAGAGCAGCAAGGCAAGCCCCGGTTTGCATTAACCATTTTTACAAATTTTTATTGTTTTGAGCACATACTTGTTTCCTTTATTCTGTGCATTAGAGTCTTGTTTGAAAACCCCACTGCATAGCCAAGAAAACCATGGGTTGGGGTTTAGGATTGCAAACCCCGTTAGCCACTGCATTGCTAGGATAGAGTAGGATTCGGTACAAGTTGAGTAGTTGGAACTACTCGCGAGAATAGGCTAGAGGCACATTGCTCGGGTAGAGATAGCACATGATACACATGGCAAGAAAATGAGACCGAGCGGAGAGTAAGGGCAGCAGGACTTTGGGGCCTGTGTGCTGTAGCTCCGCTTGTGTCGATTGAGGACCGAGCCGTGTGCGGGCCTGTTGAACAAGCTAGAACAGTACCGAAGACCTACCGGCTATATGGGAACCGGGAAACTGATGTAACCCGGGTAGCTGGGTATTGAGGCATTGCCCGTCGTTCAGAGGGTAGGTTGAGAGCTCGAGGTGTAAATCGGCTGGCGGCACGGAGATGCGCGTGCAGAGACCTCTTGCTCGGGACGATGGGACCGGTTCAATATTTGGCTAACGGGTGAAAGGTAGTCGCGTACGGCGTCCGTGATGGTTGTTGTAGGCAACATCGAGTACGGGCGTACGTGACGGGTTGTTCGGGTAACCCTGCAGGTGTAAATCGATTATAATCGCCGTCCCTCGCGGTCAGTGAGTACCACTTGTTCACTGTACCGTGACGTAGAAAGAACAGGCTAGTTACATGTTAAAATGTTGCTGATTGAAAGCTGGACATTGATTGTTAATGATATGCTGTAGCTTAGAGCTAATTAAAGTTCTTTTCAACTTTGGGCAAAGTACATGAGAGAAATGCGTTTCTTGTTTGATTGCGGCTCTCTCATGTGCCTTAGCGTAAGGTTCTCCACAACCTGCTGCTAAAACTTGAAAGTAAGGTTCTACTAATTAGGCGAGTCCTTGCAAATGATTTTTACCTCATGCAACCCATTACCCTCATGTAGAAGTTCCATGTTTAGGTGAGACGGGTCAGACTTGCTGAGCCTTCGTGCTCACTGCTTGTGTTTGAAGCTTTTGCAGGGTTCTATGAGGAAGGGACTCCCGAAGAGGAGACGGAACCGCAGGAGGGGAACCCCGTCGAGTGGGAGTCGTGCACGCCGCAGAGTTAGTGTGCGTGTGTGCTAGCAAGGACACGTTCGAGGGCTGAACGTGCACTTGATGCTTAGTCTACGCCCGCGAGTGTAGACTGAACTTATTTTGATGTAAACATGTTCATAAACTTGTTTATGTAATAAAACTTCCGCTTCCGCTTTGCACCTTTGACGTGTGTTATACGGTGCTGTGCAACGCAGCACCCCAGCGTGATCCTGGCTCGACAGGACCAATGGGGTCGTGTCAGTGTGGTATCAGAGCCCGCTTGAGGTTTAACACAGTACAAAGGTCTTCTTTTTCAAAAATCCAGTGAGGAACGAGTTAGTAGCCCGTATAAGGATGTTATTAGCATATAGAAAGTGGCATATTAACCTATTTGTTATGTCGGAAAATCGTGCATCTCGGGACGTTCATGTCTTGGGGGGTGCACGTAAGCGCTGTCCACCAGTGCGCACAAGCTGAAGGGTGGAGCCCCACGGGTGGCAGGTAACCCGACCCGCTTTGATATCCTCTACGACTCTTCATGTCGTTTGGGGTATTCGAGCAACGTCTGTCCCTGGCGTGCGTGGTGCAACATGGGAGACCCCGTCACGTGGTCTGAAACGTGAACACGCAACTCAAGGCGTGTTTGGCTTGAGAACATCCGGGCGAGTGATGACGGCCGGGTGTACGAACTGTATGGATTCCGGGCTCGGTGTGCAGCCGAGTCTGACGATTGATTGAGTTTCTGCAGGTAGCCTGACCATGAAACGGTAGACGTGTAGCATCCGTGTGCGAGTGACGAGTAGTGCCACTGAACTAACGAAGCCGGCTAAGTCCGGTATAGGTTTTTCCTTTGTGAGGACGTAGTACCGACATAATCTGGTGACGCATCGACGTCACACCCCATTAAATGAACAACTTCATTTAAAAGCTTGAAGGTTTTGATCCAAAGTAGTAAAACTTGATGTAACCCCTTCCCTTGTACAGGATATTCAAAGTTAACAAGTTTTCAACTTATAGGATGTTAAGGACAGAGCACTCTGGTTTCAGCTGAATCAAGGCTGGAGTTAATTAGAGGCTAGAGGTTGAGTTCTTTCGAGGTGTGGGTCGTATGATACATTTCTGGAAAGCTTTGGAAGAGCTTTACAACTTTTCTGTTGAGTTCCAGAGGTGTCTCATCCCTTAACCACTCGAAAAATGCAGTAGAGTTGAAACTGTCCAGAAAACAGGACAGAGTAAAGACTCTCTGTAGACTCTCTGTAAAATTAAGCATAACTTCCTGCTTAAAAATCCAAAAATAGGAAATGAGGTAGTTCTGGAAAGCTTACGAGGTGGGTTACAACTTTGTAACAGAAAGTTTTGTCGGATTGGGAACAGAATTAACTGGGATTCTTGGATCAAATCAGTACCTAAGGCAGGGAGGTGCTGTCCAATTGTTTCCAGAAATTCTGTTAACTTTGACATCTCATAACCTTTGAACCAGGACAGATCTTAGGCCAAGCAAATACTGGCTGGAAAGCTATTGAAGTTATATTCAACTTTGATGTTGAGCTCCAGGACTGGTTTTGCTTTTAACCTGGCCTAAATCAGGTTGAAATGGAAACTGGTCAAGGCTGTCATGGGAACAGCAGATCAGCAGTCAAATTTGTTTAAAAATTTGAACTATGTTTCCAAGTGTTATGGGTTCAATGACATATTTTATGTTATAACTCAATGGTTTACTGTTGAAATAAATATTTGACAATTCTCAAATATATTTTTACAGATGGCAGCAGATAAACGGTTGGAGAACGGGTGGGTAGCTTCCCACTGTTCTGACCGTAGCGGCTACCCGGAAGCATTGTGGCAAATGCTCCAATATTTCGGGTACAACCAGATGCCGCAATACTTCGCCAAGGAAGAAGGCGAAGAGGGGAACAAGACGTGGACGATCTATGTCGAGGTTCCCGCAGGACCTACGCCACCCGGTTGGGTGCCATTCACCGTCACGGTGAGAGGAAGACAACCGGAAGGGATGTGGCAAGTGGCAGCCCGTGACACTATGTCACGTTTCTGCCAACTACACGTGCAGGCTATGGAGGGTACTCCATACGCACTCGTTCCGGTGGAGGGACGAGCTCAGCATGTGTGGGAAGAGAGGTACCTGGAGGCAACAGACCCGAATTGCCCAAGGTACAACCCCGCGGAGGCAAACCTCAGCCTCCAAATGAGGGCGGGAAACGCTGTGATGGACAGCCAAGCTGTTCATACGGAGCATCTCGCCACCAAGCTCAAGGAGAGCACAATCCGTGGAGATCATTTTGAGAGTGCTCACAGCGCACTCCGCAATGTGCTCCTTCCGACGATCAAGCGACTGAATGAACAACACAATCAGTTGCGTCGTCTGAAGAAGGCAAAGAAGAAGAGCCGTGTTGACATCGCGGCGTTGCAAGAGCTGGTGCAGACCCTAACCCAGCAGAATGAGGACCTTGCTCAAGAGCGGGACGACGCTATTGAGGAAGGACAAGGCTGGGAAGAGGACTACAACCAGGCTATGGACGAGGTGCATGCATGGCAGGACCTCGTGCCCCCGGTATTGGGCGTACCAGTAGTCTTGGGTCTTCCAGCCATGGGAGAACCCGGAATGGGAGAAGAGGTGGTAGACCCCGAGCCACCAGCAGAGGTACCGGAGGAGGACGACCCACAGGAGGTCGAGTTCTACTCCGACTAGGGGGTTACGGTTGCCAAGTAGGGCAGCTAGGGTAGCGTAACCCAACTTTTGTAATCGGTGACATGTCGTGTAGACAGTAGCGTATGTATAGGTAGTGACGACATGAGCACGACTTCTCGGAGATCCGAGAATAATGTATCTTGTATAAAGTTTATGCTTTATCAATATATGTGAATGTTGTGCAAGTTAATCATTCGTCGCTTCAATACCTACTGCTGTTTATGGAATTTTGAGTAAGACATGTGCTAATTGCTGCTGTGTTGAATTTCAGAATGACGCGTACTCGTGCCAACCCTGATATTGGAGGTACTAGCCAAGGGGGAGAGACCTCCCAACCACCTCCCGAGGACTTCTCGGGACAGCAGCAGCAACAGCAACAGCAAACACCGCCACCGCCACTGCCAACGGTTACATTGGCCGACATTGTCGCGGCAATGGCGGGCTCGCATCAGCAGCACACAGAGTTGCTGCAGACTCTCATCGCCAATACGTCTCGCCCAGAGAGACGTCAAGAGCGTGAGGAGCGCCAACAGAGCTCCTACTCCGACTTCCTGGCGACTCATCCCCCTGTATTCTCAAGGGCGGATGAACCACTTGACGCGGACAACTGGCTCCGCGCCATAGAGATGAAGTTCGGGCTGCTCCAAATCAGCGAGCAGCGCAAGACTCAGTTCGCGGTCCAGCAGCTCCAAGGATCCGCGAGCACGTGGTGGGCCAACTTCTGTGCTTCCCAGCCCACCGACCGAGTGATGACCTGGGCGGAGTTCCGGACGGCCTTCAGGGCCTGTCATATACCGCCCGGTTTGATGAAGAGGAAGACGCAGGAGTTCCTACACCTGCAACAAGGGAGCCGGAACGCGCTGGAATACTCCAGGGCATTCAACGATCTCGCGCTCTACGCGTCGTATCACGCGGATACAGACGAGAAGCGGCGAGACCATTTTTACCAGGGGCTTAACCCGCTCCTGAAGGACAAGTTGGCGATGTTCAATCGCGGCAGCCTCAACGACATCATTGATGCTGCAATTGTTCAGGAGGACTCCGGTAAGGAGTTGGCGGCGGCAGAGCGAAAGCGAAGCGCGCCGCAGAGCAGCGGAGAAGGAGGCAGTCCTTCTCAGAAGTTTCGGATGGTGAATCGCCCACCATCAGGCCCACGCTGGCAACCACCACAGCGGTCGATGCCGTTCCGCAGTCGGCCGTACTCTTCACCGGCATTCCGGCCGGCACTGCAAGCACCACCGCAACAACAACAGCAGCAGCGGGCGATGCCGCGTGCGTTTGCACCTCCGCAACGCATGCCGGGCTTTAGTCCACCAAGTACTCCACCAGCAGCGGCCACATGTTACAAGTGTGGTCGTCCAGGACACTTCGCGAGCAGTTGCCCGGAGAGGCAAGGCGGCGGAGTGGCACCACAGTTTCCGGGGAGGAATCAACCCCGGAACCCTACTAATGCGCGGCGGGCAAACCCTAGGCCCGGCACTGTCCACCAACTTGCCATTGAGGACGTGCCGGAGGGCGAGCCAATCCTTGCGGGTATGTTCCAACTCCACCAGCATCCCGCTATAGCTGTTTGATTCAGGCGCCACGCATAATTTTATTAGCGAAGCTTTCATTGCTAAACACAGTTTGCCAATACTACCCACCGATAGTCCATATTTAATTTGTTCACCGTGTGGGAAGATTTCATCCAGCGTAATGGTCTCCAAAGCACCATTATGCTTAGCGGGTAGAGTGTACCCCACGTCTCTCATTATCTTAGAGGGACAGAAGGTCGATGTCATCCTAGGGATGTCGTGGTTAACCCGCCACGGCGCTGTTTTAGACACCGTCCTTCGAGTCGTGCACTTAAACTCAGAGGTGCACGGTTCTCACTCATTATTTCTGGACAGTCCAGAAATAAAACTTCCAAGTGTCTATCAAGCCACGACCATCAGATTGGAAGATATTCCGGTGGTCCGAGAGTTCCCTGATGTATTCCCGGACGATTTGTCGGGGATGCCACCCGATAGAGAGGTGGAGTTCAAGATTGAACTTGCACCGGGAACCATGCCAATATCCCGAAGGCCGTACAAGATGGCGCCCAAGGAGTTGGCTGAACTGAAGACTCAGCTCATGGACCTTCTGGAGAAGGGTTTTATTAGGCCGAGCTCCTCCCCATGGGGCTGTTCGGCATTATTTGTCAAAAAGAAGGATGAGACGTTGCGGCTTTGCGTGGACTACCATCCATTAAATGCCGTAACCATCAAGAACAAGTACCCGTTGCCACGGATCGACATGTTGTTTGATCAGTTGGTCGAAGCAAAGATCTTTTCCAAGATGGATTTAAGATCCGGGTACCATCAGATTAAGATAAGGGCGGAGGACATTCCAAAGACAGCTTTCTCAACAAGGTACGGACTTTATGAGTACCTGGTCATGTCCTTCGGCCTCACCAATGCTCCAGCTCACTTCATGTATTTAATGAACTCGGTGTTCATGCCGGAGCTGGACAAGTTTGTCGTGGTCTTCATCGACGACATCCTGGTATATTCCAAGTCGGAGGAAGATCACAAGAAACATATGCGTATAGTCTTGCAACGGCTGCGGGATCACAAGTTATACGCAAAATTCAGCAAATGCGAGTTTTGGATATCGCAAGTGCCTTTCCTCGGGCATATCATCTCAGCAGAGGGTATCGCTGTGGACCCGAGCAAGATCACGCAAGTGCTGAATTGGAAATCCCCGAGAACTGTTCATGAGGTACGGAGTTTCCTCGGACTCGCGGGATATTATCGGAGGTTCATTCCGAACTTCTCGAAGATTGCCAAGCCAATGACAGAGCTGCTGAAGAAGGCTACCAAATATGTTTGGAGTCCAGCATGTGAAGCAGCATTCAAGGCTTTAGTCAAGCACCTGACATCAGCACCGGTTTTGGCGCAGCCAGACACAACAAAACCGTTCGATGTGTACTGCGATGCATCCGGCATTGGGCTCGGATGTGTGCTGATGCAAGACCGAAGAGTGGTCGCGTATGGATCACGGCAGCTTAGGAACCATGAGCAAAATTATCCAACTCACGACTTGGAGCTCGCTGCCGTGGTACTTGCACTGAAGATGTGGAGGCACTACCTACTCGGTAACCTCGTACATTTATATACCGACCACAAAAGCCTCAAGTACATATTCACTCAGAAGGAGTTGAATATGAGGCAACGAAGATGGTTAGAACTGATAAAGGATTACGAGATAGAGATCCATTATCATCCGGCAAGGCAAACGTAGTGGCAGATGCGCTGAGCCGCAAGTCACACGTCAATACTCTGACCATCACACCGTTGGAAGAGAGCGAACCACCACTCCATGTGATTCCACACGGAGCTCTCTACAACCTAGCTTTGATCCCCACCATCCGTGAAGAGATAGCGGCAGCCCAGAAGAATGACAAGGGCATGTCACATTTGCGGAGACGTATAGACAGTGGGGAGTTGAAATGTTTCCGGAAGGACGGAGACGGCGTCCTATGGTTCAAGGACCGGATTGTCGTACCCCGAAATCCGGAGTTACAGAAGAAAATCTTTGATGAGGCTCACTTATCAAAATTTTCTATTCACCCCGGCAGCAACAAAATGTATCAGGAACTCAGAAGAAAGTTTTGGTGGACACGGATGAAGCGAGAGACTGCAAAATACGTGTCCGAGTGTGATACATGTCGAAGGGTGAAGGCAGACCACATGCGGAAACCGGGACTGCTGCAACCACTGGGCATTCCTGCCTGGAAGTGGGAGGACGTGAGCATGGATTTCGTCGTCGGTTTACCCACCACCTTACAGAAACATGATTCGGTGTGGGTGATCGTCGATCGGCTCACCAAAGTTGCCCATTTCATCCCGGTCAACACCAACTACAACGCCAAGAAGTACGCTGAACTGTACATCTCACGGATCCTATGCTTATATGGCGTACCCCGTACCATCATATCGGACCGGGGCACTTTATTTGTGTCCCGTTTTTGGGAGCAGCTACACGCTGCCTTGGGGACGAAGCTGATCCATAGTTCAGCCTACCACCCGCAGACGGATGGGCAAACGGAGCGGGTAAATCAGATTCTAGAAGACATGCTACGAGCTTGCGCTATCGACCACGGCAAGAATTGGGATGATCACTTGCCGTTAGCCGAGTTCTCGTACAACAATGGGTACCAAGCCAGCATCAAGATGGCGCCCTACGAGGCGCTATAGGGAAGAAAATGCCGCACACCATTGAACTGGTGTGAGTCTGGCGAAAGGGTTACCTTCGGGATTGACCTTGTCAACAACGCGGAAGAAAAGGTTCGACTAATTCAAGCGAACCTAAAAGCCGCTCAATCCCGTCAGAAACAGTATGCGGACCGGAGAAGGCGCCCATTACAATTCGAAGTTGGGGATCACGTATATCTACGAGTGTCTCAAATGAAGGGCGTAAACAGATTTGGGGTGAGGGGAAAGTTAGCACCCCGCTTCATCGGTCCATTCCAGATTACCGAAAGATGTGGATCGGTGGCATACCGGCTGAAATTACCAGAAGCACTTTCCGGTGTGCACGACGTCTTTCACATTTCCCAGCTGAGGAAGTGTCTCAAGCTATCAACTACCGTTCAGCTGGAAGACATTGAAGAACTGCAACCGGATCTCACCTATCGGGAGGAACCGGTGCAGATTATTGATGAAAAGGCCCGAACCACACGCAACCGTACGTTGTGGTTCTACAAGGTTCTATGGAGTAATCACTCCATGGACGAAGCGACATGGGAGAGCGAAGAATTCCTTCGCACTAACTACCCCGACTTTTTCACGTCGCATATCCGGTAATTTTCCACCGTCCTCCCTCTCATTTTCACCTTATAATCTCAGGACGAGATTCTTTTAAGGGGGGAGGAATGTAAGGGCCTCAGTTTTTGACACACATTTGCAGTATTCATCACCACACCACACACCTCATTTGAGGAAGAATGATGAACACAAATGAAGAGCAAGTAACAATTATCAACATGCTCATTAGGGAACAAACTTACACATTGCAAAAGTGGTATTTCCCACATGTGATATAGATGGGCTGGACATATGAAAACTCCTACACTTTACTAAGGATGTCCATGCCAAGTTTCACCCAAATTCAAAACCTTTTTGAGGTCAGTTTGGGTATAGTTAGGAAGAGGGCAGTTTGAAACCATATTCAAATTCAAACTGTTTTTATCCAATGAATTTAAAAGTGGGGGGCATATTCTTACTCAGCACATTTTTGTGAGCTCACACACCGAATTTCACTCCATTTGGAGTTGATATTGACATGAGCTAAGTGGGAGAAATTCAAACTGTATTTGAATTTCAAACTGAACTTGTGCTGAAATTCATTCAACCAAACCTCATTTGAACTTTGATCAATTCAAATGGCTCATGGGTGAATAATTTGAATTGCCAAGGGTAGTATGGGGTTCACTGTTTACAACAGTGATTAGGAGTAAATTTCAGAGGTTAAAACTGGAGGTGGGACCCACATGTCAGCCACTGCTCAGATCAAACCGACTGAGACTTTTTCACTCGGGTCGCCGAGCCACAGCGGTGATCGCCACCGAGGCCAGCCGCCGCGCCACCAGCTGCTTGCCCACGCGCGGGCATGAGGCGGTGCAGAGCCTTCTTAAGGCGCAAGAACTCAGCGCCGGCCGAAAACTTCCGCAGCTCGTACTTGATCGGAGAACGCCGATCGCAGCTCCCTCCTTCCACTCCAGAGCCCCAGCAAGGTACTAGGGACCTTCCTCCATCCTCCCCGTTGCTAGAATTCGGTTGAAACCGAGTGATATCGGCTGTGCCGAAAGATCAAAATCGGAACTTGGAACCGCCGCACCTCGGGCTCTCGTGGACAGCCCAACCAGGGCGTTGTCACGCCCGAGCCAAGGCACCCTTGGACGCGCAGGTGACCGGTGCTGCTCATCCCCGAGCCACAGCTCGAGTGGTTGCTCACCGGCGGTGAATTTCCACTTTTCCCCTTTCTGTGTGCAGAACGACCTTTGGGTACGGTTCTGTTTAATCAGTGCTCTAGAAAGGATTAGAGGGCCTCAGGCCGCTCTCACACGAGCTAGACACGGTAACGCACAAGTTGTCTTCACAACTCTGGGCCGGAGAACCTCTGTGCCCGGCGTAATTTAAGGTCTACTAATGGCGGAACGAACGGGCGGCATCGGGCGCACGGTGAGGACCTATTTCGGGCCTTCCCCGAGCTGCCTCGAGCTCATGTCGACCTTCTCTGAGGTCCACTGATGCTCCCCGACCGATTTCCCAAGTAGCTGAGGTGCTAGAGAAGTCAGCCGACATGGCCGAAGTCATTCCGAGGTGGCGGCTCGTCGCCGACCATGCTCCGGCCGTTGTCATGAGAAGCTGACCCTGGGATCCTGTTCCCCGAGTAAAAGTAGGCAGGGGCGGCCAGGATCGAGAAGTTTGGAGCTGTACAGCAGCCGGCGGCGAGCTCTCCGGCGAGATCCCTCGGCGGCGGGGCGCGGGTGTCGCGAGGTTGAAGAAGGGGGTGGACCCCAGCTGTCAGCGGGAGATATTTTGAATCGGAATCCGGCTGCGGCCGGGATCGGGTGTGCTGGCGCGTAAAATCATTGTGGGCCGCGGTGTGCTGTCGCCTCGGCGTGCGACGCGTGTCCCCTGGGCCCACGCGCGAGTTTAAACTTTTCCCCGATTTTCAGATTTCCTTCAAACTTCAAATCCTCATAACTTTGGCTAGAAAGCTCCAAATTGAGTGAACCAAATTTTGCTGGATTAAGCTCTCGGAGTACTTTCCAGAAAATCAAGTTTCACTTCATGAAATTCCTTATTTCTCCAGAATTAATTCCTCAAAATTTAAACTGTTAGGAATTTTAACTGGAGAATCCTTGGGAGGAAAATCCTGAAATTTTGCTGAGATGTTCACAAAAATATCCTTGAACTACCATAAAATTTCAGATCCATTTGAGCTCATTTAATCCACCTAATGGTGTGATTAGTGAAACTGTTCCAGAGAAAATAGAAAATGTTCAGAACCATTTTCAGAATTTTCTCTGAAATTGTTTAGCTCATATCTTTAGTTAGAGACTTCCAAATTAAGTGAGACCAACTCCATTAGAACCCTCTGAAAATCTAGTTTTCAGAAAGTCATAGTTTGTCTCATGAAAATTCCTAGAATACCCTAAGAGTTCCAATTAAGGTCAAGGACATAATTATTTGTGGAGGGCTCAAATGAGCTTTGCTGCAACTAAAACTTGACCAGGTCTCTGTTTAGGTTGTAACCAAGCCACAGTAAAAGTTTCACAGTCATTAGGTCTGTCTAGCAAGGGTTATAGACTTCACAACTTCAAAGTTAATACAAATGCATTTAAATTGATACATATGTTTCTTATATCATGTAGTCGCTAAGGTCGAGGAGGAACCCGAAGTCCTAGACTTCGTTACTCCGGAGGAACAGCTAGCCTACGACCAAGAGCAGCAAGGCAAGCCCTGGTTTGCATTAACCATTTTTACAAATTTTTATTGTTTTGAGCACATACTTGTTTCCTTTATTCTGTGCATTAGAGTCTTGTTTGAAAACCCCACTGCATAGCCAAGAAAACCATGGGTTGGGGTTTAGGATTGCAAACCCCGTTAGCCACTGCATTACTAGGATAGAGTAGGATTCGGTACAAGTCGAGTAGTTGGAACTACTCGCGAGAATAGGCTAGAGGCACATTGCTCGGGTAGAGATAGCACATGATACACATGGCAAGAAAATGACACCGAGCGGAGAGTAAGGGCAGCAGGACTTTGGGGCCTGTGTGCTGTAGCTCCGCTTGTGTCGATTGAGGACCGAGCCGTGTGCGGGCCTGTTGAACAAGCTAGAACAGTACCGAAGACCTACCGGCTATATGGGAACCGGGAAACTGATGTAACCTGGGTAGCTGGGTATTGAGGCATTGCCCGTCGTTCAGAGGGTAGGTTGAGAGCTCGAGGTCTAAATCGGCTGGCGGCACGGAGATGCGCGTGCAGAGACCTCTTGCTCGGGACGATGGGACCGGTTCAATATTTGGCTAACGGGTGAAAGGTAGTCGCGTACGGCGTCCGTGATGGTTGTTGTAGGCAACACCGAGTACGGGCGTACGTGACGGGTTGTTTGGGTAACCCTGCAGGTGTAAATCGATTATAATCGCCGTCCCTCGAGGTCAGTGAGTACCACTTGTTCACTGTACCGTGACGTAGAAAGAACAGGCTAGTTACATGTTAAAATGTTGCTGATTGAAAGCTGGACATTGATTGTTAATGATATGCTGTAGCTTAGAGCTAATTAAAGTTCTTTTCAACTTTGGGCAAAGTACATGAGAGAAATGCGTTTCTTGTTTGATTGCGGCTCTCTCATGTGCCTTAGCGTAAGGTTCTCCACAACCTGCTGCTAAAACTTGAAAGTAAGGTTCTACTAATTAGGCGAGTCCTTGCAAATGATTTTTACCTCATGCAACCCATTACCCTCATGTAGAAGTTCCATGTTTAGGTGAGACGGGTCAGACTTGCTGAGCCTTCGTGCTCACTGCTTGTGTTTGAAGCTTTTGCAGGGTTCTATGAGGAAGGGACTCCCGAAGAGGAGACGGAACCCCAGGAGGGGAACCCCGTCGAGTGGGAGTCGTGCACGCCGCAGAGTTAGTGTGCGTGTGTGCTAGCAAGGACACGTTCGAGGGCTGAACGTGCACTTGATGCTTAGTCTACGCCCGCGAGTGTAGACTGAACTTATTTTGATGTAAACATGTTCATAAACTTGTTTATGTAATAAAACTTCCGCTTCCGCTTTGCACCTTTGACGTGTGTTATACGGTGCTGTGCAACGCAGCACCCCTCAGTGTGATCCTGGCTCGACAGGACCAATGGGGTCGTGTCACGACCTCCCCGGGCCCGCGTGCCAGTGACTCGGGATGGAAGAGCTAGATCCTCTGTGGTGCCAGATAGGCTGTGACAGCGCGGGAAACAACCCTGTGACCCCGTGCGGCACGCTCCCGGCAGCAGACACGTGCCCCTGGTCCCACAGTCAGGTTTAAACATTTCTCGGATTTATTCAAATCCCAGATTTTTCCCCAAACTTTAGAAGAGCATAACTTTTGCTAGGAACCTCCAAATTTAGTGATTCAAATTGGGTTAGATTCAGATTGACAAACTCTATCCAATTATGCAACCCAATTTGTATGAAAGTATTTATTTAATTCTGGAAAATTCTTTTGTGCTTTTCAGCAAAAGGATTTTAGAGGGAGTTTGGTTTATCCAAAAATCCTCAAATTTCGCCAGAATATTCCTTAGGGTGTTATTAGACTCCTGTAAAAGGTTCAGCTCATTTGGAGTTGAATTGATTAGTGTAATTCAGATTGTAAGTTCCTGTATTCAGATGAATACAGAAACATTTTCAGAGAATTTCCAAAACTTGTAAATTCAGTTCTGGGAAATTCTTAGCTCCAAAAATCCTAGGAAAATTCATGTAGACTCTAGGAACTATAATTGAAATTGTGGTTCAGTGAGTTTGACATGAACATGGGTGTTAACTCAGAATTAATTCATCTTTTGATTAAACACTTAGAGAATTGTTCTGAATAAACCACTCCATGACAAGTGCTAAATTTTGGTCCAGAGGACTTTCTTGTGACAAGGAACTCACATGAAAATTTCCAGCTCCATTCGAGCTCTTTATCACCAATGTCATGGGTAACCTCTTAAGGTGATCAATACTTAAGTGGGAAAAGCACTTAATATCTGGTCTTAGTGTTTAAGCCCAACCCAAACCACTAGCACCAGTGTCATTTTAAATCCTTAAACAGAGTTCCAGTTTTAAAACTGTCATTAGATCTTATTAGCAAAAGCTTTTTAATTAAATACATATGCATGATCATATCATGTAGCATCTACGTGAAGAACGTGAGGTGGACTTAAAGTGAAGATCAAGGAGGAAGGAAAACAAGTGATCAAGCTCCAAGTGATCGTCACTAACTGATTGTAACCTTAGTCACCTGCAAAAAAGGCAAGCCCCGGTTTGCATTTGAACAGTTTTGTAAAGCATTTTCATTTGTAGAGATCATAGCTTGCATCGTTGATTGCATTAAGTCTAGATGATATTGAAAACCCCACTTGCATGACCAGAAATACCTAAGAGAGAAAGGGTAGAATAGCAACTCCTCGAGTGGATTTGGCTACGGTAATGTTAGTAGGAAAGGTTCGGTAGAAGACGAGTAGTTGGAATCTACTCGCGAGTTTAGGGCTGGTTTACTCGGAACGGGTCCGAATTAGAAAATATGAGGAAAGTTCACACTTAAGAAATGGAGACCGGGCAGGGAGACTTAGATGCAGCAGGTTGCAGGCCGTGCGTGCATAGCCCTGCCTGTGTCGGTTAAGGCCCGTCCGTGCTTGGCCCTGTTGGACAAGTTTGAGTTGTGTACCGGGCGCATACTGGCTATATGGGACCCAGGAAACCGATGTACCTTGGGAGATCCATAGTGGAACTTTTCCAACTGCCTTAGGCTTTCGGCGTCAGGGTAGCAGGAGGTACCTCGCTTAAGAACATACCACAGCGGGTATGTACCTTGAGGGAGCTTGCATACTCGGGGCAGTTGGACTGCGTCCAATGTGGAAGATCTTGGGAAAGGTGGCCGCGTACAACATCAGTCGAGGTTGCTGCCGGCAACTCGGAGTACGGGTGTACGTGTCGTGTAGTCTGGGCGTGTACTGATTCGAATCACCGTCGCTCGTGGTTATATGAGCATCTTGCCCACTGCGTCTTGACATAGTAACAACTGGAATTGTTTATCTTTGAACTTGATAAGGCTGTGTTGTAACTTGTAATGCAACCATGATTGAATTAGAGATAGGCTCATTAAACTTTACTTTCACTTTGTGCAAGGAGCATCGCAACAAAGCGTTTCTTGTTTGATTGTGGAGTTGCAATGCTTTTTGGCTCAAGGTCTGCACAATGAGGCTTAAAATCTGAAAGCTAAGGATCAACTTTAGGCGAGTCCTTTATGCAAATCAAGCCAACCCATTTCCAACCGTCGTGCATGTAGAGTTTCTTGCTTAGGAGAGACGGGTCAGACTTGCTGAGCCTATGTGCTCACGCTTGCTATATAAGTGGTTTTGCAGGTTAACATCGATGCTGAAAAGAAGGTTGTCCGGTGAGACTCGGAGACTTCCGAGTCGTTTAACAAAGGGAGAACCCAGCCGCTTCTGTTGTCTTCGTGTTGCTAGCGAGAGGAGTCCGCGGACTGGACTTCTTCTCGAGTGCTTTTAGTTATTCGATGTGTGTTGATATAGAATTCCGCTGTAGTTACTTGATGTAAAGTATCTACAAAGAAAAACTTGTAAGCTTCCGCAATTGTTTTATGTAATACATTGTTCCTCATATGTGTGCTGTTGGGTGCCACACAACACGGCACCACCCAATGCGATTCTCGGACGAGTGGCATGTCTCGGCTGAGCGGGTCGCGTCAGCATGGTATCAGAGCTGTGACCAGTGGTATCATGAGCTGAGCCCTGTGTCAGTCGGTACCGCGGCCGTCTCAGTTGGTATCAGAGCCGCATTGGTAATAGCACACGGAATAAGGAAGGTATTACGACAAAAATTTAGGTTACGGTGAGGATACGGTACTAGGCCCACATAAGGATTACTATTAGCTTAATATGAAGGTGGCAAACTTACTTATTTGTTATGTCAGAAAATCGTGCATCTCGGGACGAGTTATGTCTTGGGGGGTGCACGTAAGCGCTGTCCACCAGTGCGCACAAGCTGAAGGGTGGAGCCCCACGGGTGGCAGGTAACCTGACCCGCTTTAGTATCCTCTATGACTCCTCATGTCGTTTGGGGTACTCGAGCAACGTCTGTCCCAGGCATGTGTGGTGCAATTTGGGAAACCCTGTCACGTGGTTAGTAACGTGAACACGTAGCTCAAGGCGTGTTTGGCTTGAGAACACCTATGCGAGTGATGACGGACAGGTGTAAGAACTGTATGGATACCGGGTTCGGTGTGCAGCCGGACCTGATGATTGAGTGTGACTTGTGCAGGATTAACCATGAAATTGTAGTACGAATAGTACACGTTTGCGAGTGACCGCTTTAGTGCCACCTAAGATACGTTTATGCCGGTATAATCCGGATAGGATTTTATTTTGGTGAGGCTACGTAGTACCGACATGCTTCTTACGGTGCATCGACACCGTACTAAACTTAATAACCCCTTTCTTTTGAAGAAATGACTCATGAACTAACATTCAACTAAAAACGAAAGTTTGAAACAAATATTAGTTACTGAACTCTTATTTTGAGCTAAGATTCAAATGAGAGGAAGACTAGGCTTCAAAGATTTCAAAAACAGAGTGCTTTGTTTTCGGCAAGAATTCTTGCTGGAATTTAACAGAGCATAACTCTGGGTAGCTTGACCCAATTGAGGTGTATGATACGGTTCTGGAAATATTTTCAAGTGAACTACAACTTCTTTGTAGACCTCCAGAGCTAAATCACATGCTAAATGGGTAGAAAGTTCAGAGGAAGGTAAACTGTCCAGAACCAGGACAGCAGCAACACTTCTCTGGACCTTTCTGTTTTTAAACCAAAACTTTTTGTAGATAAACCCTTAATAAGCCTATGATACATCATTGGAAAGGTTATGAATGGTGCAACATTGTTGTAGTTCAAAGTTTATTCAGGTTCTTATTGTATTTGCATATACAACTGTGATAAAATCAGCCACATACAAAGGAGATGCTGGCAAATTTTATCCAGGAATTCTGTCAACTTTGGAAAATCATAACTTTTAATCCAGAGATGATCTGAAGGCATATGAATACTCGTTGGAAGGATACTGAAGTTAACTTTAACTTTGGCATTCAACTCGAGATATGAAAATGCTAACTAGAACAGAATCTGGCGAATGTGCATAAAGGTCTGTCCTGTACAGATAAGCTTGATAGCTATGCCTACTAAGGAATTGTGTAAACATGGATTTTGTTACTGCTTTTACTAAAGTTGACATATTCATGTTTCCATTAGTCTCACATACTGCTGAGTTCTTGTTTAACTCATCTCAACTATATTTTGCAGCATGGTACGTACTCGCTCTAGGAGTAGGGCCTGGAGTTCTCGTTGAGGCGGTGATGCTTTCATTCCACCGTCGGAACCACCATCCACGGGATGGATGGATCTTATGACTCGAGTTGTCGAGTCTAATCAACAGAACGCTAGGCTACTCCAAGAAGCAATGCAAGAACACACACGCTTACTCCAAGCATTGGTACAGCAAGGCGTACTCCAGAACACGCAACAAGCCGTTCCATCTCGGGACGCTTATCTGGACTTCTTGGCGACTCAACCGCCAATTTTCACTGAAGCCACCGAACCTGTGGAAGCAGATCAATGGCTTCGTGTCATGGAGTCAAAATTTGGAGTATTCAAGTGTGATGAGTACCAGAAGACAAAGTTTACCGCTCATCAACTCCATGGAGCCGCCGGAAACTGGTGGGTGGATCATCTTGCCACCATTCCGGAGGACCATCAAGTGGCATGGAGTGAGTTTTGTGAAGCCTTTTGTACTCGTTACATACCACTAGGTATTGTCAAGGCAAAGCGGGAGGAATTTTTGGGCTTGAAGCAAGGGGACATGAGTGTCCTCGAGTATGTCAGGAGATTTAATATTTTGGCCCAATATGCTCCCGAATATGTGGCGAAAGAAGAGGCACGGTGTGACCTATTCTTCCATGGACTGAGTGCCATATTACAGGATAAGTTGGCTGTACACAATAACGGCAGTTACACCGACATGGTCAATGCGGCTTTCATTCAAGAGAAGCCAACACTTGAGTGGCAAGCGGAGAAGAGAAAGATGAGTGAGATCGAGCCGGCTAGCACAAGTTATGTGCCTCAGAAGTACCGTGTGGTGTATCGAACGCCAACCGGTGAAAGATGGAGGCCACCTGTACGATCAACTCCTCAGAGATTGATTACTGTTCAAGTTTTACAGCTTGCACCACCTCCACAGCCGCAGCATCAGACGGTGGTTTGTGCTCCATCGCTGCAGCCATATGTACCTAGCAGTCCACTGCAAGTCAACGAAGAACCGGAGAGGCATCCGTGTTTCACTTGTGGGCGCATGGGCCATTATGCTAGGCAATGTCCGGAGGGAATTCAAGGATACGGGTCATCATATTTACAACAATACGACCCGTACCTTAATCTGCAGATAGGAGGGCAGATAAGGGGCAACATTCACTATACTGTGATTGATGATGTTCCGGAAGGAGAAGCCGCTTTAGCAGGGATGTTTTCTCTGAATCAGCTACCGGTTTTAGTTCTCTTTGATTCCGGTGCCACACACAACTTCATTAGCCAATCTTTTGTGGCTCAACATCAGCTCCAGACAGTTTGTACAAATAGGCAATACCTCATATCTTCGCCCGGGGGCAGCAGTACCGCAAGTGAGGTTGTCTCCCGAGCACCTCTTTGTTTGGGGGGTAGAATATACCCTACGACTCTCATTATTCTTGAGGGTCTGAAGATCGACATCATTTTGGGGATGTCGTGGTTGAATTACCACCAGGCAGTTCTTAACATCAGCTCTAGGACTGTTGAGCTCAACTCCCCACAGCACGGTCTTCATATATTAATTCTGGGCGCCAGACGGCAGCAGATTGCAACAGTGAACCATACGGAAGCTGTAAAGATAGATGACATTCCGGTGGTACGTGAGTATCCGGATGTATTTCCCGAGGATTTACCGGGCATGCCGCCCGAACGAGACATTGTGTTCAAGATTGAACTTATACTGGGAACAACACCGAT
Source organism: Neostapfia colusana (assembly GCA_030760725.1). Classification (NCBI taxonomy): domain Eukaryota; kingdom Viridiplantae; phylum Streptophyta; class Magnoliopsida; order Poales; family Poaceae; genus Neostapfia; species Neostapfia colusana. The sequence continues at coordinate 10,191,920 of JASWHV010000016.1, forward strand.
ATCACAAAGGCCGTACAAGATGGCACCCAATGAACTGGCAGAATTGAAGACACAGCTGAATGACCTAATGAGCAAGGGCTTTATACGACCAAGTTCGTCACCTTGGGGTTGTTCAGCATTGTTTGTCAAGAAGAAGGACGAAACACTACGGCTTTGTGTTGATTATCGTCCTTTGAACGCCGTTACCATCAAGAACATGTATCCACTACCTCGCATTGATATGCTCTTCGATCAATTAGTGGGTGCGAAGGTATTTTCAAAGATGGATCTTCGGTCCGGATATCACCAGATTAAAATCCGGGCAGAAGATATTCCGAAGACGGCATTCTCAACGAGATACGGGCTGTATGAGTATCTCGTTATGTCTTTTGGTTTGACCAACGCCCCGGCACACTTTATGTACCTGATGAATTCAGTGTTCATGCCGGAGTTGGATAAATTTGTCGTTGTCTTCATCGATGATATCTTGTTGTACTCCAAGTCAGAGGAAGAATATGCTGAACATCTGCATATTGTGCTACAAAGATTGCGAGATCATCAGCTCTATGCAAAATTCAGCAAGTGTGAATTCTGGATTAATCAAATACCTTTTCTCGGACACATCATTTCAGCGGAGGGCATCGCTGTAGATCCGAGTAAGATTATCCAAGTGCAGAAATGCGAGTCACCAAAGTCAGTGCATGAAGTCCGAAGCTTCCTCGGTTTAGCGGGTTATTACCGGAGGTTCATTCCGAGTTTCTCTATGATCGCTAAACCGATGACGGAACTATTTAAGAAGAACACCAGATTTATGTGGGGTGCTGCGTGTGAACAAGCTTTCAAGACTTTAGTGAAGCATCTCACAACAGCCCCAGTTCTTGCTCAGCTGGATACGACAAAGCCATTCGACGTTTATTGCGATGCATCTGGCATCGGTCTTGGCTGCGTGCTGATGCAAGAAAGACGAGTGGTTGCTTATGAATCTCGTCAACTCAGAACTCACGAGCAGCATTATCCAACTCATGATCTTGTCCTTGCTTTGAAGATGTGAAGGCATTACTTGCTCGGAAATCTTGTACACCTCTACACCGACCACAAGAGCTTGAAGTACATCTTCACTCAGAAAGAATTGAACATGAGGCAACGAATATGGCTAGAGCTCATTAAGGACTATGAACTAGAGATTCATTATCATCCAGGAAAGGCGAATGTGGTCGCCGATGCGCTCAGTCGTAAGGCGCATATCCATCACCTAACTATTGCTGAAATGGATGATGAAGAACCAAGCCTCCGTGTTATCCCGTATGGAACTCTCTATAATCTCACTCTCATTCCTACCATCCGAGAGGAGATCATTGAGGCTCAACGAAAAGACAAGGTTATGTCTCACATACGGCGAAGATTAGACAATAGAGAAATCAAGTGCTTCCAGAAGGACGATGAGGGTACTTTGTGGTTTAACGACCGGATTGTAGTACCCCGGGATATGGGACTACGGAAGAAAATTTTGGATGAAGCTCATTTGTCCAAGTTTTTCATTCATCCGGGCAGTAATAAAATGTACCAAGATCTATGGAAGAAGTTTTGGTGGACACGTATGAAACGTGAAGTTGCAAAATACGTTTCAGAGTGTGATACGTGTCGAAGAGTCAAGGCCGACCACATGAAGAAGACAGGCCTGTTGCAGCCACTGCAAGTACCGGCATGGAAGTGGGAAGACTTGAGTATGGACTTCATCGTCGGGTTGCCGATAACCTCCCACAACCATGATTCGATTTGGGTAATCGTTGATCAGTTAACCAAATCAGCACATTTCATCCCTGTGCATACAAGATATAATGCAAGGCAGTATGCAGAGCTGTACATAGCACGGATCTTGTGCTTGCATGGAGTTCCCCGCACCATTGTGTCAGATAGAGGGTCGCTGTTCATAGCCCGTTTCTGGGAACAGCTACACGCCTCCTTGGGGACGAAGTTGATTAGAAGCTCTGCGTATCACCCTCAAACCGATGGGCAAACTGAGAGGGTGAATCAAATACTGGAAGATATGCTAAGAGCATGTGCCATCCACCACGGTAAGAGCTGGGATGATCACTTACCGCTGGCGGAGTTCTCGTACAACAACGGATATCAGACGAGCATTAAAATGGCACCATATGTAGCTCTTTACGGACGGAAGTGCCGTACACCATTGAATTGGTGCGAATCCGGTGAACGAGTAACGTTCGGGGTTGATCTTGTAAATGAAGCCGAAGAGAGAGTTCGGATAATACAAGGGAACCTCAAAGCTGCCCAATCTCGTCAAAAGAGCTACGCGGACCAGAGACGTCGACCGCTGCATTTCGAAGTCGGAGAGCACGTGTATCTTCGTGTGTCTCTGATGAAGGGGATTCATCGGTTCGGTGACAAGGGGAAACTTGCTCCCTGATTCATCAGTCCGTTTGCTATAACGGAGAAGTGCGGAAACGTAGCCTACCGGCTGGAACTACCGGCAAGCCTTGCGGATATTCACGTCATATTTCATGTCTCCCAGCTGCGGAAGTGTCTCAAGTTACCTGCTGCCATCCGCACTGAAGACATCGACAAAATGAAGCCGGATCTCACCTATGTCGAGCAACCTGTACAGATTATCGACGTAAAGACCCGGACCACCAGGAACCGGACTTTGAAATTTTACAAAGTCCTGTGGATTAATCATACCCCGGAAGAGGCGACGTGGGAAACCGAAGATTACTTCCACAAGAACTATCCGGAACTTTTGTCATAAACCTTGTAATTACCTCCCACCTCGTTCTTCTTTTGAATCTCGGGACGATTCCTTTTAAGGGTGGAGGAATGTAAAGGTCCCAAAATTATGAATACAAAGAAACACTTGTTTGCAAAGTTTTGTTTCATATGAGTGAAATTTGGGACTTGTTAAAACTTTTTCCCACATGTGATAACACACATGAGGGCTTTCTTCACACAAGTCAAATGTTTATTTGAGAACATGGAACCCTAGAGGGGTCTAAAACAAAGATGGGAAGTTCCCATATGTGTGAGAAAACAAAAATCAGATTTGGAACAATTTGTTCAAACTAAAATTCAAATGAGGACAACACAATGGAATTCAAAACTCTTGTGCTAAAAATCTCATTTGCAGCAGCCAAAATAAAAATCAGATTTCATATTTGAATTCCTTGAGTCCAAATTAGGGGGTGTGCAAAGTTTCATGATTTATGGAAATGAATTGCAACCCATTTTCCAAAATGGACATTAAATGACAAAGAATTCAAATGCACATTTGAATTTGGATAAAACTTGCCAAATTATCCAAATGCCTCTCAGATTTAAATTCCCACAATTGAATTCACTCAATATTCAAACTTGGGAGATATTTGGAGGGGGATAAGGAGGGACTGATCAGGGGGACCCACATGTCATTGAGTGGACTGAATATTGCAAAAGATCTTCAGTACACAGTCTTCAGTTGATTTCCTCCCATGCGAAGCAACGGCAGAAACCGACCTCCCTCCGCTCGACACCGAGCTCAGACGGCAGCCACCTCCTGGTGAAATCCGTCGTGCTGGAGAGCAGCCTGGGTGCCCTTAAACGCTGCCGTGCTCCCTTTCTCCCTCATCCCCGAACCCTCAGCCTGTTCTTCCTCCTCGCGCAAGAAAAACCGACCGAGCGCTGCCGCCGAGCTCTCGGTCGATCGGCCAGCACATACACCGCGTGAGGACTTCAGCTGAGCAGCAAAATCACACAACAGAACCCTCCCCGACCTCCTCGCACCATCACCGAGGGACTTCGTGCTCTCCACACCGAGTTCAACCAGTTTCCGCGGCGGCCGCCACACAACGGCGACACCCTGCTCCCGTGGACAGCCTCCTCCAGAGATTGTCACGACCAAGCAAGGTCACTCTGGGTCGCGCAGGAGCTCCGTGCAGCTTCCAACCGAAGCACAAAGCCTGTCTTCGCCTCGGGTCGACGAATTTCAGAAATCTCCTCCGGCCGGTGAAAACTGACCGCGGGTATGAATCCATGAAATTCTCGAGTTATATTCGTTTTGAGCATTTCAAATTGAACACACGGGACGTAGACTTGCTTAGCAACAACTTTCCTTTTGGAACCTAGCTAGAAACCCGCTCTGCACGACGTGATTTTGATCTTTCTAACGGCGGTTGTGGTAGAGACCGTCGGGTGCACGGTGAACCCTAAGTTAGAGCCATTTCCGAGCCATTTCCTTTCCACGTCGATGATCCCTAGCGTCCGCTGGTGCTCTAGAGCTTGGAAACCGAAGCCTAGAAGGCTTAGGGCGTCGGGGCGACGTCGCCGGACTTCGTCCGAACCGTTGCGCCGTCGCGGGCTAGTTTGGAGGCCCTGCAAGCTCAAGAAAACCCCATCAGCGTGTTCCTCACGTTGAATTATGGGCTGGCGGCGAGTTTCAGCGTCAGGGGTGGCCGGATGACCGATCCCGGAGCTACTCCGGCGAGCCCGGCGGCGGAATCGCGCGGGAGCGAGAGGTGGAAGACGACCTCCCCGGGCCCGCGTGCCAGTGACTCGGGATAGAAGAGCTAGATCATCTGTGGCGCCGGATCGGTTGTGACAGCGTGGGAAACAACTCTGTGACCCCGTGCGGCACGCTCCCGGCAGCAGACACGTGCCCCTGGTCCCACAGTCAGGTTTAAACATTTCTCGGATTTATTCAAATCCCAGATTTTTCCCCAAACTTTAGAAGAGCATAACTTTTGCTAGGAACCTCCAAATTTAGTGATTCAAATTGGGTTAGATTAAGATTGACAAACTCTATCCAATTATGCAACCCAATTTGTATGAATATCTTTATTTAATTCTGGAAAATTCTTTAAATCTTTTCAGCAAAAGGATTTTAGAGGGAGTTTGGTTTATCCAAAAATCCTCAAATTTCGCCAGAATATTCTTTAGGGTGTTATTAGACTCCTGTAAAAGTTTCAGCTTATTTGGAGTTGAATTGATAAGGGTAATTCAGATTGTAAGTTCCTGTATTCAAATGAATACAGAAACATTTTCAGAGAATTTCCAAAACTTCTAAATTCAGTTCTGGGAAATTCTTAACTCCAAAAATCCTAGGAAACTTCATGTAGACTCTAGGAACTATAATTGAAATTGTGGTTCACTGAGTTTTACATGAACATGGGTGTTAACTCAGAACTAATTCATCTTTGATTAAACACTTAGAGAATTGTTATGAATAAACCACTCCATGACAAGTGCTAAATTTTGCTCCAGAGGACTTTCTTGTGACAAGGAACTCACATGAAAATTTCCAGCTCCATTCGAGCTCTTGATCACCACTGTCATGTGTAACCTCTTATGGTGATCAATACTTAAGTGGGAAAAGCACTTAATATCTGGTCTTAGTGTTTAAGCCCAACCCAAACCACTAGCACCAGTGTCATTTTAAATTCTTAAACAGAGTTCCAGTTTTAAAACAGTCATTAGATCTTATTAGCAAAAGCTTTTTAATTAAATACATATGCATGATCATATCGTGTAGCATCTACGTGAAGAACGTGAGGTGGACTTAAAGTGAAGATCAAGGAGGAAGGAAAACAAGTGATCAAGCTCCAAGTGATCATCACTAACTGATTATAACCTTAGTCACCTGCAAAACAGGCAAGCCCCGGTTTGCATTTGAACAGTTTTATAAAGCATTTTCAGTTGTAGAGATCATAGATTGCATGGTTGATTGCATTAAGTCTAAATGATATTGAAAACCCCACTTGCATGACCAGAAATACCTAAGAGAGAAAGGGTAGAATAGCAACTCCTCGAGTGGATTTGGCTACGGTAATGTTAGTAGGAAAGGTTTGGTAGAAGACGAGTAGTTGGAATCTACTCGCAAGTTTAGGGCTCGTTTACTCGGAATGGGTCCGAATTAGAAAAGATGAGGAAAGTTCACACTTAAGGAATGGAGACCGGGCAGGGAGGCTTAGATGCAGCAGGTTGCAGGCCGTGCGTGCATAGCCCTGCCTTTGTCGGTTAAGGCCCGTCCGTGCTTGGCCCTGTTGGACAAGTTTGAGTTGTGTACCGGGCGCATACTTGCTATATGGGACCCAGGAAACCGATGTACAGTGGGAGATCCATAGTGGAACTTTTCCAAGCGCCTTAGGCTTTCGGCGTCAGGGTAGCAGGAGGTACCTCGCTTAAGAACATACCACAGCGGGTATGTACCTTGAGGGAGCTTGCGTACTTGGGGCAGTTGGACTGCGTCCAATGTGGAAGATCTTGGGAAAGGTGGCCGCATACAACGTCAGTCGAGGTTGCTGCCGGCAACTCGGAGTACGGGTGTACGTGTCGTGTAGTCCAGGCGTGTACTGATTCGAATCACCGTCGCTCGCTGTTATATGAGCATACTTGCCCACTGCGTCTTGACATAGTAACAACTGGAATTGTTTATCTTTGAACTTGATAAGGCTGTGTTGTAACTTGTAATGCAACCATGATTGAATTAGAGATAGGCTCATCAAACTTTACTTTCACTTTGTGCAATGAGCATGGCAACAAAGCGTTTCTTGTTTGATTGTGGAGTTGCGATGCTTTTCGGCTCAAGGTCTGCACAATGAGGCTTAAAATCTGAAAGCTAAGTATCAACTTTAGGCGAGTCCTTTATGCAAATCTAGCCAACCCATTTGCAACCGCCGTGCATGTACAGTTTCTTGCTTAGGAGAGACGGGTCAGACTTGCTGAGCCTATGTGCTCACGCTTGCTATATAAGTGGTTTTGCAGGTTAACATCGATGCTGAAAAGAAGGTTGTCCGGTGAGACTCGGAGACTTCTGAGTCGTTTAACACAGGGAGAACCCAGCCGCTGCTGTTGTCTTCGTGTTGCTAGCGAGAGGAGTCCGCGGTCTGGACTTCATCTCGAGTGCTTTTAGTTATTCGACGTGAGTTGATATAGACTTCCGCTGCAGTTACTTGATGTAAAGTATTTACAAAGAAAAACTTGTAAGCTTCCTCTATTGTTTTATGTAATACATTGTTCCTCATATGTGTGCTGTTGGGTGCCGCACAACACGGCACCACCCAATGCGATTCCCGGGCGAGTGGCCTGTCTCGGCTGAGCGGGTCACGTCAGCGTGGTATCAGAGTTGTGACCAGTGGTATCATGAGCTGAGCCCTGTCTCAGTCGGTACCGCGGCCGTCTCACCCTGATTTCCTCATATGATCAGCTTTCACTCGTCTACACGTATCACACTCGGATACGTACTTAGCCACTTCCCGCTTCATCCGTGTCCACCAAAATTTCTTTTTCAAATCTTGGTACATTTTTTCGCTGCCCGGGTGAATGCAGTATTTAGGCAAGTGAGCTTCATCAAGGATCTTTTTCCTCAGCTCCATATCCCGGGGTACGACTATGCGGTCATTGAACCACAGCGTCCCCTCATCATCTTTCCGGAAACATTTGATCTCCCCGTTGTCTATCCGTCTTCAGAGATGTGCCATACCCTTATCAACATTCTGAGCTGCAATGATGTCCTCTCTAATAGTAGGGATAAGGGCAAGGTTGTAAAGCGATCCACAAGGAACCAAGTATAAACTCGGCTCTTCCTCCCCCACCGGGGCAATGGTGAGGTTATGGACATGTGATTTTTGACTCAGCGCGTCGGCAACCACATTCGCCTTGCCGGGGTGGTAATGAATCTCAATCTCATAATCTTTGATTAGTTCTAACCACCTCCTTTGCCTCATATTCAGCTCCTTCTGGGTGAAAATGTACTTCAAGCTCTTGTGGTCGGTGTAGAGATGCACCAAATTCCCCAGGAGATAGTGCCTCCACATTTTAAGCGCCAAAACCACTGCAGAAAGCTCAAGATCATGAGTTGGATAATGCTGCTCATGGTTCCGAAGTTGGCGTGAGCCATATGCGACCACACGTCCTTCCTGCATCAACACGCAGCCGAGCCCAATACCGGACGCGTCACAATACACGTCGAAGGGCTTGGTTGTATCCGGTTGAGCTAAGACCGGGGCTGTTGTGAGATGCTTCACTAATGCTTGGAACGCTCCTTCACACGCCGTGTTCCAAACATATCTTGTTCCCTTCTTCAGCAATTCTGTCATCGGGTTACCAAGCTTGGAGAAGCTTGGAATGAATCTCCGATAGTATCCTGTTAAGCCGAGGAAGCTTCTGACTTCATGGACTGAAGTGGGAGCTTTCCATTTCAGCACTTGCTCTATTTTGCTTGGGTCAACCGCAATACCTTCCGCTGAGATGATATGTCCCAGAAATGGCACTTGGCTGATCCAAAACTCACATTTGCTGAACTTGGCGTAGAGTTTGTGGTCTCTTAGGCATTGAAGAACAATCCTCAAGTGTTTGGCGTGTTCTGCTTCTGTCTTGGAATAAACCAAGATATCATCAATGAACACCACCACGAACTTGTCCAGCTCCGGCATGAACACTGAGTTCATGAGATACATGAAATGGGCTGGAGCATTAGTGAGACCAAAAGACATGACGAGATATTCATATAAGCCGTATCTCGTCGAGAAGGCCTTCCTCGGGATATCCTCCGCCCGGATCTTTATCTGATGATACCCAGAGCGAAGGTCCATCTTGGAGAATACACTTGCACCCACAAGCTGATCAAATAGGATGTCAATGCGAGGCAGTGGGTATTTGTTCTTGATGGTGACGGCGTTGAGCGGCCGGTAGTCCACACACAGCCTCAAGGTTTCATCCCTCTTCACGAACAGCGCCGAGCATCCCCAAGAAGAGGAACTCGGCCTAATAAAACCTTTGCTCAACAGATCATTCAGCTGTTCTTTTAATTCAGCCAGCTCGTTCGGAGCCATCTTGTATGGTCTCCGTGATATGGGCGTAATCCCGGGTGCAAGTTCAATCTTGAACTCGACATCCCGCTCAGGTAGCATGCCCGGAAGATAATCCGAGAACACGTCGGGGTACTCCCGGACTACGGGGATGTCCTCTAACTTGAGAGCTTCAGTATTATTTATTGCTGAAACCTCCTGGACAGGATTGTCTAATGCCATGGAGTGCAGACGGTGGAATAGAGAATTCAAATGAACCGTCCATGTCCGAGTGTCCAGGACAGCGCCATGGTAGTGTAACCATGACATCCCAAGATTGCATCAATCTTTTGCCCCGTGAGGATTATCAAGGTGGTGGGATATAGCTTCCCACCTAAGCACAGAGGTGCTTTTGGAATCATCATATTTGCGGAAAATCTTCCCTCCCGGTGAGCAGATCATATATGTGCAGTCGGTTGGGAAGACTTGCATTTGATGCTTAGCCACATAGGATGCACTTATAAAACTGTGGGTTGCACCAGAATCGAATAAAATGATGACTACTTGGTCGTTGAGAGTGAACGTACCCGCCAGCACGTTGTCTCCCTCTGGGGCGTCCTCATTGTCGAGGTTGCGAACGCCCCCAGTCCGCTGCCCAACCTTCTTAACCGGAGGTCGGCCTCGAGCACCCCCCTGGAACTGGGCTTGCCCGCTGCTCTGCTGCCCCTGTGGACAGTCCTTCGCGAAATGGCCCGCCTGGCCACATGTGAAACGGGGCGGTCCTCCACTGATCGGCGGACGGAAACCCGGGGCACGTTGTGGCGGTGGGAATGCCCGGGGTGTCATCTGCTGCTGCTGTTACGGTCGCAGTGGTGGCATCGGCGGTCGGAATGGGGGTGATTGGAAAGAAAGACCCCTGAACTGCTGAGGTCGCGCCGGTGGATGCCACTGCTGCCCGGATGGTGTCTGATACACCATGCGGTACTTATGGGGAGCGCCACCCCCACTGCTGGGTGGAGTGCTGCGCTTCCGCTGCTCAGCTGCCAACTCCCGCTGAGCGTCCTCTTGCATAATCGCAGCATTGACGAGGTCGTTGAAGGTGCCGCGATTCCATTGAATGAGATGCGTCTTCATCTCGGGGTGTAACCCCCAATAGAAGTGCTCACGCTTCTTCTTGGTGGAGATGTAGTCTGATGCATATTGCGCGAGATGGTTGAAGGCACGGGAGTAGTCTTGGGCACTCCTCCCGCCCTGCTTCAGTTCCAAGAATTCTTGGAACTTGCTCTTCATTATCCCGGGAGGGATATGATAGGCGCGGAACGCCTCCCGGAATTCTTCCCACTCCACGGCATGGCCAGCTGGACGTGAGGCGACATAATTCACCCACCACACACCAGCGGCACCGTGAAGCTTCTGCGCCATGAACAGAGTCTTTTGCCGCTCCGTACATTGGAGCAGCCCGAACTTGGACTCGATTGTCCGCAGCCAGTTGTCGGCCTCAAGTGGTTCTGAGGCTTCTGTGAACACCGCAGGGTGCGTACTCATGAAGTCCGAGTACGTCACCTCACAGGGCTCACGAGGCCCCCTCTCTTGACGCCCCCCTGCCTGGGACGTATTCTGCACGATCGTGCGGAGCAGGTCGGTCTGCTCCTCACGACCACCCACCAGTACCGCTATCACATCCGCTAGGGTAAGCGGAGGCGGCGGTGGTGGTTGCTGCTGCGTGGTGCTGTCGTAGTCAGGTGGCTGGGAGTCATCGCCTCCCTTCTGGATAGAGCCACCAATCTCGTGTGTGGTCCGAGTGCGAACCATCTGCAACCATACGACAATAAACATCAGTCACGCAACATATTGTATGCAGTTCAATAAAATAGGCGTAAAACATAATGACATTAAAACATGCGATACATCTCGTATACGGATAATGTAATAACTTTTGTACAAGCTACACCATTACCAGAGCAAATACAAGCTAGTTAAATCCAACTTGATGAACCTCCTCTTTGGAAGCTCACCCCAACTAGGTTTGGTCACTACGAGACGTTACTATCGCTTTGTCATCACGTATACCACCCTTTTATCTTCAATACGATAAAACATGGCCTCTAGCAAAAGAACTTGAGTAAGGCATATACTCAATCTTTCACTAGTTGAAGATAACCACTGATGAGTATGTTCTACCACATTGGAAGTACTTAAACCCCCTAGGGTACAACAATCTCCCAAATGAGTTCAACTGTCATTCCTCTGTCAGAATGACCAGTTTCTACATATCCAAAATTTTGATCTGGTTCTGTGCATTTTCATGGCTCAAGTTGAATACCAAAGTTAAATTTAACTTCAGTATCTTTCCAACGAGTATTTATTTGCCCTCAGATCAGATTTGGTTAAAAAGTTATGGTAATTCAAAGTAAACAGAATTCCTGGAAGAATTTCAACAGCACCTCCTTTGGGAAGTTGCTGTTTCCAACTCTGTTTTCCACTGAATTCCGTGCTGCAAATACAGAAACTTTGAATTACAAAGATGTAACGCATCTCCTATCCTTTCTAAAGATGTATGACATGAAAATTTTAGATTTTTCTATAGTAAGTTATGCTTGAAAAACGGACCAGTCCAGAGAGTGTTTTGAATCTGTCCTGGTTCTGGACAGTTTACATCCCTCTGGGATTTAAGCCCTCTTAAGTTGTAATTCAGCTCTGGAAGTCTACAACAAAGTTGTTGAGTGCTTAAACACCTTTCCAGAACTATATCCCACACCTCCAATGGCTAAATAATCTGTGAGTTATGCCCTGTCAAAGTTCAGCAAACTTGCTGCCCAAAACAGAGCACTCTGTTTTTCAATCGTTTTTACTACGCTACTCAACTAGTGAACTTTTCTACCCAACTAGAGTCCTAAATGTTCAAACTTAGTGACTTTTAATTTTTTTTATCATTATCTTTTATGCACATGCCTATAGTATGCCAGTATTACATTCCTCACAAAAGAAAATCCTAACCGGATTATACCGGCATATACGTCTCAAGTGTGGCACTAAACAGACTCTCGCACACGTATACTATATTAAATACATACGCGGTTAGTACCTGCAGAAGAACACCCAATAATGATGCACTCAATGGTTATTTCCATTTCAGGAACGACCATATTTGAAAGTAAATGCAAATGCCCGTATCATTGTGATATGGCCGTCCTTGAGTTAAGTCACGTCTCAAGGTACGTGATCGTGTTTCAACACCACACGACGGGGAACTCGAGTATATCATGAACGGGTCGTCACGGTTGGAAATGTTATCAACCCAACGGATACCACCAACTGCCCTGCAGGGCATGCTGATGGCAAGCGCTGCGTATGTCCTCCTGGCTATTTCCAGACGAACACACTCTCGCGTTACTGACCACGCGATGGGGTCTCCAATTACTTGCCTAATGCACGCTAGGGATCAACGTTTCATATGAACTCAGGAACATGAAGAATCCAAGAGTTTCATATTGACGTCTCACACCAAGCTGTGAGACCAATCCCGGAACCACGTTCCTCGTCAGGGGAGCTAACCAAAATTGAACCGCTTTAGGTAGCGTTCCTTACTATTCTTACCAGAGTGTAGGTGCGTCGTTACATAATAAAAGTTAAGAATTATAACACATATGTTAGTCTTGCCACTTTAAGTAACTATGCTAATATAGTCCTTACTTGGGCAAACTACCGAATCCTCACCGTAACCTAAGTTTTCCCGTAATACAGTCCTTAAGTAATGTGCTATCCCCAATGCGGCTCTGATACCAGGCTGTGGCGGACCAGAATCCGCTCATCCAGGATCACAGAGGGTGGTGCCACACGATGCGACACCTGACAGCACACATCATAAGGGTACAGTGTATTACATAGAAAACAAACTAAAATGTACAAAGTAGTACACTTGTTCAGTTACAAACTAAGGTATGCATTACACAGTGGAAGTTTTAATTTGTACAACTCACACCGCCTATCTAGCAAAAGTCAGTTGCCCAGCCCTAGGGCAACCCACACTAGCTGCACTCCTCAGCTCAGCATGGCGTGTACGGATCCCACTCAGCCGTGGTCCCCGATGGAGGGTAACCCTCGCCGGTGGACTCGTAACCCGAGTCCGTGGGTGGCTCCTCACCTGAAAAACACTTAAGCAGCAACCATGAGCACGATGGCTCAACAAGACTTAACCGACTCACCTAGGCATGAAACTCTATATGTAGTGTACAATAAACATGGGGTGGTACAATTTCAGCAAACGGACACACCTACAAGTTCATCCTTAGTTCATCTTTTAGCCACAAGTTAACCGTTCACAAATCTGAAATTTAGTAAGCAATATTTGGTGGCACACATGTAGCAATACAGTTATATCATACAACAGAATCGAATCATAACATTCCATAGTTTATCTACGTTACGATGCAGTGAACAAGTGGTACTCTTCACCGTGAGGGACGGCGAATCGACTCGATATACACCTGCAGGGATGCCCGAATAGCACGTCACGTACGCCCACACGCGGAGCTGCACACAGCACGCTCACCCCGTGTCGTACGGGACAACCTTTCACCCAACAGCCCAAACGTCGAACCGGTCGCACCGAAACGGACAGGAGGTTCCCTACACGGAGCATCTCTCTATGCCCATTAGTGGATTTCCACCTTAATGTCCTCAACCTACACCTATAAATCGGTGTGCTATGCCTCGACGCCTGGAGATTTAGGTTACATCGGTTTCTGTACATTTTTCCTATTTTCTCAGGGCAGTTCACTTAATCACACCACTAGGGGGAGTAAATGAACTTGGATGGGTCTGAAAATTTTACTGTGACTCAAGGATTTTCCAATGAACCTTCCAGCAAAATTTTAGATTTTTTTATAAAGTAATTCTCCAGATAAAATTCCTAACAGTTTGAATTTTAGGGATTTAATTCTGGAAAACTATTGAGTTTCATGAGCTGAAGTTGGTATTTCTGGAAAGTACTCAAAATTCTGAGTTCAGCAAAATTTGGTTCACTGAATTTCGAGCTTCCTAGCAAAAGTTCTATGCATTTGAAGTTTGAACTAAACTGGAAATTCCCCAAAATGTTTAAACTCTGCGGGTGGGGCCCACTCTTTAAACCGGCCCACTGAGAATGCAGCCACACCGTGGCCCACAGGGTTTTACCCGTGCTGCCGCACTGGATCCTGGCCGCAAATGGATCCCCGCATGAGAACAGAGGCTGACCGGTGGACCCGGCCCCCCCTTCGTTTACCTCGGGCCATCCCGCGATTCCCGCGGCGGCGCTCCGCCGGAGTTCTCGCCGCCGGCCGTCTCACTGCACGACCTTCGACGGTTTTCTCCGCCTGGGCCTAACTTGGCTCAGGGAACACGCTGGTGCCCTCACCGAAGCTTGGCGATGGCCGGAACCACGCCTGCGATGGTGACAGCGGCTCTCTCTACTCCGGCGACGTCGTCCGAGCTACTCAGGGCCTTATTTTCCGCACGGTTTGCTACTACAGCTCCACTGCGGCATGCTGAGCACGAAAATGGGCTCGGTTGGCCATGGAAACGGCTGGAGCTATGTGCTCACCGTCGACCTAGGCCCGATATCGGATGTGACCGGAAAAAATTCAATAACCAGAGTCTATACCCCACGGTTCTTCGTACTTTTTTATCCTAGATGGTCGTGGCAGGGTGTAGATCATGCTTGTAGCTCGGCAAACCCGGTGATGAGCCAATAACCGTGAATTTTAGGATTTGGGGTGTCTCGGTTTTAAGAACATCGAAACATCCCTGGGGAAATTCTCTCATGAAAGTGTATGAAACGACGAACGGTTTGGACTAGAAGGACCAGCACCTTAGGGCGGTTTTTCTTGTGTTGATCTTTGGGCACGAGGGAGCCTGTGTTGCCCGGGCGCCGGTGACCAGAGAGTGGCGATGAAAACGCTCACGAGCGGAGGCAACTGTGGGTGGGAGAACGTCGGCTCAGCCGGGGCACCGAGAAAATGACCGAGTGGGCGTCGTGCTGGCGCGGTGACTCGTGGTTTTCACCATGCGGTGGCCTCTTCCACTCGGGCGCGGGAGCAGGAGGTGTCGCGTGCTGATCGCCGGCTGCCGAATGACTCGCCCGAGCTGCCTTTGTTCTTAAGCCTGCTGACCAGTGGGCCCTCTTCTCCCCCTAATGTACTCTTCACTTTTCATCTCTGTTTTTGCTGAAAATATCCCCAGCTACTCACAATTGAATGTGAGACTTAATCACCAAGTCACAGATTGAATTTGGTTTCCCAAATTTGAAATTTGTTTGGCTAACTTGCTTCACATTTGAACTGAAATTCAAATTCAGTTTTGAATTCTTGCAAATTTAGCTCCCGACATGATGAGCTCCAATGGAGGTGAAAATTTGTGGACTAACTCAGAAAAATGTGCTAAGTTTGAATATGAAGCCAACTTTTGAATTTAAGTGATGAAATTTGCTGTAATTTGAACTTACATTCAAATTGGCCTCTTTTTCAAATGCCTCCAAAAGTGCATCAAAAAGTGTTGTGTTTGCATGAAATTTGGCCTGAACCTTCCCAAGACTATTTAAGTTATAGGGGTGAGCTCAATATCTCATGTTCATGTGTAGAAATCCTACTTTGTGAAAGTTAGAGCTTTCCCCTCTAATCACCCTTTTGATGGAGGTTACATGCTCTTCACAAGTCTTCACAAGATATCCACCAAAAGCTGTGGTGTTGTGAGGTGATGAAAAATTAGCATGTCCCTTTTCTTGGGTTTTACAGGGGCGCCCTCGATGGCTGAGAAGCAGACGACGTTGCCGGAACCTTCGCCGCCGGTGACATCGCCTCAGGAGTCTTCCCCGATGATGGCTTCCAAGCCGGGGATGCGCCCGAATACTTCTTCTCCATTGTAGGTGCATCGGGGGCCCGTCTTGAAGATCCAGCAGCGCCAGACACCCTTCCCATGGCCGCCGGGACTGCTCCGGCAGCAGCAGCTCCAGAGATGCCCCCGGCACCAGTCGCTGAGCCTGATGCGAGACCACGGAAAGCCTGGGAACCACCCCCCCCCCCCCCCCCGCCTGGGGGCCAGAGACAAAGCTTCCGTCAGGACAGACCAGCTTCCTCTTCGGTGCCCTGTTCGACTCTGGGGCATCGTGGCGAACAAGGGCGCACCGTAGGCGCGGGCCTCCCTGCCGACTCCTTCCCTCTGTTTGGGAGTGAGTTTGGTTCAGGCCCTTCCTGACCACCGGCGCTGTCTGCTCCGGGGATTTCGATGCCCCACAAGGGATCACAGATCTGCCGCACTGCGACATCGATGTCCTCCAGCGTTGGCAGTTCCCTCAGCAGCCTTGATCGCTCCTGCGGGTTGAGGTAGACGAGCTGTCAGTTCGTCGGTGGGGTAATGGTGTCGTCACTGATCGGGTCACAGGAGAGCTTCTGCAGCATTGTCTCCAGCGATCCGGCGACGACCCTGCTCCGCGCTCCAACCAAGCGGCCCGGACGCGCTGCTAGAGAGGGGTGATCCGGTGGGACAAGAAGTCAGCCAGAACCATCAGCAAAGTATGACCTTCCTCCGCCAAGTAGCTAATCCTCTCCGGCACCGGTGTGTAGGCGTCCTGCAGGTCGGGGATGTCATCCCCAATGGCCACCTCGGCCATCAGCGGGCCACCCGGCAGCTCCAGCCGGTCGTGGACGCCAGTCTGAGAAATCACCCAGTCCTCCCTCCAGTGCTTCCACTTCTCGGGAGTAAAGGGCGTGATGTAAGGCACGGAGTTCCTCCCTCGGTGCTGGAAGTAGTAAGCCCTCGGGAGTAAAGGGCGTGATATAAGGAGAAGAACACCCTGAAGAGCCGCACCGAAGGCCGCACACACACGAACATATCGTAGAAGTGAACGAAGATGACTACTAGTGCGAGGGCGTGCGGCATAAGGTGCTGCAGCCCGAGCCCATACACCTCCATCAGGGTGAGGAGGAAGGACAACGCCGGGAGTGCGAACCCAGGCAGCACGTATGAGGTGAAGATTACCACCTCGCTGGGTTGCATGTAGGTAAGCGGGACCCTCCCGTGACGGATCTTTCCGTTGAACGTGGCCGACTGCCAGCCAAGCAAGCGCCTCACAAGAGTGATGTCGCCATCGCTGCGAAACCTGGATGGAGGGAGGCCGGAAGACATGGTGGCTAGAAAAGGTTGTGTACGCTGGGAAGCGGAGGCTTCGAGCGCTCAGGAGGAAGATGAAGATTGCAAAAGGTAGAAGGGAACCGTCTTTCTCCGGAATGCTTCCGTTTATGCGTCCGCAACCTCTGGTAGGGCAACAGGTGCGACATTTTGGTTTCCACCATACCACGCCGCGGGCTACAAGCCTCCCCAAACGATGGGTAGGACCCAGGTCCACCCATCATACACTGGGTGCCAGGCAGGTAACCCCTCGGGGACATCCGGCGGTTCCCGAGAAAAGCGGCATGGTGGAACTGCAGCGCTTGACCCGAGGGCTGCTGCAGTAAACACCCCATGGAAACCCTGGGCACGTCGCCACAACCCACCAGTCAGGAGCAAGCGCGTGCCCACTACGCCAAGGACATGCAGCCTTTTCGTCTCCCAGGTACAACCACTTGTCCACTATGCAAAAATCTCGCCACCACTTCAGCTTCCAAAGTGCAGGTTCAAAACCACCACACGGGAGAGATGGAGGCCCCACCTATGGGCTCGTTGCCTCCCCCGAGATGGGCCCGAGGGCCACTGTCGGTTCTCTGCAGACCGGGTACCCCCACATAGTGGGTAAAAGACAGCCTGGGCCCCGCCTCCAAGCAGAGTCGGGCCCAGCGTAGCCATGTGCCCTTGGCCCCAAGGTCAGCCCTGGGGCTGCCACGTGCGCTTGAGTTCCACAGTCGACATGTGCCTTGGGCTCCGGTCCGAGCATCCCCGCTGAGGTGAGGTCCGGGGCTGCCACGTGTCTCCTAGCCCAGAGCCTCCTCCCTGCTGAGGATAGCTCCGGAGCTGACACGTGCCCTGGGCTCTAGTCCGAGCGTTCCTGCTGAGGTGAGATCCGGGGCTCCCACGTGTCTCCTTGCTCAGAGCCACCTCCCTGCTGAGGACAGCTCCGGAGCTGACACATGCCTTGAGCTCCGGTCCGAGCCTCCCCGCTGAGGTGAGGTCCGGGGCTGCCATGTGTCTCCTGGCTTAGAGCCACCTCCCTGCTAAGGACATCTCCGAAGCTGACACGTGCACTGGGCTCCGGTCCAAGCCTCCCCGGTGAGGTGAGGGTCCAGAGCTTCCACGTGTCTCTTGGCTCAGGGCCTCCTCCCTGCTGAGGAGAGCTCCGGAGGTGACACGTGCCCCGGGCTCCGGTCCGTACTTCCCCGACGAGGTGACGTACGGAGCTTCCACGTGTCCCATGGCTCAAAACCCGTCGATTAGAGCTCTGAAGTGCCACGTGCCCCACGATCCTTTGTGGGTCGTGGATCGACGAAGTCAAAGAGGAATTGCACTATCAGGCTTCGCATTCGAGGCTCGCACCTTCCCCAAAAGCATGGCGCACTACACACGCCTCCATCCTCTGCCCGTTCACCATTACGGTGACAAGACAGGATGGTAAGGCGTGACGGAAGTAAAGTGCCGCCCAACGGCACGAAGCCGCCCAAGCAGGGTGAGAAGAAGCGGCGATAGGACGCCATCTTCATCATCACCTGACACACGGTTAGGGGCCCTCTGCGCGCTAGGCGGCGGGACTTAACTCCCCCAGCGACTACTCTACTCAGATGACGAAGCCCTAGATCATGTAAGGGTTCACATAGCTTTGGGGCCACCTGTTGGGCCCCAAGCCACATTGTAACCACCCCGGCCTTGGACTATAAAAGGACCGGGGTGGCCACCTGACAAAGGGTTGGTTCCCAATTCTGCATAGGCACCCTCACAAGCAAACAATACAACAAGAACTCCCGTGGAAGTAGGGTATTACGCTCTGGCGACCTGAACCACGTAAATCTCCGTGTTCATCTGCTCTGTCGAGCATGGTCGCGTAGGGCGCCAAGCCCCCTCCAATAAAAGAACCTCACGGGCTGGTTCCGCAGCAGGCCAGAAGGAGTGTCGCAGCTCACACACTCCGACAAGTTTAGAAGAACGGCAAGCTGCTGATGGCCGAGGAGGAGTGGTTGGCCATGTATCGGCACATGCTGACGCCGGAGACACCACAAAACGGCAACAAGGGAGGAACTTCCACACCTGCCAAGAACAATTAAAGCCCATGGTCAGACAACAAAGACAACTCGAAAAAACTCACTTCAGAAGGTACACCGAGGAGAAAAGGCAAGTGCAAGAACTGAGGTGTGTGGGGACATTGGATCATAGACTGCAGAAAGCCTCGTCGAGATTAGAAAGATGAAGCACATCTGAGGGTCCATTTGTTTCAGATGCACCAACCAGATTTTTTATTAAAAATCAGAAATCTGAACCAAAGGGATTACCGTGACAGTCATATTCTTCAAAATCTAGAGATTTTCCTAATGCAAACAGAAATCTGCCAGGACCCAGATTTTCCTCCCAACTTTTCTCAAAAATTAGCCACTAGTTACAAACTTAAATGTTATTTCTGCCCCCATCCGGATGCCGATTCAAGTTTCAGGCCGGTTCCGTGCCGGACCGGCACGAGCACGGCCACCGCGTCATGCCGCCCGTCATGCTCGAATCCCATGCACGGCACGGTCCAGGGTTTCGTGTCGGATCGGCACAGCCCAAAACTTTTTCATGCCAGACCGGGCCGTGCCACCATGTCATGCTTCAGCCCGCACGATCTTAGCCCAGCTCAATTCCCAGGACTAAGTACGTCTACTAAGACAATATTACATGCTAGAGATCTTTATTAGGCACCATATGTTATTTTTACTTTCTATATTATTAGGGTGAAGCCTGCCACACGCATGAGTTCGGCTCACGATGGGCATTCTATCCAAACAGGCACAATAGGATTCATTACTAAAATTGTATTAAACCCAGCAATTTCCCTATCAATCATCGGCTGATCCTATGGTCTCTTCACATTTTGGTGGACACCCCTCTCGCATCCCAATAATTGTATGACCCACGAGACTTAATTTGATGGTCTGGTTTCCGTGTAAAGCCCTTGAGTATTTATTCTTCATATTATGGTTCTGATATCAGTTGTTAAAATGCATCCCAACTCGCTACATCCACAAGTGCATGCCTCCAACCCAGATCCCAACCGTTCTGCTATCTGCATAGACCCAACTAGAACTACCACTAAGATCTTGGGTCAGCTGAACCCAAAATATTAGCCTTGTAGGTGAGGTTCCATCTATATTTTAAGTTGGACTCGCACATCATCAATATCCAATTTGGAAGTGAAAACCCATATATTCTATAACCATTGGGATGTATAGCCCCTATGGTATGATAGACCAAGGTCAGCTAGTGACAACCATATTGATAATTATAAATATTGTATGTTTTGTGAACTAGTACCCTCTGACATTTTCTTTTAGTGGCATAATTATGAAAGTTGCAAAGATTTTCGATAGGTACCTTTCTAGAGTATGCTAGAAATGAATTTTGTTGATAATATTAATTTCTAAAGACATGTTGTATACATGAAAAATGTATGACTTTTTCTTTTGGTGGAGATCCTGATGTAGATGTTGGCCTAACCTTCCATTAGCTAGAGGATAAGTCAGTTTTGTGAAGAATTTAATGTAGATGATCGAAAGGCTCCGATAAAACTGATCATCTCCAATGCAATCACAACAACACGGCTCCAATGGTTATATTATCAACCTTATGTGAACACAGTTGACCTCGATAAGAAGGCTAATTCATTTATGAAAATTGAGAACACTGGCAAGAACATAAAAGAACTAATTTGAATTGGATTAAACTCATGACTTAGGTTCCACAAACAAAAACAGTATCCTAATTTATCTAGTACATTGACAAAATCTCATAAACTATGCGTGAAAATATAATCTAAGTAGAACCTGATTCTAAGAGCTATAGCGGCTATCTAAATATGATGGTGTGAGGATTTCCTATAGTTTGTGTGCAGAAAGGGGATGTTGGTGGGTGCACACACAACCTAGGATTGGACTCTCACACTCATACATGGCCAGACACGGCCCTAAATAGTAAGACATCACTTTGTTTCGATGACTAACACATCACTTTATTTAGCTGATTACCATTCATAGATTAGATTAGCCTTTTCCATGAGTTCTAAGGCGTGGTGGATCTTCTGGTTCAATGAAGTTTGTTGTTTTAAATAAGTGGTAGAACATGACTTGGTTCATATTTAGTTATATATGGTGGCATGCATATTTCTCTTTGTTTTGGTGAATATTTGTAAAATAGTTACATGCATTTTATTTATATTTTAATCTTTTAGAGCCGTTGATGTAAGGGCCATGCACTTCTCCAAGTTTTGATCTAATCCCCTTTGATTGGCAATAAAAAATAATAAATGTGCAATTATTTGTTTAAGTTCAGCCACGTCTATAGAAAAACGAATGTCATTCTGCAAAATAAACAGATATATACAGTATAAATAGCAGAGAAAACCAATAGACACCTAGCATTCATAATGGTAAATATCCTTCTCATACATGTGTAGGAGTATCCTGTTGATTATTTTGAGCATTCTAGGCCTTAAATAGTAACATTAATAATATCGTATCCTTCGTTATCCCTGGGGTATCCAGCATTCACCTCACTTATTCTGAAATCTTAGATTCCTATGCATTAATTTCCCATCGTCCTATTTCCTATATATATAGAGGAGGGAACATATGCTGATGCTGTAGATACATCGAGTTCCGACTCTTCTCGCACACCACCACCTGCTAGAATGTATGAGAAAGTAGTAGTTCTCCTTCTCTTAATTATGGTGGTAATTTCTTTCCACCATGTGAATGGTGGCTGTACGGAGGAACAAAAGAAGGACATCCTTCGGGAATGTGAGGAGTACATCAAGCATGGAAATCCACTTGTGTTGCCATCTTACAAATGTAAATGTTGCGAAAAGGTAAGAAATGTGCCAGGGAGGGACATGAAATGTGTCGTCAATCTTCTCACAAATGAAGAGAAGGGGAAACACGATGAAAGAAAGATACGGCGTCTGCATGACCTCTGTGAAGATCCTGATGCCACTCCATCTCCCCATCGTCAGACAAACCAATAGCTGCTCAGGCATATACATTTCATACTAGCAAATAATTTGTGAGCTTTGATAAGCAAAAGCAAAAAAATTTTAGTCTAATTTTGTTATCCTAGCTGATAATGGTGTAGACAGACTGCTGTAATAGCCCTGGAGTTTCTGATTCAAAGAAGATAACTCGTCTGTTGAAATTGGTGAAGTGTGCACATTTTTTTAGAACATGGGAATACATCCCAGTCTTTATGTATCCGCAAAGAATGACGTATAAAATGTGGTGTATTACATCCACTAAAAAATAAAATAGAAAGACATAAATCTAGTAAATAAATATCCCTGCACCCAATGTATATTGAGTTACACCACCACATAAAGATTCCTAATGCATCCAACAACACATCCCTCTGTTGACGGTCCATGGGATGAGGCAACACGAACACAGCTGTCAACTGTAGATTCTGTAAGGGAGGTAGTGAAAAGCTGTACAGCGAGTTAGTGGAGTGTGGCACCGTGCTTGGGGAGATAGGGAAACAGAGAGGACAGCACAGGGAGAGAGAGCAGCGCCGGAGAGATGGTAGTGCTAGAATGGGGTCCGGTGACCAGAGTGCATTGGCCTCAAAGTAACCCTAGCCGCTTGACGCGTCGGACCCATGGAGAGCCAGGGTGGCTATTCAGTTTAACCGAAACCGATCGGTTCGGTTCTCTGTTTTTTCTAAAGTTTGGTTGTCAAAAATGAAAATCGAATAAAGAAGAAACTGGTCCACCAGTTAACCAAAAACTTTGGTTTGATTTTCAGTTAAACTGAAAAAACCAAAGCAGGGCGAGCAGCGGGGCGTGTCGGGCGGCTGGTCACAGGAATATGAGACGAAAGGGTGCGGGGGTTGGCGGTGCATGAGGCCGGGGCAGGCGACGGGGAGCGGGGCGGCGGTGCCGCAGCTGGGTGTGGCGGGCAGCGTGGCATGAGGCAGCGGCGCCGCAGCTGGGCTAGGTGGGGCAACGAGGGGTGGGGCACTGGCGCCACAGCTGGGCGCGGGGTGGCGGGGCTCTGGTAGGGGCGTGGGGTGGGACAGTGGGCAGTGGCTGAGCAGGCTAACGCAGGAATGGTCCGGAGACTGGTCTATGTGCCAGATTTGTTAAGTTAATGGGATAAATTTTGGTTAACCCGGTTAACCGGAAAAAGACAAATCCAAAAAAAATTGGTCGCATCCAGTACGTGGTCCTGAAAATAGCCTGCATAAATGAGTAGTATTTGCCATTATCAAAGATGATAGCATTTCTGAATTTCCAAATAGCCCAACATAGAGTTATTGTCCCGACTAGGATGATCTTTTTCTCATTTATATCACGATCATGTAACCAGTTCCCTAGCATATGTGAAACCGATCTAGGCGCGTTTAGGCCGATAGCTATGTGGACAATACTCTAAAGTGACTTGGCATGATTACAGTCAAATAAGAGATGTTAATTATTTCCATGCAATCACAAAAACAGCAATTTTCATTGCCCTTCCAATTCTTTCTCACAAGATTATCCTTGGTTGAAATTACTTCCCTTTGGAGGTACCAAAGGAATATTTTAACCTTTAGAGGATTTTTATCTTCCAAATCAATTTATGATAGAAAGGAGTATTTTTGTTCATCATGTGATGATACATTGAACGGATAGTAAATTTTCCAGTTTTGTGAAGATCCCACCTAAATTTATCTCTCCCTTTAGCTACTAAGTCAGACCATTCATTTATCCTTTCTACCACCAAAGCTCTTCTAAACGATATGTTTAATGGAATTGAACTCATCAGATTAGCCACTAGAGCATGTCTATGACGGACAATATTATATAAGTTGGAATAAAGATCTTTCAATGGTCGAGAAGTAACCCATGTATCTTCCTGGAATCTCGTTTGTCTTCCATCTCTGATATTGAAGGAACCACATGTAAGGACTTCATTTTTAATTTTCATGAGACCCCTCAAAAAATGAGGGTCATTGGGTCTTTCCTTAACATGTGAAAGAGATTTTGAACTCTTTATTTCTAAGCAATGTTTGCTAGGTTATTTCCTCGTTAAGCAGTTTTATTATCCATTTGCTTAACAAGCCTTTATTTTGAATCTCGAGATCTACTATACCAAGTCTTCCTTGAGCCCTAGGACGGCAAAGGATGTCCCATATAGCAAGGCGATATTTCTTTTTATCTTTATCACCATGCCAATAAATCTAGATCTATAATAATTTGGTTTTTTAAATACACCTTTTGGTATTTCAAAGAAGGACACCATAAACATGGGTAATGAACTAAGCACTGACTTGAGAAGAACTAATCTTCGTCCATAAGACAGGTGCTTAGCTTTCCAACAGGCTTATTTTTCTCAAATCGCTCTTCAATATTCCTCCAATCTGCATTCAAAAGTTTTCTATGGTGCATCGATATACCTAAATATCTGAATAGGTATTCACCCGCATTGCATCCGAAGAGCTCTATGTACTCTAGCTCGAATTCCTTTGCTTTGCCATAGCAAAAGATTTTGCTTTTGTGAAAGTTGATTTTAAGACTAGATAATTGCTCAAAAAACAGTAAATAATAATTTCATATTTTTTGTTTGTTCTAAATCATGATCCATGAAAATAATAGTACCTTCTGCATATTGTAGAACAGAGGGACCGTCATCTATGAGATGTGGGATAACGCATCTTATTTCTCCATCCTCGTTTGCCCTTTAAATTAGGAGTGCCAGCATATCTGCTACTATATTAAATAAAATTGGTGAAATTGTGTCGCCTTGGCGTAACCCTTTTTTGGTTTGAAAATAATGGTCGACATCATCATTAACTTTGATTCCAACACTACCTTTAGTAATAAAGCTCTCCACCCATCTGCACCATTTAGGTGCAAAACCTTTTACCGTTAAGGTCTAATGTCGAAAAGACCATTTAACTTTATCATATTCCTTTTCAAAATCAATCATAAAAATGACCACGTCAAGTTTTTTGTCACATTCGATTTTATATAAGGTAAAACTGACCGCAATCTACATGTATGCCAGGATCGATTTAATCATACATGTAGGACAATTAGTGATAAACAGTTCTATATCGCATATAAATGTCATTTATACCTTAAATGAGTTTCGAATAGCCGCGGACGAGAAAAAACTTGTAGGGCCATCCACAGGGCAAATCGACTGGCAGCAATGTGACCTTCACACCCGCTTTATTTGATCTTCTTTTCACTGAGCAACATTTATAATAAAGGAAAAACGAAAGCGCATGAGTACATAAAGTACTCAGCAAGAGTGGGAAATTGATGACATGCAGACATTTAACAAGGAAGGCTAGACACGGGTTTAAGGACCAAGCAACATATCCTTAGTTTATCTTAGCATCCTGTGTTACTAGGTAAATCATCCCAATATCCAGTACTAATACATAAACATGTACCATCAGGTTAACCACTTCACCAACATAACCGTCTAGGTTCCATCCACCTGGACACCACTTCACTGGGTTCCCACCACCCGGCTACCAAGGACCAACCGAACCAACTAATCATGAGAGTTACTAGCCCGCTTTTGACCGTGAGCACGGCTGTCTAGACAGTTTAATACTCCGTAGAGTTTGTAACACTTTACCCACAAGTCGTGATTCCGTCCCCTGTCGCCAGGTAGACTAAATCCTCCCTTTTGCCCATGATAGCCAGTCACATTTCACACTTCCTATGGTGTGTGGCCAGGAGATCACTATGAGCCCTTTACAAAGGGATTCCCGACTAGCATGAGCCCACTGAGGTTTCACCCCTAACAGCATCTAGGAGGCTATAACCTCCGCTACAGTGGCCCCCTCTTGAGCCTTGCGGATCCCAAGGTAGTCCAGCTAACTCATATTCCGCGCACCTTCCAAACACTCACACTACATCGGGAATACACCCAATTACTTGGCCAAATTGTTCCATGCCAGTCTTGTCTGGCACGATGTAAGCTAGATCACAAGATCCCATAACCCATCCATAGAATATATGCAGGCACCAACACAAACCCGAGTCTCGTGCATACCGCACCCACAAAAACAACCGGCCTGCTAGATTCCTATCTCTATAGCCACATATATATGTCCACAACCAAATCCACAATGATCATAATAATAGAATATTAAATGTATGTTACTCTCTTCCCATCTACTAAGCAGGGCTAAGCACGAAAAATGATAAAAAGTAAATCCCAACCATTCCATAACAAGGCTTCAAGGAGTAATAAGGAAAATATAGTAAACTTCATAGCATGGGATACAAATTTAAAGACATGCATACATTTACTCTAGCTAAATTCCTTAAGTAGGAGCTCTGTTTAAAGAAGCGGTCGCCTAGGCCGCTTAAGCGACGCCTAGGCACTAAGCGGCACCGGACCGCTTCACTTTTCCCTAGGCGGCGGCATTAAGCGGTAGGACCGCTTTTTCCGCTTTTTTCCGCTTCGGTCCACATTTTTCTGTTTTCTTCCGCTTAATTCCGCTTTCCACCACTTTGTGTATCCATATAAAAAGAACAACTAACTCTAATTTTTTTCATCCCTATCGGTGGCGGTTGGTGTTAGCAAGGTGGTAGTGCCCTGTCTTAATGTCTGGCTGCCTACACAAGATAGTGTCACACTCTATCTCATCTCATTTTATTGATTGATTGAATATTTTTAAATTAAGAAATATACATATATAATATTATATGGATTTAACTCTGCTTTTTGCGAAACGCCTAGGCGCCGCCTAGACAACCTAGGCGCTAGGCGGAGCTACTCCACTCACTTTTTTCTACCGCTTTTTTAAACACTGAGTAGGAGCAATGTGGTCAATGGCACTTGCCTTTTCTTATATCGTTGCTCAATCCACTGGTGGAACTCTTGATCTTCAAATTCTTCGCGTTGTTTCTTGATCATCATTTGTACACATATACTCTTGAGGATTTTATGCGGCCCGGGAAGGAGAGGAAGACGACTTGCGGCATGGAGGAGCGGCGACGTTCTTCGGGCATCATCGGGATCGCCATTGGGATGTCCTTCCCATGTGTTCTTCGGGTCCGAGACGTGTTTGGCGATCCGCAAAGACGGTGTTGGGGTGTCAATCCGCGTCAGGGAGTCTCTAGGAGAGTTTTGCGACAACCCTAGAGGGAGGGTGGTGAAATCCTTCTGTGCTCGTCGGGATGGCGATGGGGTGTTGTTTCATTGAGTCCGACAGGTCGGAGATGCTCACTGGTGCGAAGGGTAAACAATGCCAGGGTTAGACACAAGGGTTGGAATACCACGAAGGGCGGGGCTTCTCACCGGAGCTCATCAGATATGGGGGTTTGGAGGGATTGTCGAGGTTGATGACGCCGTAGCGAAGGTGCTCTGTGAGGGACGCTTGAGTGGCGAGTGGCTGGAGGGGAATGGGGTATAGTGGCCGGTGCGAACACTGAGGCGATCATAGTTCTTGAGGAGGAGCGTCCAGGTGGAGGTGTCGAGCGATGGCACCAGGGACTAGGGCTTGATGAGGTAGCCGTGGGTCTTCTCCTTTTCCTTCTTGTCCTTCTTTACCTTCCTCTCATGCTTGGAAGTCTTGGCCCCTTCCTTCTCACCTCCAATGCAGCTTTCCTGGCCTTTTTCTTCTTCTCTTCCAACTTTGCCTTGCCCAAATTCATACCGCAATGCGCTGTTGCTACCATAGGGACCTTAGCAGCCTCAAATTCAAGCACAGGAACCTTAATTCCAAATAACTGCAACCCTTCTCAACACTAACAAATGCATCCCTCAACCCAAATACCACCTTCTGGTTCGCTTGTGCTGTCTCTGTCTTCGCCCCAATATCAAGGAACCTCTTCCTAAATCCAATTAACAGTCAACCCTGCCTAGCTTCTCCTCAGCACTCCCCTTAATCTCATGATGTTGTCTGTGCTCCCAGTTACAACAAGCGTTTTCCCAGAAGAAGGTATGCAAGTGTTAAGGAAAACAACAATTTCAGTGTGCCCAGCCAACACATACGAACATGGCATTGTTGCAACATCATAAACACGAACCTACTCCAAGTTAGTTGCTACAGCAAGGTATTGTTCATCCTCCCCTCACGCAGCAGCAGCCTTCTTCTTCGCGTCTTTACTGGACATTGGTTTGGGGTTGAGCTCCGCCATAGATGAACGTGACGGCGATTGGAAATGCAGGAGGCCAGAGACAAAAGGAGGCACAGGATTTGGTTGCCGGTGGATAGAAGAAACTGCAAGGTGATTGCTGCTGGGATGGAAAGAGCTCAAGGGGTGGTGAGGGCCGAGAGAGCAGCAGAGGCAGAGGGGGATGGTGGTGGCAGGCGCAGGGGCGGGGCAGAAGGAGAGCTCCTCGACAACAGCGAAGGTGGGTGGGGTGCAGAGGCGCTCAAGCTATTCTATGAGCGTGACGACGAAGCCGAGGATGTGGCGGCCGAGACGAGCACCGCGACGAGATTGCTGGTCCCAGCCGAAGACCTTGGACCCAAGTGCGCACCTCTCCACGGCGGCCGCGTACGACAACGGGCCTCCTTGGCGGGGAGCGCGGTGACGTTGAAGCCCTTGGCGGCACTAAACCGAGCGCCCTCGTCGAGGTCCAGATCGGAGTCGGAGCGAAGGAGGCGGAGCGCGGGCGGTAGGCGCGGACGGCGGGAGGAGCTCGAGAGGCGGCAAGGTCCATGGGTGGGGGCGGTGCCCTCGAGAGGGGGGGTGAGACGTGCGGCAGTTGAGATGAGCGGGCCGGAGGGGAGCGGCATCGGGGGAGAGGCGGGGGGTGTGCGGCGCACCAGGGTGAGGAGGCGGCGGCGCTGAGGAGCGCGAGCGGACGGCGGAGATGAGGGAGTCGCGGGGCTCGGGGGAGGACGCGGGAGGAACGGGAAGGAGGCGGCACCATCGGGGAGAAGGTGGGGTGCGCGGAGGGTTTGGGGCTCAGGCGAGAGTGAGTTGAGTGGGGGCGGGGCTAGGGGTGAGTTAGGTTTTTTTTGCAAAGTAGGGTGTTACATTTTTTGTATGTAATTCATGAATGGTTTTGTGTAAAATTACTACACCTTCCATTATATTTCTGCTCGGCATGAAGGCCATCTGAGATTGCCTGACTACTGTCTTGGCTACTCGATTCATTCTGTTTGTGCTAACCTTTGTAAAAATCTTAAAGCTGACGTTCAGTAAATAGATGGGTCTATATATGCTGGATTTGTTTTGCATTATTTTTCTTTTGTAGTAGTGTAATTACTCTAAAGTTTACACTAAATAGTGGTAAGCGTTCATTATGGAACTCCTTAAATAATGCAATCAAATCTTCTTTTATTATTTCCCAAAAACTTGATAGAATTCTGCAGGAAAACCATCTGGACCTTGTGCTTTATTATGTTCCATTTCAAAAATCACCTCCTTTATCTCTTTTTCAGTGAACTCTGAGATGAGCAAATCATTCTCAGCTTCACTAACACGTGGAATTTCATCAATTCGACACTCCACAAGAGGTATGTTGCTTTCCAATGGTTGGCTGAAAATCCCTTTATTGTAGTTGGTGATGTATTTTTTCAATTCGGTGTCGCCCACAATTACTCCATCTTCCTGTTTTAATTTGAAGATATGTTACTTGCGGTGTTTGCCATTGGCCAAAAAATGAAAAAAAATTGTATTGTCATCACCCTCTAGAAGGTTTTCAACCTTTGCCCGTTCATAACATTTTATCTCTTGTTCTCTCAAAAGAAATACCAGTATTTCCTTAAGATAATATTTCGTATTTATCTCATTATCAGAAAGATTGGTTTTCCCTGCTTTTTATCTATGGAATCTAACATAGAGATTAATCTTTGTTTATCTTTTTTATATGAGCCCGCTGTACGTTTAGCCCATCCTCTTAAATATTGTCTTAAATGTCTTATTTTATTTTGCCATCTTTCCATCTCTGTGTAACTATGGTTTTCGGATTGCCATATATTAGCAACCATATCAAAAAGTTCATCCCGTATTAACCATCCTCTCACAAATTTAAAAGTTGGTACCCTATTACCATGTGTGGAAGCACCGGTATTAAGGATAAGAGGTGTATGGTCAGATTGTGAGTTGTTTTTTCTTGATCAATGCGACGAACGGAATCGCATTTTTCTTTTCTCACAAGAGTTTGAAGTTTTGGTTCAGCTTTTTAAATTAAATTCTCAGTCAAAATCTGTAATCAAAATCAAAGGTGTTTTGCTGCAAAGCGTATTCTCGATAAGCTGTAGATTTTCTCAGAATAAATTGGAATCATATCTAGCTCCACATTTCCAAAGTTTCTCATATAACTATTAGAAAAAATTACTGACATGACCCCAACGGTCTTGTCGAGCCAGGATCACGCTGACGGGTGCTGCGTTGCACAGCACCGGATAACACACATCAAAGGTACAAAGCGGAAGCAAAGTGTATTACATAAAGAGGTTTATGAACATTTGTACAACAAAATATGTTCAGTCTACACTCACGGGTGTAGACTACGCATCGAGTTCACGTTCAGCCCATGAACGTGTCCCTGCTAGCATGCACACACACTAACACGGCGGCGTGCACGACTCCCACTCGATGGGGTTCCCCTCCTGGGGTTCCGTCTCCTCCTTGGGAGTCCCTTCCTCATAGAACCCTGCAAAAGCTTCAAACACAAGCAGTGAGCACGAAGGCTCAGCAAGACTGACCCGTCTCTCCTAAACATGGAACTTCTACATGAGGGGTGATAGGTTACATGAGGTAAAAATCATTTGCAAGGACTCGCCTAATTAGTGGAACCTTACTTTCAAGTTTTAGCAGCTGGTTGTGAAGAACCTTACGCTAAGGCACATGAGAGAGCCGCAATCAAACAAGAAACGCCTTTCTCTCATGTACTTTGCCCTAAGTTGAAAAGAACTTTAGTTAGCTCTAAACTACAGCAGATCGTTAACAGTCAAAATTCACCTTTCAATCAGCAATATTTTAACACATAACTAGCCTGTTCTTTCTACGTCACGGTACAGTGAACAAGTGGTAGTCACTAACTGACACGACCCCATTGGTCCTGTCGAGCCAGGATCATGCTGAGGGGTGCTGCGTTGCACAGCAACGTATAACACACGTCAAAGGTACAAAGCGGAAGCAGAACTTTTATTACATAAACAAGTTTATGAACATGTTTACATCAAAATAAGTTTAGTCCACACTCGCGGGCGTAGACTAAGCATCAAGTGCACGTTCAGCCCTTGAACGTGTCCTTGCTAGCACACACGCACACTAACTCTGCGGCGTGCACGACTCCCACTCGACGGGGTTCCCCTCCTGGGGTTCCGTCTCCTCTTCGGGAGTCCCTTCCTCATAGAACCCTGCAAAAGCTTCAAACACAAGCAGTGAGCACGAAGGCTCAGCAAGTCTGACCCGTCTCACCTAAACATGGAACTTCTACATGAGGGTACTGGGTTACATGAGGTAAAAATCATTTGCAAGGACTCGCCTAATTAGTAGAACCTTACTTTCAAGTTTTAGCAGCAGGTTGTGGAGAACCTTACGCGAAGGTACATGAGAGAGCCGCAATCAAACAAGAAACGCATTTCTCTCATGTACTTTGCCCAAAGTTGGAAAGAACTTTAG
The DNA here is from genome assembly GCA_030760725.1 of Neostapfia colusana. NCBI lineage: Eukaryota > Viridiplantae > Streptophyta > Magnoliopsida > Poales > Poaceae > Neostapfia > Neostapfia colusana. The sequence continues at coordinate 10,223,402 of JASWHV010000016.1, forward strand.
TTAGCTCTAAGCTACAGCATATCATTAACAATCAATGCCCATCTTTCAATCAGCAACATTTTAACATGTAACTAGCCTGTTCATTCTACGTCACGGTACAGTGAACAAGTGGTACTCACTGACCGCGAGGGACGGCGATTATAATCGATTTACACCTGCAGGGTTACCCGAACAACCCGTCACGTACGCCCGTACTCGATGTTGCCTACAACAACCATCACGGACGCCGTACGCGACTACCTTTCACCCATTAGCCAAATATTGAACCGGTCCCATCGTCCCGAGCAAGAGGTCTCTGCACGCGCATCTCTGTGCCGCCAGCCGATTTACACCTCGAGCTCTCAACCTACCCTCTGAACGACGGGCAATGCCTCAATACCCAGCTACCCGAGTTACATCAGTTTCCCGGTTCCCATATAGCCGGTAGGTCTTCGGTACTGTTCTAGCTTGTTCAACAGGCCCGCACACGGCTCGGTCCTCAATCGACACAAGCGGAGCTACAGCACACAGGCCCCAAAGTCCTGCTGCCCTTACTCTCCGCTCGGTCTCATTTTCTTGCCATGTGTATCATGTGCTATCTCTACCCGAGCAATGTGCCTCTAGCCTATTCTCGCGAGTAGTTCCAACTACTCGACTTGTACCGAATCCTACTCTATCCTAGCCATGCAGTGGCTAACGAGGTTTTCAATCCTAAACCCAACCCATGGTTTTCTTGGCTGTGGAGTTGGGTTTCCAATCAAGACTCTAATGCAAAGAACAATATTCAAAGATGTGCTCAAAACAACAAACATTTGTAAAAAGGTTAATGCAAACCGGGGCTTGCCTTGCTGCTCTTGGTCGTAGGCTAGCTGTTCCTCTGGAGTAACGAAGTCTAGGACTTCGGGTTCCTCCTCGACCTTAGCGACTACATGATAGAAACAATACATGTATTAATTTAATGCATTTGTATTAAGTTTGAAGTTGTGAAGTCTATAACCTTTGCTAGATAGACCTAATGACTGTGAAACTTTTACTGTGGCTTGGTTACAACCTAAACAGAGACTTGGTCAAGTTTTAGTTGCAGCAAAGCTCATTTGAGACCTCCACAAATAATTATGTCCTTGACCTTAATTGGAACTCTTAGGGTGTTCTAGGAATTTTCATGAGACAAACTATGACTTTCTGAAAACTAGTTTTTCAGAGGGTTCTAATGGAGTTGGTCTCACTTAATTTGGAAGTCTCTAACTAAAGGTATGAGCTAAACAATTTCAAAGAAAATTCTGAAAATGTTTCTGAACATTTTCTATTTTCTCTGGAACATTTTTACTAATCACACCATTAGGTGGACTAAATGAGCTCACATGGATCTGAAATTTTTATGGTAGTTCAAGGATATTTTGGTGAACATCTGAGCAAAATTTTAGGATTTTCCTCCAAAGGATTCTCCAGTTAAAATTCCTAACAGTTTAAACTTTAAGGAATTAATTCTGGAGAATTAAGGAATTTCATGAAGTGAAACTTGATTTTCTGGAAAGTACTCAGAGAGCTGAATCCAGCAAAATTTGGTTCACTCAATTTGGAGCTTTCTAGCCAAAGTTACAAGGATTTGAAGTTTGAAGGAAATCTGAAAATCGGGGAAAAGTTTAAACTCGCGCGTGGGCCCAGGGGACACGCGTCGCACGCCTAGGCGATGGCACACCGCGGCCCACAAGGATTTTGCGCGCCAGCACACCCGATCCCGGCCGCAGCCGGATCCCGATTCAAAATATCGGCCGCTGACAGCTGGGGTCCACCCCCATCTTCAACCTCGCGACACCCGCGCCCCGCCGCCGAGGGACCTCGCCGGAGGGCTCGCCGCCGGCTGCTGTACAGCTCCAAACTTCTTGATTCTGGCCGCCCCTGCCTACTTTTACTTGGGGAACAGGATCCAAGGGTCAGCTGCTCATGACAATGGCCGGAGCATGGTCGGCGACGAGCCGCCATATCGGAATGACTTCGGCCATGTCGGCTGACTCTCCTAGTACCTCAGCTACTTGGGAAATCGGTCGGGGAGCATCAGTGGACCTCAGAGAAGGTCGACATGAGCTCGAGGCAGCTCGGGGAAGGCCCGAAATAGGTCCTCACCGTGCGCCCGATACCCCCCGTTCGTTCCGCCATTAGTAGACCTTAAATTACGCCGGGCACACAGGTTCTCCGGCCCAGAGTTGTGAAGGCAACTTGTGCGTTACCGTGTCTAGCTCGTGTGGGAGTGGCCTGAGGCCCTCTAATCCTTTCTAGAGCACGAATTAAACAGAATCGTACCCGAAGGTCGTTCTGCACACAGAAAGGGGAAAAGTGGAAATTCGCCGCCGGTGAGCAACCACTCGAGCTGTGGCTCGGAGATGAGCAGCACCGGTCACCCGCGCGTCCAAGGGTGCCTTGGCTCGGGCGTGACAACGCCCAGGTTGGGCTGTCCACGAGAGCCCGAGGTGCGGCGGTTCCATGTTCCGAGTTTGATCTTTCGGCACAGCCGATATCAATCGGTTTCAACCGAATTCTAGCAATGGGGAGGATGGAGGAAGGTCTCTAGTACCTTGCTGGGACTCTGGAGTGGAAGGAGGGAGCTGCGATCGGCGTCCTCCGATCAAGTCCGAACTGCGGAAACTTTCGGCCGGTGCTGGGTTCTTGCGGGAAAACACGTCGGTACCTCGGCCGAGGAGGGGGGCAGGCGCCTTAAGAAGGCTCTGCACCGCCTCATGCCCGCGCGTGGGCAAGCAGCTGGTGGCGTGGTGGCTGGCCTCGGTGGCGATCACCGCTGCGGCTCGGCGACCCGAGTGAAAAGTCTCAGTCGGTTTGTGTTGAAGTAGAGGCTGACAAGTGGGTCCCACCCTTCCTTTTAACCTCTGAAATTTACTTCTAATCACTGTTGTAAACAGTGAACCCCATACTACCCTTGGCAATTCAAATTATTCCCCCATGAGCCATTTGAATTGATCAAAGTTCAAATGAGGTTTGGTTTGAATGAATTTCAGCACAAGTTCAGTTTGAAATTCAAATAAAGTTTGAATTTCTCCCCCTTAGCTCATGTCAAGATCAACCCCAAATGGAGTGAAAATTGGTGTGTGAGCTCACAAAATTGTGCTGAGTAAGAATATGCCTTCCACTTTCAAATTCATGGTATAAAAACAGTTTGAATTTAAATATGTTTTCAAACTGCCCCCTTCCTATCTATACCCAAGATGACCTCAAAAAGGTTTTGAATTTGGGTGAAACTTGGCATGGACATCCTTAGCAAGGTGTAGGAGTTTTTCCTATGTCCAGCCCATCTATATCACATGTGGGAAATACCACTTTTGCAATGTGTAAGTTTGTTCCCTAATGAGCATGTTGATAATTGTTACTTGCTCTTCATTTGTGTTCATCATTCTTCCTCAAATGAGGTGTGTGGTGTGGGGATGAACACTACAAATGGGTGTCAAAAACTGAGGACCTTACATTCCTCCCCCCTTAAAAGAATCTCGTCCCGAGATTATAAGGTGAAAATGAGAGAGAGGACGGTGGAAAATTACCGGATATGCGACGTGAGAAAGTCGGGGTAGTTAGTGCGAAGGAATTCTTCGCTCTCCCATGTCGCTTCGTCCACGGAGTGATTACTCCACAGAACCTTGTAGAACCACAACGTACGGTTGCGTGTGATTCGGGCCTTCTCATCAATAATCTGCACCGGTTCCTCCCGATAGGTGAGATCCGGTTGCAGTTCTTCAATGTCTTCCAGCTGAACGGTAGTTGATAGCTTGAGACACTTCCTCAGCTGGGAAACGTGAAAGACGTCGTGCACATCGGAAAGTGCTTCTGGTAATTTCAGCCGGTATGCTACCGATCCACATCTTTCGGTAATCTGGAATGGACCGATGAATCGGGGTGCCAACTTTCCTCTCACCCCAAATCTGTTTACACCCTTCATTGGAGACACTCGTAGATATACGTGATCTCCAACTTCGAATTGTAATGGGCGCCTTCTCCAGTCCGCATACTGTTTCTGACGGGATTGAGCAGCTTTTAGGTTCGCTTGAATTAGTCGAACCTTTTCTTCCGCGTTGTTGACAAGGTCAATCCCGAAGGTAACCCTTTCGCCAGACTCACACCAGTTCAATGGTGTGCGGCATTTTCTCCCGTATAGCGCCTCGTAGGGCGCCATCTTGATGCTGGCTTGGTACCCATTGTTGTACGAGAACTCGGCTAACGGCAAGTGATCATCCCAATTCTTGCCGTGGTCGATAGCGCAAGCTCGTAGCATGTCTTCTAGAATCTGATTTACCCGCTCGGTTTGTCCATCCGTCTGCGGGTGGTAGGCTGAACTACGGATCAGCTTCGTCCCCAAGGCAGCGTGTAGCTGCTCCCAAAAACGGGACACAAATAAAGTGCCCCGGTCCGATATGATGGTACGGGGTACGCCGTATAAGCATAGGATCCGTGAGATGTACAGTTCAGCGTACTTCTTGGCGTTGTAGTTGGTGTTGACCGGGATGAAATGGGCAACTTTGGTGAGCCGATCGACGATCACCCACACAGAATCATGTTTCTGTAAGGTGGTGGGTAAACCGACGACGAAATCCATGCTCACGTCCTCCCACTTCCAGGCAGGAATGCCCAGTGGTTGCAGCAGTCCCGGTTTCCGCATGTGGTCTGCCTTCACCCTTCGACATGTATCACACTCGGACACGTATTTTGCAGTCTCTCGCTTCATCCGTGTCCACCAAAACCTTCTTCTGAGTTCTTGATACATTTTGTTGCTGCCGGGGTGAATAGAAAACTTTGATAAGTGAGCCTCATCAAAGATTTTCTTCCGTAACTCCGGGTTTCGGGGTACGACGATCCGGTCCTTGAACCATAGGACGCCGTCTCCGTCCTTCCGGAAACATTTCAACTTCCCACTGTCTACGCGTCTCCGCAAATGTGACATGCCCTTGTCATTCTTCTGGACTGCCGCTATCTCTTCACGGATGGTGGGGATCAAAGCTAGGTTGTAGAGAGCTCCGTGTGGAATCACATGTAGTGGTGGTTCGCTCTCTTCCAACGGTGTGATGGTCAGATTATTGACGTGTGACTTGCGGCTCAGCGCATCTGCCACAACGTTTGCCTTGCCCGGATGATAATGGATCTCTATCTCGTAATCCTTTATCAGTTCTAACCATCTTCGTTGCCTCATGTTCAGCTCCTTCTGAGTGAATATGTACTTGAGGCTTTTGTGGTCGGTATATAAATGTACGAGGTTACCGAGTAGGTAGTGCCTCCACACCTTCAGTGCAAGTACCACGGCAGCGAGCTCCAAGTCGTGAGTTGGATAATTTTGTTCATGATTCCTAAGCTGCCGTGATCCATACGCGACCACTCTTCGGTCTTGCATCAGCACACATCCGAGCCCAATGCCGGATGCATCGCAGTACACATCGAACGGTTTTGTTGTGTCTGGCTGCGCCAAAACCGGTGCTGATGTCAGGTGCTTGACTAAAGCCTTGAATGCTGCTTCACATGCGGGACTCCAAACATATTTGGTAGCCTTCTTCAGCAGCTCTGTCATTGGCTTGGCAATCTTCGAGAAGTTCGGAATGAACCTCCGATAATATCCCGCGAGTCCGAGGAAACTCCGTACCTCGTGAACAGTTCTCGGGGATTTCCAATTCAGCACTTGCGTGATCTTGCTCGGGTCCACAGCGATACCTTCCGCTGAGATGATATGCCCGAGGAAAGGCACTTGCGATATCCAAAACTCGCATTTGCTGAATTTTGCGTATAACTTGTGATCCCGCAGCCGTTGCAAGACTATACGCAGATGTTTCTTGTGATCTTCCTCCGACTTGGAGTATACCAGGATGTCGTCGATGAAGACCACGACAAACTTGTCCAGCTCCGGCATGAACACCGAGTTCATTAAGTACATGAAGTGAGCTGGAGCATTGGTGAGGCCGAAGGACATAACCAGGTACTCATAAAGTTCGTACCTTGTCGAGAAAGCTGTATTTGGAATGTCCTCCGCCCTTATCTTAATCTGATGGTACCCGGATCTTAAATCCATCTTGGAAAAGATCTTCGCTTCGACCAACTGATCAAATAACATGTCGATCCGTGGCAACGGGTACTTGTTCTTGATGGTTACGGCATTTAAGGGACGGTAGTCCATGCAAAGCCGCAGCGTCTCATCCTTCTTCTTGACAAATAATGCCGAACAGCCCCATGGCGAGGAGCTCGGCCTAATAAAACCCTTCTCCAGAAGGTCCGTGAGCTGAGTCTTCAGTTCAGCCAACTCCTTGGGCGCCATCTTGTACGGCCTTCGGGACATTGGCATGGTTCCCGGTGCGAGTTCAATTTTGAACTCCACCTCTCTATCGGGTGGCATCCCCGGCAAATCATCCGGGAATACATCAGGGAACTCTTGGACCACTGGAATGTCTTCCAATCTGATGGTTGTGGCTTGATAGACACTTGGAAGTTTTATTTCTGGACTGTCCAGAAATAATGAGTGAGAACCGTGCACCTCTGAGTTTAAGTGCACGACTCGAAGGACGGTGTCTAAAACAGCGCCGTGGCGGTTTAACCACGACATCCCTAGGATGACATCGACCTTCTGCCCCTCTAAGATAATGAGAGACGTGGGGTACACTCTACCCGCTAAGCATAATGGTGCTTTGGAGACCATTACGCTTGCTGAAATCTTCCCACCCGGTGAACAAATTAAATATGGACTATCAGTGGGTAGTATTGGCAAGCTGTGTTTAGCAATGAAAGCTTGGCTAATAAAATTATGCGTGGCGCCTGAATCAAATAGTACTATAGCGGGATGCTGGTGGAGTTGGAACATACCCGCAAGGATTGGCTCGCCCTCCGGCACGTCCTCAATGGCAAGCTGGTGGACAGTGCCGGGCCTAGGGTTTGCCCGCCGCGCATTAGTAGGGTTCCGGGGTTGATTCCTCCCCGGAAACTGTGGTGCCACTCCGCCGCCTTGCCTCTCCGGGCAACTGCTCGCGAAGTGTCCTGGACGACCACACTTGTAACATGTGGCCGCTGCTGGTGGAGTACTCGGGGGACGAAAGCCCGGCATGCGTTGCGGAGGTGCAAACGCACGCGGCATCGCCCGCTGCTGCTGTTGTTGTTGCAGAGGTACTGGCAGTGCCGGCCGGAATGCCGGTGAAGAGTACGGTCGACTGCGGAACGGCATCGACCGCTGTGGTGGTTGCTAGCATGGACCTGATGGTGGGCGATTCACCATCCGAAACTTCTGAGAAGGACCGCCTCCTTCTCCGCTGCTCTGCGGCGCGCTTCGCTTTCGTTCTGCCGCCGCCAACTCCTTGCCGGAGTCCTCCTGAACAATCGCAGCATCAATGATGTCGTTGAGGCTGCCGCGATTGAACATCGCCAACTTGTCCTTCAGGAGCGGGTTAAGCCCCTGGTAAAAATGGTCCCGCCGCTTCTCGTCCGTATCTGCGTGATACGACGCGTAGAGCGCGAGATCGTTGAACGCTCTGGAGTATTCCAGCGCGTTCCGGCTCCCTTGTTGCAGGTGTAGGAACTCCTGCGTCTTCCTCTTCATCAAACCGGGCGGTATATGATAGGCCCTGAAGGCCGTCCGGAACTCCGCCCAGGTCATCACTCGGTCGGTGGATTGTGAAGCACAAAAGTTGGCCCACCACGCGCTCGCGGATCCTTGGAGCTGCTGGACCGCGAACTGAGTCTTGCGCTGCTCGCTGATTTGGAGCAGCCCGAACTTCATCTCTATGGCGCGGAGCCAGTTGTCCGCGTCAAGTGGTTCATCCGCCCTTGAGAATACAGGGGGATGAGTCGCCAGGAAGTCGGAGTAGGAGCTCTGTGGGCGCTCCTCACGATCTTGACATCTCTCTGGGCGAGACGTATTCGCAATTAACGTTTGCAGCAGCTCTGTGTGCTGCTGATGTGAACCCTCCATTGCCGCGACAATGTCGGCCAATGTAACCGTTGGCAGTGGCGGTGGCGGTGTTTGCTGTTGCTGTTGCTGCTGCTGTCCCGAGGAGTCCTCGGGAGGCGGTTGGGAGGTCTCTCCCCCTTGACTGGTACCCCCAACGTCAGGGTTGGCACGAGTACGCGTCATTCTGAAATTCAACACAGCAGCAATTAGCACATGTCTTACTCAAAATTCCATAAACAGCAGTAGGTACTGAAGCGACGCACGATTACTTGCACAACATTCACATATATTGATAAAGCATAAACTTTATACAAGATACATTATTCTCGGATCTCCGAGAAGTCGTGCTCATGTCGTCACTACCTATACATAAGCTACTGTCTACACGACATGTCACCGATTACAAAAGTTGGGTTACGCTACCCTAGCTGCCCTACTTGGCAACCGTAACCCCCTACTCGGAGTAGAACTCGACCTCCTGTGGGTCGTCCTCCTCCGGTACCTCGGCTGGTGGTTCGGGGTCTACCACCTCTTCTCCCATTCCGGGCTCTCCCATGGCTGGAAGACCCAAGACTACCGGTACGCCCAATACCGGGGGCACGAGGTCCTGCAATGCATGCACCTCGTCCATAGCCTGGTTGTAGTCCTCTTCCCAGCCTTGTCCTTCCTCAATAGCATCGTCCCGGTCTTGAGCAAGGTCCTCATTCTGCTGCTTTAGGGTCTGCACCAGCTCTTGCAACGCCGCGATGTCAACACGGGCCTTCTTCTTTGCCTTCTTCAGACGACGCAACTGATTGTGTTGTTCATTCAGTCGCTTGATCGTCGGAAGGAGCACATTGCGGAGTGCGCTGTGAGCACCCTCGAATTGATCTCCGCGGCTTGTGCTCTCCTTGAGCTTGGTGGCGAGATGTTCCGTATGAACAGCTTGGCTGTCCATCACAGCGTTTCCCGCCCTCATTTGGAGGCTGAGGTTTGCCTCCGCGGGGTTGTACCTTGGGCAACTCGGGTCTGTTGCCTCCAGGTACCTTTCTTCCCACACATGCTGAGCTCTCCCCTCCACCGGAACGAGTGCGTATGGTGTGCCCTCCATAGCCTGCACGTGTAGTTGGCAGAAACGTGACATAGTGTCACGGGCTGCCACTTGCCACATCCCTTCCGGTTGTCTTCCTCTCACCGTGACGGTGAATGGCACCCAACCGGGTGGCGTAGGTCCTGCGGGAACCTCGACATGGATCGTCCACGTCTTGTTCCCCTCTTCGCCTTCTTCCTTGGCGAAGTATTGCGGCATCTGGTTGTACCCCAAATATTGGAGCATTTGCCACAATGCTTCCGGGTAGCCGCTACGGTCAGAACAGTGGGAAACTACCCACCCGTTCTCCAACCGTTTATCTGCTGCCATCTGTAAAAATATATTTGAGAAATGTCAAATATTTATTTAAACAGTAAACCCCTGAGTTATAACATAAAACATGTCATTGAACCCCTAAAACTTGGAAACGTAGTTCAAATTTTGAACAAATTTGACTGCTGGTCTGCTGTTCCCATGACAGCCTTGACCAGTTTCCACATCAACCTGATTTAGGCCATGTTAAAGGCAAAACCAATTCTGGAGCTCAACACCAAAGTTAAAGTTAACTTCAATGGCTTTCCAGAAAGTATTTGGTTGACCTAAGATCTGTCCTGGTTCAAAAGTTACGAAATGTCAAAGTTAACAGAATTTCTGGAATCAATTGGACAGCACCCCCCTGCTTTAGGTACTGAATTGATCCAAGAATCCCAGTTAATTCTGTTCCCAATCTGACAAAACTTTCTGTTACAAAGTCGTAACCCATCTCATAAGCTTTCCAGAAGTATCTCATTTCCTATTTTTGGATTTTTAAGCAGAAAGTTATGCTTAATTTACAGAGAGTTTACAGAGAGTCTTTGCTCTGTCCTGTTTTCCGGACAGTTTCAACTCTACTGCATTTTTCGAGTGGTTAAGGGATGAAACACCTCTGGAACTCAACAGAAAAGTTGTAAAACCCTTCCAACGCTTTCCAGAAATGTATCATACGCCCCCATCCTCGAAAGAACTCAACCTCTAACCTCTGATTAACTTCAGCCTTGATTCAGCTGAAAACAGAGTGCTCTGTCCTTAACATCCTATAAGTTGAAAGCTTGTTAACTTGGAATATCCTGTTCAAGGGAAGGAGTTACATCAAGTTTTACTACTTTGGATCAAAACCTTCAAGTTTTTTTAAATGAAGTTGTTCATTTAGTTGGGTGTGACATCGATGCGTCACCAGATTTTGTCGGTACTACGTCCTCACAAAGAAAAACCTATACCGGACTTAGCCGGCTTCGTTAGTTCAGTGGCACTACTCGTCACTCGCACACGGATGCTACACGTCTACCGTTTCGTGGTAAGGCTACCTGCAGAAACTCAAACAATCATCAGACTCGGCTGCACACCGAGCCCGGAATCCATACAGTTGGTACACCCGGCCGTCATCACTCGCCCGGATGTTCTCAAGCCAAACACGCCTTGAGTTACGTGTTCTCGTTTCAGACCACGTGACAGGGTCTCCCATGTTGCACCACGCACGCCCGGGACATATGTTGCTCGAATACCCCAAACGACATGAAGAGTCGTAGAGGATACTAAAGCGGGTCGGTTTACCTGCCACCCGTGGGGCTCCACCCTTTAGCTTGTGCGCACTGGTGGACAGCGCTTACGTGCACCCCCCAAGACATGAACGTCCCGAGATGCACGATTTTCCGACATAACAAATAGGTTAACAAGCCACTTTCTATATGCTAATAACATCCTTATACGGGCTACTAACTCGTTCCTCACTGGATTTTTGAAAAAAAGAAGACCTTTGTACCGTGTTAAACCTCAAGCGAGCTCTGATACCAACGCTGACACGACCCCATTGGTCCTGTCGAGCCAGGATCACGCTGAGGGGTGCTGCGTTGCACAGCACCGTATAACACACGTCAAAGGTACAAAGCGGAAGCAGAACTTTTATTACATAAACAAGTTTATGAACATGTTTACATCAAAATAAGTTTAGTCCACACTCGCGGGCGTAGACTAAGCATCAAGTGCACGTTCAGCCCTTGAACGTGTCCTTGCTAGCACACACGCACACTAACTCTGCGGCGTGCACGACTCCCACTCGACGGGGTTCCCCTCCTGGGGTTCCGTCTCCTCTTCGGGAGTCCCTTCCTCATAGAACCCTGCAAAAGCTTCAAACACAAGCAGTGAGCACGAAGGCTCAGCAAGTCTGACCCGTCTCACCTAAACATGGAACTTCTACATGAGGGTACTGGGTTACATGAGGTAAAAATCATTTGCAAGGACTCGCCTAATTAGTAGAACCTTACTTTCAAGTTTTAGCAGCAGGTTGTGGAGAACCTTACGTGAAGGTACATGAGAGAGCCGCAATCAAACAAGAAACGCATTTCTCTCATGTACTTTGCCCAAAGTTGGAAAGAACTTTAGTTAGCTCTAAGCTACAGAATATCATTAACAATCAATGCCCATCTTTCAATCAGCAACATTTTAACATGTAACTAGCCTGTTCATTCTACGTCACGGTACAGTGAACAAGTGGTACTCACTGACCGCGAGGGACGGCGATTATAATCGATTTACACCTGCAGGGTTACTCGAACAACCCGTCACGTACGCCCGTACTCGATGTTGCCTACAACAACCATCACGGACGCCGTACGCGACTACCTTTCACCCGTTAGCCAAATATTGAACCGGTCCCATCGTCCCGAGCAAGAGGTCTCTGCACGCGCATCTCTGTGCCGCCAGCCGATTTACACCTCGAGCTCTCAACCTACCCTCTGAACGACGGGCAATGCCTCAATACCCAGCTACCCGAGTTACATCAGTTTCCCGGTTCCCATATAGCCGGTAGGTCTTCGGTACTGTTCTAGCTTGTTCAACAGGCCCGCACACGGCTCGGTCCTCAATCGACACAAGCGGAGCTACAGCACACAGGCCCCAAAGTCCTGCTGCCCTTACTCTCCGCTCGGTCTCATTTTCTTTCCATGTGTATCATGTGCTATCTCTACCCGAGCAATGTGCCTCTAGCCTATTCTCGCGAGTAGTTCCAACTACTCGACTTGTACCGAATCCTACTCTATCCTAGCCATGCAGTGGCTAACGAGGTTTTCAATCCTAAACCCAACCCATGGTTTTCTTGGCTGTGGAGTTGGGTTTCCAATCAAGACTCTAATGCAAAGAACAATATTCAAAGATGTGCTCAAAACAACAAACATTTGTAAAAAGGTTAATGCAAACCGGGGCTTGCCTTGCTGCTCTTGGTCGTAGGCTAGCTGTTGCTCCGGAGTAACGAAGTCTAGGACTTCGGGTTCCTCCTCGACCTTAGCGACTACATGATAGAAACAATACATGTATTAATTTAATGCATTTGTATTAAGTTTGAAGTTGTGAAGTCTATAACCTTTGCTAGATAGACCTAATGACTGTGAAACTTTTACTGTGGCTTGGTTACAACCTAAACAGAGACTTGGTCAAGTTTTAGTTGCAGCAAAGCTCATTTGAGCCCTCCACAAATAATTATGTCCTTGACCTTAATTGGAACTCTTAGGGTGTTCTAGGAATTTTCATGAGACAAACTATGACTTTCTGAAAACTAGTTTTTCAGAGGGTTCTAATGGAGTTGGTCTCACTTAATTTGGAAGTCTCTAACTAAAGGTATGAGCTAAACAATTTCAGAGAAAATTCTGAAAATGTTTCTGAACATTTTCTATTTTCTCTGGAACAGTTTTACTAATCACACCATTAGGTGGACTAAATGAGCTCACATGGATCTGAAATTTTTATGGTAGTTCAAGAATATTTTGGTGAACGTCTCAGCAAAATTTAAGGATTTTCCTCCAAAGGATTCTCCAGTTAAAATTCCTAACAGTTTAAACTTTAAGGAATTAATTCTGGAGAATTAAGGAATTTCATGAAGTGAAACTTGATTTTCTGGAAAGTACTCAGAGAGCTGAATCCAGCAAAATTTGGTTCACTCAATTTGGAGCTTTCTAGCCAAAGTTACAAGGATTTGAAGTTTGAAGGAAATCTGAAAATCGGGGAAAAGTTTAAACTCGCGCGTGGGCCCAGGGTACACGCGTCGCACGCCTAGGCGATGGCACACCGCGGCCCACAAGGATTTTGCGCGCCAGCACACCCGATCCCGGCCGCAGCCGGATCCCGATTCAAAATATCGGCCGCTGACAGCTGGGGTCCACCCCCTTCTTCAACCTCGCGACACCCGCGCCCCGCCGCCGAGGGACCTCGCCGGAGGGCTCGCCGCCGGCTGCTGTACAGCTCCAAACTTCTTGATTCTGGCCGCCCCTGCCTACTTTTACTTGGGGAACAGGATCCGAGGGTCAGCTGCTCATGACAACGGCCGGAGCATGGTCGGCGACGAGCCGCCATATCGGAATGACTTCGGCCATGTCGGCTGACTCTCCTAGTACCTCAGCTACTTGGGAAATCAGTCGGGGAGCATCAGTGGACCTCAGAGAAGGTCGACATGAGCTCGAGGCAGCTCGGGGAAGGCCCGAAATAGGTCCTCACCGTGCGCCCGATACCCCCCGTTCGTTCCGCCATTAGTAGACCTTAAATTACGCCGGGCACACAGGTTCTCCGGCCCAGAGTTGTGAAGGCAACTTGTGCGTTACCGTGTCTAGCTCGTGTGGGAGTGGCCTGAGGCCCTCTAATCCTTTCTAGAGCACGAATTAAACAGAATCGTACCCGAAGGTCGTTCTGCACACAGAAAGGGGAAAAGTGGAAATTCGCCGCCGGTGAGCAACCACTCGAGCTGTGGCTCGGGGATGAGCAGCACCGGTCACCCGCGCGTCCAAGGGTGCCTTGGCTCGGGCGTGACAACGCCCAGGTTGGGCTGTCCACGAGAGCCCGAGGTGCGGCGGTTCCAAGTTCCGAGTTTGATCTTTCGGCACAGCCGATATCAATCGGTTTCAACCGAATTCTAGCAATGGGGAGGATGGAGGAAGGTCTCTAGTACCTTGCTGGGACTCTGGAGTGGAAGGAGGGAGCTGCGATCGGCATCCTCCGATCAAGTCCGAACTGCGGAAACTTTCGGCCGGTGCTGGGTTCTTGCGGGAAAACACGTCGGTACCTCGGCCGAGGAGGGGGGCAGGCGCCTTAAGAAGGCTCTGCACCGCCTCATGCCCGCGCGTGGGCAAGCAGCTGGTGGCGCGGTGGCTGGCCTCGGTGGCGATCACCGCTGCGGCTCGGCGACCCGAGTGAAAAGTCTCAGTCGGTTTGTGTTGAAGTAGAGGCTGACAAGTGGGTCCCACCCTTCCTTTTAACCTCTGAAATTTACTTCTAATCACTGTTGTAAACAGTGAACCCCATACTACCCTTGGCAATTCAAATTATTCCCCCATGAGCCATTTGAATTGATCAAAGTTCAAATGAGGTTTGGTTTGAATGAATTTCAGCACAAGTTCAGTTTGAAATTCAAATAAAGTTTGAATTTCTCCCCCTTAGCTCATGTCAAGATCAACCCCAAATGGAGTGAAAATTGGTGTGTGAGCTCACAAAAATGTGCTGAGTAAGAATATGCCTTCCACTTTCAAATTCATGGTATAAAAACAGTTTGAATTTAAATATGTTTTCAAACTGCCCCCTTCCTATCTATACCCAAGATGACCTCAAAAGGGTTTTGAATTTGGGTGAAACTTGGCATGGACATCCTTAGCAAGGTGTAGGAGTTTTTCCTATGTCCAGCCCATCTATATCACATGTGGGAAATACCACTTTTGCAATATGTAAGTTTGTTCCCTAATGAGCATGTTGATAATTGTTACTTGCTCTTCATTTGTGTTCATCATTCTTCCTCAAATGAGGTGTGTGGTGTGGGGATGAACACTACAAATGGGTGTCAAAAACTGAGGCCCTTACACTAACCGCGAGCGACGGCGATTATAATCGATTTACACCTGCAGGGTTCCCCGAATAACCCGTCACGTACGCCCGTACTTGATGTTGCCTAGAGCAACCATCACGGACGTCGTACGCAACCACCTTTCGCCCGTTAGCCGAATATTGAACCGGTCCCATCGTCCCGAGCAAGAGGTCTCTGCACACGCATCTCAGTGCCGCCAGCCGATTTACACCTCAAGCTCTCAACCTAACCTCTGAACGACGAGCAATGCCTCAATACCCAGCTACCCGAGTTACATCGGTTTCCCAGTCCCCATATATCCGGTAGGTCTTCGGTACTGTTCTAGCTTGTTCAACAGGCCCGCACACGGCTCGGTCCTCAATCGACACAAGCGTAGCTATAGCACCCAGGCCCCAAAGTCCTGTTGCCCTTACTCTCCGCTCGGTCTCATTTTCTTGCCATGTGTTTCATTTGCTATCTCTTCCCGAGTCGAGTGCCTCTAGCATATTCTCGCGAGTAGTTCCAACTACTCGACTTGTACCAAATCCTACCCTACCTTATCTTTGCAGTAGCTAACGGGGTTTTCAATTCTAATCCCAACCCCTGGTTTTCTTGGCTATGCAATTGGGTTTTCAAACAAGACTCCAATGCAAGAAATAATGATACTCAAGTAAGTGCTCAATACAATAAAAATTTGTAAAAAGTTAATGCAAACTGGAGCTTGCCTTGCTGCTCTTGGTTGTAGGCTAGCAGCTCTTCTGGAGTAACGAAGTCTAAGACTTCGGTTTCCTCCTCGACCTTAGCGACTACATGAGATAACAAGTACATGTATTAATTTAAATGCATTTGAATTGAATTTACACTTGTGAAGTTTATAAGTCTTACTAGACAGACCCAATGACTCTGAAATTTTTAATGTGGCTTGGTTACATCCTAAACAGAGACTTGGCCAAGTTTTAGTTGCAGCAAAACTCATTTGAGCCCTCCAAAAATAATTATGTACTTGACCTTAATTGGAGCTCTTAGGATTTTCTAGGAATTTTCATGGAGCAATCCATGACTTTCTGAAAACTAGACTTTTAGAGGGTTCTAATGGAGTTGTCCTCACTTAATTTGAAGGTTTCTAGCTAAAGATATGAGCTAAACAATTTCAGAGAAATTCTGAAAATGTTTCTGGACATTTTCTATTTTCTCTGGAACAGTTTCATTAATCACACCATTAGGTGGATCAAATGAGCTCAAATGAATCTGAAATTATTATGTTAGTTCAGAGATATTCTGGTGAACATCCCAGCAAAATTTCAGAATTTTCCTCCAAAGGATTCTCCAGTTAAAATTCTAAACAGTTTAAATTTTGAAGAATTAATCCTGGACAAATAAAGATTTTCATGAAGTGAAGCTTGATTTGCTGGAAAGTAATCAGAGAGCTGAATCCAACAAAATTTGGTTCACTTTATTTGGAGTTTCCTAGCCAAAGTTATGAGGATTTGAAGTTTGAATGAAATCTGAAAATCGGGAAAAGTTTAAATCTGCCGGTGGGTCCACTGGGACACGTGTTGGGCGCTGGAGCGACAGCACACCGGGGTCCATGGAGTTTTTGCGTGCCAGCACACCAGATCCGAGCCGCAGACTGATCCAGGATTTAAAATCCGAGCCGCTGACACGTGGGCCACCCGGCTTCGTCTTCCTCGTGACGCCCGCGTTCGGCGCCGCGATGCCTCGCCTGAGAGCTCGCCGGCAGCCTCTGTGGTGCTCCAAACTTCATGATTCTGGCCGCCCCTTCCTAAATCCACTCGGGGAACATGGTTCTGGGCTCAGTTCGTCATGAAAATGGCCGGCACATGGTCGGCGACGAGCGGTAGCTTCGGAAGAACTTCGGCCGTGTCGGCCGACCTTCTTAGCACTCCAACCGACCGAGCAAACGTCCGGAAAGCATTAGTGGTTCCTTAGGAACCTCAGCATGGGCTCGAAGCAGCTCAGGGAAGGGCCTAAGTAGGCTCCCACCGTGCGCCCGATGCTTCCCGCAGGATCCGCCGTCGGCAAGCTTCGAATTACGCCGGGTACAGGGGTTCTCATGCTAAGGGTTGTGAAGGCAAATTGTGAGCTACCAGGTCTAGTCTGTGTAGGAACGGATTGAGACTCTAAATCTTCCTAGAGCGTGAATTTGACAGAACCGCACCCGAAGGTCGGTCTGTAATGAGAAAGGGGAAAACTGGAAATTCACCGCCGACGATCAAGCCCTCGGGCAGTGGCTCGGGGGTGAGCAGCACCGGTCACCAACGCATCCAGGGATGCCTTAGCTCGGGCGTGACAACCTCCCGGTTGGGCTGTCCACGGGAGCCCGAAGTGCGGCGGCTTTAGGTCTCTGAATGGTACTCTCGGTATAGCCGAGATCAACCGGTTTTAGCCGATTTCTAGCGACGGGGAAGAAGAAGGAAGGTTCCTAGTACCTTGTCGTAGCTCTAGAGGGAGCGGGGAGGCTGTGATCGTGGCTCTCCAATCGGTTCCGAGTGGCGGAGGGAAGAATTCCAGTTCTGTGTTCTTGCGATGGGAAAAACGGCGAGGAGGCTTCGGCCGAGGCGTGGAGCACCTTAAGAAGGGCTCAGAACCGACCTGCGCTCGCGGGTGGCCAAGCTGCTGGTGGCGCGGCGGTCTCCCCTCGGTGGCAATCGCTGCTGAAGCCCGAAGACCCGAGTGAGAAAGTCTTGAGTCGGTTGAACCTATTCAGTGGCTGACAGGTGGGTCCCACTTCCATTTTAACCTCTGAACTTAACTCCATATTACTGTTGTAAACAGTAAGCCCTAAAATGCCCATGGTGATTTGAATTATTCACCCCTGAGCCATTTGAATTGATTAGAATTAAAATTCGGTTTGGTTTGACTAAATTTCAGCACATGTTCAGTTTGAAATTGAAATAAAATTTGAATTTGCTACACTTAGCTCATGTCAAGATCAACTCCAGATGGAGTGAAAATTGGTGTGTGAGCTCACAAAAATTTGCTGAGTGAGAATATGCTTCCCATTTTTGAATTCATGGGATAAAAACAGTTTGAATTTGAATTTGAGTTCAAACTACCCTCTTTCTGGCTATACCCAAAAGTACCTCAAAAAGGTTTTGAATTTGGGTGAAACTTGGCATGGACATTCCTAGCAATGTGTAGGAGTTTTTCGTATGCCCAGCCCCTGGATGATGCATGTGGAAAATGCCACTTTTGCATTGTGTGAGTTTGTTCTGTAATGATCGTGTTGATAATGGTTACTTTCTCTTGAAATGTGTTCATCAACTTTCTTCAAATGAGGTGTCTGTGTGTGGTGATGAACACTTTGAATGTGTCAAAAACTGAGGCCTTTACATTCCTCCCCCCTTAAAAGAATCTCGTCCCGAGATTATACGGTAAAAATGAGAGAGAGGACGGTGAAAAATTACCGGATATGCGACGTGAAAAAGTCATGGTAGTTAGCGCGAAGAAATCCTTTGCTCTCCCATGTCGCTTCGTCCATGGAGTGATTACTCCATAGAACCTTGTAGAACCACAATGTACGGTTGCGTGTGGTTCAGGCCTTTTCGTCAATGATCTGCACCGGTTCCTCCCGATAGGTGAGATCTGGTTTCAGTTCTTCTATGTCCTACAGCTGAATGGTAGTTGATAGCTTAAGACACTTCCTCAGCTGGTAAATGTGAAATACGTCGTGCACACTGGAAAGTGCTTCTGGTAATTTCAGCCGGTATGCTACTGATCCACATCTTTCGGTAATCTGAAATGGACCGATGAATCGGGGTGCCAACTTTCCTCTCACCCCGAATCTGTTTACACCCTTCATTGGAGACACACGTAGATATATGTGATCCCCTACTTCGAATTGTAATGGGCGTCTTCTCCGGTGCGCATACTGTTTCTGCCGGCATTGGGTGGCTTTTAGGTTCGCTTGAATCAGCCGAACCTTTTCCTCCGCG
The DNA here is from genome assembly GCA_030760725.1 of Neostapfia colusana. Classification (NCBI taxonomy): domain Eukaryota; kingdom Viridiplantae; phylum Streptophyta; class Magnoliopsida; order Poales; family Poaceae; genus Neostapfia; species Neostapfia colusana. The sequence continues at coordinate 10,242,178 of JASWHV010000016.1, forward strand.
TTGTTGACAAGATCAATCCCGAAGGTGACCCTTTCGCCAGACTCACACCAATTCAATGGTGTGCGGCATTTTCTGCCGTATAGCGCCTCATAAGGCGCCATATTGATGCTTGCTTGGTACCCATTGTTGTACGAGAACTTGGCTAACGGCAAGTGATCATCCCAATTCTTGCCGTGGTTAATAGCGCAAGCTCGTAGCATATCTTCTAGAATCTGA